>OY728153.1:1776581614-1777831614 GCA_963277665.1 Viscum album | reverse complement strand
ACTATGGGGTTCTCTGAAAAAAATTTCAATAACTTTATGGTACTTTCAGGATTTTTATGTTTTACTTAATGTTACGCCAATTTATGGTTAAGAACTAGTACCCACTACCTCGAATAGACATCCACATTGATCATCTCTAAAGAGTCATTGTGTTTTCAAATATTGATTTAATGTTGGGATGACATCATCCACATTGTAGTTCATCATAAATATCTCACACATAATTTCATAGTAGATATGGTCTATTTGTGAACCTGGTAATGTCATTTGGTTCCATGAACACAAAAAAAAAAGAATTTATGGATATGATGACTTGGGGTATCCACCTATATTTGGATTCATTTTTGTAGTATTTATAAAATAAATTTTAGTGTATCTTTACTCTCAAGATGACCATGCCAACCATATTGATATCATTTTGAATTCACTGAAGGATAACCATTTATATGATTAGCTCAAAAAATTATACTTTTGAATTGAAAAATATCACTTCTTGGGTTATATCATATCTTAGACATGAGTGTCACTAGACCCAAAAATGGGGAGAATAGTATTCTCACATGAATATCCCAATAATTTATTTCATATGAAAAGTTTCTTATTGGTGGCTGAGTATTTGAGATGAATCATCCAAGATTTATCACATCCTTCATCACCTCTTACTAGATTTACTAATAAGGACATGAAATTTTTTGGGTCAGAGGCTAGTGTAGTATCCTTTATAGGAGATGAAGAGAAGCTTGAATTCATCACTAATCATGTTTATTCCAAATCTAGGATGGAGATTACCTTTTTGTATGATGTATCCGGTATAGGGCTCAAAGAAGTTATGATGCAGGATGAGTGAGTCACAGTGTACGGGTCTCAATAGTTGAGGCCTCTGGAGCAGAATTACCTGACACATGACCTTGATCCAGCTGATGTAGTTCACGCTCAGCACTAATGGTGACACTATTTACATGAAGAGATTTTTGTGGTATTCACTAATAAAAAAATACTCTAGTACATCTCTATTTAATATAATATTAACTTGAGGTAGAGGAGATGGTTTCAGTACCTTAAATCCTTTGATTTATATATTTTCTACATGTATGGAAAAGGTAAAGCTATAACCATTGCTCTATGCTGGAAGACTCAGACACGGGAAGTTCCAGATGCTAGTGGTGAATGTCAACTCAGGGAATTGTTTTTACATATTCATGTTTGGGTTCATGAGAATCATGGTTAGACTATCCTATAAACATTAATAGTAACCTCTACCTATCTAGAATGGGTGAGAATGAGACAACATTCATATCCTGATGGCCTGGTCCAATGGGAAAGAATCTCAGATGATGGTTCATCTTCAAGTAAGAATGTGGATAAGGATGAGACCCTATGCCTTCATGGGAATGTTTTTGTCCCACTATACATTAGAGAGGAGATAATGTGGGAATATCAAACCTCTTCAAACGTCCTAGACCTGAATGCCACTTGATTGGTGCCCTGAGCCCGGTGGACCCCTTGGCCTCAAGTGCATCTCACTGAATGCGAGATGGTGCTGACTACCAGGGAGGGACTAGGGTATATCCATGGGGAAAATATGCCATTAATACCAAAGTGTATTGTAGTTGGTGAGAGTAAATAATGGTAAATAGTGGAAGAAATGTATTTAAATAGAAGGCATAATGGAAAATAGAAACTTCCAGAATAATAATTGAAACAACAAGAAAACCATTCAACAACAAATGATGAAATGACAGGTACTAGAAAACTAGAAAACATCGATACAAGATAGCATGCATAACTTGGTCCAAAATAGTATAAATGAAATAAATGACTATCCTAAGCATCTTGAGTTCTAAATCAATCTACTTCTATCAATATCCATACTAAACAACAAGTGGTCAAGTGTTTGAAGCCAAATTCTTCCATTTGTCAACACCTGCAACCATGTAACCTACCCCGAGTACAATATGGTGCCCAAAAAGGGTGTGAGGAACTACTTAGTGGGCCACCAATAGTGTCCATATCTTTTATCCCATGTAATGGAAATGTAACAGTGTGTAGGAATATTTATATAATGTTTTGTAGTACAATTTAAATGAATACCCAAGTACCTGCTTCATCCCTCATCTGGTGTGTGAACCTATAACCAATTCATTAATTAATAATTTACCAATTTATGTTTATATTTCATGTGAGGCCAATCCAACAATGACATCACTTCATGATTGTATAAATATATGAAGATCCCAAAATTTAACCTGGAAATCCTGATTATTGATATTTAATAGTGAAGTCACATGGTAATAAATATGGGTATGTAGAACTCAACTTTCCCCAACTCAATAACAACTATAACATAGAATGGGGTAAGAGTGTAATCCAAGTTCATAGTCTAAGGAATTATTTAATGAGCTACCTACTGAGTCCATGGTGATCAACCAATGAATAATGTGGCTATGAAATGACTTGGACTGATGTGCTTTAACTATGGAACCTATTGGTCAATGATGGATCCAAGGAGTGTAACCCAGGCATCCTATAATGATATTTTAGGGATCCATGGAGTGTATCCCTGGAATCCTATAGTACTAGATGAGGGATCCTATGGAATCATACAAGTAATCCATGAAAATACAAGGATCATTGTCTAGGAGGGTGTCAACCTATGAAATATGTATCCTTGAATTGAATTGGGGTTCGAGAGTGCTCATGTCATTCTCGGGAAAGAATCTATGGCAATATCGAGTAATTCCTTTCATATTTTATTATGAATTCATGTAATATATCCTTCATCTAAAGTCGTTCCTTTAATTTGTGTGATAAGGTCAATTAGCATGAAAACGTTTTTTCATGTCATTTGGTTCAATCCTTACCTTTCATTAGTGTGATATGACCGTGTTTCATTCGACCTTTTAATCTATTCAGGGAATATTCCATACCCAAGTTTCATTCCACTACATTCCATTAATTTGGTAAGGGGTGCTACAAATATTAATCCAATTAATCATTCACATTGAATCCTCAATATGAAGGACTTACCTTAGGTGGGTCATGTGGTACGCATTCATAGAACTTGTTCCTATGAAATTCAAAATATATATCAAGATAGTTAATATAGAAACTCATACCCTTAGAAAGGTCATGTCAAGGCACACCCTAATGGTGTAAAAAATGTGTCAAAATACTAAGCAACAATTATGGAATAACCTTTGATATGGAAGGGATGGAGTTGTGGTCATAACCACAAAAAATTAATCATATTTTTAGAAGGAGCTTAACTATATGGTTATAATATGAATAAGAATGGAATATTAATTACATAAATGAAACCCAATGAAATCATTGGTCTCCATATGATATATAAAAAATAGATGAATTCAAGGGATGTGTTATATAGCACACGGAAAAGGGTAGTGTGATCCTCCTCTTCTGGAAGTGGCCATTGATTTGACACAGATCAGAGTAGATGTAAGAAATAGAGAATAATTCTCATATCTAGATATCTCGGTCAAGAGAAAAAGTAAAGGAGAATGACTCATGGGGACTCGATTACTTACCATTGCGCAACCAAAATGATGAACAAAAGCTTGTTCAGTTTTTGGATGAAATATATATTTGATTCCAATGTTAGATCTTAAAAAATCTACATTTTTTGAGAGAGAAATTGGTTAATCCTGTATAATATTCAATTAGGAAATATGGAGGGACGTTAATTAGATCTTTAAGGTAAATTTGGAATATTTACCTAAAAATTAGCTTGTGTACACTTTTTACAGACTGTTTGACAAACCTTGCATATTTACCTAGGTAGTAGGGGTGCTCAAACGGCTATGTCGAATGGTCGTGCATCAACTGTGCGAGGTGGCTCTATCTGGGAAAACAAAATCCACACAGTTTTCAAAACCATGTGGAATTCCTTCATGGTTTATACTAAACATTATGTGGGGCCTATGTTTTCCAAAAAGATGGGTTCTGGGTTTTGAACATTCATCAGACACCCCTGATACCCTTTTCTATCCCCTTAAAAATATATATTATGCCCAATGTAATGATTTAGACAAAAAATTAAGTTATCCATACCTATTTGAAAACCGTGTTCTTAAAATATACCCCCTTAAAAGAAATAATCCCCGATATCACCATCCATGGTTGGAGAAACATTGTATGAGAATAAATTTGGCCATTGGGAACATACATCGGCTTCCACCTTGAAAGTTTCAACTTGTAATTGGTCGTGAATCCATAGCACCCGTACTAGAGGGATAAACCGACCTCGGAGAGCCTTCATGCTCCAGTTAACTATGTATACCAGATACTCATCAAAGGTATCATCAACATCTTAATAAACTTCATTGGGATCAAAAGTATGAGATGGGTTGATATGGTATTTGTGAAGCTGCAAAACAAGAAAGGCATCATGCATGGCATGATACCTCTAAGTTAGTAGTAACTGATATTCTATTGGTATGACTCTCTATATTATTTCAAATGGCCCTAAAAAATGAGGCGACATCTTTCCCTCTTTTTGTAACTATATATTCCCAAGCCTGGAAGATACCCAAAGAAAAACACAATCCCTAAGATCTAACTCAAGAGGTCTTCAATGGCGACCGACATTTGATTTATGTCTAGACTGAGTAGTGGTCATACACATTAGGATCAGCTGAAAATTCTCTGAAGTCTCCAGAATGAGATGAGGACCTAGTAGGGCTACCTCACTAGAAACTAGAAAAAACCATGGTGAACCGCATGGTCTACAATATATGGCATCAAACAGAGCCTTCTATATTTTTGCATGAAATCTGTTATTATAGGAGAACATAAAGAGAGGTATATTCTTCTCCCACGAACCAACGATATCATTGAAACATGCTCATTGATTATATTCCATATGCTATATTATCCCTTTTTATTTTCCATCAATATGAGTTTGAAAATATGTGGTAGAAACACATATGTTCCCATAGCCTTCTAAATCCCTACTAGAACCGTGGCGTGAAACAAGCATCCCTATCTGAAACAATAGTATATTCAACCCGATGAAGTGGTATGATCTCATAGACATAAAATCTTCCTATATTATTAAATAAAAAATTAACTAGAATAAGAATGAAGTGGGATGATTTTGTTTGTCGATCAATGACTACCAAGATATAATCGCTACCCCTAAGTGACCTTGGTAAGCCAACTATGAAATCCATAGAAAAATCTTCCCAATTCCTTTCCTAGACTGGAAGTGGCTGTAGAAATACCATAAGTATCTGGTGCTCCTACCTCTCCTACTAGTTGGGGGAACACCTAGTGATAAAGCCTACTGTCAGCCGTTTCATCCAAGGACTCCAATAATGGAATCACATATCTCAATACATCTTTGAGATGCCTTGATAAACTGCCCATTGAGTATAGTGGTACACCTTAATCAACTCCCCTTTCATATATATAGGATCACATATACGTCAAAATAGATGTACGACATCATCTCAATCGAGAGACCAAACACATGGAGGGTTATCTCCTAATATACTCTCACGATGAACCAAGCCTTCATGATTTGAAAACATTCTACTCATCACCTACTAAATGAGGGTAGAGTTATCTTTTAAGGAAGAGTGGTAGGACATCTCTTGACTATCCTGAAACTCTAGATGTAACTCAGAAAAGGGGACCATTAACATTCATTAATCACTGGCCTCCCATATGGACAATACTTTTTTTCTAACTTAGTGTATCTATAACCAGATTTCCCTTCCCAATTGTATAGTCATGATAAAAATAAAAGGATTTTAGATATTCAACCCCTATCTACTATTTTAGGTTCAAGTAAAACTGAGAAAATATATATTTGTGGGTCATCTGGTCTATGTACACCACAGAGTACTCACCCAAAATATAATGTTTCTAGAAACGTAAGACATGGAAACTTTTACTATCTCAAGGTCGTCTGTTGGGTAATTTCTCTCATGAGAACTCAACTGCTGAGATCCAAACACAATGACTCTATATTCCAACATCAACACTACTCCAGGGCCAATTTATGATTCAACACAGAAGACAATATATCCTATACCCATCTTTGGAAGAATTAGAATAGGTTACAAGGCACACCTCCCCTTAATCTCCTGAATGGATTTGTCACAAATGTTTGACCATCTAAACACGAAACAATTTTTTAAAATTATTAAGAGCTGTATAAGATGATTGAAGTATTTTATGAAATGTATGTAATATCCAACTGTCCCCATGAAACCCCCTATATCTTACTTATTCCGAGGATCCTCCAAGGAAACTACATCACTATCCTTTTCTGGGTCAACCGATACTCCTGATTCCGATATTATATGACCAAATAAGTGAACATCATTGATATAATAGTGGCACTTTGAAATCATTAAAAAACGATGATTCTCCCTGAGTGTAATCATAACGATGTCAGCATGTTTTGTATGGTTTACATGAGTGTGAGAATACAACAATATGTTGTCCACAAAGACCATGAAAATGGTGTCCTAATAGGGGTGGAAACCCTATTCATCAAATCCACGAAAATGGAAGGTGATTTTGTATGGATGAATGACATGAAAAGGTAATCATATAGATCATACTTGCTGTAGAATACTGAATGATGTATGTATGATGGTATGAACCACATCAGATGATAAACCAATCTCAAGACGATCTTAGAGAATACAATTTCTCCTTAGATCCGGTTATTGATATCATATATTCTAGGAAGTGGATACCGGTTCTTAACTATAGGTTGGCTCAAACTTCTGTACTCCATGAACAGATGAATGGATCCATCCACTTTCATTGTGAATAGAATAGTCGAACCCCGAGAGGATTTACTGGGCCTTGTAAAACCTTTGTCCTCTAAATCCACTTACTGCATCTTCATCTCATGAAGCTATGTAGGTGTTATCCTCTAAGAAGGAATAGACACAAGAGTTACTCTTGTAACAAGTTCAATTATAATCCTCTACCTCTCTATCAGGACGTAATCCATAAAAATCATCCAGAAATACTTTTTATAAATGACCCACTACTATAGTGTAAACAATTTGACGTAAACCTATATCCTCAAAAAAGATATTTTCTATATGGTGGGGGGTCACTCCACCTTGCCAATGATGATCTAGTCCATCTCTACCAGCCTCCACATCCCACTCACCATTATGTACATAACTATTTACCTCAGGATATGAAAATGATACACTATGGAAATAATAATATAAAAAAGAATGATAGTGAACCAACAAGTCCATCACACGAATGAAATTGAATCCCATCATAGTAAGAACAAAGAGGTCCTATAAGAGAGAGGGACTACCTACCTCAAGGGTAATGTCCTTACATCTGCGCATTCCCTATGATCATACCCCTACTAGAATATCTATGGTTATTACACTATAGTGATAATGTATTTCTCGTCTGAGAATCTCCACAATAGATACAATGAAAAAAGAGTTTTATGAACATGTATCAAACAAAGTAGATATTTTAGTAACATCTAATAGAATAGTACATCGTATTGTAGACAGTCCTGCAGCCTGATCCTGGGTATCTGATATAGTGCATACAGATGAAATGAACCATGGACTTGTGAAATAGATGGACTACTATAATGATAAATAGTTTTTTAGAACTTCTAGTGATCCGGGGCCGTGACACCACATCCATGATCGCCTCTTTGGATAGTCCTTAGAGTATTATTCTAACTTCCTACTTAACATGGCATACAATAATTCACTCCTGAAGGTGGAGTTGGTGATGATTCTTTTCCACTCAATGTTGGTGGAAAGTTCCTAAAAAAAATTAGAGATTTCCCATATGGACATAAGGCCAAAAATCCATTGGGTCTCTATCACACTGAGTCTTTGAATTCCTCTACCATCTACACTGATAACACACTTTAGAGTTGTCGAAACAGGAACTCTGGTTGTCACTGCCCAGATGAGAAACCTAAAGGGAACGCTTTCTTCCACTATAAGAGCTATTAGCACGATGTGACATTGATTCTTTAAGCCTGGTGTTATTTTCATCCCTCATGTTATGATCAATGATATATTTCTGATTGAATATATTAGAAATGTTATGTAGGTGGAAGATATTGCATGTATATAGATAGTATACTTGAGACTATCCTTGAAACTTCTTAAATTCAAAATCACATCACCTGCTAGAAGTGATGCAAAGAACTGCAAATCTGTAAAGTGTGATGAATACTCCATAACTGATATAGAACCCGACTTGAGAAGCCTGAACAGTCGGACTCTGTCATATCTCAACATCTGGGGAAATAACTGATCATAGAATGGAATCTGGAAATCAACCCATAACATTCTCTAATAATGACTAGCCTTGGTAATCACATCCCACCAACGATTGGCTGAATTCTAAAGCATGTGTGTGGAATGATTGACCATTTTCACTAGAGGCATCTCATAATGTTCACAGATAGATAGGGTGGCCTTTATTGAGGAATCAACATCCTACAAACCATAGTCACTAGAGAAAGTAGGACGATGCTACTACCGGAACTTGGAAGTGAAATCCTCTATTGCAGGTGCAAGCCATGGAGCACAATGCATGGAAAGCATCAGATATAGGAAACATTCACAAACATATGAATCAGTTCCCAAATCTAGTACAAAAGTCAGTGCCTCAAAAGGAACTATTGGAGGTAAGACTGGTAGCTCAGGGCCCACCATGTCTGTAGCATGTTTGTAACTACCTTCCTGGTGTATGATACGAGGACATCATGGAATAATTGGTCTACTAGTGCCAACAACAAGTCTCAGAATAAGCTTTTATGAATAAATACAACATCATTAATTGATGTTTAATGTATTAAAACTCACTACCCAATGAAAACTCCCCAAAATTCCTGATTAGATAGCCATGTATCGGTAAGCTCCCAAGAATAAGTTTCATTTCATTTTTACATTAAATCACCAGGATCACTCATTTACCTCTTCGAATAATGATATAGAAGGATGAGGATATATAGCCAATTCATTTTAGATTTCATGATTCAATTTATAATGGATAGCCTTTTTGATGAATCAAAACCCCTACAACAATCACCAAAAATGAAACCCATTTATTTATAGCCTAATAGATATATAAGGCCCCAGCCTTAAACCTTAATTAATCTTAAGTTATTACAAGATTACACATTGAGGATCTTTTCAGGTTTAGAGTTTTAGAGAATTAGATCATGAATCTTGCATTACATTCCACATTTAAACAAAGTGGTTACATAAAAGAAAGTATTCATTCTTCCCATCAACGGGAACATATTTAAAATATAACACAGATTCTTTCTTGAAACATCCTTGACACTATCATCACATCATATAACTTTCCCTTGACCTGTGAAAAACATTTCAAAAACATGGGATGAGCATAAAAAGATCAGTAAGAGTTATAAAAATATGGAAAGGAAACATGGTTTCATATATACATTAGAATGAAATCACACTTTACCCATAAAACATAGGCATATCAAATCATGAATAAATCATAGAAAACATAAGACATAAAGGTAACTTAAGGCATTCATAACATTATTACGTAGGGAGTAACCCTCTTGGTTACGTTTGGAATACCCATCATAGTATATTCCCTAAATCTCTTCGGAGAAACCTTAACATTTCACTCCTTCGCATTACCAAATACATTGGAGAGATATATCGGGCTCACCCGCCCTTAGTTTACCACGGAACCACCTGTTTTCATAACAACACCCAAGAAACATAACATAAACGTATCACATAAAACATGCATAAAGGAAACATAACATTTCCACATTTCAATCACAATATAACATTTTATTATATTGAAATAATGAATCCATTCAAAAAAGAAATCATTTCCTAAACCATTTAAAACATTTAATAAAGAGAATTTTGAATCAAAGTGTCTCATACCACCTTGATGCTTTTAAAATGTTAAACCATTAATATCCATATAAATATATCCTTAAAACCATTTTGAAAACATGGACATTAATAATAACAAGTAATTAAATCATTTAAAGCGATATTTTGGTTAAATGGGTTTTACCAAAATTAGAGACACTTGAATACAATAATTGAGGAATAACATTTAGTCAGAACATTGTAATATCATGAGAATAAATGGATTCATGATATAATACTCCAAAGGATAGTATATACACCATATAAGAGTGAATTGGTGCATAACAACAATGAACCCTCAATAGAAATGTCAAATGTGATGAAATCCCTTATAAAGAAGGTATCCTTAAATTAAGGACAAATCAATCTAAAAAATATGTGTGACAAATATAAATACACCCAATATAAGTGGATATTAAGTGTAAAACAATAATAGGTCATTAACACATACTAAATGGATGACATATTCAATGACTACATGTTGAACCCAAAGAAATCGAAATTTGGTTAAAAAGTTCCCTTGACAGCCCAACGACATCACATCAAAATGAGATGATGAGAGATAAAAAGTGTATCTCATCACTTGGACGTAAACTTTACATCAATAAGGATATATGAGAACATATCCGAACATAACAATATGTAAATTAAAATACCCAACAAAAGAAGTCTTTTAAAAAAGAGGAGGGTGAAAGGTTCCCTTACTGACTTGGGTATCTTTCAAAACATACACCCCATGAAAGAAAGACAATAGATCATTGATGTAAATACTGATAAACGAAATTATATTACACAAAGAGTAGAATAATGTGTAGTACATACACCACTAAATGGAATTTGTGTCAAATGTAGTATAAATCTCACGGGAATAAAAGTGAGATGAAAAATCCCTTACGAAAACTCGGCAGCCTAACGGCGCCACATAAAACATCCGAATATGGATTGATGAGATCAAATAGGGTATCTCATAACATTACAATAAAATGTACAGCAAGAGGAATATAAAAGTACATCCCCCAACATTACAAATATGAGCTTAAAAGAAGTGACATAAAGGATAGTACTTAAAGAGAAAGAGAGAGGTTAGATCTCTTACGAAAATTCGGCAGCCTAACGGCGCTACTCAAAACTTCCAAAATGGATTGATGAGAGAGAATAGGGTCTCTCATCATATGAACATAAAAATTACAGTAAGAGTAATATAAAATAATATCCCAATAACAAGAAATATGAGCTTTAAAAGGACTGACATAAAAGAGTGTACTTAAAAAGAAAGAGAGGTGTAGGATCCCTTACCTCGGGTCCGACTTGACTCGATCGTTCTTTAATCTCCTGAATAATAAACTTGAGTTAATATCTAATTACTTAAGAACCTTTTTCAAGTTCATTATTCCTTTTATATCACTTATTACCATGTCATAAACATTATGTAATCATTTAAGTTAAAAATATTTGTTTTGCCGATATTTGGTTCTTTAGTTGAAAGTGGACTTCTTACAATTACATGTTGTTCATGTGGCCAAATGTTTATTATATCCAGAATTTTATTCATGATGTAGATATCATATATGTCATATATATCCAGTAAATTCATGCATTTATAACATTACATAATCATTTAGAGGTAAGAAATGAAATGCACCGTTCATGGAGACGGTAAGCCGTACGTACGCATGAACGCTACTTTCATTTCTATTTCGTATTTTATAGAATGGAATAATAATGATATAAAGGTATATTATAATTCCAGTATAATATCATATATAATATCATAGTTCCATCCTTTATACGTCCCACATATGGTATTTAACGAATCAAATCACTTTGAGGGGGCGGTAGTCCGCACTTCCTTAAATGAAGATATCGCGTTTACCCATAATGGAAACCATAAAGGTATGCCCAAAATGAAAAAAAAGAAGCATAAGGAAAACATAAACATATTTTATATCATATATAAAAATAGTGACATCATAATGGCCACCTTTGAAGGTGTTAAATTAGTATTGAACAATCATCGTTTCGGGAGGCAGAATTTCTCCATCCACGGAAACTGTATGTTCTTTAACCATTTTATGTAGTTGTGTGAGAGTGTAGCTCTAATAAATCTTATAAAAACATCATATTATAGTGAAGATACTGGTGTTGTTACAAAAGAAGTAAATAAAAAGAGTTTAGGGGGTTGGAGAAGCAAACTAAAAAAAATGAACATGAGAGAATGAATTACCTTTAAAAGTGTAACTCCTTTTTATTTGAGCCTAAAGGCTTCCTTTGAAGAGATTATGACCAAAGGGAATCCTCTAGGATGAGGAGAGGGATGTGGAGAGAGTAAATGGGCAGGGGTTGTCCGAGCCAAAGGCTTGAGGAGTGTGTGAAATGAGGTAGAGGTGGGGGCCTTTTATAAGAGGAGAGGAGGGGCACTTTTGGAAAGTAAGAAATATTACTTTATTTGAAATTGTGTTTCGGTTTTAAAAAGTCACACATTGATATAATTCGTGGATACGGTGTTAAGGCTTCTAAATCCACTCATCCAATTGGTTTTTTCCATGTGTAGGTCTTAGATTTTACATTATCATTTCATTTTGTTTAAATCGTTAAATAATGAGGTCATCGCTGCATCATCATGATGTCATAAATAATTTACTTTATTTAGTGTCTAAAAATTATAAAACAAATACTATGATGTAGGAAATCTTTTTATATTTCTAATGACTATTTATAATCAAAAATCGGATCTTTATAACCCCATGTAAAAATTGTTTTCGTAAAACATATGATGTTTGTGTCATTTTTACTTTTACATTAAATAAAAAGTTATTTATGTCATTTCCCAACCAAAGTAGCTCCATGGGGTCCTCATGTTGACCCATGGCTTGTCTTGGTCAGCCATGACACAACCAATGAGGGTAGGACATGTTTCAAGTTCATCTTATTTTATAAATGCATTATTTTTACCTTAAACTACACTAATTACCAATAATCGTGATTAAAAACAAAATAAGTTACCATTCACCAAAAAATTATTTTTAACCCATTGAACCACATTTTACTTCTTAATGACAACCATGTATGTCGGATTTTTGAAATTCAAAACACAGAAGTTGTAAAATTTCATTTAAACGAAAAATCAGCTTTTATAAGTACCACTTAGTGGTTTCACTATTCATCAAAAATTGAAGTTTTTCAGAAAAATCTCAAAAATTCACCCTAAGCTATATTTGATATTCCGAATTCAAAAATGAAGTCTATTTTAAAAAATTCAAAACATATAAGTCACATAAATTAATTTAATAATTAATTCACGCTGTCTGAGCAAATAGCGTGTTTTTATGAAACAATAAGTATCAAAAGATTGACACTAGTTTAAGTCTGATTTCAATGTGAAATTAATTCCAACGACCACTATTGGATTTAATGGTAAAAATATTTTCTAATTTCACTTTAAATCCAATTCAAATGATAATCTAATCATATAAATAAATTATATTAAAAAGAGGTTTTGAATTAAAATACAACATTTTACACTATTCATTAAAAAAATGAACTTTATCAGAAAAATACCAAAAATTTACACAAAGTAAAATTTGATGTCCTGATTCTAAAGAGGAGTTTTATTTGGTCCAAAAGAATGTATAAGAGTGATCAAAACTATATTTAATGACAGTTCTCCATCAAAAGGCGATAAGTGAACCTTTAGTGAAAATTAGGGTATAAAAGCCTAAAATTGAATTCTTTCCGTATTTTAAGCCTTTGGATAAATGTAAAAACATTTAAAAAACATATATAATCATATTTTAGTTATTTATATCCATTCTTGCCAATGAAACGGCTACATGTTAACTACCATAATATTATTTTATTATTAGAGTGCAACGTAAGATTCCCAAGAAACTCGTTGATGCGTGTTGGGTACGCCCTCGAGCATAGCATCCTCTTTAAAGTCGTATTAATATTTTATTCACAAATATGGATAAATATAAAAATTTCATTTTCTTTATTTACCTGGGGTGTTACATCCTTCCCCCATTTTGGGAATTGCGTCCTCACAATTTTAAAATTGGCCTTGGAAACATCCTTGAAAGTCCCACATCGGAAGAAGAGTCGGTAAAACAATCACTTTAAAATAAAGAAAAATAAGTACAAAGGTCACCCGAGTTAATCCATAATAGGATTCCATGTTGGAAAACATGGACATGGAAGAAAAAGCAAAGGGTCATGTTCTGATGGAGAGTGATAGAAAACATGTTTAGGAGAAAGTTAACCATGAGAAAATCACAAACTTGTGATGGGTTAAACGATATTCGATTCCCCAGTAGGAAAAGTTAATAGACAACATTTTTGTTTTATGTTACTTTTTATTGAGGAATTTATTCATAAGGAAACATAATCACTTATCATGTTCACTTTAAACTGTTATTATATTCCTTACACAAACTCATATTTTTTCCAAAAGACGTGTATTTAGGGAGACTTGTTTGCATTAAGAGTACTATAATCAACTTCTAGAAAATCACCTAATCCACAAAAGAGAACTATATACATCCCATGTCTTTAGGATTTAACCAAAACCAAAAGCAAAAAGGTTAGTACAAGGTCAGATAATCCAGAAAAGGATAACCCATTAAAAAGAAAATCCATTCTTAATCTCCAAAATTTGTCCAACAAAACCCAATGTTCAACGAGGACCTTCCGATAAACAATTTGTCCATAAAATTCTTCAAAGTAATCCAAACTAAGATTTAAACCCATATATTTTAAGGATTTAGTCACATAGTCTTCTAAGTTAAATCGTAACATTTATCTCCAAACAACATCAGTAGCTCCTAAAGTCTCGTATTGAAAAGTAATTAACCTAATCACATATCCTCGATGATAGGTTAATAATTTTCATAAATAACCCAAAATCAACTGACTCTTAATTCATAAAATCATATAACTAAAAAGAATCAGTAAAACTAACTAGGGACTTCACGTAGTCCAGTGGTAGGCGATAATACCAGTCGCACTTTGGTTGTGGGTTCGATTCCCGCGGCTTTGTCCGACGCGACGGGTTGTCACACGGTCTGCGTGTTGTCCATTTTCCAAAACTATATAATTCTTAAAACATTCCCCAAAATGAGATAAAATCTTCAAGAATAATCATAACATATATTAACCTCATGTTTATCTCATTCCTTTCATTTTCCATCTTATCATAGAGTAACCCATAATTACCTAAAAATTAAGGACCATATAAACCGTAATGGTTACCTTAATAATTATTACCTGAATTTACACATCGAGTTGGCCATCTCGTACATGATGCACTAGAGAACTCACCAAGGTTCAAGTGGTTGATCATGACTCCTTGATATTTAGTTTAGAACAACCATGAGTTTCCTCATTGAATCCTCCATTTTATCTAGTCTCTTAATCAGAGAACCACTACAGTTTCCTTCAAACCTGTTGTCTCTTTGGTGCCTGCTAGATCCATCCATTCACTAAAAACCGAAATGTCAGTGTGAGTATATCAACAAAACCATCATGTACTAATGAGGAAGGTAAACACTAAGATACACTTACTCGTTTACTTTATCTAAAACTAGTACTCTTTCTGAAATCCTAACCATTACGGTAATGTCACTTATGATTAAAGAATACCCTAACCTCTAAAGTTATCTAAACCGACCTTTGATACCAACTATAAGGCCCCCGCGTTAAACCTTACTTAATCTTGAGTTATTACAAGATTACACATTGAGGATATTTTCAGGTTTAGAGTTTTAGATAATTAGATCATGAAACTTGCATTACATTCCACATTTAAACAAAGTGGTTACATAAAAGAAAGTATTCATTCTTCCCATCAATGGGAACATATTTAAAATATAACACAGATTATCTCTTGAAACATCCTTGACACTATCATCACATCATGTACCTTTCCCTTGACCTGTGAAAAACATTTCAAAAACTTGGGATGAGCATAAAAAGCTCAGTAAGAGTTATAAAAATATGGAAAGTAAACATGATTTCATATATACATTAGAATGAAATCACACTTTACCCATAAAACATAGGCATATCAAATCATGAATAAATCATAGAAAACATAATACATAAAGGTATCTTGAGTCATTCATAACATTCTTAGGTAGGTAGTAACCCTCTTGGTTACGTTGGGAATACCCATCACAGTATATTCCTTAAATCTTTTCGGAGAAACCATAATGTTTCACTCCTTCGTGTTACCCAATGCATTGGAGAGCTATATCGGGCTCACCCGCCCTTAGTTTATCACGGAACCACCCGTTTTCATAACAATGCCCAAGAAACATAACATAAAAGTATCACATAAAACATTCATAATGAAAACATAACATTTCCACATTTCAATCACAATATAACATTTTATTATATTGAAATAATGAATCCATTCAAAAAGAAACCATTTCCAAAACCATTTAAAACATTTAATAAAGCGAATTTTGAATCAAAGTGTCCCATACCACCTTGAAGCTTTTAAAATGTTAAACCATTAATATCCATATAAATAAATCCTTAAAACCATTTTGAAAACATGGATATTAATAATAACAAATAATTAAAACATTTAAAGCGATATTTTGGTTAAAGGGGTTTTACCAAAATTAGAGACACTTGAATACAATAATTGAGGAATAAAATTTAGTCAGAACATTGTAATATGATGAGAATAAATGGATTCATGATATAATACTCCAAAGAATAGTATATACACCGTATAAGATTGAATTGGTGCATAACAATAATGAACCCTCAATAGAAATGTCAAATGTGATGAAATCCCTTATAAAGAAGGTATCCTTAAATTAAGGACAAATCAATTTCAAAAATATGTGTGAAAAATATAAATACACCCAATATAAGTGGATATTAAGTGTAAAACAATAATAGGTCATTCACACATATTAAATGGATGACATATTCAATGACTACATGTTGAACCCAAAGAAATCGAAATTGGGTTAAAAAGTTCCCTTGACAGCCCAACGACATCACATCAAAATGAGTTGATGAGAGATAAAAAGTGTATCTCATCACTTGGACATAAAATTTACATCAATAAGGATATATGAGAACATATCACAACATAACAATATGTAAATTAAAAGACCCAGCAAAAAAAGTCTGTTAAAAAAGAGGAGGGTGAAAGGTTCCCTTACCGACATGGGTATCTTTCAAAACATACACCTCATGAAAGAAGGACAATAGATCATTGATGTAAATACTCATAAACGAAAGTATATTACACAAAGAGTAGAATAATGAGCAGTACATACACCACTCAATGGAATTTGTGGCAAATGTAGCATAAATCTCACGGGAATAAAAATGAGATGAAAAATCCATTACGAAAACTCGACAGCCTAACGGTGCCACATAAAACATCTGAATATGGATTGATGAGATCAAATAGGGTATCTCATCACATTACAATAAAATGTAAAGAAAGAAGAATATAAAATAACATCCCCCAACATTACAAATAGGAGCTTAAAAGAAGTGACATAAAGGAGAGTACTTAAAGAGAAAGAGAGAGGTTAGATCTCTTAGGAAAATTCAACAGCCTAACAGCGCTACTCAAAACTTCCAAAATGGATTGATGAGAGAGAATAGGGTCTCTCATCATATGAACATAAAAATTACAGTAAGATTAATATAAAATAATATCCCAATAACAAGAAATATGAGCTTTAAAATGAATGACGTAAAACAATATACTTAAAAAGAAAGAGAGGTGTAGGATCCCTTACCTCGGGTCCGACTTGACTCGATCGTTCTTTAATCACCTGAATAATAAACTTGAGTTAATTTCTAATTCCATAAGAACCTTTTTCAGGTTCATTATTCCTTTTATATCACTTATTACCATTTCATAAACATTATGTAATCATTTAAGTTAATAATATTTGTTTTGCCGATATTTGGTTCTTAAGTCGAAAGTGGACTTCTTACAATTACATGTTGTTCGTGTGGCCAAATGTTTATTATATCCAGAATTGTATTCATGATGTATATATCATATATGTCATATATATCCATTACATGCATGCATTTATAACATTACATAATCATTTAGAGGTAAGAAATGAAATGCACCGTTCATGGAGACGGTAAGCCGTACGTACGCATGAACGCTACTTTCATTTCTATTTCGTATTTTATAGAATGGAATAATAATGATATAAAGGTATATTATAATTCCATTATAATATAATATATAATATCAGAGTTCCATCCTTTATACGTCCACCATATGGTATTTAACGAATCAAATCACTTTGAGGGGGCGGTAGTCCGCACTTCCTTAAATGAAGATATCGCATTTACCCATAATGGAAACCATAACGGTATGCCCAAAATGAAAAAAACAGAAGCATAAGGAAAACATAAACATATTTTATATCATATATAAAAATAGTGACATCATAATGGCCACCTTTGAAGGTGTTAAATGAGTATTGAACAATCATCGTTTCGGGAGGCAGAATTTCTCCATCCACGGAAACCGTATGTTCTTTAACCATTTGATGTAGTTGTGTGAGAGTGTAGCTAGAATAAATCTTATAAAAACATCCTATTATATTGAAGATACTGGTGTTGTTACAAAAGAATTAAATAAAAAGAGTTTAGGGGGTTGGAGAAGCAAAATAAAACAAATGAACATGAGAGAATGAATTACCTTTAAAAGTGTAACTCCTATTTATTTGAGCCTAAAGGCTTCCTTTGAAAGGATTCTGCCCAAAGGAAATCCTCTAGGATGAGGAGAGGGATGTGGAGAGAGTAAATGGGTAGGGGTTGGCGGAGCCAAAGGCTTGAGGAGTGTGTGAAATGAGGTAGAGGTGGGGGCCTTTTATAAGAGGATAGGAGGGGCACTTTTAGAAAGTAAGAAATATTACTTTATTTGAAAATGTGTTTCGGTTTTAAAAGGTCCCACATTGAAATAATTCGTGGATAAGGTGTTAAGGCTTCGAAATCCACTCATACAATTGGTTTTTTCCTTGTGTAGGTCTTAGATTTTACATTATCATTTCATTTTATTTAAATCGTTAAATAATGAGGTCATCGCTGCATCATCATGATGTCATAAATAATTTAATTTATTTAGTGTCTAAAAATTATAAAAAAAATACTATGATGTAGGAAATCGTTTTATCTTTCCAATGAAAATTTATAATAAAAAATCGGATCTTTATAACCCCATGTAAAAATTGTTTTCGTAAAACATATGATGTTTGTGTCATTTTTACTTTTACATTAAATAAAAAGTTATTTATGTCATTTCCCAACCAAAGTAGCTCTATAGGGTCCTCAAGTTGACCCATGGCTTGTCTTGGTCGGCCATGACACAACCAATGAAGGTAGGACATGTGTCAGGCTCATCTTATTTTATTAAAGCATTATTTTTACCTTAAACTACACTAATTACCACTAATCGCGATTAAAAACATAATAAGTTACTATTCACCAAAAAATTATTTTTATCCCATCGAACCACATTTTACATCTTAATGAAAACCATCTATGTTGGATTTTTGAAATTCAAAACACAAAAGTGGTAAAATTTCAATTAAACGAAAAATCAGCTTTTATAAGTACCACTTAGTGATTTCACTATTCATCAAAAATTGAAGTTTTTCAGAAAAATCCCAAAACTTCACCCTAAGATATATTTGATATTCCGAATTCAAAAATGAAGTCTATTTTACAAAATTCAAAAACATATAAGTCACATTAATTAATTTAATAATTAATTTCCGCTGTCTGAGAAAATAGCGTGTTTTTATGAAACAATAAGTATCAAAAGATTGACACTAGTTTATGTCTGATTTGAAAGTGAAATTAATTCCAACGACCACTATTGGATTTAATGCTAAAAATATTTTCTAATTTCACTTTAAAACCAATTCAAATGATAATCTAATCATATAAATAAATTATATTAAAAAGAGGTTTTGAATTAAAATACAACATTTTACACTATTCATTAAAAAAATGAACTTTATCAGAAAAATACCAAAAATTTACACAAAGTAAAATTTGATGTCCCGATTCTAAAGAAGAGTTTTATTTGGTCCAAAAGAATGTATAAGAGTGATCAATACTATATTTAATGACAGTTCGCCATCAAATGGCGATAAGTGAACCTTTAGTGAAAATTAGGGTATAAAAGCCTAAAATTGAATTCTTTTTGTATTTTAAGCCTTTGGATAAATGTAAAAACATTTAAAAAACATATATAATCATATTTTAGTTATTTATATCCATTACTTCCAATGAAACGGCTACATGTTAACTACCATAATATTATTTTATTATTAGAGTGCAACGTAAGATTCCCAAGAAACTCGTTGATGCGTGTTGGGTACGCCATCAAGCATAACATCCCCTTTAAAGTCATATTAATATTTTATTCACAAATATGGATAAATATGAAAATTTAATATTATTTATTTACCTGGGGTGTTACAAGATAGACTTTGTAAATTACTCATCCCAACTAATGAGGGCCCATACACATCAATAATTGAGACCAGAAATCACTCAGTCACAACCAAAATTAATACCAGCAAAAGCTAGCTATCACAACACCACTCAACTATCACAGTGAAATCATGAAATGCATAGTATTGAAATTCATCTATGTGGCATGGAAATATGCATGACTAGTGAATTTTAGGTGCCTATAATGATGCATGTAACAGTGATCCTTCGCTCATATCATCAGGCCAAAGATTAAAGAAAATACACAAATCGAGTAATAATAAAAATACCACACAACATTTGCATCACCCAACGATGAAATAAAAACAACAATAATAGTAAATAATAGAGAAACAATTAAAATTCAGGAAACATGGTTTTTACCCTGAACATGGGTTCATGAAACCCAAGAATGACTTTTTAACAAGTCCTAATTATTCATAATCTCAAATATATTATCTCTAAATAGTTAATAAATAAGTGAAACCACCTCTGATACCACTTGGTGTTTTACTGGAACCAGATTCCACTTGATTAGTGCATCGAGCCGGGTGGTCCAAATGGCCTCAAGGGAATCTCCCAGAACACTAGAGGTTGTTGATTAGTAGCGAGGGCCTATGGTGTCTCTGTGTGGATTCTATGCCCTCGTTATCAAATTGTATCACAATGGGTGAGAGTAAACATAGGTAAATTTCTAAATCAAGATAAGCAAATAGAATACATAACGAAAAATAGAGACAATGTGAATAATAACTATAACAAATGGAATAACATTAAACAATTGGTTAAGATATTTCATGTTCTAGAAAGCTAGAAAACATGGATAAAAAATAGTGGGAATAACAAGTTCCACAACATTATAAAGGAAAAATAGATTTCTCCAAGAATCTCGTGTTCCAACTCAGCCCCCTACTATCACACTCCATACAAAATTGCATGCATTCAATTGTTTGAAGCCATATGCTTCCCTTTTTCAACACCAACAACCATGTAATCTACCCTGGGTACAAAATGGTACTTGGAGAGGGTGCGAGATAAATCTAAGTGGGTCGCAAAAAAATGTGGATATAACCTCCTTCCCATGTGGTGGAAATGTAATAGTGTGCAGGAATGCATATATAACGTAAAGAAGTAAAATGTTACTAATTTCCCAAGTACATGCTTCAGCCCTCGACTGGTGTCTAAGACTTTAACCAATTCATTAATTATGAATTTTATAATTTATGTTGATATGTCATGTGCCACACAACCAACAATGACATCACCTTGTGATAGTATAAATAGTGAAGGTCACAAAATGTAACCAGGAAACCATGATCAATGATATTTAATAGTGAATTCCTAGGGTAATAACCAATGAGATGTAATCCTCAAGGGTCACCAACATAGTAATAACTTTATCCTGGCATGGAGTAAGAGAGTAATCCAAGGAACATAGTCCATATCATTCCACAATGAGTCACCTACCAAGCCCAAGGTGATCGACTAAGGGAAAAACTGGCTAAGCAATGACTGGGGGTGATGGGATTTAACCATGACTTGTATTTGTCAGTTTTGGATATATGTAGTGTATCAAAGGCATCATATATTGATATTGATGGGATCCAAGTAGTGTATCCAGATAATCCTATAGTAATACATGTGGGATCCTATAGTATCATACCAGACATCCAATAAATGACATGAATTAGGATCTAGGTGTTTATCAAACTAAGAATGTCGTATCCTAGAATTGGAATTGGGATCCTAAGTGCTCATGGAATCCTCCAGCCATAATTTATGGAAAGATCATGTTAGACCATTCTTATTTGATTATGAAGTCGTGTAATATCTCCTTTGTTTCAATCCTTACCATTCATTAATGTGATATGGTCAAGTGGAATGAAACCATTTAATCATGTATTTTAGGTCAATCCTTGCCTTTCAATTGTTTAATAAGAACATATAGCAGGAAACCATTTAATCCATTTATGAAATATTCCATATTCAAGGTTCATTATGCTACCTTTCATTAATGTGGTTAGGGGTGATATGTATATGCTTCCAATAAGTCATTCACATTTAATTATCAATTTGAATCATATACCTTAGGTGGGCCAAGTGGTATGCATACATGGAACTGGGATTAGTGTAATTAACCATATAAATCAAGTCAATTAATATTAAAATTATTAGCCTTTTAGTGTTCAAGACAAAGAACACCTAAACTGTACAAGAAATGTGTCAAAACAATGACAGAAAATTTCGGAATTACCTTCCACATGGATGGGATGGATTTGTGGTCATAACAACAAAAAATTAATCATGTGTTTGGAATGAGCATAAAAATACAGTTCTTATATGTATAATCATGAAATATTAATTCATTAAGTTTCACCCGATGAAATTGGTGCACCCCACACAACAAATCCAAAATCAACGACCTTTATGGGTGAGTTATGGACCACCCACCTTCAGGTTATATGATCCTTCTCCTTCGGTATTGGAAGATGATTTAGCTAAAATTGGAGTAGATCTATGAAAAATAGAAAAATTATAATACCCCAATAACTAGTTCGAGAGAAAAATAACAGGATAACGACTCATGAAGACTCGAGTACATACCGTTGTGCATCCAATGCGATGAATGAAAGCTCTACCAGTTTCATAACGAAGGATATCTCTTGATTCCAAGGTTTAATCTATAAGAAACCAAAATTTTGGAGAGAAATAGGTTAATCCTTCATTAGCTTATATTAGGGAAGATAGTGGGAGGTTAATTATATCATCAAGGGAAATTTTGACATTTCACCAAGAAAATAGCATTTGCACATTTTGAAAAACTGTGTGCAACATGTCCATGGTTTTCTGGGTAGCAGGGGTGCTGTCGTGGTTAGACCACCCAGTCGTGCTCTAACTATGCAAGGGGGCTCTTTTTGTAAAACATAATCTGCATGAGTTTCCAAACTATGGGATATTCATACACGGTTTATAGTAAATCATGTGACATGATTATTTTTCCCAAAAAATATGAGTTCCAAGATTCAATCTTTCCCCAGACACCCTTGAGACCCTTTTTCTAACCCCACTGGCATCCATATTATTCCCAAAATAAATATTTAGACCTAATATTAAAGAATCCATACCTGAGTGAAAACCTAGGTTCTTACACCTCTATTAGGGTAGTAAATAAGGATTTCACCAAGATGTATTATGATTTATTTCACCAGTATTGGTGTCCTAAAAATGAAATGGGAGATAACTAGATTTATTACTCAATGTTCCACTTACAAATAAGTGATGGTAGAACAAAAGTAATTGGCAGGACATATTTAACCATTGTCTATTCATGAGTGGAAATGGGATGATGTTTCCATGGAATTTGTGACTAGTTTTCCTAGATCGCCTCATGGATGTGATACAATTTTTGTATTCATTGATTATTTTAAAAATTCCACACACCTCTTACATATTAAAGAGAAATATTTTGTAGAAGATCTAGGGATTATATACATCTGGAACATTATAGATCTTCATGGAGATCCATATTATGTCATATCTGATTGGGACATTAGCTTCATGTTTCAGTTTTGGAATCGGTTGGAGAGGGACTTGGGTACATGGGTGATACTAAGAATTTCTCATCACCTCATGTTTATAGATAGATAGAATGTAAAATTGAAGTGTTATAAGAAATTATCCATGATTGTTTCTTTGATTTCAAGGGTTATTGAGAGAAATACATACCCCTAGTTGAGTTATGTAATAATAATATATTTCAGGATACAATCCAGATGACTCCTTACAGAGAACTATATGGTAGGACATTCAGATTAGTATTGGGCTAGTAAGATATAGGGGAGCATCTTTTCTTGGACAATGTCTCATCTAAGTGACTTTAAAGCTAGTCTAGTTGATAAGAAATAGTATATAGAAATATTATATCAAGTAGTAGTGATATGTTAAATGACGTTGATGATCAGTTGAGTTTGAGATCAGGGGTTGGTTTTTATTTTGAGTTCAACCTTATTTGGGCCATCATTGTGTTCAGGAGTAGGTTAAGAATTCCCCTAGGTTTATTTGACAATTTTAGGTTTTTAAATGAATTTGACCACTGGATTAATAGATAACTCATACTCAATGGTACAGTTCAATGCATGATATCTTTCACATATATTATCTTCACCGAAATTATCCATAACCGTCACAAGTTTTATAATCTGATGATGTTGAGTTGGATGTGGAAACTTCCTTAATAATATCTAGTGAATATTATGGATGATATCATTAAGATACTCCAAGGCATGCCAATTCCTTTAGTAAGGGTTCTATGGAACTAAAATTGAGATGATGAAAATGCATGGGAGTGAGAAGATGATATACGATCGCATTGGCTGGAGCATTTCTCATGCAATGCCTCTTATCCTCATAAAGCCATTTAGAGGATTATTTTTTTAAGGAGGGGAGGTTGTAATGACCCTAATTTTCATGAAGGTTTTAATATTTATTTATTGGCTTAAATTCCTTAATTTGTCCCTTGTAATGTTACCTAAAGGAGTTGAAAGATTTTCTAGTGAGTCCGAGACTTGTTCGAAGCCTGGAACCCTAAATTTCCGATAAACAACATGGGTATCATGGTTATCAAAATCCTTGTATACCAACCTATATAGTTTCCCCTAAATATATCGGGCCTTTTATAGGGTAGTATGTGGAGACATGTTTGTCTACAACTATGTGATGCATGGCACATGACCGTGAGAGAATTTCAAACATCATGATATTGGGTATCTTATATCTTTTGTTTGATTAGGAAAACTGTCTGCCTATCTTGTGTGGGGTTCCCCATTAAGCAGTTTTGTGGGGCAAGATTACTAAATTCTATAGTCAACCATGTAGAAAAACCATGAAAACCTATCTGTTAGTGTGATTATAATATTTTATCCTTAATGATCATAAAATCTAAACCTTCTAGATCCCTTCTAATTTACATTATGCATCCCCTCCATCTTCCCCTGAAGGATCTCCCTCAAGAATCTCCATGTTTTTTTATTAATCCCCAATCTAGAATCCAAATCGAATGATTTTGGACACATTGGATACCTAGAATATAGCTCAAATAGCACCTTTCTTCAATTATTAGTTTCTTTTCCCATACCTTATTCTATTAATGTTCAAGATCATATGAACTATTTTCCTAGTGTCGGATTGTTCTTCATTTTTATTTTATTTTACTTATAATGTGATCCGGATATTGTATGAGGAGTAATCTATGATATTAAGGTATGTGGTCAAGTTTTCCCCCTAAAATTGATGATTTTTTAAAATATACTTCATTATTCCACATGGGGACCATTGTCCTGAGTCACCTTAAATGTGTTATTCCCTTGTAAATTTATATATACATAATTTTATACTAACATAGACACTTTTTAAGTGATTAATTGGTGTGTAACATGTTCCTTTACACCCCTTTTTGTGCGATAGATTAAACAATCTCTTTTATATAATTTTCAAATGGAACAAATACCTTCAAATTGTTCAGATTGGGTTGCAAATAGAATTTCCCCTTTCAATGTAATTTCCCATTTGATTAAAAATACATCTAATTTCTTGGTTTTCCTTGTTTATAATTTTACAGTCATTAATAAGTTAATATTTTTGTCTAAATGTAATGGAAATGTGGGGAGAATAAACACCTCATGTTATATATATATTTATATAAATGTGAATTATATGAATTATGACACCCTTGGTTGTATTGGTCTTTATGGTTATAAATAAAATGGATGTAATACCTCATGTTATTTTAATTTTTATTAGTATTACATTAATCATGGCTGGTGGACGATGGTTAAGGTATTTGATGAGAAATATGTTTCACTCTCCCTTATATCAGGTGTTGATAATAATGTCTCACACCATTATAAACTTATTTTATAATTGGTAATGATGTTCCATATTCTATGCTATTGAATGATGGGCATGGAGTCTCTTCCCCCTTATATCAAATGATGGGCAATATGACTCACATTCATTATGAGAATCATGGGATGTAACCTTTACTGAAGACTATAGCTTGTTAGACGAGTTATGAACACTTGGGTTATACCTTGGGCCTAGGTAGAACCTAGAATCAATGTATATTTCACATTATGTCCTCACATACATAGAAAATATACTTATATATGATATATACAAATATATATTATTACACAGACACATATATATATATGTGTGTGTGGTACATAGAACATACATATTACTGCCTCAATTGAAATAGGTAGAGTCTGACAGGTGTCCTGATAGTACCTGAGTTGACTAATATTTATTTTTCAACATTGTTTATTATTAACATTTACCTGCACACTAAAATACTATATACATTGGATGGATTATTACTAGACACTATTGGTGGTGGCCCACTGAGTTCGTCTTAAATGCTACTCGGGCAGCCTTTTGGTACCCAGTTAGACTTCATGTCAATAGGAATGGACGAGGCCAAGCTCCCCACTACATATGTCTTGTTATATTTAATTATAGCTAAGATCATGGGAGCAGTGAACCGAGCATGTGCTTGTAATGTCAGTCGAGATGTGTTCTATCCTTTTTTAATATTTTTATGGCATGTTGTATATGATTTGATTATGTTTCCCCTTTTTATATATCCTCATTCCATGCCATCATTATATATGGATCATCCATTGGGATTTTATTATTATTACAATTGTTTGTTATTTACCCTTCTATAGTTTATCATTGATTTTTCCATTGTGTCATCTATTATATTTAGATTCTAAAAGTGTCATCTTAGTTATCATATTTATTTTGACAGTATAATATGGGGGTATATTATCACCACTATACCACCATAGAACATCACATATAGTATATATCCTATATCATACGAGGAGGCACACTTGAAATCATGTGATCTAGGTGCTCGGGGAACCAGTTAAGTGGATCTGGGATTATGATGTAACACTATACTTTGGAATATTAACAAACATATTCTATATTAACTCAAAATCTTTTTGAGGATCATAGATCTTATCTAGAATGGATGGCTGAGAAGTTATGTGAGACAAGTGTAATTTTGTTACTTTTAATATTTTCATGTCTATCCATTTCATGGATAAGAATATTGGATCCCTAATAATACTCATCATGGATATAGTTGTGGGATCATTTCCACTCAAATAATATGCCACATTGTTTGATTTCCTAGGATGATAATGGATTAAAAAATCAAAATCCTTTATCATATATAACAACATTCATTAGTGCATATTAATTTATTTTGGTGTGAATATATTTTTTAGGCTTTTTTAGTCTGTATATATATCACTCTTCTCCCTATAGTGAAAATATATCCAAATATTCCACATGGAAATCACTAATGACAGTTTTAGAGTATGAATTTGATAGTTTTACTCGTGTATAATTAATTTAAGGGAGGAATATGCTATTAAATATTTAACTTGTATGAGTAAAAAAACCAATACATTTTCATATGCATCGATGTAGACAAAAAATACTTCTCCACTGATGGGTAATGTGACCATAAGTTCGTTGATTATACTATTCTGCAAAACATTAAAGATATATTTTAATTAATCAACACAATAAAACCTGAATCCTTTCCATGTTATCTTGTTTCGTGGGATTGAGAATTATGATAATTTTATGAAAATTCAATTTTAGTACCCAGCCAATCCATGGAAGATTTGAATTTTTGTCATAGTTTTTGGCCATGGAAATCCTTCAATTTACATAGTTTTTGAATGATCTATAGATATATTTTATTTGTGGTAACATTACACAATTAATTCACTTACTTCAACCGAAACACACATTTATAGTACTTTTTGTAAAAAATTTCCATCACTAGGGTCTTTACTAGGGTATTTAATTTATCATTGTATTCCTCCTTTATTTTGGAGTAGATAATAATATCATCTATAAATATCACCACATGTTTTTAATGGAAATCCCTAAAAACACTACTCAACATGTAAGTTATTATTTTTATAGAATTAGTGAGTCAACATGGAATCACAATTAACACATAATGCACTTACCTTTTATGAAAAAATAATAATTTGGGACATCCTCCTACTTCATATTTACATGTTATTATCCAGTATTAAGATCCACCTTAGAGAAGTAGTGGGATCCATGTAGTCCATTAAAAATATCATCAATCCATAATAGAGAATACTTGTTCTTTATCATTATAATATTGATCTTAAGATAATAAATATAGAGGTGCATTGACCCATCCCACTTCTTGATGAATATGACTAGTTCACCCCCTGATGAAGCACTTGGGCATATAAACCTTTTCAAAAAATTCACCTAAAATTTATTTTTCTTTTACTAAAGTTAAAAAATGACTATACGATATATATTCTTGAATATTATTAATGCTTCGGGTTTGACCATGATTGATAACTCAACGTCATGCCTAGGAGGAAGACCAGTCAATTATTCAGAAAACACATTAGTTAATTTTCATACAACAAGCATGTCATTAAGGATGATTTATTCTTTGGTATAGTTAATTTTATATAGGTTTGAATGACCTCAATGATATAATATCCTTTATTGATATGTTTGTGCAAAATAAGATTCATCCCCTAATTTCAATTTTATAGAATCAGAGGACGATTCATGATACGAAGGGTGATTTCATTTTTTATGAAATTAATGTTTTCTCTATATAGGGATGGAAAATCCATGCTTAGAATAACTTCTAATTCTTCTAATGATAATGTTAAATGGTTTTAGGGGAAATTATTACAAAAATTTGGAAATGGGATGAGTTTTATTCTTAGGATGCCTTAATTGGGCCATTTTCCATCTTCACAAATAATTCACCATTCATTTTTTCAGGTGGTGAATGAATTTTTCTACTAAACCTACGTGATATGAAATAATTCATAAAGAATAAAATCGAGTACTAACTACTCCTGATTGAATAACAATTATACCTATCAAAACATCATTATCTGGATTCTCCTCATTAGTTTGGATTGTGTATGCTTGCCTTGGATTTTTGGTCCTCATAGGTTGTTATCATTCATATTCATAAACAACCATTGTATTCGAGAACTAATTCTCATAGTGTCCTTGTTTATTGGAGTTAAATAATTGAACAATAGGCTAAGGATTTCATGGAATATTCATTTCATCTATCACATTGGTGGGTATAACCTCTTAGAAATCACAATATATGTTCCCTTCCATTCCATAGATAAATTATTTCCTTGTCCCCTTGAATAAATTCTTGGGATAATTCATCCCACAATTTTGATAAGTGTGATAATAAACATTATTACACCATGATGTTTTCCTTCCCAACTAAAGATTTAAGATCCATTATATGTTTCTCGTCTATAGTCCGAAGAGTCCCAAGATATTTTATAATCTCGATTTAAACTTGGGGGAATTTTATGAAATTTACAAATATCTATCATTTTCTTGAATAAACAACAATTTTCAAATATTTTTCTTTACCAATCAATTAAGCGTTCAAGATTAGTTTTTGGGGAAATGAAAAATCCAAAGGTGTATAATGAAAGCCATGTGAATTTTACCTCATATGCTTCTATGGATTTTTACCATTTTTCATTGAGGCTAAGGAAATACCTCCCCATTTTATGTCATAGAGTGTGATGAAAATATTTGTCAAAACATATTTTCTAGAATTTTCCCACTCCATCACTTTGATCTCCAACTCATGATTCATATTTTTTAGAAACATCCACCACTGATAAGCTTATGATTCAATATAGTATACACTGAGCATGACCTTATCTTACTTAGAACATTGGAGTATAGATAAGAACATATCATTGTAGTTGACACATTATTAAATGATTAATATATAATAATATCCACTAAAATTTGATGGGAATTGTCACATAAATTTCTCAATTAAAAATTTATTTTCAAGGGGGGATTCGGAAATTCTTACTAAATTTGGATTATGATCCAAACTAGATTCAATTAATAAGTTGTTTTTATAATGTTTAAGATTCTTGCTCCAATTGGTTTGGAAATTTTATTTGAGCAGTAATAACATTTCTCCTCACATTGGAAGTTGACTTAGTTATTTATAATTGAGGAAAATGACTATAATAAATCGAAAATTATGGATGATTATTTTTAAAATATAAAACATATAAATAGGGAACCATGAATATTAAATGGATAAATCATAAATGGAATAAATTCCATAACATATGAATTTTTATGTATTAATATATGTAATCCATGATCTATTTCCTCACAGAAAATCTTATTCAATTTTTTTCCCTTAATGATGATTAATAAAGAGTTTGTGAATTTATCATGGAATATACAATGGGAGTGTTAAACTAGGTGTGAATAAAGGCTCATTTTAATGAACCTGGTTATTATTGATTCAATCTCAACGCACCCAATTAAGGGTTATTAGCCCTATGTGAAATTGTGCTCGATCCACATATACTATTCATATTTATAAATGGATATATTCTTTAGAAACCAATTACCATACACCTTAATAAAATTTAGGAATGATTTCCTATGTTTAGTGTTATCCATAAGTAGTTAACTATAGTTTTCTAAAGATAATCATAAAAAATAACCATACCCTCCTCTCATACAAACTTTAACAACTCATAGTTTAATGAACTTTGTTTCATTTTTTTGTATTATTTTACACATAATACAATTTGAGAATAAAACGAGGAATAATTTTTTTAATAAATTAGGTATATGAAAAAATAATATAAATGGGTATACAATAGAATTATTTAAAACTCCTTTAACATGTGCTTAAAAATCCATTTCTCTTTTGAAATTGAATGTGATAACCTTTGGATGTACATAATAAAGTTGTGTTTTATAAACCATAGTATGAGAGTCATAAGATAATAATAGGAAGAAATTAAGACATGTTATTCAATGACCATATCAAGGGATTTAAAAGGGTTGATTATCATATACATTAGGATCAAATAATGAAATATTACAATAACATAATGGTTATATAGAAATGTGGAAACAACATAGAACAAGACATCACAAGCATAAGTTAGGGATTAACAAAAATATATCATAAAATAGTGTTCTTAGGATATCCTCTCTAGAACCATACATGTAACATAATAAGATAAAAACATTACTCATTTCATTGAAGGAAATATAATTCTAATCACACTCATCACTTTCATATCATCTACACGCATAAGTGTTCCACATATATGATACAACATAAGGATGTATTTAATCATTTTTAACACCTTGGTTATGTTTTGAATTTATCAAACATTGAAAACCCCAATAAATGAAAGATATGTATATATAGGTTAATAATCTTGATTGTAAATGGGGATGGGTTTGTCACAAAAAAAAGTTTGGCATAAATAATCATAAGATAATTTTGGAATCATAATAGGGGTACATTAAGATTCATGGAAGGATAAATGAGAGTGAATGGGATCTCTCATAAATTTTCATTTAAAATTATATTAAATCACATGTGTAAAAACATATCCCAACATGATCAATGGGATATCAAAAGGTGTGATGTAAGGATGGTGCTTCAAAAAAGATAGGATGTAGAGGATCCCTTATCTTGAGAGGGAGAGTATAAAAGCTTGGGTGGAGCTTCTTCAGTGATTAAGGGAACCGTAGAAGGGAAATAGAAAGGTATGGGAAATGTGTGTCCATGCTCAAAGGGTTTTTAGTGATGGGAAATTGGAGGATTGGCGGTTTTATATAAAAAAGTGAGAAAACGTTTTTTTGTTAATATCCAAAATTAGGTTTAGGACTCTATATGATAAAATAATCAAAATAAAAAACATTAAAATGTTTTCCCATGGTTTCTCCCAAATATGAGTAATTTTATTTATTTTTTAAATCTAATAACCAATCTATTTAAAATACTACCGTTGGGAATGAGGAAGTGAGTACTGCTCATAATGTACTTATTTTCAATAATTAAAATAAAATATATGTTTTTGAGGATTCATTAAGGGTTTATATAAATAACAAAACAACATTAAAAATCATTATTTTAAAGGGGAACGATTTTTTTTCATGGATAGTCAGTATAAAAATTATTATTTCCTTTTTGGGATATTATGGTATCATATTACAAACTATATATTTATATAATATTTATGTTTCACAAAAAAAAGAAGCTTTCATAAAAAATTATGAAAACATAACCACTGGATAATTCTATATGTTGATTAAAAAAAATATTTATCTTATAAAAATAATTATCTATATATACTAATTTTTACATTAAATTAAAAAACCCTATCCATTTAAAATACATGGTCTTTTATGATATTAATTTTTTTAACCATATAAAATGTACATTTCACATTACAAAATTATTTTATTTTATAGATTTAATTAATATTTTATAGTGATAAAATGTTATTAAAATATCATTTATCTAAAAAATACATTATTTCATTATAATGAGAGTCTTGATTGAAATAACATAATTCCTAAAAATATAATTTTTTTTCATATCTAGTACTTATTTTTGTATAAATTATTGTTTAATAATAATAAAGTAATCAAAAAATATAATAATTATTTTATTAAAAATATAATAATTATTTTATTAAAAATAAATATATAAAATTCATATTTCTAGAGTCTTTATTCATATCCCTTTTTTACACCAGCAAATACCCCAAGGGTAATGTATGCGATGGTTAGATTTTCTTGGGGAGGTTTGGAGATTATGGTTTTAATTGGGATCTAATTGACATTAAACTTCTCCCATAAATGATTTACTCATGATTTAGGTCATGTAAAAATCCTAGTTATACTATCTCTCTTAAAATAAGAGATAAATGGTCTTCCTATGGTATAATCCTGCTGGTTGAGGCTATTTTTCCTTCCATCCATGTCAATTGGTGTTTATAATAACCCTTAATATATAGTAATCATATGACGACTTTATAATGTATATATTATCAATTATTAGGATTCATAATGATCCATTAAATTAATTAGACAATAACCATCCAAAAAATCCAAAGTAGTTCATGTGTTTTCTATATCTAAATTAATTGGTAATAAAATTATTCCTTCAAAAATAATTTTAATTTATAAAGGTTTGGGATATTATATTTATTTTAAATATAATTTCCTTGGGGTTAGTTCTATGTGATGGGTTGATATGGAGATGTTTTGGGAAGTTAATTTGATTACACCATGAAAGATGTAGTGATCAATGATTCCGGGTTTCAAAAATTGGCATTGTGAAGCTCACCACACCATAATATTTATTATTGAGGGGATAAATGTATTAAGATTATACACCACTTAATTTATGAGGCTTTTGTAGCAATAAAAATGGTTTTAAAATGGTTTTAAAGGATTACGTTCTTTAGGATTTAAATTCCTTTAAAACCTTACCACACTTTGACTTATAGAACTATGTTCATTTTTTGAGTTCACCACACTATGGTGAAGGATTTATGGATTGATATATAAATGGAATCCTTGAGTGATCTTGGATAAAATTTTACATCCTCATATCATACCCAAGATAATACCTACACCTATCATCACCTTCTATTTTCATGTTGAAGAGTCTAAACACCCTAGATTGATGGTTTGAAGACATCAATTTAGGTGTATTCCCTCTCATCCTTTTTGTTCTCATTCCCATATTCTTCTTTAATGATGGAAACCCATTTTTTTAGGAATTAATCTGTTTTTTATTGGGTTTTCATGTGAGTGTTTATGTTTGTTTCCATTATTTGGTTAAAGTTTACTTTTCTTTAGTTTTTGTAGTATTACATTCATTAAAGGTTTTTCCTAAATTTATTATTATTATTTGGAATCATTGATCTTCAAATCAATGTAAGGGATCTGTTACTTATCCTTCCATTATGTGAAATTAAAAATTAATATCACTTTATATATATATCTAAATTTATGTGATTGAACTCAATTATATATTAATCCAAAATTATAATCACATGGTAAACAATTAATAAATTATCAGAAATATTGGTAAACAGAAAAATAATTATTATCTGATTTTGTTTAATTTATTCATTTGAATTAGTCATAATCACTAGAATAATATTGTTTTCATTTATTATATAATTTAATTCCATCATTAATCTGATTAAATAGTTTAAATGGTTTTTCTTCCTCAAATACCAATGTTAATACTACAATGATTTTATCACATGCATCAGTGTTATCATTATTTTTTTTCATATAATGATAATTTTTTGAAATTATATCATTTTACGAATTGAAATTAGAATCTTCACATGATTAAGATAATTGACATATATTTAAGTGAAATTAAATTTATTTTTTTGGTGATAATAATGCATGTAACTTTTCATTCTGTTTTTTGGGTATTCTATGATAGTCTGATATATTTTTGGTGGTGCTTTTGTATTTGTTTTTTTAGCAGTTATAATAAAATAAAAGTGATGAAAAATATAAATAATGTGAATGATAATTAATTAAAGAGTAATGATTAGTATGATTAATTTTCATATAGGATTTACTAATTTAAATATTTATTAAAATATTTTTTATGGTTAAATATAGGTAACTAATGCCTTTGATTTATCTATGGGGATAAGCTATGCTTAATTACCTATTTAACTCAAGATGTAAATAAAATAATCTTTTTATTGAATAAAATTTTTAGGGATGATTATGACCATATCCAATTTTTTGAAGACTGGATGTCTCAATTACTAGGAATTATTTCCATCTCTATTTTTCACCAATTATTTTTAAATGTATGTGTTATTTAAGGATTTTGTGCCATGTTTGAATTTATGATAAATTTTCTCTAGTTAGTATCCATGTTGAGAAATGGTATGGATGTGTGGGGATATTTTGTTTGATAATTGAGTTTGGGATTTTTAGGATGAGTGAATAGACTATAGTAATGGGTGATGTTGATGATGACATAATATCTTTTATGCTATGTTTGATGCTGTAAGAGAATGGCCAAATCAGAGAAGTTCAAATCGGGGATTTCTCAACACTGTGAATAATATTTCATAGTATTTTCTTAATTATTTATTCATTTCCATATTTTTGAATAATTTTTATATTAACAAAATTGATCTATTTGATGTATTTTGTTGACATGAACAATGAGTTTATACTTTAATAGGTATATTTGGCAGAGTCGAAGATAATGAAACTAGAGACACCCACAGGTGGGAGAATCAGTGTGATTGTTAATGTAAACAACTAATTTAAGATATTTAAATTTATTTTTGGATCTTGTTCCCATGTTGGTATGAAATGTTTTCTCCAAATTACTCTTACAAGAAAAATAATCTCATGAAATAAAAATATATTGGAAATTAAATAATTCAACGAAATAATAGGGTTTACATGGTTCACCACAAAGGGAAATATGCAGGTAGTATACATTGAAAATGTTTGGCTGTTTTAGAATCCACCAAAATTACATAATTTTTAGGGTACAATATTTTTTCCATAGTCACTTAGTTCCATGAAAACTTCCATTACAATGTTATAGGTCTAATCACTCCACCCTAAGGGTAAATGTTCTCTTATTCACTTCTATTAACGACTTCAGTGAAGGATGTTACATATTTTGTAGACTTGAAGTTCTTTTCATCAAATTAAAAACATGATGGTAAGTTTTTGGTTTGAAAAGTACTCTAGTTGTATCAATAGATCTAGATATATTCTATATTATGCTAACATTTTCTTATATCTCTTTGATTTAAGAACAATTTAGGATGATTACTTATAGGGATATCATTAATATTCCTTCCTCTTAAAATCCCAGATTAGTGAATCCTATTGAGTGGGGATAAATAATTTTTTTCTCATAATGATATAAGTAGCATCACTCATATTATTTGGAGAAAGATAATTCAAAAATATAATTATCTTTTGGACCACTTCATTTGTAAAATAAATGTGCAATTAGAAACCTCTTCCTTCATTTTAATTATAATCCAGATAAGATGATGGTACTATATAGTATCACTCTTTAATAGAATCTATAAACACCATGGAATCTGAATTTTTTATCTAAAAGGACTATTAATTATATGAAACCACATTTAGATAATCCCATGGAGATAACCCTTATGAGAGACACCTATTTGTATAACATTGTCCACATAAATGATAGTATGTAACCTTGTGAAGTAACCTAGATCATTATACCCCCAAGTAGACGAGTCCTCTTCATGACTACTAGAATTTATCCCTTAGTCACATGATTCCTCCTTCTAATTGAGATATGGAATATTCTCTCACATGGATTCAAGTTCTTAACTCATGTTGGCATGATTTATACATGATACCCATTTTCAATCCTCATAATGATATCAATATCCACGAATCCGATCACATATCATATAATGTGACTTGGATTTTGTGAACCCTCTTCCTTGTCCCAAAAAATCTACACTAAATCAAGTTTATTAGGTATGATTATTCACATTTGGTGAAGTTAATATTTTCCTATTTACACTAGGTTTACATCCACTTAATCATCAAGAAATACAATTATGGTTCATTCCACCAGCCTATAAAGTCATACGTGAACCACTTAAATAAAAATCAGTCATTGTTTTGTGACACTGCTAATATACATGATGAAATATGGTTTCTCCTCATAAAATATGAAAACAAATCATGGTTTTGGGGTCTCCACTTCTAAGTCACATGATCCATTTATGCTTACACAGTTACCAAATATATGTAAATCATAATACCTCTCTGCCTTAGATAGTGCCACTCCCTTTTTGAGAGTCACATTATCACATCACCTGATCCAGTCATAAATATGCAGTCACATGATTCTGTCACACAATATGGTATCATCTTCGTCTCATAAATTGATGTCACATAACCCATATGATGTTATACAAGTGCATGAAACTTACATATTCATGGGATCATGAAATACATTTTTCCTTATATAATTGTCTACATCTGTAATTATTATTTACTTTGACATATATTAATCTTTATATTAAGACTAAAATTATAGGACAACACGGTCAAATTGAACCATCATTAATTCCTATAATAGGATTTCATAACACCTTCATCCATATTTATTTTATGATTCCCCTTTACAATTTCATTGTATGTTTTTACTCGTCTTTGGGTGGTAATATATCCCCCACATGAATATAATTCCACATTAGAATTATATATCCTAAGAAAAATCCTATCTTTATATTATATACTCTTAGGGAATAGAATATCTAGATGGATGTCATTTTCATTTTATCATTAGCTCATTTATGTTCAACTCTTATTTTTATAACATCATCGATTTCAGTTCCACAATCCATGACTACTAATACACAATCTATATTTCATTAAATATTGATTGGAATAAAATAGAACACTAAACATAGGATTGGGTGCAACACTAGAGTACCTGGATGATTTCTAAAAAGATATTTGAACTAATAAATTAACATGGATGGTTCATGGTGTTCACAAATTATGATTCCATAATTCAGAATATAATTATGATAATTAATATTGTCATTGACACTTGAATAAATAATATTAAAATTTTAGTCATGAAAATTTTTGTTATGATATAATTAATGGTTATATATTTAATAAAATTTTAACTTAATATTTTTTTCTCGTTTGATATATATTCCTTATACGTGGAATTTGGTCCTTCAGTGTGATGACTCCTACAAATGTGTCTAAAGCTAGTAAGATTCCCTTACTATGGGTGTGCATGATATTATTCTATATTTATCTAATTTTATAAGATACTTTGGCTATAACATCCCAATATGTTTAATAAAAATTATTCTTCAAGGCTAATGTGATTATATTTATATAAAATTTTTATTCCATATAAAATAGAAGCACAAATAATTGAGAAATAACCCATCATATTTGGTCAGGCCAAGTTGCTTGAACCCATTTCTTAAAGGCAATAACAGTAGTATACAATTGACTTATCCTGAAATATTTTTCACTTTATAATCTATAATTGATGTGAAAAATAAAAAAAATGTTCATGTCATTTATTCAATAACTAATGTGAAAAAATTATTTTTTTACATTTGTTATTAAATAAAATAAATGAAAAACAAAACAAAAAATGTTTTTTATAACGACTATTCAACGAACATTGTGAAGAAATGGGTTCCACATAGGATATTGAATGCTCGATGTAAAAAGTATAATTTTCTACATTAATTATTCAATATACGATGTGGAAAGATTAAAAATTTCAATCAGGGATCAAGAAAATTCTTTTTTACATTATTTTTTATGACAGATCTCATTATTCATCCATTTGGAAAAGCCTAACCTTCCATATCAGATCTATTTCCTTGAATATAGTAATTTCTAATCCATAAACTCAAATAAATTAATTATTTGATGCTTTGATTTGAATATATTTCATTTGTTATCCACAACCACCATCCATGATCACCCATTTTCGTCCACTCATCACACTTCTTCCCATTGGTTTCACTTATCACAGTTTAAATTACAAATTACAGTTTGTGATTTTGTTTCAATTATCCACGAATTATAAGAGTTTATATATGTAGTTTGAAATTTTTTTGATGTCTTTTTATATTTAAGATAGAATCCATCAACATCATCCACCATTACCCTCTACATATAACTTCTTCTCATTAGGTTAATGTTAAGAATCTTCCCTGTTATAATATCAATTTATGGTTTGTGCTTATTATCTTGATTTTTCTTTCATCAAAGTTATTTACATTTTTATCTTGATTCAAATATTCAATTTATTTTAATTTAACTTTTAGCTTTCATTCATCACCACTTTCAACCATTAGCCGTCATTGGTTACCACTTGTGTCTTCTTCCCATTGGTGTCACCTTCTCAATCTTCCCAGTCTTAGTATCAATTTATGTTTTTTGTTTACTATTTATTTTCTATGCTTCTAAGGTATTTTCATTTTCATTTTTGGATCCCATTTTTAATTAATCTTTCTTTATCAGTACTATTTATATTTTTAGTTCATATTATTCACACATTTTAGATATTTTTTATTGATGAATGATTGTTCTTAGATTATGATTTGTTATTATCTATTATAGGAAGACAATTTAATATGTTCAATGTTATAATTTTTATCAAATATATAACACTTTGTTTGTGAAATATTTTATTGTATTTTTTATGTATGAGATCAATATTTTATTTTAATTTTAAATTATAATAACTTATTTTAAATTTCATGTTTTTTTAGATAATAATGAGTCAATGTTTGATTACTGTACTTCTAGTAGGTGATTAATATGAGGAAGGTGTTGATGATTTTTTTGAATTTTCTAATCATGATGATTTTAAAAAATTTCCCATCCACAGCTGAAATGTTTAATTAAAAATAAGATTAAATGAAGAGAGTCCAATGATCATTTAATATACCATGGATTTAATCCATGATAGAGCTCTTGTATTTTTCATGTTGAAACTGGGAAAAATCTCAGATCTATTGATGATGTTGATTTACAAGATGATAAGACTTATCAAATTGAAGAAATTATTCATTATATTGAAGCATAGTCAATTAATAATGAATTTACAATTGAGAATAAATATGGTGATGCTAAAAACCCATTGTATCTAGGATTTATATAATTTTTGGGTTTATAAACATTGTTAATATTGATTAACTTGAAGGTAAAAAAATAATAGAGTGGAAATAATGTTAAATAATTTAGATAATTGTTGAAATAAATACTTTATAAAGACAATGATTATATTTATTCACATTATAAAGTAGAAAAAATATAATTCCCTATAGATTTTTTGTAAAAAAATAAATTCCTTCCATATTGACTAGGTGATATATTGTAAGGAATGTAAATTTCTGTTAGAGTGTCCTAATTCTAGGATGTCACAGTATACATTGAAAGAAAAATCACATGCTGATTTAGCTATTACAGAGACTCCTACCAAAGCATTTAGGTGTCTTCCTATAATTCCTCATTTCAATCATTAATTTCCAATATAAAATAATGAAAAAATTTTATACAATAAATAAATATTAGTGGATATATGATAATAAAATTACATCATCAAGATGATTTTCCATGGTTGAAGAAAATTGATCAACAATATCCCACATTTTGAAATGGACTTAGAAACCATAGGCTTGGACTTTGTTCAAATATAATGAATCCATATATAATACATAGTATGAAACATCACTCATGGCCAATTTTATTGGAAATTTACAACTTATCTCCCAAATTTTTTATGATGTGAAAATATGTCATACTAATTTTAATGGTCTTTGTAAAAAATAGAATGAAATTGATATTGATTTCATAGTATCATTATTAATTATTTTTTAAAATTTTATAGGAGGATATGAATAGGGTGTATTATTCTTATAAAATGGTAATTTTTCACCCTTATATAATGATTATGTTCACCATAAATGACTTTATATAATAGGGAAACTTTTATAAATAAACTGTTATGGGGTATAAATCTTTTCCAATTTGTGAAAGAAGACATCATATTATCAACTAAAACATGGGAGAAAAAATGTATACATGGTTCAATGGTTATTTTTGTCTATGGATAGATCTTATTTAATATTTTAAAAGGAATTAAACAGTACAAAAGAATTTTATATTTCTCCAAAATCATTGTCCACGGATTAGTGTTTTGAGAGGGTGAAAAAGAATAATGTGAAATTCCAAAAGAAAAAAATATAGTATTGATAGAAATAGTTGGGAGAAATAATCAATATTTTTTGAGATACCATATCAGAGATATCATGAGTTCAAACATAAAATTAATTTCATGTATGTGGAGGAGAATATATCTGACAACTTGTTTTGAACATTGTTAGATATAAAAGTAAATACTATAGATGGGTTGAATTCAAGATTATATATACTCTTAATAGGAATACATTTTGAGTTATCTCCCACTTTTAAAAGAAGGATAACATGCATGGATCAATCTTTTCATGCATTGTTAAAGATTTATAAAATTATATTTTATTAATTTATTCATGATATCAATGTTCTACAAGTTTATTCTTCAAATTGAAAAAAAAAATTCTTAATTAAAGGATTTGATGTTGATATTTATAAAATATAATGATTTTAACTTCATGAGTCAATATCTCTTACTAGTTCAATACCATGTAATATTTTCCATTAATGTTAGAACGGCTACCATGACGGTTTGTTACTTTTTTAAATATAATTTTGAATAAGGTGACTGGTCAAAATGCCTTGAACAATTTGGAGAACGAAGAATTTTCAATACTTTTTTAATTGGAAAATTTTTTCCTCCATATTTCTTTAATATCTTGGCGTATTTAATGGTTAATATAGTGCAAGAAATAATGAATTTAATATATGTATATCTATGTTAGATGTATCCTTTTGAATGGAATATATAATATTTAAGGGTTATATCAAGAATCCATATTTACAAGATGCCTCTATTATTGAAAAGAATTTTTCTAAGGAGGTGGAATAGTTTTGTACATGGTACTTGTCTGTAGTAGAGCACATGGGTTTGCCTACATCTCAGCTTGGACGAGTCAATTATGGTTGAAAGGGGATCAGTGAATTGAAAAAAATCATTAGCAGGTGAATATATAGAGAAGTTACATTTAAAAATATTGTATAACATAGACAATGGTATTCCATATATAACATTTCATATTAAGTTGTTAAAGCAATGCTATAAAATGAATAAAGATATAGGAATTTTTAATGATCATAAGAAAACTTTTTTTCATGGTTAAATGAGACAATGAATGGTAGATTAGATAAATAAATATAACATTGATATGGTTAGTGGGATGACCGATTTTAAATTTTATAACATGGTCTGGGTATAAAATTTATGACTATACATTTCATATTAATGATCAAGACAATAAAAGTCTAGATTAGAATAATAGTGTATTGGGGTTTGCATTAGTAATAAATTTTTTAATTTCCAAAGAAAAACCCAAATATCAACATAAATAAAATATTACGGAGTCAATTTAGCAATATGTAAGGTTTAATATATGAAATTTACAGTTCCATTATTTTACTAAAAATGGGTTATCGGTAAGTAAAATGTTAGACACGATGAATCTGGACTGATACTTTTTAACCTGTATAGATGGGAATACATATCTGATCCATTTATCATTGAAACACATGAAAATTAAATTTTTATTTTCTTTATCAATATGATATGTAGTGGTTTATAATTGTAGAAGGTAAAAAATATTTATGTTGGTGATAAAAAATTTGATGAAGATGCTGATTTATGTGATATCTGTATTTCTTTGGAAATATAAATACATAATAGTGACGGGAATGTCATAGAAATTTTTTTTATATTGAACGATCATGATGAAGTAACTTGGGAAATAATCCTTTAATAATTTCTTAATATTACTTGTAACAATTGTTTACTTCTTTTTTTATTAAATTTCGTAAAATGTTAAATATATTAGTTTTATTTTATTTATTACAATAAATATTTTAACTAATAAGATAAATTTATTATTTATATTAATTTTTATTATTTATTTTAGTATATTTACCCTTACATAACTTATATTTTTATGGATATTGTTTAAATACAATTAATTTTAATCAAATATGATAATAAATAATTCTATTTTTATAAAATAGTATATTAAATGAATATTAATTTTGGTGTAAAAAATAATGTATTATATAATATTTCATTACTATTAACTTACCATTTTTTTGTTTTTTCATTATTTTATGTCTTTGCATATCTCATTAATTTTTTTTATAATTTTAGTTATCTTCTGTAAAAAATGTAAATAAAAAATTTGTTGAGTTTAGTATACTTGTTGTCAGAAATTTTTCCATATATTCAATTAATATTATTTTTTGTATAAAAAATGGTGTAATACATAAGATCATTTTTACGATTTTTACTCGATTTCTTTCATCCATTTATTTCATTTCATATCTCATTAAGGTTATGATAATTTTTGTCCGCTAATTTAATAAATATGAGTAAAAATGTGTCTAGATTAGGTTACATTTTATTAGTTGATTTTTTTATTTACATTTATATATACTTGTTGGATTTTTATATTTTTATACCAATTTTTTGTGTTGAAAATAATATTTTGATTTATTTTCATTTCATTATGTTATTTCATATAACATAAACATTTTTATCATATTAGTTAACTATAAAAATATGAATAAAAATGGGTTTAGTTTAGTGTTTTTTTATCATTTATCATTTTTTATTTATATTTTTATGTAATGGTTGTATTATTATATATGTGTACTAATTGTTTGTTAATTTGTTTTTTAGGATACTGTAAAATAAAACATCTAATAAAACAAAACTTCTAGGGAGGATCATACACATACATATGAGAAGGAATTTACACATAATCTTATTGATGATACTCCTTATCCTTATTCAATAGAGGCAACTTCTTCCACATGGGTAAAAAAGAGTTTGAGGGTTGATAAAAGTCCCAAGACACATTGATAAAAATTAGTAGTTTACATAGATGGGACCAATGAATACTAGTCGACATTGATGATAATCACATTCCAAGGATTCCAAATTTGAAATAATTCAAGACATTTATTGTAGCGAAAACTCAACAATAATTTAGTATTTTGGTTTCTAATTAGAGAAGTGCTGAAAAAATATAAATTTCACAATAATGGGGAAATTTTTATTTAATATTTTGTTTTATTATTTTACATATCATGAAATGTTTATAAAAATATATTTTTCCCCCTTATTATTTGATGATAAATAATATTCATGATAATTGTTGAGTTAAAAGGGAATGTTTATCACTGGCTAATAATAGATAGATGGATATTAAATCAACCGTCACATTGGATTTCATATTTTGGAATATATAACATAACAATTGATGTGATATATATCTATTTCAAGATAGAGATACATAGAAGTAGTTTTTTGAAAGAAGACAATAAGAAGAGTTTTTAGTAAGTGTAATGTTAGCTTTTAGAAGTTTATTTTGTATTATTGATCATATTAAAGATTTATTTATTCTCAATTTATATGAAATTTAGAGATATCATTATGAGATACAATCCAAAAATGTAGACTGAAATACTTTATATCATATATAGAATACATTAATGAAATAAAAAATTATAACTGATAAAATTCATAAACTGAGTGATGAATTTTTACAATTTGTAGAGGTTCACACACCTTCCCCACCAGCTTGACATTAAAATTTGAGTATGACCCAAATCATAAAAAATAGAAAAAATATTAAAGTGTATTTGAGGATTATAACTAATGGTATTGTATGATATTCAATTTATTTATTAATTTATTTTAAATCAATTATTTATATACTATGATTTCCTGTTTTGTGTTTTCCATTATTCTTTATAAAATTTTCTTGAAGAGAAGTGCACATAGGGGGCCTTTATAGCAAAGGTTTGGTAGTATATTTTAGCTATTTAATTATGAAATATTGAACAACCACATCATATATGAGGAATCGTGATAATTGTATCGATAAAAAAGAGTATCCACACTCTAATTATTATTCAATGGAAGATGTTAATAAATAAAAATACAATATTTTAAAGATCTAGTTTAGGATATTCATGAGACGATGAAGAATATGATCCAAGAATTAATGTGTTTTATGTTTGTAGACATGCACATATAGTTTCAGTCTACTGATCGGACTCCCCCACCTCAAACTATAGATCACACTCCACTACCTCATCTTAAATAAACAAATCTGGCACATCTCTCCACAACATCCCATCTATCATGAGTAATATATTGATGATTCCCAATATTTTTTTAATATTGAATGATATATTATATTGTCCATACCCATCACCATAAATAGATATAGATAGATAATTATAAGGCTATTGTAAAAGATATTATCGGTATATCGACCATAATTCCATTTCCTAGTACATTTGGAAGAAGTATCATCTATTTTTTTTGGATATCTATATATGATAAACAAATTCCATTTAGTTATGTTTATATTATATACTTTAATAAAATTTTATTGTAAATTTATTATAACAATTTAAAGTTTATATATTTATCTATTTTTATAGGAATAATTTTTTGGTAAAGAAATATTGTATAAAGAAAAAATAATAATTTCTATTATGAGTTCTGATACAACTTCTCATAGTCTTGATAGATTATCAACATATTCAAATATATCTATGATTTTTATGAAATTAAAATTGAAGATGAATTTTTTTGGCATGCAATGACTGTGATACTTTTTAAAAATGATATCATCGATCATATAATTTGTCATTAGTTTTGCATCAACACGATGAATTTTTTTTATATAAGTGGATTAACATTTAGCTTCCCAATATGTTAATTTATTTAATGTTTATACATATGTTTCTTTTTATATTAGGTATCATTATAGAATTTTTATGCATCATGAAACAATATAATTATATTGATTTATGTACCAAAAATTTATTTCACCTATTATAAGGAAAATGATAGATACAGAAATAATGGTTTCTATTGATGAAAGATATCCAAATTATATATATATATATTTAGTATTTTATTCTTCATTAACATCAAGATTATGAATCATATATATCCTAACGCGTCATATATCTCATAATAGTATAACAAATCACTTTATATTTTATTATTTATTAGTGAACATTGGATTTTTGGAGTTTTTTACCCAATGGAGAAGACACTTTACTGGATAAGTTCTATCCCTGGTGAATTATGAGAAAATATTATGAATTTATTGAACATGTAAGTTTAAATATTTTGATACTTATTTATTTTATAATGAAATAAAAATATATATCATATATATTATTTTCATATAGAACATGAAATTACATTAGATAGATAATATAAAAGTAGACCGAAAAGATCAAATATGTAAAATAAAAGGTTAATTTTCTTTTACAATTACTATATTTTTTCTATAATCTCTAAATATTTTATTTTCAATTGTAAAATTATTTTAAAGAAATATTTCATAAAAAAAGAGTATAAGAATGTGGATACTATATTAAAATATTTATATTTGAATTAATATCAACTAGGATAGTTAAATATTTTTTGAAAGGTAGATTTTTGTAATAAAATTTTCATTTTATTTTTCATTAATTTCATTCAGAATATATGTTAAATTCATTCTGTTTATTTTGTAGCTTTTTTTTACCCTCAACCATATATTATACAATATCTAAGACACATAAAATGTGAATAGGATAATTATTTCAGAAGTCCAATTGGGATTTAGTTTATTTTAATATACATTGAAATGATGAATTCTATATTGGAAATATTTTTGCTACTTATGCTTTTCTTCTCTTGATTTTCAAGTATGCTTCAATTTGTTGGCTACTGATCTTCTATACTATTGGGAAGGGATGAATTTGCAGAATTTTATTTTTAAAAATTTTTTTTCAAATATATTATTTTATAATCAATGTAGAAAATCTCAAATAATATTTAAGCCATCGGTTTTTTAGATAAAATGTCATTATAAGTGATTGTTAAAAATAGTTTTAATAAAATTGATGTTGAAAATTGAAAATTATATAGTCTTTCACATAATATTTCATTTTACTGATATAAAAAATACCATATAAAGGATCTTTCATGTGAGTTGTGAAATAATAGACCTGAAATAATTCATCCAAAATTTATTTATGATGTCTATTTTTATTAACTAACATTAAAAACTAATTTAAAACATTTCTTGTAATAAAATTATATAGCAAACAATGAAAAAATCAAAAAACAATGATGTGAAAATGCATTAATTACACTAGTGTATGGGTACAATGATGACCATTCACATATATTATTTCATTATTCTTTAATCCATACTATTTATATATATATTGCATATAATAAATGATGACATACACTAATTGTAATTACTCATTAAACATTTAAAATTATTATGTTTTTTGGATGACTTAAAGTATGTTCTCTTTAATGGTCTGATATATTCCCTTAAAACGATTTTTATTTTTATTAATTTAATGATTTATTTACTTGTTTGTTAAAATATAAATACAAAATTATGTTACATTTACTTATTTTTGTTTTTTTAATAATTTTATTATGGTTAAAACAAAAATAATCATTGAATTTTAAAAATTAAACAGTAGTTATTTTAATGAATTATTTTCCTAGAATAACATGGTTTTATATAAAAGAAAAATAATGAAATTTTATATTTTTAATTTGATAAAATTGAAATATTTTTTTAATTCAACATATCTAATTTTTAATAGTTTTATGTTTTTATATTTTTTTAAAATTATTGATTTTTGGGTGAATAGTGTAAATAATATATTCCAAATACAACATGGTTTATGAAAATATTATGTTGTTAGAATGAATAAAAAAAATTCAAACAATTTTTGCCAACCAAATATTTATTTAAGGAGTAATATAATTATTTTAAATGTACTATATTTAATTTAAATTATTATGTTTGAAATTTTAAAGCATATGTTATATTTTATTCAAATAATATATTTTTATTATTTACTTTTAAATAAATGAATCACTTATTAAAATAGGGTTTTCAAGATTTTAATGTCAAATAAACAAAATTTTATTTAATAATAAACAAAAAATGTCAACAGTATCACCAATCCTCATAAGTATTAGGCATAAATGACTAAATAAAAAAATAATTTATTCCAAATACTCCTCCCCTTTGACTATATATACATGCCACCTTCACTAAATTATCCTCATTGTAAAATTTCTTTTATATACCAAATATCTACGAAAATACTTATGTACCCATCCTTTCACATTTCCCTATGATTTTGGGATGATGAAAATCTATCTGTCAAAGCTCTTGATTTTAATCAATAGGAGAAAAATGAAGAGAGAAAAGGTTTCTTAATACAAAACAATATACATTATTTTGAGATTATATTATCATGATCACATTGATTAACCAATTTAAAATTTTTAAAATTTTAAAATTTTAAATATCTATTATAGTATCATTCATTAGATCTATTTTTAATGAGAGTCTACTAATTTCTTATCAGGTAACACTTTTCATAACCACTTTTATAATGAAATAATTCTTTTCATCAACCAATCATTTGAATTATTACATGGGATTATTGTGGTATCAACTCATTGATAATTAAATTTAATATAACTCTATGATTTCATTTCATTTGTTATTATCCTTATTTTTGACTCTAATTAATATGATAGTACCAATTTCTATTCATGAAACCAATTTTATAAGTAAATATTATTTCAAGTGACTTTTTTTCCAAGGATTGTCCTTTCAGTTATAATTATCTTCTTTAATTTTATATATTGAAATTAATAAATAAAAATTTATCATAAACAAGTTTTTTATGTATTTTCTAGTTATATTTCACGAAATTATATAATAAATATTTATAAAATACTTTTAAATTATTTTTAAAAAAATCATTCACCGTGTTACTTTTATACAACCTATAAAAATGATGATTTGTTCAGAAATTTGAAACTCTCATTAGTATTATACATAATTTTTTTTCTAATTTTATGTTTATATTTATAGAATGATAATTTTTTCATTATAACAATGGTATTAAATTTTAAAAACATGGTTATTTTTAACTACAAAAAATATAATTCTTATGAATGAATTTTGTGAGTATAAAATATTTAGAACCTATTGAAAATTAATAAATATAGACTGATTGATAACCTATAAATTGATTGTTATGGAGTTTATGAGATCACTGAACTAATACCTTTGACTATTGTAAATATAATGACCATGTTTGGAGATTATGAACTAAATAGACCCAAAACAAACAATGTGAACTACACTGATGTAGAAAATGAATTAAACAAAATAATGAAGGATCCAAATTTGGTAATAAATACAATATTTTTTTTAATAAAATATATAATTGTTAATTTTTTAAAACAACTTAGAATCTTTATAAAGAAATTCAGGACACGAGGTAAGTGGTTCCACAAGTCAATTTATTTTCATTGGGTTATATTACGTCTCTAAGAACTTTTTAATGATATTATTATGTCAATAGTTTCCATTTTTACCCACCTTTTTATATGGGTTTACCATTGTAGACATAATCAGTTAATTTTTTAATTCTCTCTTTAATGTTATAATCTTTTTAAGGATTTTTTGTCTCTAATTTCTTTCATTGATACATGTCTCAAATTATGAACCATGTTTTCTTTTTTAACTATGTACTTACAACCTAATGAATATACATTGATATTATCTTTTATTTAATTCATGGTATTTATAGAATCATTTCTTGTTATTGCCTTCTATAAACATTGATTAGAATGTTTTTGGATACGGAATAATTTAGGTTCTATTCTCACATTAATCAGGATTTATTATTAATGAATATTATTTTGTGAAATAATATGATATTTATCTCTTAAACCGCTTATTTTATTAGAATCTAATTCTATATAGGGTTTACAAATATTATATCAATACCTCTATTTGGTACTCCAATCTACAGAATGGTTTTTTATTATATAATATTTATTTATTTTTCATTCCGGGATGTGACACTATATAATCTGAATCTATATTCATTATTTTATATTAAGTATCCCCATAAGGTAATGTTTAGTGGTTCCTCCCTTTCCATACCTTTGGTGGTGTGTTGATGAGGTCCCAATTTTGAGCCTTCAAATATGAATCTCTATTTCGTTTGTCCCCTCACCCTCAGACCATTGTAAATATTTTGTTTTAAAGAATTTTTCTTCTATACATAAATTTTTTATTCAGGAATGTTCTATAAAATTCATTACATCTATAAATTTTATTTATTGAAATATTTTCAATTGTATTTTTAAAAGTTATTTTGAAGTTTATTTTAAAAATTTTGAGGAGAATATCTTTTAAATGTTTTGTCCCGATTATATTTTCACACCATCACAACCCCTCCACATAATTTATCTTCCTTTATATGTTTTGAATAATATTATATTTAATATCTAATCCCAATAGTTTTCGATTTTTTCCTAGGAAACGATTATTATTTTCATAAATGTTTTTAAAGTGTATTGAAATCCGATTATGTAATTTTTTACCATGCACTTCACATTTAATTAAATAGGAATAGTTTTTTCACTTTATTTTATTAATATAAATTTTGAAAAAACTATTCTTTAAAATTATTACTGGAACATCATTTAATTATTTTTAGATGTTATTTAGAAATTGGTTTTCAACAATCTCCGAAGAATTTAATAAAAGTTTTATTTAAATATTGGCTTTAATTTTTCTCTTTAAATTACAAAGGAATAATCTTTACTAATATTCCTTCATTTAAGATGAAATAATTGTTATAGATTTATCCATGTAATTTATTATCATGTATGTATTCTACATAATGTTTTGTAATAAAATTACTCTCAAAATCATTACCCTATTTTTTGTAATCACCACATTATTTATAAATCATATTAGGGGTGTTTTACAATAAATATATTTCATTTACTATCTAGAGAAAAATTGAAAATTATTATACTTCTTAGTTTTATATATATGACTATTTAAAACTAAGTATGGATTAATATGTAATATGTAAATATTTAAAGTCAGTATGCTAGTTTTCCAATATGAATAATTATTATTATGGAATATTTATTATGAATTTGTTTCATTAATATGATTAATGAATTGGACTTGGTAAGTGATAGGTAGAGGCCAAGAGTGTATAGACCCTTGCAGCATCAGCATGTCTCTTGAGAAAAACTATACTAGGTATTTAGCATATCCATTACCTATTTATGTAAGATGTTTTAGCACGAGGCCATGATGGAATGATTATGATGTATGACATTATGAATTATATCATTATGAAAATATTTATTGTTATCCATGTTGTTATTAATATTACTATTTTATTCATGGATACTTTCACCTTTATGATATTTATTATATAGAAAATTTTACTATTTTTTATGTCTACAATATTATTCATGCTTAATTTATTCAATGATATATTCCATTATATAATATCCCTCACAGATTATTTGAGTTCACCATTTTCATAGGTTTATATTCTTGAGGATATGAGGAATTATAATATGAATGATATATCAAGAGGAGTATTATGAGTAAGAAATGTTGGGATATTTTCAAGTCTTATTATGGAATAACCAAATCATGATAGTAGAAAATATTGTATATTAAATAATAATGGTATGGTTCTTTCAAGAAATTATTTTACTAATTATCTGATACTCTAAAAATAAATGGTCTTTGATTTGTAAGTGACTCACCGTTTCATTTATTTTTTAATTATTTATGTTCAAAATTAGGTCACATGAGTAGGTATTAGAATTATTATGTAAATATTATGGGTTTACCACTAGATATGAATGTATGGGTACAAGGAATTAAAAACCCCATTTCGATAGGGAAACCCACACCAAAGTTATTTTTTCGGTGGGGTTCTTTCTCTAATATTCCCTATGGTGAGGGAACAGATGAATATCTTCTTCCTCTATGTAACTTTCCCAATATAAATAGAGGAGTAAGCATATCTCTTGCTATAATGTATTATATTATAGTGTTCATTATTACTAGGGTTATTATGGATCATAGTTTTCTATATGATTATGTTATCTTTTTAATTTCATTAAGTATATCTTGTACTTTAATCTGGAAATGGAGGAATTATTTCACACAACTATACATTCATGGGATATGATGGATTGAGGTATAAAGAACATAAACATGCTATATTGGTTTTTTGACATTCACATTTTTTACTTTATGGTTAAGATGATAGGGATAAATTAGGATGCATTAGATGTAGTAATGGTGGTGATACTATTACATGAGGTGCATTGTGACTTATAGGAGGTATGAGCACATAACGTAACTGTTGCAATGTGAGAGCAACAAACTAGTGAAGAAGTAGAATTGTGGTAAATTCATATATATATATATATATATATATCCGTGTGTTATTGATATAGAATTATTTACTTAAATGAATTACCTTGTGAGAGATGTATGGAGAGGATGTGAAACTTTTATTCCTTGTTTTGGTTATGTATTAGATTCAAATGATTATTTGGTGTGATTTAGTATTATTCATTCATATTTTCCATGACAAATATCAAGGATGATCCTACTAAGTATAAATTTTATTCTCCCCCTATATATATAAATAGTTATTTAGGTTATCAAGAAATGTTTGGTGATCGGGCTAGATTTTACTAGCTCAGAGGGGTTATTGAGCTAGTGTCATGATTTTTTATAATTTGTGGTAAATACCTAGTATTAGTTTAGTCAATTGATGTTTTTTTTTCAGTTTATGAATGAAATTACATGTATTGTAGTTTATTTTGTTTTCCAAAATCTATTAGTTGATATATTATCCTTATTATCTGTCTATCCTTAAAATTTTATATGTTTTTGCCTCTTATGTTTGTGATTGGTATACCCTTACTCCTAGTGAAAAACTCATGACCTATAGGGTTTAGTAATTTAGTTTCATTATCTCTCTTTATTCACTATCAGCCTATGAGGTGTAACTTTGGAGGGATAGAATCATGAATGTACAACCTTCATATACTATGTCCATGTTATGCGCCACTTGGGATGTCGTATGATGACATAATCCTAATCAAATAGAAATTACATGACTTAAAGAAAATATTTCATTTAAATAAATTTTGAAGACCATTTAGGATTAGATTTTTATATAATTAGGAAAAATCATCAACAAATTAATATTATGTCTTTTTCAACTAATTTATATTTCCATTCTACTATGAGAGAATATTATTAATCCACGACTACTCTTCAATATCTCCTAAAAATTCTTCTCATAATATACCATTCAATATATAAATTATAAATTATTTATATTTATAACATGTGTAACTAAAAAAATAAAAAAGGGGTGATCTTATATAATCAATAAGGGTAAACATAAGTGATATTAATTTAATAGAATAAGTGAACATAAGTTGAGAACATTGGTATCATGAAGATACATAAAAAAATACTACTCTAGTAATCTTCATTCATATGTCATTCCTTAATGCTTTTCATAAAACTACATACTAATCAAAATAAACAGTCAATAAACATGATCAATGAGATCATAGTGTATTCATGTTAATAATAATAAAATTATGAAACAACTTTCAAATATTCAATATACATTAGCGTAGGAAACATATCTTTTAGGAACCACTTCATCAGTGGTCATTCTTAAGTGCATCTAAAACATATTCAAAAATACCTATTTCATGAGATAAAAACATTAAATCAATGTATTTGAGGGAGATATAGGACCAAACCTATTATCATATATAATTATGAGTGACACATTAAATCAATCACTTGTTTCATATTAAAGAAATCATAAAATTAAATTGAGATTATATAAACTCATTATAAAGAACCCATGGAAATAAAATGGATTTTATTAATCACATAAAACTTAACCAAGAAAATAAAATTGTTTAAAAAAATTTAAATTGAAATCATATAAGTGTCACGACTCCCTCCCACCAAAGACGCCCCTCCTGAGCTGGAAATGGTGAAAGGGAGATAATGACCCCCGAGTCCCCCCTCCAGTAGGCCTTGGAGTGGCGACTAGCACCAAGGTTATGCGTTTTCACAAATATGGGAGGAATTACCCTTTTTATTATTTAATATAGGGAAATAGGATGAGTCAAAAACCAAAAGAAAAAGGAACATGTAAATGAAAAATAACCAAAAACAATCCCATATTCATGTTTAAACAATTCCGAAACAAATTACAAGTACAAGAAAACTCAAAAGTACAATACCAAAAGAAACAAGATTACAACAAACTGCAACAACTCCAACTGTCCCGACTAGTAGGGTCCTGAACGACCCAGGTAGTCCTCTTGGAAACCTGAAGGTAAATGTAGGGTGATCATAAAAGTATACTCAGTAGGGAAACCTAAAGCTCTCGTGCATAGGTGGGGATACATCCTAAAGTCTAATGTGAAAAACAGAAGAAACCAAAACCTAACAAGGAATTCTATCCACCCAACCTCACCGGCCATGCTCACCAAAAACACAAACAAACAGGTAGTAGTATATTAGAACAAGAATATTGGCTACCCCACACCATTTACCCCCACTATCTAGCTTCTCTTCCTAACAGAGAATGTCCTGATGCTACCACAATTTTCCTGCCCGCACACACCATGGCCTCACAACCACATATCCTACCCGCAGACTGCTGGGCCTCACAACCACAGATCCCTCCCGCACACACCTGGGCCTCACAACCACATATCCTTCCCGCACACACCTAGGCCTCATCCCGAAGGTTCGTGGGAAAAGTAAACCTGCCCGAAGTGTCTTGGGATAAAAAACACCAATCGAAACCTACCCAAAGAATGTTGGGTGTAAGGTCACCTCAAGCCATCACAGCCTAAGGAAGAAGGCGCAAGAAGGAGATAGTAACTAAGGGGAAAAAAACCTCTCCAATGAAATGGGAGTGTTCGACACTAATTTCTCAACATGGGTGGGGTGCGAAAAAACAAAAAGATACAGATACATATATGTATACCAAACACACAGCTCAACCTATGGTTTCTAAACAGAGAAACTGAGCACGTGCCTTGGCACTGCTACTATGAAGCATGCATACAACAAACAATCCCAACCCCATTTAGGTTTTCACATTCCAACAATATTTGTTTATTAGTTCCTTAACTACTGGGAAATTATCAAACCAGATCAAGAGTTTCGTAGAACAAAACCCTGCCAACCACAAATCAAGTTAGATAGAACACAAGCAACACAAAACCATCCTTTTTACCATCAATCGATCCCCATTAATTTTTCCCTCATTTTATTAATTATCATTCCCCACATTTCTTTTATCAACTTCCCACATTCTTTTAATATCACTACCCGTTACTGCAGCCCTGCGGCCACTATAACCACATCTCCACAACCGTATCACAAAATCAGGCTCATGCCACATCATTTCCCCTTGAATATCATTTACCGCAACCCTGCAGCCCATCATATTCCTAATAACACAGGATTCACACCCCTTCTCAGACACCATGTAACCAGACCAACACCCACATGTTCATTATTCCATTTTGTTCAACCGGGGTGATCAAACAAGGGTTCCAGATATTCATTTAATCAGCCAACTTTATGTGATAAATCAATTTCCATATTTCACAATGTTTTCACCCACAAAACGGTGTAGAAAGATAGGAAAACATTTAATTGAGAAAGAAAAGTCCCCCAATGACTGTGATTTTCAGTAGGCATAATCCTATTCGATTCACAACATAACAATAGTATAACCAAAGATAAACATGACAACTTTTCCATCCGCATTCTTTAAGCCAGTTATTATATTCATTAAACTGGTTCATCTATGTATCGTGAATGGAAGAGGGAACACATCCCTCACGATGCACAAATTAGAGAGATGAAGTTAAAATACCTACCTCAATAGGTTCTGATCCCAACGCTCCCCCAGATCAAATTTAGAAGACGTCCATCGGCGTCCGTCACTTCTGTCAAAACCCAGAAAAAACATTCTCGGGTGGAAGATGGGAAGGAAAGGACGAAGGGAAAACAACAGATCCAAGCTCATAAGTTCCACCTCATCGTTATGATCTCGTGGCCACTGACGGATCGTTAATCAGAGCTCAGACGAAGAAGTTATGGAAGAATGGAGCTTTGGAGTCTCTTGGGAGGGCTCTGTGCGAAGGAGAGGGGAGTAGAGGAATGATCTGAAAAGGAGGAGAGGCCCCCTCCTTTTATAGGTGAGAAAAACTAAAGTACATAGCATGTACTTCCTAGTACACAGCGTGTACAAGGCCATTTCACATGGTCGCCACGCGGCTTCCAACACATCATTCAACGCGGAACACGACCGTTGACTGGTCAACACATGATTTGAGGGTAACATGTACACGGGGAGAAACTACACGGCATGTAAGATGGGATACATGGCATGTACTTATTTATTTCACGCGGTAAGGACATGGCTTCAACACGGCAGATGACCGTTGACTGGTCAACACATGGTTTGAGGGTAACGCGTATGCGGGGAGAAACAATACGGCATGTAGGATGGGCTACATGACGTGTACTTATTTATTTCACGCCGCAAGGACACTGATTCAACATAGGGTATACTCGGCATGGTGGTACATGGCGTGTACTCAAACTACACAACATGTAGTTATAAAATTCTGAAAAGTGTGGGAAAAGTCCATTCTACCCTCCAGAACACTTCATGACCTTCTGTCTGACAAAGAAATGGGCCGGAGAGGTCCGTGGCTTACATCAGACACCTCTTAAAACATTCTCGTCCACGAGAATTAAAAAACCAACCCATAGGAACCCAACATGATACCTCTTAGGACTCTCATTATAACAGGAACCCAACCAACAACCCTAATCATATGTGTTAGGAATTCCTCCTCCTATGTTGACATAGTATCCGCTTTAAGCGGCACTGACTCACATGCACGGGTTTAATTGCATCCACATTAATATGTCTCGATTAAGAATTGGTACTTCCCACTCCCATATATTTGGATTTTTTTTCAACTTAAACTGCCCCAACACCGTAAAACCAACACACTACCCAAACACATGGCATGGTGAATTCCTTCTCCTATGTCGAGAAATTATCCGTTGTAGGTGGCACTGACTCACCCGCACGGGTTCAATCGCATCCACATTAATGCGACTCTATTAAGGAATAGGTTTTTTCACTTTCCCCACACACCCGGACATGTTACACACTTCCATAGAACAATGAAACAAAACGCCTCACAACCGACAAGACAGGAATTCCATATATCAAAAGTCCAATGTATAACATCAAAACAAAGATTAGAAGAATAATGCAAAATACAAGTTGAAAAAACTCTAGGCACTGAGCATGCATCTGATCCCCCCGCTCCCTAGTGCTCTCCTTGAGGCCGCCATGCCTCCACAACACATGAACCAAGGCGATGGTTCATCCACAGAGCACCTTCTCTTTACGATCCTCGATTCTGACCGGTCGCTCCCCAAAAGTCGCGTCATCTCCCATATATAACTCTCCTCAGTCGGTAACGTGAGAGTCTTTGTGAAAGTACCGATGAAGATGGGAGACGTTGAAGAAGTCATGAACCTTCTCCAACTGAGCTGGCAGCACCAGCTAATATTCCACCTCATCAACTTGCCTCAGCACCTCGAGAGGTTTGATGAATCTAGGGGAGAGCTTACTCCCCTTCCCAAACCTCTGCGGCCCCCGTCGAGGGGAATCCTTTAAGAACAAATGATCTCCCACCTTGAACTCCAAGGGCCTCCTCCAATGATCAGAATAAGATTTCTATCAATCCTGATCCACTTTCATCCTCTCACGCACAAGATGAACGTTCTCTGTGGTGCTCTATACTACCTCTGGCCCAAGAGCAGCTGTCTCGCCAACCTCTTCCCTGAAAATGTGAGAATGAAATGGTCTCCCATACCAAGCCTCAAACAGTTCCATGCCAATAGTAGATTAGAAGCTGTTGTTGTAGGCAAATTCTACTAAAGGCAAGTGTCGCACCCGTGATCCTCTGAAATCCAGAACGGATTATCACAACATGTCCTCCAACGTCTTGATAGTCCGCTCTGTCTGCCCATCGGTCTGGGGGTAGAAAGCAGTGCTAAGGCATAGCTGCATGCCAAAAGCATGTTGTAACCCCGTCCAGACTCATGAGGTAAAATGAGTATCCCGATCTGAGATGATAGTATTAGTAACTCTATGAAAACGCACCACCTCATCTACGTACCTCTGTGATAAGGTACTTACTAATCCCAACTCCTCAATTCCTAAGAAGTGAGCTGATTTCGCCAGTCGATCCACCAATACCCAGATAACATCACAACAACCATGAGCTCTAGGTAGTCTTGTGACTAAGTCCATTGAGATGTCATCCCACTTCCACTCGGGGAAATATAAAGGATGCAACAAACCACCGGGAACACGGTGTTCAGCCTTTACTTGCTGACACACTAGGCACTTAGCCACAAACTCAGCCACAATCTGTTTCACCCCGGGCCACAAAAACTGTTCGCTCAGGCCTTGGTACATTTTTGAAACTCCCAGATGTACCTCCAAGGATGAGCTATTGAACTCACATAGAACTCCCTCATGCATCGACTTCGGAAAAAACATCCTTCCCTGAAAAAGAATCTGATGCCGGTTTTCCTCTGACCATCCTTCTGGAGAATTTACCTAATCGATATGATCCCGCATTACCTCTGCCTTAGAGTCTCCCCTCTGAGACTATTCCACCTGCTGCAACAAGGAGGACTGCACCGTTATCTAAAACAAACAGCCTCTGACACCCTCTACCCTTGCATCCAAGTGCAAGGCAGCAAACTCTCCCATCACTTTCCAAGCATCAACAGATTCCCGAACCACTTCCTTATGTGACTTCCTGCTAAGTGAATCAGCCACAACGTTTCCCTTAACTTCAATGTAAGAGATATCAAAGTCATAGTCTTGGAGAAAATAAACCCATCTCTGCTGCTGTAAGATCCGTTCACACTGGGAGAAGATATAATGAAAGCTGTTGTGATATGAGAAGACCAAAAAGCACTCCCCAAAGAGTTAATGTCTCCAAAACGTCAGTACGAACACTACTACTATAAGATCATGGTCATGGGTGGCATAGTTATGCTCGTGAGAGCGCAACTACATAGACCCATAACAGATCACACCCTTCTTTTGCAGTAGTACACAACCCAAACCAAGGCCCGAAGAATCACAAAACACCTTATAAAACAACCCTTCCTCTGGAAAACTGAGTGCTGGAGCACTAACCAAATTCTCCTTCAGGTAGTCGAAATCATTCTGGCACTGATCACTCCATAGGAAGACCTGGTTCATCCGAGTAAAAGTTGTCAATAGAGCATTAACTCGAGAGTAGTCTGAAACGAACCTCCGATAATAACCTACCAAACCCAGGAAACTATGAACTTATGCCCCGCTCTTGGGTACCGCCAAAGAAACAACTGCCTCCATCCTCGAAGGGTCCACTGGCACTCAATGCTGAGACAACATGTGCCCAAGGAAGTGTACTTCTTGCGTCAAGAACTTACACTTAGACGATTTCCCATAAATATGGTGGTGTCGTAGGACTTCCAAGACTGCCCTGAGATGCTCAGTGTGCTCCTCCTCAGATCTTGAGTAGATCAGGATGTCATTGATAAACACAACGACGAACCGGTCCAGAAACTCTTGGAAGACAAGGTTCATAAGTCCCATGAACACAACTACTGCATTCATAACTCCAATCGACATCACTAAAAACTAGAAGTGCCCATACCTGCACCTGAAAGATGTCTTCGAGATGTCACTTTCATTTACTCTCAGCTGATGATATGCAGATGGTAGATCAATCATAGAAAACCAACCTTCTCCCCTCAGCTGGTCGAAGAGATCATATATCCTTGGAAGGGGGTAATGGTTCTTGACCGTTACATGATTCAACCATCGGTAGTCTATGAATAGCCTGAGACCACCATCTGCCTTTTCATGAACAAAACTGGAGCACCCCATGGCAACACGCTGGGTCGAACAAAACCCTTCTCCATAATATCGTCAATATTAATCTGTAACTCCTGCAACTCCGAAGATTCCATCCGATAAGGGGCCATCGAAATCGGACGAGCCCCGGGCTATAAGTCTATCCCAAACTCAACATCACATTGGGGGGGGGGGGGGGGGGGGTTGAGTCACAACCTCTTAGGAAAAAACATCAAGGAACTCCCCACCAACCTCTGGAACATCCATCATCTCTGTATCAGCTGAAACCACTGATGACCCACCTAACAAGGAAAGTTTAGGATTCACATGCTGGCTTCCCACCTGATATATCCTCTCTCCAACAAAAGCTACACGCTGTCCATATACGTTGGTATCCGACTCTTTTTCAGAATCAGTCGATAACGACACTAACATAAAATAGCCAGTAGATGCATAGGATGACATCATATGTTTGCATCTTTAGTAAAAGAAGATCCTCAATAGATCGATGTGGTCCCAACATCAGCTCACATCCCCGAAAAACACATGATACGCTGGTCTGACCCTCGACTACTGTACTCAGCACCAGGGGTATGGAAAGTATTTCTATGTCTATACCCAAAGCATGGGTTATAACGGGTGAAAAAAAGGAGTGCGAAGCTCCCGAATCGAACAAAGAAGAAACTAGAGTGTTGAAAAAACAAATCGTACCTCGCACCACCTCTAGTCCTGCCAGAGCTGCCAACTCTACTTCGTGAAACTGTCTACGCCCAGCTCCTCTACCTCTTTGATGTCGACCACCTCCCTAACCATGACCAAGTCAAGGTCCCTGAGGAGCACTCTAAGGTCGGCCTCCTCTTGCATGGTCTTCCCTCAGAGGAGCATGGTTCTACTATTGCTGGAAGGGCCTCGCCGGAAACCGGTGCTGTTGAGGCGGGCGCTGAACCTGGCCACCTCCACCGTACTGAGCTCGGGTCGGGAACCAACTCTGAATGTGCCCGAAAACTCCGCAAGAGAAACACTTCTGTCTTAGGATCGTGAAAATGGTACAAGGACCTATAGATCTGAACTAGAACTACTGAGGCCTGCTCCCTACTGGCCTGAATCTGGAAGGTCCTGTCGCAGGAGACCTACTGCTGACTGCTTTCCCCTTCGACGAACCTGGCTGGACGCCCTCTCATAGCGTAGCTCCCTGTGAGTTCATCCTCTCTACAACCTCTTCCTTCTTCGGTAATGCCATGTACGTCAGAAGGGTGAAGGGGGTGACAACATACTGGAGCGAAGGTCGAAGTGCATCCTCCATGCGTCTAGCCCGAGACTCCTCATCTGGAAAGAGATCCGGAGAAAAGTGTAGGAGATCCTTGAACTTGATCCCCAAATCTCATAACGATATAATCCCTTGCAGAAGTGAGGGCAACTCCTGCCACTTCACTACCTTGATCATGGAAGAAAGGAATTCCTCTCGGAACTCCTTCTCAAAGTCAGCCCATGGATCCTCACCCTCTGACCTCTCCCCAAGGTAGAGAATCCACCACTAACGCGCCACACCTCTCAGCCGACTGACTGCTAGGGGAACCTAGTACTCCCTCAGAGCATGGATGAAAGTAAAAGGAATCCATTTCTCATCAAGCCACCCTCTGTCTCCATATCCAAAGTACTAACCTAGTAATTCTTGAGGGTTTGCTGCTGGAAAGAATGGAGAGTCTTTCGCCACTGACCATCTTCCTCCTCTCAGTCAATCTTCAACTGATCGACCGCCTGAATCTTCTGGGCCTCCACTATCTGAGTCACCTGGGGATGACATCCAGGTGTCTTAGCTGTATGGTAAAAAAAGATTACCTAATCCCAAGTTGGAAGGGAATTCTTCAAGGTTTCATTTTATCAATTTATTTCAATTGCATTCACAAAACACCCAAATCAAGTAAAACACAGATATTATGAAGCATATACCATCCCTAGGGTCTCTACCCTGCAATCAATGTAGTCTCACTTGGTGGTTCAGTTGGATCCGAGACCTTGCATCAGATCACGGGGGGCCCTAAAATCTTGTTTCCTAGATGATCTTCCCTGGCCTATGTCATGCACCATGATCAACCTACACTGTTTCCCTACCATCCCATGCAATCCTCAATGTGCCTAATTCTATACTCCCTCATATCTCTCAACAATCACCTCTGAAACCATTCTGTCATGACCCCTCCCACCAAAGATGCCTCTCCTGAGCTGGAAATGGTGAAAGAGAGATAATGACCCCCGAGTCCCACCTCCAGTAGGCCCCGGAGAGGCTACTAGCAGCAAGGGTACGAGTTTTCACAAATATGGGAGGCATTACCCTTTTTATTATTTAATATCGGGAAATCTCATGAGTCAAAAACCAAAAGAAAAAGGAACATGTAAATGAAGAATAACACAAACCAATCCCATTTGCATGTCTAATCAATTCTAAAACAATGTACAAGTACAAGAAAACTCAAAAGTACAATAACAAAAGAAACAAGAGTACAACAAACTGCAACAACTCCAACTGTCCCGACTAGTAGGGTCTTGAATGGCCCTGGTTGTCCTCATGGACACCAGAAAGTAAACGTAGGGTGATCATACATGTATACTCAGTAGGGAAACCTAAAGCTATCGTGCACAGGTTGGGAGACATCCTAATGTCCTCTAAGAACATCAGAAGAAACCAAAACCTAGCAAGGAATTCTATCCACCCAACCTCACCGGCCATGCTCACCAAAAACACAAACAAACAAATAGTAGTATATAATAACAATAGTATTGGGTACCCCACACCATTTCCCCCCACTAGCTAGATGCTCTTTCTAACGGCGAACATCCTGATGCTACCACACTCTTCCTGCCTGCACACACCTGGGCCTCACAACCACATATCCCGCCAACACACACCTGGGTCTCACAACCACATATCCCACCCGCACACACCTAGGCCTCATCCTGAAGGTTCTTAGGAACAGTAAACCTTTTCGAAGAGTCTCGGGCTAAAACAACATACCAATCGAAACCTACCAGAAGTGTCTTGGATGTTAGGTCGTCTCAGGCCATCACCGCCTATGGATGAAGGAGCATGAAGGATCTATTAACTAAGGGGAAGACACCCTATCCCATGAAATGGGAGTGTTCGGCACTAAGTGCTCAACCTGGGTCGGGTGCGACAAAACACAAAGATACAGATACATATATGTATACCAAACACACAGCCCAACCTATGGTTTTAAAACATAGAAACTGAGTACGTGCCTCAGCACTACTACTACGAAGAATGCATACAACAAACAATCCCATCCCCATTTAGGTTTTCACATTTCAACAATATTTTTTTATTAGTTCCATAACTACTGGGAAATTATCAAACCAGATCAAGAATTTTTTAGAACAAAACCCTGCTAACCAAAAATCAAGGTAGATAGAATACAAGCAACACAAAACCAACCTTTTTATCATCAATCAATCCCAATTAATTGTTAATGTGTTTAATTAATTATCATTCCCCATAGTTCTTTTATCAACTTCCCACTTTCTTTTAATATCACAACTCATTACTGCAGCCATGCTGCCACTATAACCACATCTTCACAACCGTATCACAAAACCAGGCTCATGCCACATCATTGCCCCTTTAATATCATTTATCACAGCCCCACTGGCCATCCAATTCGTAATAACCCAGGATTCACCCCCCTTCTCACACACCATGTAACTAAACCAACACCCACATGTTCATTATTCCATTTTGTTCAACCGGGGTGATCACACAAGGGTTCCAAATATTAATTTAATCAGCCAACTTTATGAGATTAATCAATTTACATATTCCACAAAGTATCCACCCACAAAATAGTCCATAAAGATATGACAACATTTAATTTCATAAGAAAAGGCCCCCAACGACAGTGATTTTCAGTAGGCATAAGACAATTTAGTTCACAATATAACACTAGGATAAACAAAGATAAACATACCAAATTTCCCATCCCCATTCTTTAAGCCAGTTATTATCTTCATTAAACTGGTTCAACTATGTCTCGTGAAAGAAAGAGGACACCCATCCCGCATGATGTAAAAATTATAGATACGTATGTAAAATCCCTACCTCAACAGGTTCTGATCACATTGCTCCCCCAGATCAACTTTAGAAGCCGTCTGTCGGCGTCCGTCAGTTCTGTAAAAACCCGGAAAAAACCTCCTCGGGTGGAATCTGGGAAGGAAACTCCAAAGGGAAAACAACATATCCAAGCTCAGAAGTTCTTCCTCGTCATTACGATCTCGTGGCCGCTGACAGATCGTAAATCGAAGCTCAGACGAAGAAGTTATGGAAGAAAGGAGGTTTTGAGTCTCTCGGGAGGGCAATACTCGAAGGAGAGGGGCGGAGTGGAATGATATGAAAAGGAGGAGAGGCCCCCTCCTTTTATAGGTCAGAAAAAGTAAATTACACGGCGAGTACTTCCTAGTACATGGCCCGTAATAGGCCATTTAACATGGTCTCCACGCGGCTTCCAACACGTCATTCAACGCGGTACACGACCATTGACTGGTCAACACACGGTTTGATGGTAACGCGTACACGGGGAGAAACAACACGACATGTAAGATGGGCTACACGGCGTGTACTTATTTAATTCACACGGCAAGGACACGGCTTCAACATGACACATGAATGTTGACTTGTCAACACATGGTTTGAGGGTAATGCGTACGCGGGGAGAAACTACACGGTGTGTAGGATGTGCTACACGATGTGTACTTATTTATTTCACGTAGTAACGAAACGTCTTCAACACGGGGTATACTCGGAAAGGTGGTACACGACTTGTACATACACTACACAACGTGTAGTTACGAAATTCTGAAAACTGTGGGAAAAGTCCATTCTAACCTCCAGAACACTTCATGACCTTCTTCCGATAAAGGAATTGTCCGGAGAGGTCCGAGACATTATAATAAGAATAACATTAATTATTCCTTCAATAATTATAATATTGTAAACCAATGGAAAATAATTGGGTATCCAATGAAAACAAGTAACATTATATAAAAATTACCATAAATAATAATAATAAGCCATATATTATTTACACCTTATAGATATATGACATATCATTAAGATTATAATTCGTCCCAATTATAAATTGTCTGGAATCAAGGTGAAAACCATTTAATAAAAGGAATCTAGAATATTATATTCATATTGTAAATGTATTAGAAGAGAAAAAAATATGATTATACATTAAAAATGATTTTCCAAAGTAGTGGTAGTGATGAATAAATTCTATAAAATATATATACATCACACAAGTCATCTAGAGAAATAATGTGCATGGTAATAATTTAAATACATCCTCAATAAATCATATGACATGTCAAATGATATTAAGTTAAATGAAAAATATTTTTAAATAGGTTTTGGGAAATCTTATTGAAAATAAGAAATATTCTTAATATTTTGAAATCAATTTGAAAGAGGTATTTTATAATTATTTGGGAAAAATAACGTTTTTAACAAAAACAATATAGAGATAACGTTTCATATAAAATGATAATAGTTTAAAAAAAATAATTACCCGTGAAAAATCATTAAAAAGATATTTTCTTACACACTGATAAAAATTACCCACATAATAAGGTTAAAAACATTTTTTTGAAGAAAAGAATGTGGTTATAATGTAATCAGTCAATTATAAGAATATTTCATAATTCATTACATGAATTGGGATATGTAAATTTGAAGGATATTTAGGGAAATGTAGAGATATAATCAATTTCATTTATAAGAAAAACATCGTCTTTAATATCAATCAAGGGTGAAATAAAAACTAGGGTAACATATAAAACCCTAAAAATATAAAATGGAAATAATGAGTGATTTTATAAAAAATAAATTTTCCCCATTTGTATTATCTTTAAAAAATAATATTCTTTAATAAAATATATGGGCATTGTAACCATTCTGTTTTTAGTATCATTTTGGGGAAAATATCTTTCCTGTTGGGTAAATTTTTAATCTATATAAATTCAAATAAAGTATAAAATATGGCTATTAAAATTGAATAAATATTTTTAAACACATTAATTATAAATTAATCAAAATATATCAAATTTATCATGGTCAAAATTATGAAATGAGTCACAAGAAATTAAATTTCAGACCTTGAATCCCATACCTAGTTTCTCTACATCCTATAATACAAACTAATATCTATTATAACAAAGATAAATATATTAGTCAACTGTTTTGGAACTATTTTGATTTAAATAACCTTATACAAAAACTATTTTACAATTAATCTCTAAAAATATACAGGTTAGTTATTACCTATTTTCTATATCTGGTGATGGTGATATTTATAGTTTTGAACATGTTTTGTGAGAGTCGTGTTGGTATTTTTCTCTCCAAATTTCAATCTTTATAATTGAATTAAATTTACTATAATATGTGAATTATAATTATTTAATATGTTTAAATTTCTTATCATGAGTAATTTTGTCTTTATCATAGAATTTGAAATTTATTTGGGACATATTATTGTGATTTTTTACCTATAAACTGTTTTTTCTTAATTAATGATTAAAAAATTGATATATCATTTACCTAACCAAAAAATTCATTATATACATATTTATATCTTATTGTACCTATAATTATTTATTCATGATCATCCATGCTTTAATCTCCTAGAATTCAATTAGGTTGTCAAATAGACCAAATAATGAACAATACATGCTTAATGTATGATTTTAAGGTGATTTAGTTGAAATATCATTATACTAATAGCATGATGATATATTTCAGTTTTTATTACTGTGATATATCAAAATTTTAAATTATTAATAACAAATAATAAATATGAAAATATTATATAATTTAAATTAAATATTTATCTCTTAGTATGATTGTTTTTAACGATTTAATTAACATTAATTATTTGATAGTTATAACATTAATTATAGTGATCAAAACCAAGATATCCTGGAGGTGGTGTATTCTATCAATTACACTAGCATGATTATTAGTAATAAAATCCCAAAGGAATGAAGAGTTTAGCAGTCTTAGTAAACCAAATACATAAATGAGTCTTTTATTACAATTGAATACATAAATTAAAATATATATTTATTAGTTGTGAATAAATAACTTCAGGGATAACTCAATTTCATCAATTATATCCCTATATTTAATTCATAGTCTTCTTCTTGGATTCATGGGGAATGAATCGTAATAAGGGGGAGCTCAAATGATCTGCCACCAAAAATTATTGTTGAATTAATAATAAATCAATGATAATAATAATTATGAAATGGTAAATAATAAAACACATATACCATATAATCAAAATAATAATAAGTAGTTTTTTAAACAATGTGGTAAGGTAATAAATGGAAACACATTCCTTTCAAAAAAACTAGATAAGGAAAATTCAATATGTCAAGATAAAAGACTAAAAACACATGTAATTTAATAAATAAATTGAGAATGAAATGCATCGATATATTTTATCTTGTGAAAATCTCAGGGATAATATAAAATGAATCAAAATGAAGGGAATAATAAATTATTAGATGTCATGTTTTAGGCACACAAAACAATCTACTGTCAAGATTTGTCCTCTGAAAAATTTATAACTATGGATAGAAAAATATTTAATTTTTCCTATTCATTTTCCTCATGAGAACTTATAAATGCATCAACGATGCATATAAAGTCCAATTTCAACCTTTCATTACCCATCCAAAGAATTCCTCATATTGAATAATCAAAATAAATAATATACCTTATCAAATATTCTTATTTAATAGATAATAAAAAAATTTCAAAATTTCCCCAAATAATCCAATAAATATCAAATTAGACACCATATATAAAATGGAAAATGGTTTATGAAATAGTAATATCCATGATAAATGAAATGGATAATTAGTGGGAAATTTTATTTTCAATGACCATGGGAAATTGAATATTTCAAGGGGAATAAGAAATGATTCAAGAAAGTGAATGTGAAAAGTATCATTGTCCAAATCAATGATATACCATCCAAATTAATTATATGTATTGTACCGATACAACAAATACCACATTGAGTAGAAATATAGTTTTACTGATGTGGATGAATAAAAATACTATAAAACATTTCTTAAAAGCATTCTTGCGGAATTTTTTTTATAAAACCATTTCATCGAAAATATCTTCTGAAATTTTTTTATTTTAAATGGCACCTTAAAGACATGTAATGTAAGATTCAACTAAATTATCTTGAGTAAATCCATTCTTGTTGTACGAGTTAAAAGAACATTCCTTTTTCATGGTAAAAAATCATTTGAAAGTACCTTTTTTGGTATTTATAAGATTATGACTTTGAAAACATTTCTAAAAGACAAAAAATGTAAAATTTTATTTTGAAAATAATTTTAAAATAATTTCTGAAGACATTTTAATAAAATATGGGTTTAAGAAGAACACAAGTTCTCTGACTAAATAGAGAAATGATGTCGTGGTTTTTTAAAATTATTTAATAAAAAAATTTGAGTACAAAAGAATGGAAAAATGGAACTCACACTTGAAAATGGTCATTAATAACTAGAAGAGATGAAAATTAATGGTTTTATTGAACAATGGTCATATTATATCCTCAATGTAAACACCATTTAAATAATATTAATGTTAGTGTTGTGGAAAATATTCATTAAACATTTCAAAATTTCTCGTACTACATTGAATCATTTAAAATCACAATCCTAATGAAGTAAAAACATTAAATAAAATTCTAAAATACAATTAAAATAGAAATATTATTGTTATAATATATCAAAAGGGGTAGCATATACACCACCCAATAGAGTTAAGTGCTGAACATGTCATTTTATATCACAGATGCAAAAAGTGTGATGAGATTCAAATACCATGAGTTTCCTTTTGGGAGAAAATATTTTAATATCCAAATAAATAATCATATATTGATTTTAAATTTGATTAAGACCCATTTTTATGTTTATAATTACATTTATTTCACTTATTTCCAGGTTTTGTACATCTAATTAAATAATTATGTTTGTGTCTGGTGATTTGACCAATTTGATCATATGTATTAAAAAAACTTTAGTAGGTTAACTATGGTCAAATGGGTCATTAAATAAAATATGTAGATTAATAATCATGAAATTATTATCATATTTATATATTAATTACTCATTTTAAATCAATAATTAAATATTATATAAAAAATGATCCAACATTATAGTCATGGGGATGGTAGGTCATACATTCGCATGTGTAACGTTATCATTTATCAAAAATTGTTATAGAAAGAAAGAAAGTAAAAATATATCATTAAAAAAAAATAATTACATCTTAAATACCATATTATTTAATCACATATACTTATATGTATAAATCTTGTGATTTAAAAGTAATCACATCGTGCCGAGGGGAAGGTAGTCCACACGTTCTTTGATGACATAATCAATTCGTTTGTGAAAGGGGAAAAAAGAAAAAAATATATATATATTTCTATAATGATAAATATGTTTCAAATATAAAATATATGATTTTTATTTCCCTTTATTTATTTAAAAACATTCTTTATATGTTCCATGTATAGTGTGAACAAATCACATCGCTTTGAGAGGCGGTAGTCCACACTACCTCAAACGATGTTATCGTATCCAAACAAAATTGCATAAATAAGAGTTTATGTTATAAAAAAAATTAAATAAAATGTCATATACAATTAATATCATATATAAAAACTATAAACATAGTTTACATCATAATTTACACCATGAGAGGCGTTAAATGAAGAACAAACAATCATTGTTTTGTGAGTTGGTATTTTACCATTCAAATAAATAGTTTGATTGTTTCCCATTATATGGATGTCTGAGTAATATTAGGTATGAAAATTATCATAAAACATCATAGTTTTTCTAGGATATTAGTTTTATTATACTAACATTCAAGAATAATATTTTAGATAAGGGAAAAGGAAATGGAAGAAAAGAGATTGTTGGAAAGTGTTACCTTAAAAATCTGGATACTCCTCGGTGGTTTATACCAAAAGGATTCCTTGGAATGATTTTTGACAAATTGAGGATTAATGGAAAATGGTAGGGTTTTTTGGAATCATGTTTTCAATATCATGTCTGATTATAAGTGGTTTTATAGGTGTTTGGAATGGGGATAAGTGGTGGCATTTTATATTGGAGGATGAGTGTAACTCTTGTAATATTTTGAAAAAGAAATTATCCCCTAGATTTTCTTCTTTAAAGTGGATAGAATAATGTAAAAAATTAAATCCAATAAACTCTATTTTTTAGTTAGGGGGAAAATGTATCTTGGATTAGAGTATAGGTCATTTTGGGCTTTATCGTTAACGTTTTGTCCTTTGTTATACTTAATTTGACATTATTCTTTGTAATTTATTTTATTTACATTTAAAAATAATATTTTGGTAAAAAGAAATTTGATACTATTATAAATTATAAATTATTCTTATTCTAAATATTTAATAAATTTTTCAAAATTTCAATTCAAGATGTTGCAGAAATGGAGTTAAATTTTATCCCTTCGATGTAATGATAGTGCTGGTTTCTGAAGTGAAAATATAGGAATGATTCCTATGGTTTTATAATAACTTATAAAGTGAAATTTATTATAATTAAATAAATATTAATACTGGATAAAAATAATGTCATATTAAAATTTAAAACCAATTAAAATTATAATTTTTCCTTATTAATAAATTAGATTAAAAATTACTTTTGAATTAAAATTCAGTATTTTTATCAATTTATTAATAATGAATAATTTCATAAAAATATAAAATACTAACCATAACCTAGTTATTATATTTGTATTTAAAAAATAAAGTATATTTTTAAATACTAAATCGACTAATTTTCTAAAATTCATATATAAAAGGGTTCTTCATTAAAAGGTCGTAAAATTGTTTATCTAAAAATATCGAATTTTATGTGTAAAATGGAGTTTTTTATTATCGTATGACTATCTATACTAAGGGATGAATATCAAGAATATTTTATTTAATATATAATATATATATTTCCTTAAAATAATTAACTAATTTTAATTAATTATGTTTATTAATACAAAAACCTTTTACAATCATAAAAATAAAAATATTTCTTTTTATATCCAATTTGATTTTTTTAAAATTCCCATTAAATCATAATCAATGAATTTATTTTATATTCATATAAACCATATATTTACCTAAAATAGTTAATACTATTCATTAAATCTATTTTATATCTCATTGTATTAAATACATATATTGTAATAAAATATTATTGTTCTGTAAAACTCATTCTTTCGTGTAACATGAGCCATGGAAGATGTGCACTCTTCCATATAACACATAATTGCTCAATGTTTCATGAATTTTAATATATACAATCTATTTTAAATGCTAAATATATTATAAATTATCCATATATTATATTACCTTACATTCATGGTGTCGCGTGTCACACACGATATCAAATACATAGTTCTAACTATAGAATTCTAGTGGGTTTACATTCCCCCCATATTAATTAAATATAATACTCACGATTTAAACAAGATATTGGTGGTAGATTTTTCCATATTTCCTATGTTGAAATCCCACATCATGAGAAGGGTTCACAAAAAATCCTTTATAAAAGAGATAATGGTAAGTGAAAAGTTCACATGGACTAACATATAACTAGGTATCTAAGTTGGATAAAACTATTGGAAAGTATAGATACATTATTAGAGGAAAATAGTATATATTTATATGTAGTGACTGAATTCATCAAAAAAAGTGAATGATCAATTGAAATTTTATGGTCCCAAATCCATAAATCTATGATAATTTTGAAGGATATTGGTTTAAAAAAAAGGTATTAGGACAATTTTTTTTTTTAAAATACATTTATAATGTTGAAGAATTATATTACTACATATTTATACCTAAATGGTATATTTCTATAAAAATAATTTCAACATATGATTTTTATTTGATCTATTTTTCAAACCATTCAAAAAATAGTATTCATGCATGAATAAAAAATAAATTTCTAAAAGATCTTATGGACCATTATAGAGTGAATGGCAGACTATTTGTATTTAACTATCTTCCCAAACCAACATGGTTAATAGATTAATCTATAATCCAAAAATTAGATACTACTGGTTCAAAATTAATTTTTTATTCAAATTATTTAAAAGAAAATATGAAAAAGTAACCATGACATTATGTAGCTTAGTGGTTGGTGTGAAACCCTTAACATCCTTTGGTCATGGGTTTAAAACCTGCAACCTTGCTAGATTAGATTTGTTTCCATATGACTTATTGGTTGTCCTTTCCTAAAACCAAAATAATATAATTTCCAAAAATAAATATGATGGAAATCCATGAAATAAGGTTAATCACTAAATATCCTTTTAACATAGATTTTCAATAAAACACCAATAAATAAATAGTTGATCAATTTATTTTCACATATATCTTTTCATGGTATAGAATTTAGCTATAATATAATTTTTAGGATTTATAAACCAGGGAACCTTATCATACATATAAATTAACATAGTTTTAACCTAGTTTTTTAATTTTACAAATCCTTTATATTAGTTTTTATAAGAAATGTGAATTATCTTAATAAAATCCCCTCATACTGTCAAACCAGAGGCATAGTAAGGCCCCTTTTCATATACCAGGTTACCCCAAATCAAGATCATAACACCATGTTAGAGTTACTAAACCAAGGTACATCTCTTCTAGAACAGTGTCTACATTTATTATCCCGGTACGTATGTATATCTAGTAATACCCACATAATATATACCTTACCAAAATTAAATAATGTTATTCTATACGTATCCATATATTCTACTTTAGGGTTATGTTATATAAACAATGCTTTCTTAAGTCTAGTTCCCAAGGTTGCTACTAAACTTCTTCTAATACCAATTGTAGTGACTCTAACCAAGTTAGTCCAGATCCGATGTTTACTATTAATTAAATTGTCACTATTATAATTAATTGAATCTTGAAGGAATAAAGAGTTTAGTATACTTGGTAAACAAAATACATAAGTTTTTATTGTACTAAAAATTAATACACTAATTACAACATAATTGTTTTCTTCTTTAAAAATCATTAAATTCAAGGATAACTCCATTACATCTACTATATCCATTCATATCATTTATAGTAATCATATTGAATTTATGGAGAAATAAACATAATAATGTTGAGATTAAATGCTCAGTATAGAAAAAATAGAGCAGAAGAAATAATGATTCAATGATAATAATAATTATGTAATGGTAAATAATAGAACTCACATACAATATAATCAACATATAGAGAAGTAAGTGGTTAAAAAATATTTTAAGGAAATAATTGGAAACACATTCCATTCAACTAACTAGATAGGTAAAAATAAATATAGGATAACATGAAATTTAAAAATCATTCCATTTAATCAATAAACTGAGAATGAAATTCATTCATAGATATTATCATGATAAAATCTCATGTATAACAAATAATGAATCCAAATGAAGGAAATGATTAATTATTAGACATCATTTCTTAGGGACATGAACAACTCTACAATCAAGATCCATCCTATATAAAGATTAAAACTATGGATAGAAACCCATTTAATTGGAACAACATCTTTGTCTCATGAGATTCTATCGATAAATCGAGGATCTATATAATGTTCATGCTCTACCGATCATTAGAAGTCCAAGGAATGCCTTATATTGAATAAAAAAAAATAAATAATCTGCCTTATAAAATATCTATATTGAATAATGAATACATAATTATCAATATTTCAACAAATAATCATATAAATGTCAAAGTAGACACTATTTGTAAAATGGTGTATGGTTTATGAAATTGTAAAATCAATTGTAAATGAAATGGAAATTAAAGGGAATTTAATGTTCAATGATCATAGGAGATTAATTATATCGAGGGGAATAAAAAATGATTCAAGGAAGTAAAGGTGAATAAAATCCTATGATATATAAATAATAAACCATTCATTATATGAATAAGGATGCAATCAATACAAAAAATACCACATGCAGAAAAAATAAAGGGTTGTGGTTGTAGGTGAATATAAATACTATAAAATTTACTTTTATTCATATTATTGATGAAACTTGTCATTGATATCTAAAACCTTTTATTTTAAAAGAAATTTTGAAAAAATTTAGTTTATAATTTATCCCTTTAGACATGAAAATCATGCTTCAATTAAAAATTGATGAGTAAATCTTTTATTGTCATACAAGGTAAAAGAAAAATCATTTTGCATAGAAAAAAGTTTAGAAAAATTCATAGTCTATAAAGAGACAAGAATATTTCATTGAAACATTGGTAAAATAAAAAAGGGTAAAAATATGTTTAAAATGTTATTTTAAAATAATTTTAATAAATTTTTATAAAATAAAATTTTTAGAAGAAAACTGGTTCTTTGAAAAAAGTGGTCAATGAAGTTGGGTTTTATTTAAAACATTTCCTAAAACAATTTTATTAAAAAAGAGTAGAAAAAGGGTATTAATACATTTACATGTTCATGAATAACCATAGTAAAAGAAGATATAATGTATTACATAGCAATGGTTATATAATTTCCCCGAATGTAAATACCATTGAATGATGATTAATGTTATTGTTGAGAAAAATAATCATTAATCATTCCAACATATCCCATAACACATTGAAATTTTTTGATTCATAATAATCATTAATTAATGAAATTAAATTAAAATTTCAAATACCAAGAGGATAAAAATATTAATGATATAATATAATAAAATGGGAAGTAGATGCACCACATAAAATATGGAAGCAGAGAACAAGACATTTGTCTCGATAATGTAAAATGTGAGATGAGTATCCCTTATCTTTTTGTCTTTTCTGGTGAACATCTTTTAACTTCCTATATAATTAAATTATATCAATTTTATAATAGATTTAGAAAATTTTTCATGATTATATTTAATTTTATTTCACTTCTTACCATTTTTTATATGTCTACTTAAACAATTATGTTTACATCAGGTGTTTTGACCATATTCAGTTTCTATGTTAAAACAATATTGGTAGGTCAACAATAGTCAAATGGTTAACTATATAACATATATATAAAAATAACCATGACATAATTATCATATTAAAAAATAAATTGATTATTAAAAAAATCATTAAATATGGTTATGAAAAATTATCCAATGTTACAGTCGTAGAGATGGTTGGTTGTATTTACACATGACTAATATTCTCAATTTTTCATGGTCATTATGGAAAGAATGTAAGTAATAGTATATCATTATATAATGATGATTATATCGTAAAAACCATATTATTTAGTAATATATACTTATATGTATAATAATTTTGATGTTAAATGAATCACTTCGTCTTGAAAATGTGTTAATCTAAACATCCACGATCCACATTTTGGTGCAAATCACTTTTTTTTTGGATTTTTAAAAGCCGGTTTGAGGGTTATCCGGTTCCCGATACAGCCGCACCCAAAACCATCATTCAAAATTCAAATTCAACAAAACTGCCTGAAACTTCACCCCATGCACAGCTCATCGCCTCGTAACTCGTACCCCCCATCACATCGAAGCTCGAACCAGTCATCAGAGCCCCGCAATCATCACGCCGGTCGCCGGCGAGACCATCAGAAAATCGTCGTCGGAACCTCCTTTGCAGCACCATCCGACCACCGTCATCACAAACTTACGAAAATCTCAGGAGCCCGAAACAAGCGCTCCTCATCGATGTCAACAAACAGGGCCGAACAACGTCGACGCACAACCGAGAAGGACCCAGAGCGCTCCGGAGAGTATGCCGGTGAAGACCGGTCTTACACCCGTAGATCCGACCATCAGTGCCGTCAAACGTCACCGCCGGAGCAAATCTAGCAAGGCCAATCACCGGGAAGCGTTCACCGGGGAGAAAAAACCAAGCGACCAACAAAGATCACACATACCAAAATCAAGAAGCAAACCTTCAAATGATTAATTAAAACCATCCTTTATATGATTCATGTATAGTGTGAACGAATCACTTCTCTTTGAGGGGGCGGTAGACAAAACTTCCTCAATCGATGATATTATATCCCCACAAAATGTAGTGCATAAGAGTATGTATTATAAAATAATTAAATTAGATTAAAAATGTAATATAAATAATAAATAATATATAATATATATAAATAGTTTCCATTATAATGACCACCATGAGAAGCGGTAAAAAATAATGAACAATTGTCATTTCGTGAGGCGATTGTTCATCATTCACACAGGCAGTATGTCCGTCAACCATTAAATAGATGTGTGGGTAAGTGTAGGATGATAAAATAGAATTAAATAATCCTAAAATATTTATGATACTGGATTTATTATATTAACATGGAATAATAATATTTTAGGTGGTGGAATTGAAATTGAATGAATACGATCATTGGAAAGTGTTAACCTAAAAATCACCTAACCCCTTTTTGGTTTATAAAAAAATGTCTTCCTTGGAAGAATTTATTCCAAAAGGGAGGATTCACAGATTAGGGGAAGGATTATGGGATGATATTTTTGTATATAGTTTCAAAAACAATGTGATTTGATATGTGTGAGGAGTGATAAGAAGTGGTGGCCTTTTATAGTGGAGGAGGAGTGACACTATAGTAATATTTTGACAAAGAAATTATTCACACGTTTCTAATATTTTAAGTGGATAAAATAATGAAAATAACTATTTAAGAGAGATTATAGGGTATCAATATGGTCATAAAATGTCTCTTGGTATGTTTATAGGTCGTTTTCGGCCTCATAGTTAAGGTCTTGTCCCTAAATAAGCTTAATTTAACCATTACTATTGAAATTAATTTTAATTATATTCTCTAATATTTTAGTTCAAAAAATTTGTATAATTAAAAATTATAAATTAGGATGACTCAAAATATATAATCCATTTATCCAAATTCTAATCAATTAAGTGGAAAATTTTGATTTAACATTAATCCCATATATAGGATGACATGCTGGTTTTAAATGGAAAAAACTCCTAAAACTTTCTAAATTTTTATAGTCAATTTAAAAATGAAATTAATTATTATGAAATAAATTGAATTAATTGATAAAAATAATATCTAATTAAACTTCTAAGACAATTAAATGTTTAATTTATCCTTATAAATAAATAATATGAAAAATTATTTTCGAAAACAAATTCAGTATTTTTAACTATTTATTAAAACTAATATGATCCAAAATATATATAAAAACCCACCATAACATTAAAATTATATTTAAATTAAAAATATGAATTTTATTTTTACATATTAAATAAATTAATGTTTCAAAATTCATATTTAAAATGTGTTCACAATTAAATGGCTGTAAAATCGCCTTTATAAAAATATAGATTTTTATTTGGAAAAGAGAGTTCGTTATTATCATATGCCTATAAAACCAAATGGATGAATATAAAAATATTTAATTAAATATATAACATATGTATTTAATTAACATAATTAAATAACTAAAATTAATAATACTAATTAATTCAAAACACCTTTGGAAGCATAAAAGTTAAAATATATCTTTTTATATCCAAATGGTTCTTATATTCATTTCCCATTAATTAGTCACTGATGAATTAATTTGATATTTATATAAACCATAAATTTTTATAAGTTAGTCAATAATCTATATAACATATCGTTTTTATCTTATTATATTAATTAATATTATTTTAATAAGATATTATTGTTCAGTACAACTCAATCTTGCGTATATGGCAACCTGTCGAAGAATGTCACTCTTTAGTATAACACATGTTAACATTGGGTTGAATGCATTGAAATAGATAGAATCTATATTAAATATTACATATATTATATATTATGTCGATATTTTGGTCCCTTATGTTCTCAGTGTCATGTGTTATATAAACTTTCAAATGCAAGCATCTTAATTTAGAATTTTCAGTGTGTTAAATTAATAGTTTATAAAAGTTGTTACAAAAGATAATTATTTATATAATAAAAATAATATTTATCCATTACTCCAATTAACATTACAATAATTTAATGGTTTTCATGAAAAGATAAATGGAAATAAATAATCCCATGGAGGGTGTAGTCCACATGTACGCATGGTTAATGATATCTTCTTTCGTAGAACTGGAGAAATGCATTGTATTATTTATCATTATAGAATTGTTTTTTAAAATATAAAATGTATTTATCAAATAAAATAATGGTATCATTCATTTAATGTGGATAAGGGAAATGAAATATGATATTTTATGGTGGTGGTCGGCTTTGCACAGAGATATAACGTTTTCAATTTTCTTTGGGTAATATGAAAGGGTGGTAAAATATTTAACCATTATTATAATAACATACCATTCAAATAGAGATAATTATTTTATCATTTGAATATCATGAAATTAATTTTTAAAAATAATAAATTCATATAGGGATCAAGAAAAGAAGAAAAATAGTTTGAAATCTATACATTTGTACTTGGTTTGTATCATTTTTAAAGGGGGTTAAACATTGAAGTATGACATTTTAATAATACCATATCCTTAATAAGATGTGTATGATTTCTTAAGAGAGTTTTTAGAATATTTTGGTCTATAAAAATGGGTTTTTGGTTGTGGGAAGAGTTTAAGAGAGGGCTTCCCCTTTAATAAGTGAATATGAGTGGCATTTTCCCAAATACCGAAAATATTTCATCAATGGAAAATCACTATCAAACAAAAATGGATCCAATAATGAGAAATAATAGATATAAGAATATATAAGGATCATAAACACCTCATAATATCAATTGATACAATTTGTGACATGTTTTTCCCTTTACCATTTAAGTAACTCAATTTCTGCTTTTGTTTTCACTATAGTAACAATTCTTCACTAATGTAATTTATCCCTTATAACCTCGAATAAAATGGCCCTTATTATATAATTTTTACCAAATTATTAAAAAAATTAAACCCATTTTCCCAAATGTTATTAATGTGATTAAATTAATTATACATTATAAAATAAATATTATATTGAAATGATAATTTGGAATATAAAACTTAAATACTAAAATTCTAAATATAAAAAAATTAACATTTTTAAAATTACAATTTTTCTTAAAAAATATATTTTTTCTGAAAAATATTTTTCATAAATTTATAATTCACACATTTATAACCAAAATGGAATAAATGAAAAGTTATTTGTAAAAAAAATATTTTCACTATTCCTAAAAAATCAATCTTTTTAGAAAAATACATTAAATTCATGTGAAAATAATTTTCACATTCTAAATCCAAGAATGAATCCAGTTTAATATAAATTATATTATAATGTTTATATAATTTTTTTAAGTAAAAATAAAAATATAAAAAATAATCTTTTATTGAAAAATGTTGGTTTAAAAAATATTATTATTAATTTTATTTCATATATATATTTAAAAAAATATATATTAACTTATTTTTTAGATATATTTATATTTTATAATTATTCAATATAATCAATTTGGATAAAATCGAAATTAATTCACCAAAATAGTTCCTTTAAAAATATATTTCTTTTATACACTTTAACCAACAAAATTAATTAGTTATATTCCAAAAATTGATTTTTCCAATCCCTTGATATTAAAATATTTATTAAAATCATATATATATATATTAAATTAATTATAATTATAATTATATTTATATGTGAAACACACCCACATGTATATATATATATATAAATATAATATTTTGATGTCAAAATTTATGTCTATTGTGACTTATATTATATAAATATTTTTTCTTAACAATAAATGACTTAAATATAATTATTTATAATATTAAAACTGACCATATTTTTAGTTAATATATTTTTAATGGATATATTTCATTCCTATACAATTACTTAATAAATCATTCGTTCATTCCACTCTCACTTCACAATGCACAATTATCATTTCATATTATATATTTTTCATGACGATTTATCCTTTTATAGCTCTCTTATAAAATATTTGTTTTATTTTTAATTGGTGATATGAAATTATTAAGATGGTCTGAGGAATTTCATAGTAATGTAATTTTATTATTTTTAACCATTTCCCCCTATTGATTGATAATCTTTTTATGGATGTATTTTATCTATGGTGAGTATTAATCCGTGATGTGAAAAATTTAGTTTTATGTGATTTTTTGGAAATGATTCCATTTGAATAAATAATTTTTTGGAGTTTTACATATATATTTCTCAAATTATTTCCTTTTTATTTTAAATTTCAATAAAAAAACTAAAAATATATTTAGAATTATAAACATATGGTTTATAAAAGAATATGCTTCCTAAAAAACATGGTGTTACATTCCATTCATAAATAAATTTAATCCTCTACATTTTAATTACTTCTAGCTAATGGATCTAGGTGAGGGTACCCAAAAAAGATTCATCATTAGATATCTAACTTCTAATATGACATATACCTTACTTTCATAAGCTATACTAAATTACTTCTCCTTCCTTAGACAACATTGATTATTCATAGAATCGTATACCCCAATATGTATATTACACAATCATGTTTTCTCCATAACATACCTGTCCAAAAAATATAAATCTCCAAGATATTTAAACACTTTGAGATTATTTATTCCTAAAACAATAACCATATTTTAACCCTCAACTGTATTAGTGACTAGTTCTTATGGTCACAAAATAATCAATATATATCATATTCCCAAAAAGTAGATAATATAAAAAAGAAATATCATGGATTACTTTTACCTTAAATCAATAATTAATTCCAATACTATCTAAATTAAATTTCTCATAACAGAACATCCATTTATTACATTAAAATCATGAATATGTCAATCCTAATATTTATCCATATACAAATCATATGTTCTTCAATAGTTGACCCAAGATTTCTATCCTTATCATAAAATCCATTTTCAAGGTTATTGATTACATTTAATATATATTTAAAACACATAAAATTATAACTAATGATTAAAAACCCAAAGATGTTTCACATAACCCTCGTAATATTTATAATATTCCAAAATATCATCAATAAATATCACTCACTAATAATAGTACTTATGATTATAAAAAATTAATTTCAATTTTTGAATCAACCTTAAGACAATATGTAAGACATACAAACAAAATGTTATATATAAACAAAAAAATACTAAAATTCCAAACCATTTAATTATTCGCCCTTATTAAGTTATAAAAAATAGTGATTTTTAGATAAAAATAATTTTTAGATTTAACTTCATGATCATGTTTGAACAAAATTCTAATACCAAAATGATTCTAAAAATATTAAATAGAATCATAGTATATAATTATGAAATCGAAATATTAATATTCTTTCACTAATGATACATTCGTATCAACCTATGATAATTTCATTTCAACATTGATATACTTGGTTAATCCTATAACTCTCTTTTTTCAAATGTTACTTCTTGTTGTGTTATCTTATTCATCTTAACCAACTACCTTTAATTAATTTGGAAATAAGTCATTCATTATTGTTGAAGATGAGAATGTGATTGACCAATGTATATCCTGAAGAAGTTAAAAACCAAGTGTTTAGTTAGTCCTATTTTTTATTCACTATGTCATAGTTTATTTAATACCCAGTACACCCTCTTCTACTTTATTACTAATTGGTGTAATATTTCCAGTACCAAAATCCACAATTCAGTTTCTAGATAGTTATGGATTTTCCTAGAAAACCATACAACCTCTAATTTACCAAAATTTGATGACATTATATTATACATAATCAAGACACTTATAATTTTCACTAAGGATATCACTAAAATTCTCAAATACTATAGCCCAAAATTTTATATATTCCTCAACTAACCTAAAATTAAATATACACCATTTATATTAGAATAAAACTTAACTAATCAATCATTGATGACTTTTCAAATTCCCAAATTATCCTCAAATGATAAAACCCTAATATATAATGTTATTTAAACCTTACAATGATAAAAACTATGACAATGTAGATTTAGTTATTTTTTAATTTTGTGATATAAAGAAAATATTTACTTATAAAAAATTCCCAAGTCATCTTAGGTTTGTGGTGTTATAGTATTTAAAAAGAAGTCAATTAACAAAAAATTTCCCCTTTTTTATCCAATGAATATTTTTCATTCCACTATAAAATATACTACTTCATACATAAAAATTCTTCATCATATCCCTCAAATTATTCTCATTATATACACTTCTTGGAACATATTACATATAAATTTTATTCCTAACCAAGATAAATGGAAACATAATAAAGTATGGATCTTAGATAATTATTAAGGGTAAAAATAAGAGATAAAAATAAAATATTACATGTCAAAATAAGATGGGAATATGGGAATAATTAGGATACATACGAAAATCTTACCAACAAAATCATAGATCATAAATCATTCCAAAAATATTCATTTAAAATAACACATGAATCAAAATATGGAGTTAATAAAAACGATCCATGATAGAATAACATATTCACGAGAATAATTATAAAACTACAAAATACCATTACAAATTGGGACATCAATTTATATAATTAAAATAGAATTCATGTGCCACACGATTAGTGTCAATGAATATGAGAAACTAAAATGTATGAATGAATACCTATCTTTTGAGATATAAATTTTAAAACAATGCATCATCGGGTGGTATAGGATCACAATGGTCACCACCCATAATTATGAGTTCCACTTTAAATCAATCACATATCACATCATATGTAACCCCTGAAAACAAAATTGGATTCATTTAACACTTCATGAAGAACACATGGAATGAAAATGTTTTTACCCATAAAATGAAAAGTTCCCAATAGAATGAAAATGAAATTCAAATCCATTTGAAATGAGGTTACATAAAGATATCATTTATAATTCCTTTAATAATCATAAAATGATAAACGCATATATAAAAAATCGGTATCCAATGACATCAACTAACATTCTAGGAAAATCCAAATAAATAAATAAAATAAATCACATGGAATTTATAACATTTATATAATTGATATATCATTTAGTTAATAATTATCCCGGTTCAATATTTGTTTGAAATCTTGGTCAACACCCTTTAATAAAAGTATTATAAATTAGGGTATTCACATCAAAATATACTTAAAATAAAAAATTATGATTATACCTTAAAAATGATTAGTCATGTCTAATACTCTGATAGATCATTTATGTAAAATAGCGGGGATTTAAATGAGTTAAATAGAGAAATAAGTCGAATTGTTATGATTGAAAAAACCCTCAAACAAAAATAATATATGTAAAAGGATAATGACTTAGATTAAATATACTCTGAAGGTGATTTGGAAAAATCACTTTGGAAATAATAAATATTATTTATCTTTTAAAATAATTTTAAAGGAGATATTTTTTATTCATGGATGAAAATAATGTTTCTTTTATGAACATTGAAAACATATAGGAAAAATATCAAATAAAATAGAAAATGTGCAGGAAATATTTGTTTCTAAAGAAATTTTTTAATATGATATTCTTTTAATAGTTTGATCAAAAACCCAAACAGAAAATATTTAAATTTTGTTTTAAAGAATATAACGTATTTTAAGTGTATGTTAATCAATTATATGTAATTTTTTAAAAAACATATGATTAATTTGGACATTTAAGAAGTAGTTTTCCAAAATAAAATAATTGATATGGTTTGTTAATCTAACTAGAAAAAATGCAGGTAAAACATGATCCAAAGGGAAATTAAACATTGAGAGAAATATATAACCCTATGAATATACAATTTAATTTGGAAAGGTTTGATAAATATTAGAAAGTCTAAATATGGATTATCTATAAACGAATCTTGATTTGAAAATATGATTCACAATAAAACCCTTACTGGTTGGGTAACATTTTATCCCGAACCACTTCCAAGATGGGAAACATTTGAATTAATGGAAATTTAAAATATTACATGATATGGCTCTTAAAAACCATTGATATAGTAATATAAATTCATTATACAGTAATTAGTCTTTATTTGAGGTATCATGGTCCACATTAAGAATTATGAATCGATAAATTAAATTTGAGACAATGAACCCCTTCCAATGTTCCCACACGTAGTATAATGCACCCTATAATCATATATAATAAATATAAATATCTAGATAACTTTTTTTATAAAAATGTTTATATGCTCAACACTTTGTTGATTTTATTTATAATTATTATCTAAAATTATATTAGTTAGTCATTGCCAATTTTCGATGTTGGTTCAGGGTAATCTTGAAACATTTGAACTATTTTCATTGAAATATTATCACTATTCAATATTCATCCAAATATAATTTTTATAATTTCATTAAATATACATTAATGGATTGATTATTATGATTTATGGAGATTAATTTATTTTAATGTGTAATATATATTTTATCCTAGAAGTTGAAATAAGAAAAATTCTATGATTTTTAAACATTGAAGGATGCTTTCTTATATAATGAGTTAAATATTGATGTATCTTATCCATAACTAAAAAATAATTATATAAATATTTATATCATATTATACTAGTAGTATATGGTTCATGATCATATATGATGTAATCTCATAGCATTGTTCTTGTTGGTGTTCAAATAGACCCTATCTGGAACAAACCATTCTTAATAGATGATTAAGAGTTTATTTAATTACAACATCATTTAACAAGTATAATAATTATATCACTTAGGGTTTTAGTTTGATATATTATAATTAGAAATAGTTTAGACGAATAAGAAATGCATATGAAAGTATTAAATTGTTAATTGAAAATTTTACTCTTAGTACTCTTGTTTTAAACGATTGAATTAACCATGATCATTTTCTAATAATATCATTAATAGGATATCCAATTTATCATAATATTACCTTATTGGTATAATAAACATCATAATTATCCATTAATCACATGCAGAGATGAAAATTTCAGTTTTCTTAGAATGGTTTATGTGTATAATATGTTTTGTCAATTAAGAATATAAAATATGTTATAAATAACATAATGTTAAATGAAATATTATATTAGGAACAAATGTGTAATTTTTTTAAGGAAAATGAAACGTGATGTCTTGTGGAGTTCGTAGTTTGCGCAAACAAAAATATTAATTTCTCTTCTCTTAAGGAAAATGGAAATGTAGTTGAATCTTTTGACATTACTAAAATACAATAAAAGTATAACAATGAAAAATATGACATCATATAAAAATGGTGAAAACATTTTAGGAATAAAAAATAAATATATGGAGACATAAAACAGGAAGAAAACACTTAGAAATCTATACATCACCACTTGGATTATCTCCTATGTGTAGTAATTAATAATTTAAAGGATGATTTTTAAGAAGCCTCAAAACTAAATAAGATATATAATAATGTGTAAGTGAGGGTTGTGTCAATTCGTATCCAAATGTATGTTTTTTTGGTGTAATGTGAGCATAGGAGTTCCAATTTTAAAAGTGAAATGGGGTGGAATTTTTATTAATAACAACAAGCTTCCAGTCAGGGAATGTCACTCTAAAAAAATGGTTGAAAATTGAAAAATAATATAGTGTTTAAATTATATGGTCCATCCAAAACTCATTGACTAAAATAAAACATGGTTTTTTATATATTTTCCCCTTTATCAGTTATATTACTCATTTTTATCCTTTTTTCACCACCATAACTAGTTTTTACCTTGATAAATTTCCATTTAAGCCCAAAAATAAGATGGTACTTATTATATAATTTGGATATAATGATTTAAAATTTTTAATCCATTTTTATTCTATTATTAATTTTGATAAAAATAATTTTGATAATATTGAATGTATAATTTATTAAAATAATTACGTGAATAAGATAACTTCAACTATAAAATGTGTATTATGAGTTGGTAAATAAAAAATTTGTAAAATTATAAAATGAATTATAATATAAATTTATTCCTTTAGAATGTGTTTTATTAATTTATAATTCATACTTATATAATAATAATTTCAAAAAATAATGTTATTTATTAAAACGGTATTTTTCCCTAATTACCTAAAAATAGACTATTTAGAAAAATCCAAAAAAAGTCATCCTAAATGAATTTTGGAATCATAAATAAAAATAAATATATACTTTTTCTAAGAATGTTATACAATTAATATATTTAGTTTTCAAATGACAGTTAATGATTTAAAGAAAAATTGCTTTTATTGAAAAATGATATTTTAAAACATTATGTGATCTAAATATTATTTCATTTAAATTTATAATTTAAATGGTGTTAATATGTTAGTTCAAATAATATTACATTTTAAATTTCATAAATTTAATCTATTATGGTAAAATATAGAATACAAAACAAAATGAATAAAAAAATATTAAACTTATATGCTTTAAGCATTAACATAAGATATTTATATTTTAAAATATAAATTTACAAATTCATTGGTATTAATATTTTTAATTTAATTATATATATATATATTAAATCATATTTTATTAATAATTTTTCTAATAATTATTCAAAACACACAAACATATATATTTATAATATTTTGATATCATATATTTACTTCATTGTGAGTTACATTTTTTTTAATTTAATACATAACAATAAATGATTTCAATATTAATTATAGATCTGTTAAAAATGGTCATATTTGTAATAACCATTTTTTCAATGAAAAAATTTGTAATTACCAAATGAAATTCCTATCTATGGACTTACTAAATCATTTTCTCGTTGCACTCTCACTTTTCAAGGAACAGTTCTTATTTCATAATATATATTTTGTATAATGATTTCTATATTCATTGTTTTATTCCACATTATTGGTTTCTTTTGGTTGTTGATGACTGTCAATATTGAATACCATCCAAGGGATTTTTTATCTATGATTATTTTATTCGTTTTTGTATATTTTCCATTGTTTATTTAGTCACTTTTATTGGATTCATTTTATCCATGTTGAATAAAAATCCATGTGGTGAAATAATTTTTATATGCATATCTTATGAAGTATTCCACTTATGAATGACTATTTTCTAATATAATTCATATCTCACGTGACTTATTTCGTAATTAATTTCAATTCATTTTAAAAAAGAAAAACATTTCAAGCTTATAAACATATTGTTTATAAAAGAATATACTAACAAAAAACCGTGGGTGTCTCATAAATGTTTTCAACATTTGAAATCATAGATAACCCCCATCAACTATATGATACTAGAGTCTTGGATCGTCCATCGAGAACAATTACCCTCCCCTCAAGTAATACCTCTGGCTTCTATGAGCTGTGTGTCCCCCAATGTAGTATCATTTTGGTGACAAGAGGATACATAGTGGTAGGGGATTAGTTCATCCCAGATTAACATATTTCTTTAGTAATATGTGGATTCATATGTGTCTTCAAAATAATGTATTAACATTGGAGATCCAAAATTTGATTTCTTACTCAACTATTAATCATTTCTCAATGAAAATTATATCTTCTACTATAGTTTTGAATGATGATATAGATGTTACATATGTTCAGAAAAGTGGTCACTTCATGAATTTTGGCCCTTAGGCTACTTTATTCATTACATTGGAATATAATGGATAGTTAGTTTAATGACATGAGTTTATGTGTGGTCTTTTTGATACATTATGACTCCTGTTTGTAACTCGTGAGATTCCTACCATCATGGGTTTGTGTTAGTATGATTTTGATCGAGTTCAATGGGTATTAAACGATTTTAAAACATCTCCATTATATCCTTACAAATAGGTATTTTAATCTCATTTTGTGTTCCTCTTTACCATCCACTTGGATGTTACCCATACCAGTATTTTGAGATAATGTATTTATTTCTGATTACATTGTTATTTTTAGAGCGTACTACTGAGTATGAAAATACTCATACCTATATATGATTCTTATCAAAATTTATTTTTTCTACATAATTGAATCGCATGTTTGATATGTTCTTGATAGACATGGAGATGGAATGGCTTGTTTAAATCTGAAAACTAGTAGTGATCTTGGTGCATTCAGTGTTGAAGAATTTTATTGGTATCAAAAGTGGGTTGTGGTAGGTGATATTCTGATTCATTTTTAACTTACTAGGAGGTCTTCATCTCAGTTTCCTAGGACGGTTTTTCTCTTTCGTTATTGGATGTGTATTTTACCCCTCTTTCATTATAGATTATATAGTTGTTATCATTTTGGACATTAGTGATTATCTCATGCATTTTACATATTTAGTGTAATTATATATATATATATTATGGGTATTTTATTTTATATTATGCATTGGGTACATTCTTCTATTACTTGTTGCTATAGTATATGACCTCCCATACTATTTTATTTTCCTTTTTTTGATACTCAACCACATATAACCTGTTGGAAGTTGTCTTAGGGGAAAAATTTATACTTACTTCTAATTGGATAAGGGCCCTGCTGGATCGGGTTGAGTTAGATTGGTATTAGAAATGGATTTACCTAGGTATAAAGTTTATAATTTTCTGTAATGAATGGATGGTTTTATAATTTTGGTTAATGATAAAATATGGTTTTCATGTTTGGATTTCAGGCTATAAAACCTATTGATTTTGCAGAATCCAATGTATCTATTCACCGAGACACTAATTACATACTTTAAGACTTGATACATGATGAAATATGTTATAAGTATTATAATAGTGCATGAATAATATATGAATGGAGCATTTATTTCCATTTCCTTGATTCATCTCTGACGATATGATCTGTTAATTTGGATTGACTATTTAGATTATTAGAGGCCTCTATATTGGGATCCATCCAAGATTCAAAGGTATATTCCTAGCATACGTATACATCTGATGGAACCTCTTTCAATCAACAAATTGAGTGACAAGGTTTTGGTTTAAGGGACCAGAATCTATCCCCCGTATATTTTGTGTCATTCTCTATGTTTTATATTATACATAATTCTTATCGGCATACATAATATACTATCTGAGAATCTAAGAGTAGTTTATTATTATTTATATATTGTACTATTGTGTGTGGACCATGTTTATTGTATGTGACTCAATGAAGAGATGGTTCTTCATAATATATCTAACTTATGTGAGCTGCCCAAATCTATTATGTATGATTAGATGATTTGTGGGTTCTCCATTGTAATTACTAAGAGTTTATGAGGAATTATTTAAGATACTAGATATATTTATATCCATTCCATGTGATTTTAGGTACAATAACATTCCTTAAATTTTGGTGTAATATTCTATTTTGGTGGTGATTGTAGTTTTTTCTACATAGGAAGAGACTGCATAAATAATGGATATTTTGGGTGGGATATGAGGATAATGACATAATTAATTTTTTAGTTGATCCCATCCCATAGCGTATGTGGTTAATTTGAGTCCAAGAATCACATTACCTACTACATCTAGCTTTTAAAAACTAGATGTTTACACTTGTATCAATATTCCCACAATTAATTTTGAGTCATTAGTGGGTGAGTTACTTCTCATGAACATGATGGGATAACTCATTAGTTGTTTTATTACGATACATTATTTAGTATACAATTTTATTTGATGTTTCCTCACCCCATAGGTAGAATTACCAAATTCTAGTACACATTGATGCCTATAGACATTGTGAGGTGTTCTCAGATCATGCTATGATGGATATTATTCAAGTTCACCAGTATGGGTGGAGACACTTAGAGTGGAGTGGCCATGATATGGTTGTGTTTTCATAAAACACAACCTATAATATATTCCCCTAGATAATCATTAAAAGATTTAAATTTATTTATAAATATTACCCTAGCTATGGATTTAGGATAAAATGTCAACTAATGAAATCCAGAGTGGTGTAGTGCACATATATCCATGATAAAATGGAATATTCACTGAACAACTACCTTTTATATTCCAACTAACATATTGTATACTATATTATAATTAATCAAGCAGTTTGAGGGAAATAGAAGATGGATGATACATCAATCCACTATTAAAAAATCACATTTAGATACTTATTATCTATAATAGAGTGCAAATAGTAAAAGATGAAGGTTGATGTACATTCTTGATTGTTATGGTTAGGTATCAGTGAGTTAATTAAATGTATGATCCATGTATTTCTTTATGTATTATTGTCATTTATGTTAATGATGTGATTTATTTTTCTATCATCTTATGTTTATTAGTTTAAAAAAATTAATCTGGTAACCCAAACGAGATTATTTTCTGTTAGAGAGAATCTACTTTTAGTGATATCATTTTACCCACATATTTTGGTAATGTGAGTTTATCTTAGTGCAGAATGTATTTTTTATTAGATTGATTTATGAAATACATGCGTTTCTATGTTATCCATATCTATATGAATTGGGTTCCAGTGTTAGTACTATATGGTAATGAATATTTTAGAAAATAAAGCAACGTTTACACCTAGTTGTTCGATATATTCCCTCAGGTATGGAAACTAGAGCCCAACCATGGAAATATTTAAACCAAATCCTAGTAGATAGTGAGAATAGATTTTATAAATTGAGAAATTAGAGGGAAATTAACTCCCAAAAAATATTTATGAATAAAAATTGATTTCAGTGGGTGATTCATGGGTGGCCCTTGTAGATATACAAAGGTTTTCATCAAATTGAATTCTGAGGATAATGTTCTTATGTTTCTTAATGGAATAATAATTACCATTGGGGTGTCTAAGTGTATATTTTCTAAAACATTCCATATATCAGTTCATAGAGGATCATATTTTGTATTCGATGGATTTTTCCTCACCATAACATGAGAGTAACAACTTTGACAAAAACCCATCATAACGTGAAATCTAGATTCAAATGGAAAAATTAAAATTTATTTAATAGAATCTATTTATGGTTTTGAGGTCATAAGTGGTACATGAATAAAATGGTTGTTTATTTTTCTATATAAATATTCTATGTTAGTAAAATTGTCATTGAAACTGAGTAGATATCCTTTGAGTGATTATTTTTTTGAGTAAAAATAGAATATACCCCAATTAAATCAATAGTGGTGGCTCCACATCATTTTGTTTGTGAATGGTGAAATATATTTTGATGTCAAATTAGTGAATACATGAGGTAGACCTTATTTGGATCTATACTTAAAAAAGTTATCTTAGATGTAAGGGGGTTATTTTTAAAATTTATAGGTAGATAGTGCATTTCTCATGGATCTATTGTAATGTGTTGGGATATAAATCAAAAGGTGGAACATTAAAGTAACACAACCATTATTTTTGAATATCTAGTGGATTTTTTTATTTTAATTGTCACATTACACCACTTATTATGTGTTTGTGGTAGATATTTTATTTGGACATTGTGGTTATTTGTCACTCATTTTTTTTAAATGTCTTCCTAGGGTTTGGGGATGATATAGTGGGGTCATCAAAATGATCAACGATGTATACTTTTTATTTTGGATGTCTGGTCCACCCAATGATAAGTGGTGTTGTTGTGAATCTTGACAAGGTTTTTATTAACCCATATGTGATAATTGGTATATTTTATGAAATAATGATGAAAAAAGCATGAAATATTTTATAGTGAATATGAATGCTACTTGGGATTGACATATTGATGAAGTATTCCTAGAAATGGTTTTTTAGGATGAAGATAGAAATATCTTCTTTCTGATATGTGATAGTGTCATACATGATTTTTCCTCACGTGTAGTAGGGGATGAAGGAACAGAAGTTGAACATATGATTAACTCTTCTTAAAAACTGTTCCAATGTAAGTATGAATTTTTTTAATGTAATTACTATTCTATGTGGCATGGATGGGTGGTCCCTATATGAAAATGATCGAAAATTGTAAATAATTTTTTGGAGAGAGGTACTCTCACAAGTGATAACATATTCAAAGGACTCATTTGGTGTGAGTTTTGAAAGATTCTAGTCTTTTTATCAGTGATTCAATAAGATCTTATAATGATAAAAGGATTTAGTTTATAATCTATTAAAAAGACCTTCTTAGAGGAAATTTATTTTTCAACTTTTTTATGACATTTAGAGATCTAGTCCTAAAATCATTATTGATGGTACAGGTTCATAGGAAGTTGATTATTGAGTTCATTTAGAGAATATAAATTCATCTGTGAATAAGTTGTGTGAGATAGTGGTTGTTTATCATATGAGATTTATTTTTCTGTTTTCATATTTTGTTTCTATACGCTATCATTTACCTGGTAAAATTGGTAAATATTTTGAGGGTATATTAACATGGGTGTAACATAAGTGTGACTTTTCTAAATATTGTGTTTTTAATCCATGTTACCTCTTAAGGGGTAAAATCATATATTTACCCTGGCTAAAGTCGTCAGAAAAGTTTTCCATGGTTCTGTTGATTCTAGGATATAGTGATTATCCTAGACTAATCTAGTGATGAAAGGAGACTATATAAGGTCCTTAATAAAAATACATTAATTATAATAACATTATTGTTTTCTATATTGACTATACTTTTTATTAAATTCTTATATGACATATACAGAGATTTATATGAGAAAAAATTTGTGGTTGCATATAGTATTATGTGTTTAACAATGGAATAATGTAATTTGAGTTCACATCATTATTTTAATGTTTGGTTCCTCACAGATGCATAAAAAAATTTAGAAATAAATATTTAATTGATTAATTTAATATAGGGAACCCTAACCTTTTTTGATTTATATTTTTTCAACCTCACTCACTGGGTTTATATGTATAACTACTTCATTGGATTGAGATAATTCTTCTATATTGTTATACATAGCTAAGTAGGTAATGAGAAAATAATATAATTGGGTATTTGTATTACAAGGGTTAAAATAAAATAATTTCACAAGTTCCCTAGTTTATTTTATTTAATCGTAGAAAATAACAATTTCAAATAATAATAAAAATATTATTATTTCTCAACACTCAAATTACATGAAATTAATAATTAAATATTTTTAATTAATTAATATTAAATATTTTCATTTCTCACCAAACCAGTAAACACGTTCCTCCATTACTCCACAATATTTATTGGGCCTTGAATAATGACTACTTTTTTTAAATAAAAATCAATGCATTATTTACTAATAAATAAATAAGTGTTATATTTTCTAACTGATAAATAAATATTTATATTCAATCAAACATACATGGATAATTATTAAACCATGTACGAGAATAAAATTTATTCAACATGTTAAAAAATAAATAATAATATTTTATTTAACTGAGATTCTAGATACACTTAGTGTATGACCCTCTAGGCCTCTTTCTTAGTTGCATTAGGTGTAGTATTTTAATGTCTAAGGATAGAATATTGAAAAACGCCATGGTACCCATAAATAAATAAGTTAATGGAAAAACAACATGTCACCTCACATGAATTCTTACCATGTAATATAATTCCTTTATCACAATATCACAAATCGACTAGGTTGTATGCTAGTTCAAGCAACTTATATATTTGTTATATCTTTCTTTGACTTTTGAGAAATAGAACTTGAATATTGAGCACTGATGAAATCGGTTTATTTAGGATATATCCTTTTTGTAAAAAGGCTTGACATACTAACATCTGTTAATGAATAGAAGTGATAAAATCTTTCTCGCATTATTGAAAAATAAAATATTACTCATGACACACCCAACATATCCTACCTCACTGCGAACATTTTTCATCATGGTTTTTTTCAATACATTAAAGTGCATTAATCATAATACTCATTAATAAAAATAATAATGTCTAAGGACCAATACTCACATCCACATATAGCAACATCCAATGACACAAATAAATGTGGATTTAATACTCATGGGTCTCATTATTATAATATCTTACTAGATAATACTAGGGGAATAAACCAAGAGGAGTTTCATAAAAGCCCTATTAGTATCCACCCCTGATAACCAGTATCATTTTTGTCCCTTAAATGATATCATCTATTTATAGAACATATCATCAATAATAATGTAATAAATGTTCTGGGTTGTCATCATAGTAGTGAACTCTTATGACCTTTTAGCAAGACAACCACTCATTAGACATTATCACATACGATTTTATGTTGATGATCAATTATGATGTGATAAATTGTTTATTAATATTCAAAACAAGAAAAAAGTTTATCCTAAAGTATAAAGATGTTGGTTCTAGGGCACCTTCTCCAACACATGTTTCTCCGTCAGACTTGTGGTTCCACCACAACACTTTGACCAAGATTGTTGTATTATTTCATAAAACATTGTCACTATGATTTATGATTTTAACCGTATGAGCCTCATATGCAAGACCATTCCACAATAGTAGAACCTTTGGATTAAACACTGGTTTAGGTAATGGAATGTACTTCCTCAATAGGGATACATGTATCACATCAGGTACTTGAGATATTTCAGGTGGGAGTGGTTTTCATTGGCCAAAAATCCATTGTGGAGAACTATATCAAATGGGATTATGTATCTAGGACTATGCATTCCATTCTTTAAAATACTCATGAATTTCTTCCGTGATGATATAAGACGAAACACTCTATCTCTAACTTCAAACTCTAGGCCTCATTGTAAATTGTCTACATTGTTGTTCTGTTAGATTTGTGTAGATTATATATGATTTTTGAATGGTTTGATCCTTCTATATCATCTATTAGATATGATCATTTATCATCATCTTACACTATCCAACATCATCACAACATGTTATGGATTGAAACTTCTTCTCATATAGATCTTAATAAAGATCCATTTTAGTGATATAATGGAAAAGGATTTAATAAGATAACTCTAATAGGTGAAATAGATGATCCCAACATCCATGGAAATCCATTGAATATGATATAAACATATCTTATAGAGATTGAATGGTTCTTTCATACTAACCATCCATTTTAGAAAGATAATAAGTGTTAAAACTCTACATTGTATCCAATGATTGATGAAGGATTATCTATAATGTTGATCTAAACAATATATATTGCTTAAAAACAATTATGAGTTGAACTCCCTAAAGTCTTAAAACATCCTAATGTAAATTTTGTAATTTTATTCAAAAGATAAATTTGCCTTAATTATAATGAAATTCATTGACATAGTAAGTCCATCCACTACCACTTAGATGGTGTAATTTTCTTTAGGTGTCATGGGGATTCATATAATGAAATCCATGGTTATTTCATCCTATAATAAACCATTATAGGAAGTGGTTGATTAATACATTTAGAATTCTTTTGGTCCACCATGACTTGTTTTCATACCGTGCTTTGGGATACAAACTCTGGAATCTCCCTCTATATGTAACCTAACGAGAAGTTTTTATTCAAATATCTATAAATAATAGTTATTCATGGATTAATTTAGAATAATTAGCTATAAAAATCATCTAGAAGATTATTCTTCTGTTTTGGTTCTTATTGGATACATATCTAGGTTCCAAACCATATAACCCTATACTCAGAACAAAAATTATAATGACATAAATTTTCATGAAGATACCAATAATTAGTTTTTTTGGCATAATTTTTTTAGTTTGGACCTTGTAATGTTACATAATGGAGCAATATAGGTATCAAGGATTTCTAGGGATTTTTATTATCCCAAAACCCATGTATTCGGTGAAATAGACTGGGCCACACTATTATCAAAAACCATGCTACCCTACTAACATAGTTTCCCCTAATCATGTAAGGGGTTTTAGAGTGGATATTGGGGCTTATTGTTTTTCTGAAATCATGAGAGACATGTAACATTACATTGAATGAATTTCAGATATCTTGAAAGTGGGTTTCACATGGATTTTACATTCTTAGGAAAACCATGTCCCTAGCATATGTGGGGTTTCTACATAGGTAGTGGTGTGGCCCAATGTTGGTGCATGGATTGGCCATCTGTGTGGCCAAACTATGTTAACCTGTAAAGAACGGTGATTTTACTATTTTACCTTAAATGAACATAAACTCCAAACCCATATTCCCCCTTCTCATTTCTAATGTACAACCCCTCCATCTTCTTCCAAAGGCTCTCCCTCAAGCCTCTTATAAGTCCACTAATAACTCATCAACCACGACTCTAAATTGAAAGTAATTGAATGTATTTTATAGATAGAGGTGATATGTAAAATTCAATTTCTTGGATTTTTAGTTACTATTAACATATATTTTCTGGTTAATGTGTAAGATCGCATGTCCTTTTTTAGGTTATTGGACTCTTCTTCATTTTTCTCCTGTTTTATTTAAAATATGAATATGATATTGGATGATGAGTAATATATGACCTTATGGTAGGTAGTGTAGTTGTTTTACCTAAAATTAATGGCGCTTTCATAGTTGTTCCATTATTACACACATCAACCATTACTTTGTGTTTCTTTAAATGTTTTATTCCATTCTTCATTGATATTCACATGATGTTATACTATAGTGAACTATTTCTATGTGATTTTAGGATATTGACGATGTCTAGTGAAACCCTTTTATGTGTAATAAACTAATTTATCTCTTTTTTATAATTGTTTATGTGTCCGAAACACATTCAAGGTGATCATATTGTTTTGTAAATGGAATTTCCCATTTGTTTTTAATTTTCCAGTTGAATAAATAATCATCTAACTTTTTAGTTTTCATTATTTATAATTTTCCATGGCATAATGAATTATATATATTGCATAAATTTAATGAAAATGGGTGGAAAATCAATACCTCCTGATATATAAATATAAATGTGAATTATATGAATTCTGATTCCCTTGGATGTACTGGTCTTGGTGGTTATAAATTCATTCCTATTGATCCTTTCTGTTTTTATTATTATTATTATTATTATACCATTTCTAGTGGCCATTGAATGATTGTTAAGAGATTTTTTGAACATGATGTTTCACCTTCTCTTATATTGTATGTTGATAATTACATATCAAATCAATATACTTTTATTTGGGTGATGGGAATAATGTTCCACCTTACAATGTATCAAATGTTGGGCAAGATAACTCACCCCACCTATCTAGAATGATGGGAATAATGAATCACATTCATTATGAGATTCAGGGAATGTACCCTCTATGGAGCCAATAGCTTGTTAAACTACTTATGGATGCTGGAGTTATGCCCCTGGTCTAGCTAGCACCTAATATCCATGTATTCTCCAACCTATGTCATCACAGACTTGAGTTATATACATTTATATGACAAATAACTATATATATATTATTACTTATATATATATATGGTTCTCAAAACATATATATTTATTCCTTTTGGAATATAGGGGGAGTTTTCTAGTTGTCCGGATAGAACCTGATCTGACTAGTAGTTTTTATTTAGAATTGTATAATTTTCTATTTTACCTATACACTACTATTATATGTATAATGGATGGATTATTTGTTGAAACCATTTTTTTGGCCTACTGATTTCATCTCACATCGTAGCGAGGCCACATTTTGGTGCACAAGTCTACTTCATGAATGTATGAATAGATAAGGGAATGAATCCTACTACAAAAATTTGAGCTAAATTAATTCATCTTGGAGCATTAGAGTAGGGGACCGAGCATATTCTAATTATTCTAGTTGAGTTGTCTTTTTTTTGAGTATTTATGTATAGAATATTATATATGCTTCTCACCTAATTCCCTTTTTTGTATATCATTATTCCATGACATCATGTATGTGACTCAACCATTGGGATTTGATTAATATTACTATTTTTTAGTTGTTTATGATTCTATAGTTTATTATATTTTTTCCACTGTACCATATGTTATATCATGATTCCTCTATTTTATACTTATTTATTTTATCTATTGTTAAATATTTTATATCATTCTTATGAAATTGTATTATTATTTATCATATTCTTTGTTCCACTCTAATATGGGGTTATATTCATCCCACTATACCACCATATAACCTCATTTATAGTCGGAGACATTTTTTCTCTAGGGAGGCGTGCTTGAGGCCTTGTAACCCCATTGTACTGGGTCATCGATTAAATGGATCCCAAGTTAGGATGTTACAAAGTGGAATCAAAGAAGTTTCATTTCCTTTGACTTACAATTTTAGTATTATACAAGAGACTAGGATATAAAGGATTTTGGTAATGATCTTGTTCCATGTAATATCTAGCCCATGTATAGGGGAAACCCAAATTAGTTGAAATGGGTTATTGTTGCTCTGGATTATGTATGTGGTAGTTTATAAGATTTCCCTATTGGGTGACACACATGTTTTGTGATATCATTATTGTTGTCATCATTGATATATTTTTTTATCTTTTGTAGTGTTATGATAAATAATTAGCATATCATGCATAATTATTGACACCTTCGGACTAATATTATGTCTACTTTTTTCCAAGCATTTTACTAATAAATATTATTAATGCATGTTTATTATGTATTCAAATGTGCTGAAATTTATTGTAGGGATAATATGACTAGATTAATTAAATTTACAACATAAATATAGATGGTTTTTCCAAAATATATTTGCGATAAAATCTTAATTACCAATTATACCATATTGTGAGTTTTGGAGCAACTGGTTCTTTACTATGACATATATACATATTTATATAAAAGGAATTTAGTCTTTTAAAATAAAAAAGGTTACTACTTAATGGGGTGCCAATTTCTATGTAAGGAGTGTTTTCCTCTATACCATACAATATACACTCTATATAATGGAAACCTTAATGTTATATAATACATTGAACCAAAACTGACCTTAGTAGAGGTTAAACGTGTTTTTATCTTATGGTTCTTATGGACAGATATGGTATGTATTTTTTTCATAGAACTTGGTTTTGGATTCGGAACAGAGTTGGAATCATTCTATATGAATGTTTCGCTCCTATCTTATCATCTATATGTGAATATTTCAAATGTTGTTTTATATTTTCAGACATGCCTTTGACATTGTACAATAATTCCATCATGAAACCTTGAGTCCTATTCCAAGAAGGTGGTGAAATCCATGCATTAGAGGTGGTGGTCCCCAAGCTTTCAATGATACCTTCTATTGTTCCACATATGGAATCACCTGTTGGTCTTGATATGGGCACTGATGCCCGGTTCTAAGACTGCATTTTCTGTAAGATGAAATCTATGAAATGTATCACTTGGCCTTCCTGGACTATGGAAGAGTTGACTTTGGATATTTGGAAGAAGAATCCTCCCACTTTTTTGGGGGATGAAAAACCACATGTTTCCGAGCCATGGATGGATGCCATTCTTTATTTCATTGATCATATGGTGACTCCTCCAGAGTAGGGATTCAAACTCACTACCTATTTGTTATGTGATTCTTTCAAGAGATGGTGGGATGTAATTACATATACAGAATGAAATTATTACATGAAATAGATATATTTGTACAATATATTTTATTACTAACACTTTTGAAAAAATTTGAGGGGAACTTATGGTAGATTGTTCAAGAACCTCTATTCGAGATCCATGTATGTATTCTAATATTCAGCTCATTTTATTATGTTATAGAATTTTACCACATCTCTAGTGAGTGATGTTCTTATGAATAATCAGAGATTCTAAATTTCAATGATATACGCTATCATATTTAATGTAAATGTATTTTGGTTGAAGGATATTTCTATTACCATTAACATGGAACATATTTATAAGTTCAATTTGAGGAAAGATGATTGTGGCAGCCCGAGAGTCTCTACACCAAGATTTAGATATTTTCCTTATAGTTCAAATAATCATCATTTCAAGGTTTCGTGCATGGGTAACAGTATATAGGTAGATCATACTGGGAAATTACTTGTTTGTCACCAGTGCAAGAAGCTTGGACACACAAAACCTCAGTGTAGGTGAGATCTAGTTCAATGTAGAGGCTACGAAAGGGTGATGAATATTCATTATTTTTTAAGGAAGTTTCCATTGATTCCTAGTGATTAGGGTTCTATATCTACCTCGTGTTTCAGAGCAAGGCCAATAGTATCTCACCAAGAAGGAAGCTATAATTAAACCAGCTACTCAGTCCGAGGTGGTGGTCGAGGTAATGGTATTCAAACTCCAGAATTGTAGCTCCAGTAGAGTGAGGATTCTCAAGGAAGTCAGGATATGAGATAGGGTTATGGTGCGGGCTACTTACATGCAGTGTATCCTATGTCGGAGGACATGAGCTCTGAACCTTCTATTGTTTGAGGTACTATTATTGTAGCCTTTAATGTAGCATATATTTTATTTAAGATGGAAATGTGTAACTCATTTATATTAGAGACTATTATAAGGATTGTGGGCCTCATGATAGAACAAATTTGTGGAATGATGACTCTCAATACTCTTTTTGGTCTCCCATTAGAGAGTGTTCTCCATTGTAAAGAATTCCCCTTGGGATATGTGGTTATATTTTTGTGTGGGATCTTTTTTTCCTCAACATAAGTGGGTTCCATGTATTTATCATGATAGACTGGATAATTCTATATTGAGAAAATATATATTCTTATTACGATAAGGTGATGTTTAAATCCCCAAAGGGTGGTAGACATGTGCACAAGGGTGAATGGGATGTTCATGTATCTTGAATATGAGATTAGAATTAGGGGCTTGTAAGAGTGACAAATAAATATTCCTGTATTTTCTTATATGATCAAGGGAAACAACCTCTGGTTTTCACCCCTATATGTGATTGTAATAGGGATTACTTCCCTAATGACTATTTTTCGGATACCTCCAGTGAGAGTGGTATAATTTACCATTGATCATGTTCCAAGAGTAAAACCAATATCAATATCCCAAACAAGATGACAGCTAATGAGCATTTTGAAATCAAGAATTAGTTATATGACCACGAGGATAATGGTTTTACAAGGCCCATCAGTTCACTATGGGGTTATCTGAACATATTTTAAACAATTTTTATGGTACTCTCAGAATTTATATGTTTTACTTAATGTTATAGCTATTTTTTGTTAAGAACTAGCTTCCACTGCCTTGAATAGACATCCACGTTGATCATCTCTAAGGAGTCATTGTGTATTAAAATATTGATTTTTAGTTAGGATTACATCAGGTGCGTTCTAGTTCCTCATAAATATCTCACACATATTTTCATAGTAGATATGCTCTGTATGAGTACCTGGTAATGTCATTTGGTCCCATTCACACACCAAAAGAATTTATGGATCTGATGACTTGGGGTATCCACCTATATTTGGATTCATTTGTGGTAGTATTTGTCGAATAAATATTAGTGTATCTTCACTCTCAAGACGACCATGCCAACCATATTGATATCATTATGAATACATTGAATAATACTCATCTTTATGATTAGCTCAAAAAATTCCACTTTTAAATTGAAAAATGTCGCTTCTTGGTTTATATCATATCATAGACATGAGTGTCACTAGACCCAAAAATGGAGAGAATAGTATTATTACATGAATATCCCATAAATTGATTTCATATGTATGGAATCTTATTGGTGGCTGAGTATTAGAGACAAATCATCCTAGATTTATCACATTATTCAGCACCTCTTACTGGATTTGCTAGGAAGGGCATGAAAGTTTTTGGGACAGTGGCTTGTGAAGAATCCTTTTTAGGAGTTAAAGAGAAGCTTGACTTCATCACTGATCATGTTTATTCCAAATCCATGATAGAGATACCATTTTCTATATAATGTATCAGGTACAGGGATCAAAGAAGTTATTATGTAGGATAAGTGTGTAACAGTGTACGAGTCTCAATAGTTGAGGCCTCTGGAGCAGAATTACCTGACACATGACCTTGATCCAGCTGATGTAGTTCATGATCAACACTATTGGAGACACAATTTACTTGAAGATAATTTTGTGGTATTCACTAATAAAAAAATACTCGAGTACATCTCTATTTAGTATAATATTAACTTGAGGTAGAGGAGATGGTTTCAGTACCTTAAATCCTTTGATTTAGATATTTTCTACATGTATGGAAAAGGTAATGCTATAACCAATGTTCTAAGATGGGAGACTCGGACACAGGAAGTTCAGGATTCTAGTGGTGAGCGTCATCTCAAGGAATTTTTTTACATATACATGTTGGGGTTCATTATAATCATGGGTAGACTATCCCTTCAACCGTAATAGAAACCTATACCCTTATAGAATGGGTGAGAATGAGACAACATTCATATCCTGATTGCCTGGTCCAAAGGGAATGAATCTCGGATGATGGTTCATCTTCAAGTTAGAATGTGGATAATGATGAGACCATATTCATTCATTGGAATGTTTTTGTCCCACTATACATTACAGAGGAGATAATGTCGTAATCTCAGACCTCTTCTAACGTCCTGGACCTGAATGCCACTTGATGGGTTCCCTGAGCCCGGTGGGCCCCTTGGCCTCAAGTGCATCTCACTGAATGTGAGATGGTGCTAACCAGCAGGGAGGGACTAGGGTTTGTCCATGGGGAAATGAATCCCTTATTACCAAAGTGTAGTGCAGTGGGTGAGAGTAAATAAAGGTAAATAGTGGAAGAAATTTATGTAAACAAAAGCCATAGTGGAAAATAAAAACAACCAGAATAATAATTGAAACAACCGGAAAACCATTCACCAACAAATGATGAAATGTCAGGTACTAGAAAACTAGAAATAATATATAAAATATATCATCTATAACTTGATCTAAAATAGTATAAATGAAATAAAAGACTATCCCTAGAATCATGAGTTCCAAATAACTCTGCTGCAATCAAGCGCCATACTAAACAGTAAGCAGTCATGTTTTTGAAGCCTAATTCATCCCTTTGTCAACACCTGAAACCATGTAACCTTCCCCGAGTACAATACGGTGCCCAAAGAGGGTGAGAGGTAATACATAGTGGGCCACCAAAAATGGTGTCTATAGCATCTGGCCCATGTAATGGAAATGTAACAGTGTGTAGGAATCCGTATATAATGTTATGTAGTACAATGTAACTAAATACCCAGGTTCCTGCTTCATCCCTCAGTTGGTGTATGAGCCTATAACCAATTCATTAATTAAGAATTTACCAATTTATGATGATATTTCATGTGAGGCCAATCCAACAATGACATCACTTCATGATTGTATAAATAGTTGAAGATCCCAAAATGTAACATGGAAACCATGAATAATGATATTTAATAGTAATGTCCCATGGTAATAAATATGGGGATGTAGACCTATAATTTCTCCAACTCAATAACAATTGTATCATAGAATGGGGTTAGAGTGTAATCCAAGAGCATAGTATAAGTAATTCTTCAATGAGGTGCCTACCGAGTCCAAGGTGATCGACCAATGAAAAATGTGGCTAAGAAATGACTTGGCTTGATGTGCTTTTACCATGGAACCTATTGGTCAATGATGGATCCAAGCAGTGTATCCCATGCTTCCTATAATGATATTGTAGGGATCCATGGAGTGTATCCATGGAATCCTATAGTACTGGATGAGGGATCTTATGGTATCATACCAGACATCCATACATACAAGGATCAGTGTCTAGGAGGGTTTCAACCAATGAAAGCTGTATCCTTGAATTTAATTGGGGTTCCAGAGTACTGATTTCATTGTATGGATAGAATCCAAGGCAATATCGTGTCTGCCCTTTCATATTTTATTATGAATTCATGTAATATATCCTTCAGATAAACTCTTTCCTTTCATTATTGTGATAAGGTCAAGTAGCATGAAAACTTTTTATCAAGTCATTTGGTTCAATCCTAACCTTTAATTATTGTTATATGACCAAGTATCATTTGACCATTTAATCTATCCAGGGAATATTCCATACTCACGTTTCATTCCACTACATTCATTTAATGTGGTAAGGGGTTCTACAGATATGAAACCAATTAATCATTCACATTAAATCATCAATTTGAAGCACTTACCTTAGGTGGGTCACGTCGTACACATACATGGAACTTGTAACTATGAAATTAAAAATATATATCAAGACAATTAATATAGAAAATCTTACCCTTATACTAGTCAAGTCAAGGCACACCTTAATGGTGGCACAAATGTGTCAAAATACTAAGAAACAATTATGGGATAACCTTCGACATGGAAGGGATGGAGTTGTGGTCATAACCACTAAAAAATAATCAGGTTTTTAGAAGTTGCTTAACTATATGGTTATAATATGAATAAGAATTTCATATTAATTTCATAAATGGAACCCAATGAAATCAGTGGGCCCCACATGATAATTCCAAAATTGATGAACATTAGGGATGAGTTATAGAACACACACCTAAGGGTAGTGTGATCCTTCTCCTCTGGTAGTGGACCTTGATTTGGCCTAGATCAGAGTAGATGTATGAAAAAGAGAATAATTCTCATACCTCAATATTTCGGTCAAGATAAAAATTGAAGGATAATGACTCAAGGGGAATAGATTACATACCATTGCACAACCAAAATGATGAACATAAGCACGATCAGTTTCCGGATGGAATATATATCTTGATACCAATGTTAGATCTAAAAAGATACATATTTGAGAGAGAAATTGGTTAATCCCACATAATATTGAATTAGAGAAGATGGAGGGAGGTTAATTAGATCTTTTTGAGAAATTGGGAAAATTAACCTAAAAATTAGCTTGTGCACAGTTTTTCCACACAGTTGGATTAACCTTGAATATTTACATATGTATTAGGGGTGCTCGAATGGCTAGGTCGAATGGCCATGCATTAACCGGGCAAGGTGGCTCTATCTTGAAAAACAAAATCCGCACAGTTTTCAAAACCATGGGGAATTACTGCATGGTATATACTAAATAGCATATGAGGCCTGTTTTTTCTAAAAAGATGGGTTCTAGGTTTTGAACACTCCCTGGACACATCTGATACCCTTTTCTATCCCCTTAAGAATCTATATTATGCCAGAAGTAAAGATTTAGAACTAAAATTAATGTATCCATACATAAGTGAAAACCGTGTTCTTAAAATATCCCCCCTTAAAGAAATAATCCTCGAGTTCAAAATCCACGGTTGGAGAAACATTTTATGAGAATAACTTTGGCCATTGGGCACATACATCGGCTTCCGCCTCCAAAGTCTCATCTTGTACCTGGTCATGCATCCATAACACCCGTACTAGAGGGACAGACCGACCTCAGAGAGCCTTTATGCTCCATTCAACTATGTATACCAAATACTGATCAATGGTATCATCAACATCTTAATCAACTTCCTTGGGATGAAAAGTATGAGATGGGTTGACATGGTATTGGTGAAGCTTTGAAACAAGAATGAAATCGTGCATGGAACAATACCTCTGAGTTAGTTGTAACTGATAAGATACTGGCCTGACTCTCCATATTATTTCAAATAGCCCTTAAAAATGAGGTGACATCATTCCCTATTTTTTAACTATATATGCCCAAGCCTGGGAGATACCCAAAGAAAAACACAATCCCTGAGATCCAACTCAAGAGGTCTTCAATGGTGATCGAAATTGGATTTATGTCTCGACTGAGAAGTGGTCATACAATTTAGGATCAGCAGAACATTCTCTGATGTCTCCAGAATGAGATGAGGACCTAGTAGGGATACGTCACTAACAACTAGAAAACAACATGGTGAACGACATGGCCTAGTATATAAGGCCTCAAACAGAGACGTCTGAATTTTCGCATGAAATCTGTTATTATAGGAGAACTCAAAGAGAGTGATATTCTTCTCCCAGGAAACAGTGATATCATAGAAACATACTCGATGATTATATTCAAGATTCTATATTTTCCATTCTGATTTTCCATCAATATGAGTTTGAAAAGATGTGGAAGAAACAGCTATGTTCCCATAGCCTTTTGAATCCCTACTAGAACCGTGGAATGAAACATGTATAACTATCTAAAACAATAGTATATGGAACCCCATGCAGTGGTATGATCTCACATACATAAAATCTTCCTATATTATCAACTAAAAAAGTAACTGGAATAATAATGAATTGGGATGATTTCATTAGTCGATCAATGTCTACCCAGATAGAATCGCTACCCCTAAGTGACCTTGGTAATACAACTACGAAATCCATAGAACAGTCATCCCAATTCATTTCCAGGACTTGAAGTGGATTTAGAAATCCGATAGGTATCTGGTTCTCCTCCCTCTCTTACTAATAGGGGGAACACCTAGTGATAAAGCCTAGTATCATACGTTTCATCCTGGGACACCAATAATGGCATCACATATCTCAATACATCTTTGAGATGCCTTTTTAAACAGACCATTGATTATTGTGGTACTCCTTCATCAACTCCCCTCGCATATATGTCGGATCGCGGATACGTCAAAATAGATGTACAACATCATCTCTATCGATAGACCAATCTCATGGGGGGATATCTCCTAATATACTATAACGATGAACCAAGCCTTTATGATATGAAAACATTCTACTCTTCACCTTTTCAAGGAGGGTAGAGGTTTCATTTATGGAAGAGAGGTAGGAAATCTCTTGACTATTCTGAAACTCTAGATGTAACTCAGAAAAGAGGACCATTTACATTCATTAATCACTAGCTTACCATATGTCCTGTGATTTTGTTTTCTAACTTAGTGTATCTATAACCAGATTTACCTTCCCAATCGTATTGTCATGATCAAAATAAAAATAATTTTAGATATACAACCCCTATCTACTATTTTAGGTTCATGTAAAACTAAGAAAATATATATTTGAGTCTCATATTGTCTGTTTACACAACAGAGTACTCACCCAAAAGATAATGTTTCCAGAAACATAAGACATGGAAACTTCTACTAGCTCAAGGTCATGCGTTTGGTATTTTCTCTCATGAGGACACAACTATTGAGATCCATACAAAACGACTCTATATTCCTATAACAACACTAATCCTAGGCCAATTTATGATTCATCATAGAATACTGGACAAACTATAACCATCTTGGAATGAATTAGAATAGGTTTCAATGCACGCCTCCCTTTCAGCCCCTATAAAGATTTTTCACCAATTTTTGACCATATAAACATGAAACCATTTTTTATGAATATTAAGAGCTGTAGAAGATGATAGAATTATTTTATGAAATGTATGTAATATCCAAATATCCCCATGAAACACCATATATCATACACATTCTTGGGATCCTCCCAGGAAACTACATCACTAACCTTTTCTGGGTGAATAGATACTCCTTATTCCGATATTATATGACCAAAGAAGTGCACTACATTGATCTAATAGGGGCACTTTGAAATCATGGAAAAAAGAAGATTCTCCGTGAGTGTACTCAGAACGATCTCACCATGTTTTTTATGGTTGTCGTGAGTGCAAGAATACATCATGATGTCACCCACGAAGACCACGAAAATGGGGTCCGAATAGGGGTGGAACCCTATTCATCAAATCCATGAAAATGGAGGGCGAGTTTCTAAGGATGAATGACATGAAAAGGTACTCATACAGATCATACTTTCTAGAGAATGCTGAATGAGGTATGTATGATGGTATGAATCACACCAGATGATAACCTGATCTCAGGTTGATCTTAGAGAATACAATTTATACATAGACTCGGTTATTGATATCATATATTCGAGGAAGTGGATATCTGTTCTTGACCATATGCTGGCTCAACCTTTTTGTACTCCATGCATAGATAAATGGTTCCATCCACCTTCTTTGTGAAATGCACTGTTGAACCCCAAGAGGATGTACTACGCCTTGTAAAACCTTTGGCCTCTAAATATACTAACTACATCTTCAGCTCATGAAGCTATATAGGTGCTACCTTATAAGGAGGAAAGGACACAATAGTTACTCTTGTAACAAGTTAAATTATAATCCATTACCCCTCTATCAAGAGTTAATCCATAAAAATAATCATGAAATACTTCGTAGAAATGATCCACTACTGTAGGGTAAACATTATGATTAAACCTCAATCCTCAAAAAAGATATTTTCTATATGGGGGTGTCACTCCACCTTCCCCATGATGCTCTAGTCCAGGTCTACTAGCCTCCACATCCCACTCACCATTATTTATATAACTATTTACCTTAGGATATGAAAATGATACCCTATGGAAATAACAATCTAAAAAAGAATGATTGTGAACCAACAAGTCTATCACATGAATGAAATTGAAGCCCATCATAGTAAGAATAAAGAGGTCCCATAAGAAAGGGTACTACCTACCTCAAGGGTACTGTACTTACAATGGTGTATTCCCTATGTTGATACCCGTACTAGCATATTTATGGTTATTACACCATAGTGATAATGTATTTATAGTATGAGACTATCACCAATAGATACAAAGAAAAATGAGTTTTAAGAACATCTATCAAATAAAGAAGATACTATAGTAAAAGATTATTGAATAGTACCTCATATTGTAGATGGTCCTGCAGCCCGAACCTAGGTATCTGATATAGTGAATACAGATGAAATGGACCATGAATTGTGAAATTGATGGACTACCATAATCATAAATAGTCTGCTAGAACTTCTAGTGATCAAGGGTCTAGATACCAAAGCCACGATCGCCTCTTTTGATAGTCCATAGAGTACTATTCTAACTTCCTACTTAACATGGCATAAAATAACTCCCTCCTGAAGGTGGAGTGGGTGCATATCCTTTTCCCCTCAATGTTGGTGGAAATGTCCTACAAAAACATTGGAAATTTCTCATATGGCCATTAGGCCAATATTACATTGGGTCTCTATCACACCGAGTCTTTGAATTCCTCTCTCATCCACAATGATAATTCACTTTAGAGCTATCGAAACAAGAACTCTGGTAGTCACTGCCCAGATGAGAAACCTAAAGGGAATGCTTCATGCCACTAGAAGAGCTATTAGCACGATGTGACACTGATTCTTTAAGCCTGGTTCAATTTTCATCCCTCATGTTATGATCAGTGATATATTCTTGATTTAATATATTAGAAAAGGTAGGTAGGTGAAAGATATTTCATGTATATAGATAGTATACATGAGGCCATCCATGAAAATTCTTGCACACAAAGTCCCACCACCTGCTAGAAGCGATGAAAAGAACTGAAACTCCGTGAAGTGTGCTGAATAATATATAACTTCTATAGAACCCAACTCGAGAAGCTTGAATAGTCAGACTCTATCATCTCTCAACATCTGAAGAAATAACTAATCATAGAATGGAATATTGAAATCAACCCATAACATTCCCTAACGATGACTAGCCTTGGTAATCACATCCCACCAACGATTGGATGAATCCTAAAGCATGTGTGTGGAATGATTGACCATTTTCACTACAAGAATCTCCTAATGCTCACAGATAAATAGGGTGGACTTTATCCAGGACTCAGTAGCCTACAAACCGCAGTCACTAGAGAAAGTAGGGGGATGCTGCTACTGGAACACAGATGTCAAATCCTCTATTGTAGGTGCAAGTCATGGAGCAGAATTCATGGAATGCTTTAGATGTAGGAAACATTCACAAACGTAGGAATTAGTTCCCAAATCAGGTACAAAAGGCAGTGCCTCAAAATGAACTATTGCAGGTAAGAATGGAAGCTCAAGGCCCACCATGTCTGGAGCATGGTTTTCACTACCTTCCTCAAGTAAGATACGAGAACATCATGGCAGAATTGGTCTATAGGTGCCAAGACCACTTCTCAGAATAAGATTTTATGCAGAAATATAACATTGTTGATGGATGTTTAATGTATGAAAACTCACTACCCAAGGAAAACTTCCCAAACTACCCGTTTAAGTTTCCATGTGTCGGTATGTTACGAAGCATAAGATTCATTTCCTTTTTACATTAAATCACCAGGATCACTCATTTACGTCTCAAAATAATGATATGGCATGATAAGGATATGCAACCAAATCATTTTAGATTTCATGATTCAATTTATAATGGATAGAATTTTTTTATGAATCTGTACCCCTACAACAATCACTAAAAATGAAACCCATTTATTTATAGCATAATGGATTGAGTTTTTAAATTACTCATCCCAGCCAATGAGGGCCCATACGCATCAGAAATGGAGACAAGAAATCCCTCAGTCACAACCAAAATTAATACTAGCAAAAGGTAACTATCAAAACACCACTAAACCATCACAGTGACATCATGAAATGAAGATTAGTGAAATGCATCTATGTGTCCTGGAAATATGCACGACTTGTAAATTTTAGGTGCCTATCATTATGCATGTAACAATGATCCTTCCCTCATATCATCGAGCCAAGGATTAAAGAAAATACACAAATTGAGTAATAATCAAAACACCACACAACATTTGAATCATACAATGGTGAAATAATATAAAAAATAATAGTAAAAAAAGAGAAACAATTATAATTTAGGCAACTTGGTTTTTACTCTGAACACGGGTTTGCGACACCCAAGAAAGACTTATGAAAAATTCCCAATTTCTCCTAATATGCAATATATTATCTCTAAATAGTTAATAAAGAAGAGAACCCACCTCTCATTCCACTTGGTGTTTTACTAGAACCAGATGCCACTTGATTAGTGCATCAAGCCCGGTGGGCCAAATGGCCTCAAAGGCATCTCCCAGAACGCCAGAGGCTGTTGACTAGTAGCGAGGGCCTACGGTGTGTCTGTGTGGATTATATGCCCTCATTATAACATTGTAGCACAATGGGTTAGAGTAAACATAGGTATATAGCTAAAGAAATATAATTAAATAAAATACATAGCGAATAATAGATACAATATGAATAATAACTAAAACAAATGGAATAACATTCAACAATCGATGATGATATTTCATGTACTAGAAAGCATGAAAAAATGGATTAAAAAATAGTAGGCATAACATATTCCACAAAATTATAAATGAAATAAAATATTTCCACAAGTATCTTGAGTTCCAACTCAGTCCCCTACTATCACACTCTATACAAAACATCAAGCATTATATTATTTGAAGCCATATACTTCCCTTTTTCAACACCAACAACCATGTAATATACCCTAGTTACTAAATGGTGATTGGAGAGGGTGCGAGATAAATCTTAGTGGGTCGCAACCAAATGTGGATATAACCTCCTTCCCATGTAGTGGAAATGTAATACGGTGCTTGAATTCATATATAATGTAAATAAATAAAATGTTACCAATGACCCAAGTACCTGGTTCATCCGTCAACTGGTGTCTATGCCTTTAACCAATTCATTAATTACGAATTTACTAATTTATGTTGATAGGTCATGTGACACCCAACCAACACTGAAATCACCTTGTGACAGTATAAATAGTAAAGGTTACAAGATGTAACTAGGAAACCATGATCATTGATATTTAATAGTGAATTACTAGGGTAATAACCAATGAGATGTAGACCTCAAGGGTCACCAACAATGTAATAACTTAATCCTATCATGGAGTAAGAGTGTAATCCAAGGATAATAGTCTATTTCATTCCACAATGAGTCACTTACCAAGCCCAAGGTGATCGACCAAGGTAAAAACTGGCTAAGCAATGACTGGGGATGATGGGATTTAACCATGACACCTATTTGTCAATTCAGGATATATGGAAATGTATCTAAGGCACCCTGTATTTATATTGATGGGATCCAAGGAGTGTATCCAGATAATCCTATTGTAATACATGTGGGATCCTATAGAATCATACCAGACATCCATTAAATGACATGAATCGAGATCTAGGTGGGTATCAAACAAAGAATGATGTATCCTTGAATTGGAATGGGGATCCTAAGTGCTCATGGAATTCTCCAACCAGAATTTAAGGCAAGATCATGTCAGAACATTTTTATTTGATTATGAAGTCATGTAATATCTCCATTGTCTCAATCCTTACCATTCATTTGTGTGATATGGTCAAGTGGCATGAAACCTTTTAATCATGTATTTTAGATCAATACTTGCCTTTCATTACTATGATAAGAACATATATCAGAAAACCATTTAATCTATTTATAGAATATTCCATATTCAAGGATCATTCTTCTCCCTTCCATTAATGTGGATAGGGGTGATATGTATATGCATCCAATAAATCATTCACATTTAATTTTCAATTTGAATCATATACCTTAGGCGGGCCAAGTGGTATGCATACATGGAATTGGGCACAATGTATTTCACCACATAAATAAAGCCAATTATAATTGAAATTATGACCCTTTGAGTGTTCTAGATAAGGAACACATGAACTGTACAACAAATGTGTCAAAACACTGAGAAACAATTTTGGAATTACCTTCAACCTGGATGGGATGGAGTTGTTGTCATAACCACCAACAATTAATCATGTTTTTGGAAAGATCATAACCATACAGTTCTAACATGTATTAGCATGAAATATTAATTCCAAAAGTGGAACCCAATGAAATTGGTGCACCCCACACAATAAATCAAAAATCAACGGCCTTTATGGGTGAGTTATGGACCACCCAACTTAGGGTTGTATGATCATTCTCCTATGGTGCTGGACCATGATTTAGCTCAAATTGGAGTAGATCTATGAAAAAGATAAATATTCTAATACATAGATATCTCGGTCGAGAGAAAAATAGTTGGAGAACAACTGAAGATGACTCGAGTACATACCTTTGTGCATCTGACGTGATGAACAGAAGCTCTATCGATTTTCTAATGAAGAAGACCTCTTGATTCCAAGGTTTAATCTACAAGAAACCAAAATTTGGGAGAGAAATAGGTTAGTCCTTCATATGATCAGATTAGGGATTATGGTGGGAGGTTAATTATATCATCAAGGGAAATTTGGATATTTCACCTAGAAAATAGCATTGCACATTTTGACAAACTGTGTGCAACATGTGCATGGTTTTCTCGGTAGTGGGGGTGATCTCATGGTTAGGCCACCCGTCCGTGATCCAACTATTCAAGGGGGATCTGTTTGGAAAACATAATCCGCATGACTTTCCAAACTATGGGATATTCATACATAGTTTATAGTATATCGTGCGACATGATTATTTTTCCCAAAAAGACGAGTCCCAAGATTCAACCTTTCCCCAGACACCACTAAGACCCTTTTCTAACCCGATTAGCATCCATATTATGCCAAAAATAAATATTTAGACCTAATATTATAAAATCTATACCTGAATGAAAACTCACATTCTTACACCTATATTAAGGAAGTAAATAAGGATGTCACCATGATGTATCATGATTTATTTCACCAGTATTGGTGTCCTGTAATGAAATGGAAGATAACTAGATTTATTACTCAATGTTCCACCAATAAATATGTTATAGTTGAACAAAAGTAATTTTCAAGACATTTTTAACTAGTGTCTATTCATGAGTGGAGATGGGATGATGTTTACATGGAATTTGTGACTAGTTTTCCTAGATTACCTCATGGAAATGATATAATTTTTTTGGTAGTTGATTTTTTTTAAAATACCACATACCTCTTACATATTCAAGAGAATTTTTTTAGAAGATCTAGGGATTATATACATCAGAAACATTATGCATCTTTATGGATATCCATATTATGTCATATCTGATGGGGACATTATCTTCATGTTTCAGTTTTGGAAGTGATTAGAGAGGGACTTGGGTACATGGTTGCTTCTAAGAATTTCTTATCACCTCAAGTTTATGGATAGATTGAATGTAAAATAAAAGTGTTATAAGAAAGGATACATGATTGTTTCCTTTATTCCAAGGGTTATTGAGAGAAATACATACCCCTAGTTGAGTTATGTTGTAATAATATATTTCATGATACAATCCAGATTACTCCTTATATGGAACTATATGGTAGGACATTCAGATTAGTATTGGGTTGGTAAGATGTAGGGGAGCATCTTTTCTTGGACAACGTCTCATCTAAGTGACATTGAAGCTAGTCTTGATGATAAGAAATACTATATAGAAATATTAGATCAATTAGTTGTCATATGTTAAATGACGCTGATGATCTGTTGAGTTTGAGATCAGGGTTTGGTTTTTATTTTGATTTCAACCTAGTTTTGGCCATGATTGTGTTCAGAAGTATGTTACTAATTCTCCAAGGTTTATTAGAAAATTTGAGGTTTTGAATTGAATTTGACCCCTAGATTAATATATAACAAATACTCAACGGTACTGGTCAGTGCATGATATCTTTCACATATATTATCTTCACCGAAATTACCCATAACTTTCACAAGTTTTATAGCCTGATGAGGTTGAGTTCGATGTGGAAACTTCCTTAAGAATATCTAGTAAATATTATGGATTATATCATTAAGATAATCCAAGGCATGTCTGTTCCTTCTGTAAGGGTGCTATGGAACTAAAATTTAGATGATGAAAATGCCTGGGAGTGAGAAGCTGAAATATGATCGCATTTGTTGGAGCCTATCTCATGTGATGCCTCTTATCCTCATAAGGCCAATTAGAGGATTATTTTTTTAAGGAGGGGAGGTTTTAATGGACCTACATTTTATGAAGGTATGAATCTTTATTTTTGGCTTAAATTACTTAATTTTTCCCTTGTAATGTTACCTAAAGGAGTTGCAGAAGCCTCTAGTGAGTCCGAGACTTGTTCGAATCCTGGAACCCTAGAATTCAAAGAAACAACATAGGTCTCATGGTTATTAGAAACCTTTTATACGAACCTATATAGTTTCCCCCAAATATGTAGGGACTTTTAGAGGGTAGTACTTATAGGCATGTTTGTCTACAGCTGTGTTATTCATGACACATGACCGTGAGAGAATTTCAAACATCATGATATTGTGTTTGTTATGTCTTGGGTGTGATTTGGAAAACCGTGTACCTAGCTTGTGAGGGGTTCCTCATTAAGCACTTTTGTGGTGCCAGATTACTAAATTCTATTTCCAAACATGTGGAAAATCCATTGAAACCTATCTGGTAGTGTGATTATAATATTTTAACCTTAATGAACATAAAATCTAAACCTTATATATCCCTTCTAAATTCCATTATGCATCCCCTCCATCATCCCCCAAAGGATCTCCCTCAAGACTCTCCAATGTTTTTTTACTAATCACCAATCTAGACTCCAAATCGAATGATGTTAAAAGCATTTGATGGTTAGAATATATCTCAAACTACACCTTTCTTACATTTTTAGTTTTTTTCCTATACATTATTTTATTCATGTGCAATTTCACATGACCTATTTTCCTAGTCTTGGACTGTTCTTCATTTTTATTTTATTTTACTTATAATATGATCCTGATATTCGACGAGGATTCATCTATGATGTTAAGGTAATTGCTTTAGTTTTTCCCCTAAAATTGATTGTGTTTTCAATTATACCTCATTATTCCACATGGGGACCATTTTCTTGTGTCACCTTAAATGTGTTACTCCCATGTAAATTTATATATACATAATTTTATACTCTCATGGACACTTTCTAAGTGATTAATTGGTGTGGAACATTTTCATTTACACCAATTTTGGGGCGATAGATTAAACAATCTATTTTATTTAATTTTTCAAAAGGAACAAATACCTTAAAATTGTTCAGATTGGGTTGAAAATTGAATTTCCCCTTTAAATGTAACTTCCCATTTAATTAAAAATACATCTAATTTCTTGTGTTTCCATGTTTATAATTTTACAGTCATTAATGAGTTAATATTTTTTTCTAAATGTATAGGAAATGTGAGGAGAATACAAACCTCTTGTTATATATATATATATTTAGATAAATGTGAATTATATGAATTCTGACAACCTTGGTTGTATTGGTCTAGATGGTTACAAATAAAATAAAGGTAATACCTCATGTTATTTTCATGTTTTTTAGAATTACATTAATCATGGATGGTGAATGATGGTTAAGGTATTTGATGAGAAATATGTTTCACTCTCCCTTATATCAGGTGTTGATAATAATTTCACACACCGTTATACATTTATTTGATTATTGGTAATGATGTTCCACATTTCATGCTATTGAATGTTGAGCATGGAGTCTCTTCCCACCTATCTCAAATGATGGGTAAGATGACTCAGATTCATTATGAGATTCAAGCAATGTAACCTCTACTGAAGACTATAGCTTGTTAGACTAGAACCTAGACATAGCTTGTTGGACACATAGGTTACACCCTTGGCATAGCTAGAACCTAGTATCAATGAATATTCCATGTTATGTCCCCACATACATAGCAAGTATACTTATATATGATATATACCAATATATATTATTATATATATATATATATGGTACAAAGATCATACATATTACTACCTCTGATGAAATAGGTGGAGCCTCATAGGTGTCCTGATGGAACCTAAGTTGACTAATATTTATTGTTCAACATTGTTTATTATTAACTTTTACCTACACACTGAAATACTATGTACACTGGATGGATTATTACTAGACACTATTGGTGGTGGCCCACTGAGTTCGTCTTAAATGCTACTCGAGCAGACTTTTGTTACCCAGTTAGACTTCATGTCTATAGAAATGAATGAGGACAATCTCCCCACTATATATGTTTGATCATCTTTACTTATAGCTAGGATCATGGGAGCAGTGAACCGAGCATGTGATTGTAATCTTAGTCGATATGTCGTTTGTCCTTTTTTAATGTTTTTATGGCATGTTTTATATGATTTGATTATGTTTCTACTTTTTATATATCCTCATTCCATGAAATCATTGTATATGGATCAGCCTTTGTGATTTTATTATTACTACAATTGTTTGTTATTTACTCATCTATAGTTTATCATTGTTGTTTCCATTGTGTCATCTATTATATCTAGATTTCCAAAGTGTCATCTTAGTTATCATATTTATTTTGACACTCTAACATGAGGGTATATTATCCGCACTATACCACCATAGACCATCACTTATACTATATATCCTCTATCATATGGGGAGGCACACATGAATTCATGTGATCCAGGTGCTAGGGGAACCAGTTAAGAGGATCTGGTATTGGGATACAACACTATACATTTGAATATTCACAAAGATATTCTATATTATCTAGAAATATTTTTGAGACTAATATATCTTATCTAGAATGGATGTTTGAGATTTTATTTGAGAAAGTTGTAATTTTGATACTTTTAATATTTTCTTGTCTATCCATTTCATGTATATAAAGATTGGATCCCTAATAATACTCAGCATGGATGTAGTTTTGGGATCCTTTCCACTCAAATAATACACAACATCGTTTGATTTCCTAGGATGATAATGGATTAAAAAATAACAATCCTTTATTAGATCTAACAACTTTCATTAGTTCATATTAATCTATTTTGGTGTGAATATATTTTTGAGGATTTTTTAGTCTGTATATATAGCACTCTTCTACCTATAGAAAAAATATATCCAAATATTCCACATGGAAATTATTAATGAAAATTTTAGAGTATGAATTTGATAGTTTTACTCATGTATAATTAATTTAAGGGAGGAATATTCTATGAAATTTTTAACATGTATGAGTACAAAACCCAATCCATTTTCTTATGCATCGATGTAGACAAAAACTATTTCTCCACTAATGCATAATGTGACTATAGGTTCAGTTATTATACTATTCTTCAACACATTAATGATCTATTTTAATTCATCAACACAAGAAAACGTGAACTGTTCCTATGTTATATTGTTTAGTGGGATTAAGAATTATTATAATTTTATGAGAAAATCAATTTTAGTACCCAGCCAATGCAAGGAAGATTTGAATTTTTTTCATAGTCTTTGGCCATGGGAATCCTTCAATTTACATATTTTTTAATGATCTATAGATATCTTCTATTGGCGAAAACATTACCCAATCAATTCACTTACTTCAACCAAAACTCACATTAATAGTACTTTTCATAAAAAGTTTCCTTCACTAAGGTCTTTACTAGAGAATTTAATTTATCATTGTATTCCTCCTTGATTTTGGAGTCGATTATAATATCATCTAAAAATATCACCACATGTTTTTAAAGGAAATCCCTAAAAACTATACTAAACATATAAATGATTATTTTTATAGAATTAGTGAGTCAACATGGAATCACAATCAACACATAATGCATTTACCTTTTAATAGAAAAATAACTTGGGAAATCCTCCTACTTCATATTTACATGTTATTATCCAGAATTAAGATCCACCTAAGAGAAGTAGTGGGATCCATGTAGTTTATTACAAATATCATAAATCCATAATATAGAATACTTATTCTTTATCATGGTCATACTGAGCTTAAGATATTAAATATAGAGGTGCATTGACCTATCCCTCTTCTCAATGAATATGACTAGTTCACAACCTGATGAAGCACTTGGGCATATAAACCCTTTCAATAAATTCAGCTAAGATTAATTTTTCTTTTACTAAATTTTAAAAGTGACTATATTATATAGATTCCTGAATATTGGTAATGCTTTGGGTATGATCATGATTGATAACTCAATGTCTTGACTAGGAGGAAGACCGGTCAATTATTCAGGAAACAAATTAGTTCATTCCCATACAACAAGCATGTCATTAAGGATGATTTATTCTTTATTATTATTAATTTTATATAGGTATGAATTACCTCAATGATATAATATCCTTTATTGAGATTATTTGTACAAAATACGATTCATCCCCATTATTTCAATTTTATAGAATCAGAGGACGATTCATGATATGAAGGGTGATTTCCTTTTTTAGGAAATTAATGTTTTCTCTATAAAGGGATTGAAACTGCAAGCCTAGAATAACTTCTAATTATAATAATGATAATATTAAACGTTTTTCAGGAAATTATTACAAAAATTTGGAAATGGGATGATTTGTTTTCTTAGGATGCATTAATTGGCCCATTTTCCATCTTCACCAATAAATCACCTTCCATTATTTTACGTGGTGAATTAATTTTGATACTAAACCTGCATGATATGAAATAATTCATAAAGATGAAAATAGATTACTAACTACTCCTGATTGAATAAATATTATACCAATCAAAGCATCATTATCAGGATCCGCCTCATTAGTTTGGATTTTGTATGCTTTCCATGGATTTTTGGTCCTTGTAGGTTGTTATCATTCATTTTCATATACAACCATTGTACTAGAGAACTGGTTCTCATAGTTTCCTTGTTCATTGTAGTTGAATAATTGAGAAATAAGCTAAGAATTTCATGGAATATTCATTTCCTCTATCTCATTGGTGGGTATAACATATTATAAATCACAATATATGTTCTCTTCCATTCCATAGATAAAGTATTTCCTTGTCTCATTGAATAAATTATTGGGATAATTCATTCCACAATTTTGATAAGTGTGATAATATACATTCTTACACCATGATATTTTCCTTCCCAACTCAAGAGTTAAAATCCATTATATGCTTCTTGTCTATAGTCCGAAAATTCACATGATATTCTATAATCTCCATTTAAACTTGGGGGAATTTTATAAAATTTACAGATATCTATCATTGTCTTGAATAAAAAACAATTTTTGAATATTTTTCTTTACCAACACAATAAGTGATCAACATTACTTTTTGGGGAAATGAAAAATCCAAAGGTGTATCATTAAAGTCATGTGACTTTTACCTCTTATGATTATATGTATTTTTTATCATTTTTCTATGAGGCTAAAGAAATACCTCTCAATTTTATATCAAAGAGTGTGATGAAAATAATTGTAAAAACATATTTTCTAGAACTTTTTCCACTCCATCACTTTGACCTCAAAATCATGATTCATATTTGTTACCAACATCCACCAATGATCAGATTATGCTTCCATATAGTATACACCGGGCATCACCTTATCTTTCATAGATCATTTAAGGATGGATAATAACATCACATTGGATTTGACACATTATTCCATGATTAAGATATCATAATATCCACTGATATTTGAAGGGATTTGTCACATAAATTTCTCAATTACAAATTTATTTTCAAGGGGGGAGTTGGAAATTCCTACTAAATTTGGGTTATGTTCCAAACTAGATTCAATTGAGAAGTTGTTTTTATAAAGTTCAATATTCCTACTCCAATTGGGTCGGACATTTCATTTGAGTAGTTATAACATTTCTCTTTACTTTGGATGTTGACATAGTTCTTTATAATTGAGTAAAAAGACCAGAATAAAGTTAAAATTATGGATGATTGTTTTTAGAATATAAATCACATAAATAGGGAACCATGAAAATAAAATGGGTAAATCATAAATGGAATAAATTCCATTTCATATGAATTTCTACGTCTCAATATATGTAATCCATGATGTATTTCCTAACAGAAAATCTTATTCATAAATTTTTCCCTTAATGATGTTTAATAAAGAGCTTGTGAATTTATCGAGGAATATCCCATGGGAGTGTTAAACTAGGTGTGAATAAATGATCATTTTAATTCCCCTGGCGATTATTGATTCAATCTCAACGCACCCAATTCGGGGTTATTAACCCTAGGTGAAATTGTGCTCGATCCATATCTACAATTCATATTTATAAATGGATGTATTTTTTGGAAACCAATTAATATACACCTTAACGAAATTTATAAATGATTTCCTATTTTTAGAGTTATCCATAATTAATTCACAATAGTTTTATAAAGATAATTATAAAAAATAATCATACCATCCTCTGATACCAACTGTAACAACTCATAGTATAATTCACTTTATTTCATGATTTTTTTTATAATGGTCAATATAATACAATACTAGAATATCATGAGGCTTAATTTCTATAATAAATTAAGTATATGACATAATAATATAAATGGGGATACAATATAATTACTTAAAACTCCTTTAACATGCGATTAAAATTCAATTGCACTCTTGAAATTGAACGTGATAACATGTGGATGTACATAATAAAGTTGTGATCCATAAATCATAGTACGAGAGTCATAAAATAATAACATGAAGAAATTAAGACATGTTAGTCAATGTCCATATCAAGGGACAAAAAAGGGTTGATTATTAAAGAAATTACCATCAAATAATGAAATATTACAATAACATAAAGGTTATATATGAGTGTGGAAACAACATAGAACAAGGCATCACAAGAATAAGTCATGGATGAACACCAATATATTATAACATAGTGTTTTTAGGATAACCTCTCTGAAACCATAAATGGAATATAATAATACAAAAACATTACCCATTTCATTGGAAGGGAAAATAATTCAAATCTCACTCGTCACTTTCATATCATATACATGCATAAGTGCTCCGCATATATCATACAACATAAGGATGTATATCATCATTTTTACACCTTGGTTAAGTTGTTAATGTATCAAACATTGAAAACCCAAATAAATGAATGATATGTAAATATAGGTTAATAATCTTGACTGTAAATGTGGATGGGTAAGTCAGAAAACAAAATTTGGCATAAGAAATCATAGTATAATTTTGGTAGCATAATATGGGTACATTAAGATTCATGGAAGGTTAAATGAGAGTGAATGGGATCTCTCATAAATTTTCATTTAAAATTATATTAAATAGGATGTGTAAAAACATATCCCAACTTGAACAATGGGATATCGAAAGGTGTGATGTAATGAAGGTGCTTCAAAAAAGATTGGATGTAGAGGATCCCTTATCTTGAGAGGGAGAGTATAAAAGCTTGCGTGGAGCTTCTTGAGTGATTAAGGGAACCGTAGAAGGGAAATTAAAAGGTATGGGAAATTTGTATTCATGCTCAAAGGGGTTTTTGTAAAGGGAAATTGGAGGTTTGGTGGTTTTATACAACAAATGAGAAAAAAACTTTTTTAATAATTTCCAAAATTTGGGTTTAGACTCGATATGATAATATAATCAAAAGAAAAAACATTAAAATGATTTTCCATGGTTTCTCCCACATATGAGTAATTTTATTTATTTTATAAATATAATAAGCAATCTATTTAAAATATTTCCCTTGGGAATGAGGAAGTGAGTAATGCCTATAAAGTACCTATTTTCAATAATTAAAATATAATATAGGTTTTGGAGGATTCATTAAGGGTTTATATAAGTAAAAAAATAACATTAAAAATCATTATTTTAAAGGGATAAAAATAGTTTTTCATGGATAATCATTATAGTAATTATTATTTCCCTTTTGGGATATTATGATATCATAGTACAAACTATATATTTATACAATATTTCTGTTTCAGCAAAAAATTCAGTTGTCTAAAAAAATTATGAAAACATAACCACTGAAAAATTCAATGTTTTGATTAAAAAATAACATTTATCTTATAAAAATAATTATCTATATATACTAATTTTTATATAAATTTCAAAAACCCTATTCATTGTAAAAAACATGGTATTTTATAATATTAATTTTTTTAACCATATAAAAAGTACATTTCAATTTATAAAATTATTTTATTTTATATATTTAATTAATATTTTATAGTGATAATATGTTATTAAAATAATATTTATCTAAAAAATAATTTATTTCATTATAATGAGAGTCGTGATTGAAATAACATAATTCATAAAAATACAATTTTTTGTCATATCGAGTTTTTTGTATAAATTATTGTGTAATAATAATAAATTATTCAAAAAATATAATAATTATTTTATTAAAAATATATTAATTATTTTATTAAAAATAAAAATATAAAATTCATATTTTTAGATTCTTGATACATATCCCATTATTACTCCATTAAATACCCCAACGATAATGTATGCATTGGTATGATTTTCTTGGAGAGGTTTGGAGATTATGATTTTGATTGTGAACTCATTGAGCTTCAACTTCTCCCATAAATGATTTACTCATGATTTAGGTCATGTAAAAATCATAGTGATGCTATCTCTGTTAAAATCATAGATAAATGGGCTTCATAGGGTACAATCCTGCTGGTCGAAGCTATTTCTCCATCCATCCATGTCAATTGGTATTTTTCATAACCCTTAATATATACTAATCATATGACCACTTTATAATGTCTATATTATCAGTGATTCTGATTCATAATGATCCATTAAATTAATTAAACATTAACTATCCTAAAAATCAAAAGTAGTTCATGTGTTTTCTATATATACATTAATTGATAATTAATTTATACATTCAATCATATGTATGCTTGCTGATGCGCATTGTTCATCTCTCTTGGAAAGAGGTACCCCTGCAATGAATGAGATTTCTGATTTTACGTGATTGATTGACTGGCCAGATTCCCTTTCATATTGGTGGATCGCTTGGCTGATCACTGACATTCATTAATAGTTGCTATGGAGAAAAAAAGGCAGTCGTCGGCGAAAAAGAGATGCGACACTAGTGGACTTATGCGGCTGACCTTTGCACCATTAATAGAATTAGCGGATGCAGCCCTGGAAATAAGGATAGAAAAAACATCAGCCACCAAGATGAAGAAAAAAGGGGATAGGGGATCTCCATGGTGAAGGCCTTGGGATGGAACGAATCCTCGAGTGAGCTCACCATTGACCCGAATTCTAAAGGAGACGGTCGAGATGCATTGCATGACCATGTCTATCCATTGAGTGTAAAAACACATTTTCAGCCTCACGACTTTGAGGAAATGCCACTCCACATTATCGTAGGCCTTGGTCATATCTGGTCTCTATGCCATGGTTCCTATTTTCGTTGTGGAGCGTGTTTTCATAGAGTGAAATGCTTCATGAGCCACAATTGCATTATCAGTGATCAGTCTCTTGGGCACGAAGGCGCTCTGGTTTTTCGAGATAATATCAGGTAACCATGGTCACAGCCGATTAATAAGGATCTTTGAGAATATCTTATAAGAGACATTATAGAGTCTGATAGGCCTAATTTCAGGGACCGCCAGAGGTTCTTTGATTTTGTGAATGATGACAAGGACAATATCATTGATGGAGGAAATGCTTGTCCTCTCGGCCCATATATTCATGATCATTTTGGAGATTTCGGGACCAATGATGTGCCAGTATTGCTTAAAAAATATGGCGTGGAACCCGTCCGGTCTCGGGGCCTTAGTGGAGTGGATCTTTTTTAGAGCCAGGCATATCTCGTCATCTGTCACATCTTTGGTAAGCTTCCAATTGATCTCATCGGTGATCACTATTCTCATACATTCTTCCACTTCAACATAGATGAAAGGATTTCCTGTAGTGAAGAGGTTCTGGAAGTAGCATGTCAATGTTTCATGAATTCCACAAGTGTCAGAGACTTTTCTCCCTTCATGTTTTGAGATACAATTGATAAAATTTTTCCGGCTCATAGCTGATGCTTTCTGGTGAGAATACTGGGTATTGGCATCCCCCTCTAAAATGTGGATTTCTCGTGCCTGCATAGCCCGGATGCTTTCCTTAACACGCAGGGTTGCATCCAACTCTCTTTGAATGTCACAAATCATAGAAATATTGAACTTGGATGGGGGTTGCTTGATGGTTGTGCAGTTTCTTTTCGAAGAAACCACTATGCCACTCGGGATGGGGGGATTTTTTATTGCTCCAAGATCTCAGATCAGATGCGACCTATTGGAGATTAAGTCCAACAACTTCCTGGGAACTGTTCCTTCTTGATCGGACAACATCTTCGCCTTACCGATCCTTTGACCAGAAGCTTTCAAATCTGAAGGGTCTGCTGTGTTGTTTGTTTCATGCACCTTGAGTGCAGTCAATGAAAATTGCGAAGTGGTCTGAACAGTTGAGAGTCATGTGGCCAATGTGCAACATGTTGAGATTTATCCAATCTGATGAGCCTAGAAATCTATCCAGTCACTCGGCGATGCATGTGCCATCTGTATTTCCTTGGAACCATGTGAAGGGGGTAAGCGCGTATCCTAAATCGACCATGTCCACCCTAGTTACCGCGTCCTTAAAATTTGACATCAACGCAAAGTGTCGGATATTTCTGTCTCTATTTACCCTGTGGAACATAATCTCATTTAATTCCCCTCTGAAGAGAATTGGGTTTGGAATCTCGTGACGAAGCTTGTAGAGAAAATCCCAAGATTTCACCTTCTCATTATGAGAATACCACCCATAGAATCCCACAATGGTCCATGGTGGGGTGTGGTCCACCTGAATAGTCGCAGCCACGTGGTGCGAGGAGAAGGAAAATATCTTGAGGTCGATATGATATTTCCAAAGGAGACAGAGGCCCGCGGATTGGACTTTTCTAGAGACCAGGAAATAGCCTTGGAAGCTTTATTTCAGAGAAATGCTAGAGGTTTCCTTGTTTTCCAATATGGTTTCGGATAGAAAAACCACATCGGGGTGAATATGGGCGCAATTGCACTGGAGCATGCGAACCGTTTGTGGGTTTCCAAGCCCACGATGGATCTAGAATAATAAAATCATTGGTCTAGGTGGGGCTGGTTCTCACCCCCCTCCACCTTTGAGTTCTCGGAAATTGTTTTTCCACTCATTGTTTTCCCTCTTTTTGGGGAGTTCCCCATTGATAGGCATGTTTCGATTCGTCTTTTCAGCTCTCCAGGTTTCAGGTACTCCAGTTTACCATCACATGCATCAAGGTGCACCCTTTTCTAGGTTTGACAGGTGATTGGGCATTGGGGTGCTATTTCGTTCATCCTGTATCCACCCTATGGTAGGAAGTCTGACTTGGTAATTTCTGGATCGGGGTCAGGATCAAGTGGTTCAATGTGCATCGGTTTTGGCTTCGGGTTTCTTTCTAGCAAGTCTTTTGGTGTTTCCACTGGCTTGGTAGATGTTGAGCCATTTCCTTTCAGGGGGTTATGATGTATGTCACTTTCCCTCAGCATGGTTGGGCCCTCTTTAGGGAAATCTGGTGGTCCAAGCATAACGACTTTTTCATGTACAGTTTCAGCCCGCCTGGTTTGGGCCAATGTGAGGCGATCACGGTCCTTTTGTGTCTCCGTCTTAGTGATGAAGGAAAATCTAGTAGGTTTGGCTCAGAGCCATGGGCCATATTGAAGGATGATATTACCAGAATCATTCCTTTTCATTGAGGCGCACACTCTTTCCAGATGGCCGAGGCATCCACAAGTAAAATAGAAGACTGGGAGTTTCTCAAACATGAATGATATCCAAGTGGTCGTGCCCTTGAATTTCAAAAATATTCCCCTCATTATCAGCTTTGACACTTTTATAACGACTTTTATTCGAACCTCGGGCCCCCATTGGAGAGGTTCCGAGTGGTCCCACTAAAGGAAATGGCCAATACAGTCCCCAATTTCTCTCATCACTCATTCTGTTCGTGCGTGAAATGGGATCACTTTGATACGTATCCCGAAGGGGGACTGGGTGAGATTAATGTGCTGGATATCATACCCCCTTTGTATTCGTCCTTGAGGAGGAGTTGATTATCGATGGACCATGGTCTTCCTCTCAAGATTTTATCTCTATCTCCCTGGTTGAAGAACTCAAAAACAATGCAATTGTTCCCCGCTTCCCGAATAGAAACTCCAGCTTCCAGTTTCCAGAGATTCTGGATGGTGTTTTTGAGGGACACTTGGTTTACTGTGAAATTTCCAACAGACTTTCCGACCACCAATAGAGACATGCGGTTTTCCAAGTGGGAATCTTAGTTTCTCAGGGTCTCGATTTCTGCCTTCTCCTTGTCCATCAGAGAAATCCTCCTCCATTGTTTCACTAATTCCGTCCCCATGGTTAAGTGCTCGTGGTATGGGTACGAGCTCCTAACAGCGCGCTGGTGGTTTTCCCCTTCTTGGGGCCACAAGCGGTGGTCATGTTGCCATAGCTGAATAGTCTTCATAGTAGTGTCCCCTCACATTTCAGGGACGTCAAAGACATGATGAGACAGGATACACTGTCACGTCCAGCAAAGAAAAACCAGGGCTGGCCCAGTCCAAAGGGCACACTATCCAGGCCTGGTCCAAGCAAAGTTCCACTGGACCGGATGCCCCACTCAGAGGCCTCCTTCTGTGTTCCGGCATGCACGAACAACTTTTTCATGAAGTGGCTTCGTGATCCGCGGTCTGGGCTTCCACGCCCTTAATCGGTCCTGGATGGAGCTCACCGTGATGCACTCTTGCATCCGCAGATCATCTCAACGTAGTAGACTCTTCACTATCTTTCTTCACGGATGAGGCTTCGCCACTGATTCTTAGCAAGACAGTCACACCGCGGTGGGAGCTTCGCAAACCATGATTCTTCGCGGATGCAAATTGTGGCTAATTATTCGCAATAATTCATTGCGGATGAAGCTTCGCAGTTGATTTCTGGCCAGAAATCACATGGCGGTGGGAGCATCGCGAACCATGATTCCTCACAGGTGAAACATTGCGACTGATTCCTCTAGATCAATCTTCGCGAATGAAGAATTGCAGCCAATTTCTCGTCATAAGTCACAAGGCGGGGGGATCTTCACGAAAAATGAATCTTCACAGCGACTTCTTCCTGAGGCAGACCCTACGCGACAGGCTCACCACGATCAATTGCTCTATCACACTGCCCACTGGTCAGTAGTAGAATCGTCGTTCTTCACGAATCAAGGATGTCCTAGCAGAAAGGGTTTTCAAGTACCGAAACATGAATATTCGCCGTAGCTTCTTCGTGAGGCGGACCCTATGCGGCGTGCCCTCCACGAACACTTGTTTCTTCGCACTGCCCACTGGTCAAGAGTACAACATCGTTCTTCACAAATCAGGTATGTCAATGCCGCATGGGTTTTCAAGCCTGAGATTCCTTATAGCCGGTGTCCGCACGGATCTCAAACTGGTTGTCGGTTTGACATCCGGTTCTACCCCCGATTTCTAGATCTAGAAGTAGCGAGGTTTAGGCTTCGTCGGGAAGGTCCTCGCGTCGTCGGGGAAGATCTGTTGCTGCAAAACATCGGTTTCAAGAAATTGAAACCCATCCCTCCCAGATTCGCAGGTGCTGATGAAGATTGTGACCTCCTACAACTCAAAAGATAACAGAAACTGCACCCGCCGCCGTGAGCAGATCAGGGAAAGTATACTCGAACCGTAGGAAAATGTAAAAGAGACGCTCTCATGCGGAGAGACTCTCAAATGATGGAAGGAATAGACCCTGCTGGATGGCCTGGTAGAAACTGTGCATACCCAAATCGGTGGGAGGGATGGGATTCCAGAATCTTCTTATCTTCAATGATGCATTGTTGGCCATCCAAGGATGGCGCCTTTTTAAACTTCCATCATCGCTATGTGCACGGGAACTATGAGCTAAGTTCTTTCTGCACACGGATTTTCATGCTTCCTCTCTTGTCCCTCACCCTAGCTTCCTGTGGAGAAGCATTTGGGGGGCATAGAAGCTCTTGAAAAAGGACTGGGCTGGAGGATTGGAGATGGCTCATTTGTCAACATTTGGACCAATCCATGGCTGATCGATATAGAAGGTATGCGGGCTACATCCCACGTCCAACCAGGCATTGAAGATGCTATGGTCAGATGCCTCATTTTAGAGTAAGGGACATGGTGGTGTTTGGAAAAGATCTATGAATGGTTTAATGAAAGAGACCAAAGAATTATCCCAAGAATCCCCTAGGTCCGAGACGCAGGCCCCAACCCTCTCTTCTAGAAAAATTATAGGTTGGGAGAATACACGGTGAGATCCAGATACATACATTCTCTTGGAAACTATCTAGTCGGCTGGAATAGAGGACCATGGAAATTGCTTTGGAAGAAAAACATCACCCAAAAATACAACACTTTTGGTGGAATGTGTGCACAGTCACCCTCATTTCCATGAGACTTATCGTTTAATGACATATGTCCAGTACCGTTTGCTTCCCTTTCTGCCCGAATATCCTAGAAACACCTTTGCACACCATTATTCACTGCCTAGAAGCTAAGGAAATTTGGAATAAATTGGGCCCGACTCTAGATGCATCACTGGACATGGCCTCTGACCTCACTGCTCTCCTGATGCACTAGTGCTCCTCTCTCTCATCGGTTAGTGTGGGTTCACTCTGCACTCTGGCCTGGATCATCTGGCTCCGGCATAACGATGTTTTTTCCATCATGTTCACATACCTCCCAATTTCTAGATTGAACGGGTCACTTCATTGATTGAGGGATAGAAGAACCACAATGGACATCAGATGCTATATGTTCACCCCTTCGGTCCTTCTCAATGGAACTCCCCACCGGAAGGGCTTCATAAGATCAACATTGACACGTCCCTCCCCAAGGATGGTCTTGTCTCCCTTGGTCTCCTAGCCCATAATTATCTGGGGAAAATCATTGCTGCAAAAGATGAAGCACATCATGCCTTTTGGGAACCTGCAGTTGCTGAGGCCAATGCCATCCTAGCAGGTATGATGCTAGATTTGGAATCTGGATGGGTTGGTATCGGCATTGAGTCCGACTGCCTCACCGTAATCAATGCCATTAACCACAATGATAGCGGACTCCAGTCATTTGGCCTCATCATTAAGAGAATTCTCTCGCTCCGCCAACGCTTCTCATTCTGCACCTTCTCCTTTACCAAAAGGAAAGGAAACAATGTAGCCCATTAGCTGGAGGCTTCAGGCCCCTCTCCTGCAAACCATCTCTAGCTGGACAATTTCCCTTCATGCCTTTGCATATGTACGTCTTCTGACCATCGTCATTAATGATATCTGTCTTTTCTCAAAAAAAAATATTCATTTCAAATGATATTTCATTTATAAAAGTTTAAGATGTTATATTTATTTTTAATATAATGTCCTTGGAGTTAGTTCTATATGAAATTTTGATAAGGATATGTTTTGGGAAGTTAATTTTATGAAACCATCTAAGATGTAGTGATCGGTGATTCCTCGTGTCAAAAATTGGCATTGTGATGCTCACCACACCATAATATTTATTATGGAGGGGAAAAATGTATTAATATTATACAATATTTAATTGATGAGGTTGTTGTAATAGTAAAAATTGTTTAAAATTGTTTTAATGGAACATGTTCTTTGGGATTCAAATTCCATTAAAGCATTATCGCACTTTGACTTATAGAACCACGTTCATTTTTGGAGTTCACCACACTATGGTGAAGGATTACAAGATTGATCTATAAATGGAATCCTTGAGTGATATTGGATGAAATTTTACATCCTCATATCAGACATAGGATAATACCTACACCCAACATCACTGTCCAGTTTCATGTTGATGAGTCTAAACACACTAGATTGATGGTTTGGAGACTTCAATTCAGGTATATTCCCTCTCGCCCTGTTTTTTCTCATTCCCATATTCTTCTTTAATAATGGAAACCCATATTTTATGATTTAATCTATTTTGTATTGCATTTTCAAGTTAGTGTTTATGTTTGTTTCTATTATTTGGTTAAAGATTAAATTTATTTAGTTTTTATAGTATTAAATTCATTAGTGGGATTTACTCAATTTTCAATTATTATTTGGAATCATTGATCTTCAAATTAATTTAAGGGTTCTGTTACTTATCCTTCCATTATGTGAAATTAAAAATTAATATTACTTTATCTATATATATAAATTTATGTGATTTAAATTAATTATATATTAATCCAAAAGTAGAATAACATGGTAAACTATTAATAATTATCAGGAATATTGTTAAAGAGAAAAATATTTATTACCTGATTTTGTTTAATTTATTCATTGGAATTAGTCATAATCACTAGAATAATATTTTTTTCATTAATTATATAATTTAATTCCATCTTAAATTTGTTTCAATAGTTTAAATGGTTTTTCTTCCTGAAATACCAATGTTAGAACTACAATGATTATATCACATGCTCCAGTGTTATCTTTCTTTTTTTCATATATTTATAATTTTATAAAATTATATCAATTTACGAATTGAAATGAGAATCATTACATGATTAAGATAATTGATATATATTTAAGTGAAATTGAAATAATTTTTTTTGCTGAATATAATGCTTGTAGTTTTTTATTCTGTTTTTGTGGTTTTCTATGATAGTGTGATATATGTTTGGTGGTGCTTTTGTTTTAGTCTGTTTATAAGTTTTAATTAAATAAAAGTGATGAGAAAAATAAATAAAGTGGATGATAATAAATTAAAGAGAAATAATTAGTGTGATTAATAATCATCATGGATTTACTATTATAAATAATTATTAATAGCACTTTAATGGTTAAATATTGGTAGCTAATGCCTTTGATTTCACTGTGATGTTAAACTATGCATAATGACCTAGTTAACTCAAGATGTAAGTAAAATGATATTTTGATTGATTATAAATTTTTAGGGATGAATATGCTCATTACTCATTTTGTAATGACTGGATGTCTCAATTACTAGGAATTATTTCCCTCTCTATTTTGCAAAAATTATTTTGAAATGTATGAATTCTTTAAGGATTTGGTGCCATGTTTGAATTTATGATAAATTTTCCCAAGTTAGTATCCTTATTGAGAAATTGAATGAATTATTGTGGTTATGTTGTTTGATAATTGAGTTTGGGATTTGTAAGATGAGTGAATAGGCTGTAGTAACGAGTGATGTTGATGATGACACATTATCTTTTATGATATGTTTTATGGTGTAAGACAATCTCCAAATCAGAGAAGATCAGATCAGGGATTTCTCATCACTGTGAATAATATTTCATAGTGTTTTCTTAATTATTTATTAGTTTCCACATTGTTGAATGATGTTTATATTATCAAAATCGATCTATTTGATGTATTTTGTTGACATGAACATTGAGTTTATTCTTTAAGAGGTATCTTTGGCTGAGTCCATGATATTGTAACTAGAGACACTGAAAGGGGGGAGAATCAGTGTGAATTTTAATGTAAATAACTTATTAAAGATATTCAAAAAAAAATTGGATTTTTTTACCATGTTGGTAATAATGTTGTTCTCAAAATTCATCTTATAAGAAAAATATTCTCATGAAAGAAAAATATATTGGAAATTAAATAATTCAACAAAATCATAGGTTTTACATGGTTCAACACAAAGGGAAATATGGAGGAATTATACATTGAAATTTAATGGGTGTTTTTGAATCCACCAAAATTAAATAATTATGAGGGTACAATATTTTTTCCATAGTCACTTAGTTCCCCGCAAACATTCATTACAAGTTTCTGGGTCCAATCACTCCACTCCAATGGTAAATTTTCTCTTCTTCACTTCTATTAACAACTTTAGTGAAGGTTTTTACATATTTTGTAGACTTTAAGTTCCTATCATCATTTTAAAAACATGATGGAATGTTTTTGTTTTGCATAGTACTCTAGCTGTATCAATAGATCTAGATATATTCTCTATTACGCTAAATGTTTCTTATATCTAATTCATTTAAGTACAATTTAGGATGAATCCTTACAGGTATATCATTCATATTCCTTCCTCTTAAAATCCCAGATTAGTGAATCTTATTGAGTGAGGATAAATAATTTGTTTCTCATAATGATATGATTAGCAGTAGTCTTCTTATTTTTAGAAAGATAATTCAAAAATATAATTATCTTCTGGACCTCTTCTTTCGTAAAATAGATGTGCAATTGGGAACATATTCCTTTATTTAAATTATAATCCAGATAAAATGATGGTACTATATAGAATCACTCATTAATAGAATCAATAAACACCATGGAATCTTAATTTTTTTCTAAAAGAACTATTCATTAGATGAAACCACATTTGGATAACCCCTATGAGATAACCCTTACTCGAGAAACCTATTTGTATAACATTGTCCACAGAAATCATAGTATGTAACCTTGTGAAGTAACCTAGATCATGAAACCCCCAAGAAGATGAGTCCTATTCCTGACTACTTGCATGTATCCCTTAGTCACATGATTCCTCCTTCTAATTGAGATCTGGAATCTTCTTTCACACTAATTCAAGTGCTTAACTCATGTTTGCAAGATTTATACATGATACCCATTTTGAATCCTCCTAATGACATACACATCCACGAATCCAATCACATATCATATCATGTGGCTTGGATTTTGTGAACCCTCTTCCTTGTCCCAAAACATCTACACTATATCTCGTTTATTAGGCATGATTATTCACTTTTGATGATGTCAATATTTTCCTTTTCACACTAGGTTTTCATCAACCTAATCATCAAGAAATATAATTATGGTTCATTCCACCGGCCTATAAAGTCATATGTGAACCACCTAAATAACAATCAATCATTGTTTTGTGACACGCCTTATATACATTATAGAATATGGCTTTCTTCTCATAAAATATAAAAAAACAAGGATTGGGGGTTTCCACATCTAAGTCACATGATCCATTTATGCTTATACACTTACCAAATATATGTAAATCATAAAACCTCTCTACCTTATATAGTGCCACTCCCTTTATGAAAGTCACATTACATCACCTGATCCATTCATCAATATGTGGTCACATGATTCCTTCACACAGGCTGGGATCATCATCATCTCATAAATTGATGACACATAACCCATATGATGTTATACATGTGCATGAATCTTAAATATTCATGGGATCATGAAATCTATGTTTCCTTATTTAATTTTCTAAAGCTTTAATTATTATTTATTTTGACTTACATTAATCTATATATTAAGACTAACAATTATAGGAAAACACTGTCAAATTATGCCATCGTTAATTCTTATTATAGGATTTCATAACACCTTCAGCCATATTTCTTTGATGATTCCCCTTTACAACTTCACCATATGTTTTTACTCGTCTTTGGGTGGTAATATGTCCACCAAAATGAAAATAATTCCACATTATAATTTTATATCCTAAGAAACATCCTATCATTATATTATATTCTCTTAGGGAATAGAATATCTAGATGGATGTTGTTTTCATTTTATCATTAGATCATTTATGTTCACCTATTATTATTATAACATCATCAATTTTAGTTTCACAATCCATGAATACTAATACCCAATCTATATTTCATGAAATATAGATTGGAATAAAATAGAACACTGAATATAGGTTTGGGTGCAACACTAGAGTACCTGGATGATTTCTAAAAAGATAATTGAACGAACAAATTAACATGGATATTTCATAGTTCTCACAAATTATGATTCCATACTTCAAAATATAATTATAACAATTACTATCTTCATTGACACTTGACTAAATAATATTAAAATTTTAGTCATGGAATTTTTTTTATGATTTAATTAATGGTTATTTAATTAATTAAATTTTAACATAATTTTTTTTCACAATTGATATATATTCCTTATCAGTGGAATTTGGGCCTCCCCTATGATGACTCCTACAAATTTGTATAAATCTAGATAGTTTCCCTTACTATGGGTGTGTAAGATATTATTCTATATTTTTTTGATTTAATAAGATACCAAACCTATAACATAACAAAATGTTTAATAAAAAATATTCTTCAAACTAATGTGATTATATTTATATAAAATGTTTTTTCCGTATAAAATTGAAGAAAAAATAATAGATAAATATCCCATAATATTTGGTTTGTCCATGTGGCTTGAACCCATAATTGAAAGGCGATAACAGTAGTATACAATTGACTTATTCTGATATGTTTTTCACTTTTTAATCTATAATTGATGTGAAAAATAAAAAAAATTATCTTGTCATTTATTTAATAACTAATGTGAGAAAATAATTTTTTTACATTGGTTATTAAATAACCAAAATGAAAAATAAAACAAAAAAGGTTTTTTATATCGGCTATTTAGTAAATGATATGATGAAATGGGTTCCACATAGGTTATTGAATGCTCGGTGTAAAAAATATAATTTTCTGCATTAATTATTCAATATACTAAGTGGAAAGATTTAAAATTTTAATCAGGGATCAAGATAATTGTTTTTTCATTATTTTCCATGAAATATCTCGTTATTCATCTATTCGGCAAAGCCTAACCTTCCTTATCAGATCTGTTTCCTTGAATATAATAATTTCTAATCTATACTCTCAGATAAATTAATTATTTGATACCTTCATTTGAATATATTTAATTTGGTATCCACAACCCCCATCCATGATCACCCATTTTCGACCACTGATCGCACTTCTTCTCATTAGTGTCACTCATCACGGTTTAAATTTCAATTTACGGTTTGAGATTTTGTTTCAATTTCCAACAATTATAGAAATTTTTATTTGTAGTTTGAATTTTTTGATGACTTTTTATATTTAAGTTGGAATCCACCAACATCATCCACCATTATCCTCTACATATTATTTCTTCTCATTGGGTTAATGATCAGAATCATCCCTATTCAAATATCAATTTATGGTTAGTTCTTATTATCTTGATTTTTCATTCATCCAAGTTATTTCCATTTGTATTTTGATTAAAATATTCAATTTATTTTAATTTAACTTGTAGTTTTCATTCACCACCACTTTCTACAATTATCCATCCTTGGATTCCACTTGTTCCTTCTTCCCATTGTTGTCACCTTTTCAATCTTCCCAGTCCCAATATTAAATTAAGTTTTTTGTTTACTATTTATTTTCTATGCTTCTAAGGTATTTTCATTTTTATTTTTGGTTGCAATTTTAAATTAATCTTATCATTTCTATTTATATTTTCAGTTCCTATTATTCACATATCTTAGATATATTTTATTGATGAATTATTGTTCAAATATTACTATTTGTGATTATTTATTAAAGGAAGAAAATTTAATATGTTCAATGCTGTAGTTTTTATCAAATATATAACAATTTTTGTTGTGAAATATTTTATAGTATTTTTTTATGTATGGGATCAAAATTTTAATTTTATTTTAAATTATAATAACTTCTTTTAAATTTATCATATTCTTTTTATATAATAAGGAGTAAATGTCTGATTACTGTACTTCCAATAGGTGATTAACATGAGGAAGGTGTTGATGATTTTTTCGAATTTTCTAAACAAGATGATCTTAAAAAAATTCCTATTCGCACCTGAAATGTTTAATTAAAAATAAGTTTAAATAAAGAGAGTCCAATAATCATTTAATATTCCATGGATTTAATCTATGATAGATCTCTTGTATTTTTCATGTTGAAATTGGGAAAAATCTCAGATCTATTGATGATATTGATTTACCAAATGATAAGTCTTATCAAATTAAAGAAATGATTCATTATATTGAAGTAGATTCAATTGATAATGAATTGAAAATTGAGAATCTATATAGTGGTTCTAAAAACCCATTGTATATGGGATTTATATAATTTGTGGGTTTATATACATTGTTAATATTGATTAACTTGAAGGTAAAAAAGAATAGAGTGGAAATAAATTTAAAGAATTTATATAATTATTGAAATAAATACTTCATAAAGGAAATGATCTTATAGATTCACATTATAAAGTAGAAAAAATATAATTCCCTATGGATTTTGTGTACAAGAAGAAAATTCCTATCATTTTGACTATGTGATATATTGGATGGAATGTAAATTTCTGTTAGAGTGTCCTAATTCTAGGATGTCACAGTATACATTGAAAGAAAAATCACATGCTGATTTAGCTATTACAGAGACTCCTACCAATGAATTTCGATGTCTTCCTATAATTCCTCATTTCAAACAATTATTTTCATGATACAATAATGAAAAAATGTTATACATGAAATAAAGATTGGTGGATATATGATAATAAAATTACATCATCAAGATGATTTTCCAAGGTCAAAGAAAACTGGTCAACAATATCCTACATTTTGAAATGGACTTAGAAATCTTAGGCTTGGACTGTGTACAAATGTAATGAATCCATATATAATACATAGTATGAAACATCATTCATGGCCTATTTTATTGGAAATTTAAAAATTATCTCCATAATGTTTTATGAAGTGAAAATATGTCATACTTATTTTAATGATCTTTGGACAAAAATAGAATGAAATTCATATTGATTTCATAGTATCATTATTGTTTTTTTAAAAAAATTATAGGGGGATATTAATACGGTGTATTATTCTTATAAAATGGAATTTTATTCACCCTTATATAATGATTATGTTCACCATAAATGACTTCCTAAAATATGGATGTTTTTTAAAATAAAGTGTTATGGGGTATAAATCTTGTAAAATTTGTGAAAAAAGACTTCATATTATCAACTAAAACATTGGAGAAAAAATGTATACATTGTTCAATGGTGGTTTTTTTCTATGGATAGATCTTATGTAAGATTTTAAAAGGAATTAAATAGTTCATAAGAATTTTATATTTCTCCAAAATCATTGTCCACAGTTCAGTTTTTTGAGAGGGTGAAAAACAATGATGTTAAATTCCAAAATAAACAAAAATATTGTAATGATATAAATGTTTAAGAGAAATAGTAAATATTTTTTGAGCTACTATATCAGAGATATCATGAGGTCAAATATAAAATTAATTTCATGTATGTAGAGAAGAATATATGGGATAACCTAATTTGAACATTTTTAGATATGAAAGTAAATACTATAGATGGGTTGAATTCAACATTATATATAATCTTAATAGGAATATATTTTGAGTTATCTCATACTTTGAATAGAAGGATAACATGCAGGGATCTATATTTTCATGCATTATTAATGATGTATAAAATTATATTTTATTAATATATTCATGATATCAAAATGCCACAACTTTATTCTTCAAATTTTTAAACAATTGTTTCATAAAAGGATTTGAAGTTGATAGTTATAAAATATAAAGATTATAACTTCATGAATCAATATCTCTTACACGTTTAATACCATGGAATATTTCCCATTCATGATATCATGACTACCATGATGGTGTGTTGCATTTTTAAATACAATTTTGAATAAGGTGACTGGTCAGAATGCCTTGAACAATTTGGAGAACGTAGCAATTTCAATACTTTTTAATTGGAAATTGTGTTCCTCTATATTTTTTTCATATCTTGGAGTATTTAATGGTGAATCTAGTGCAAGAAATAATAAATTTCATACATGTATATCGATATTGGATGTATTCTTTTTAATGGTATATATGATATTTAAGGGTTATATGAATAATCCATATTTACAAGATGCCTCTATTATTTAAAAGTATTTTTCTACGAAGGTGGAATAGTTTTGTACAAGCTACTTGTTTGTAGTAGAGCACATGGTTTTGCGTACATCTTAGCTCGGACGAGTCAATTATGGTCGAAAGGGGGTCAATGAATTGAAAAAAAATCATTGGTAGGTGAATATATAAAGAATGATATTTTTAGATATTGAATAACATAGACAATGTTATTCCATATATAACATTTCAAATTAATTTGATAAAGAAATGTTATATAATGAAGAAAGATATATGAATTTTTAATGATCATAAGAATACTTTTTTTCATGTTTAAATGAGACCATGAATAGTAGATTAAATAAATAAATAAAACATTAATATGGATAGTGGGAGGACCATGTTTAAATTTTATAACATGGTCTGGGAATGAAATTTATGACTATACATTTCAAATTAATGATCAAGAAAATAAAATTCTAGATTAGAATAAGAGTTTATTGGGGTTTGCATTAGTAATAAATTTTTTCATTTCCAAAGAAAAACACAAATATCCACATATATAGAATATTATGGAGTCAATTAAGCAATATGTAAGGTTTAATATATAAAATTTATAGTTCCATTATTTAAATACAAATGGGTTATCGTTAAAAGTTTTTTTACACATGTTGAATTTGGAATGATACTTGTTGACCTGCATATATGGGAATACATATCTGATCCATTTATCATGGAAACACGTGAAAATTAAATCTTTATGTTCTTAATAAATCTGATATGTAGTGGTCTATAATTGTATAGGGTAAAACTATTTATACTGGTGATAAAAAATTTGATGAAGATGATGATTTCTGTGATATTTGTACTTCTTTGGAAATATTAATAGATAATAATGATTGTAATGTCAGAGTCAATGTTCATTTTAAATAGAACAATCACGAGGAAGTAATTTTGGATATAATCCTTTAATAAATCTTTAATATTACTTGTAACATTTGTTTACTTTATTTTTTATTAAATTTATTAAAATTATAAATATATTACTTTTATTTTATTTATTAAAATACATATTTTAACTAATAAGATAAATTTATTGACTATTAATTTTGTATTATTTATTTTAGTGTATTTACCCCTATTTAACTTATATTTTAATTGATTTTTTTAAATACAATTAATTTTAATCCAATATGATAACGAATAATTCATTTTAAAAAATAGAATATTTAATGAATATTCATTTTGGTGTAAAAATAATTTGATATATAAGAGTGTTTACTATTCATCTACCATTTTTTGTGTTTTTTCATTATTTTATATCTTTTCATATCTAATTATTTATTTATAATTTTAGTTAACTTCTGTAAAAATGTTAACAAATTTTTTTTGAGTTTAGTATACTTTTTTTCTGATAATTTTATTTATATTCAATGAATACTATTTTTATATAAAAATGGAGTAATACATAAGAACATTTTTACTATTTGTACTCTATTTATTTCATTCATTTATTTCATTTCATCTCTCATTAAGGTTATGATAATTTTTTCCTACTAATTTAATAAATATTAGTAAAAATGTGTCTAGATTAGGTTTCATTTTATTGGATGATTTTTTATTTTTATTTACTTTTATATATACTTGTTGGATTTTTATATTTTTATACCAATTTTTTTTGTTGAAAATAATTTTGTGATTTATTTTCATATCTTTATGTTAATTCATATAACAGAATCGTTTTTAGAATTTTAGTTAAATATAAAAATATGAATAAAAATGAGTTTAGTTTAGTGTTCCTTTTTTATCATTTTATATTTTATATTTACATTTTTATATAATAGTTGTATTTTTATAAATGTATACTAATTGTTTGTTAATTTGGTTTTTAAGATACGGTAAAATAAAAAATCTGATAAAACACACTTCTGGGGAGGATCGTACACATACATATGATAAGGACTTTACACATAATCATATTGATGAGACTCTTAATCCTTATTCAATAGAGGCATATTCTTCCTCCTGGGTAAAAAAGAGTTCAGGGTTGGTAAAAGTCCCAGGACACATTGATAAAAATTATTAGTTTCCCATAGCTGGGACCAATGAATACTAGTCGACATTGATGATAATCACATTCCAAGGATTCCAAATTTCAAACTATTCAATATTTTATTTTAGTGAAAATCAACAAAAGGTTAGTATTTTGGTTTCTAATTAGGGAAGTGCTGAAAAAATAGAAATTTCTCAATAATTGGGAACATTTTTTTAATATTGTCTTTTATTATTTTACATATCATGAAATATTTCTACAAATATATTTTCTCCCTTATTTTTATATGATATATGATATTCTTGATAATTGTTGAGTTAAAATGAAATGTTTATCCCTGGCAGAAAAGAGATAGATGGATATTAAATCAACCATCACATTGGATTTCATATTTTATAATAGATCACATCATAATTGATTTGATATATATCTATTTCAAGATGGAGATACATAGAAGCAGTTTTTTAAAAGCATATAATAAGAAGAGTTTTTAGTAAGTGTAATGTTTCCTTTTAGAAGTTTTTTTTTGTATTATTGATCATATTAATGATATATTTATACTAAATTTATATAAAATTTAGAGATCTCATTATGAGATACAATACAAAAATGTATACTCACATACATTATATCATATAGGGAATACATTATTGAAAAAAATTATTGCTGATAATATTAAAAAACTGAGTGATGAATTTTTATGATTTGTATAGGTTCGCACACCTCCCCACCATCTTGACATAAAAATTTGAGGATGACCGAAATAAGAAAAAATAGAAAAAATATTAAATACTATTTGAGGATTATAACTAATGGTATTTTATGATATTTAATTTATTTATTAATGTATGTTAAATCATTTCTTTATATACTAGGATTTCCTGTGTTGTGTTTTCAATTATTCTATATAAAATTCTCTGGAAGATAAGTGCACATATGGGGACTTTATAGATACGGTTTGTGTAACATCCCAAGTATGTAATGAATAATAGATATTTTTATCTATTTCTATTAATGATTAAGATAGTGTTTTAGAGGCAAAAAATGAAAATAAATCCAATCATAAGCATGGAATACACTAATATTTTTAAAAGATTGTTTTACTACCTTTTGATGGAAAACCATTTTTAAATCTATCTTTTGACAATTTTATAAGCTATGTTTGTCAAAATAAACTTATTCATTATGATTGGGACATCAAAATTTACTTTGTGTGAATTTTTGGTATTTTTCTGACAATGTTCATTTTTTTATGAATAGTGAAAAATACTGCATTTTACATCAAAAATGCTTTTTAATATAATTTATTTATATGATTAGATTATCTTTATAATTGGTTTTGAAGTGAAATTAGAATATATTTTTAACATTTAATCCAATGGTGGTCATTGGAATCAATTTCACTTTGAAATTGGACTTAAACTGGTGTCAATCTTTTGATACTTATTGTTTCATAAAAACACGCTATTTGCTCTGACAACGGGAATTAATTATTAAATTAATTAATGTGACTTATATTTTTGGAATTTTGTAAAATAGACTTCATTTTTGAATTCAGAATATCAAATATATCTTAGGGTGAATTTTTGGTAATTTTCTGAAAAACTCCAATTTTTGATGAATAGTGAAACCACTAAGTGGTAATCAAGCAAACTGATTTTTCAGTTAAATGATTGTTTACCACTAATGTGTATTGAATTTTGAAAATCCGACATACATGGTTGTTATTAAGAAGTAAAATGTGGTTCAATGAGATTAAAATAATTTTTTTGTGAATAGTAACTTATTAAGTTTTTAATCGCGATTAGTGGTAATTAATGTAGTTTAAGGTAAAAATAATACTTTAATAAAATAAGATGAGCTTGACACATGTCCTACCCTCATTGGTTGTGTCATGGACGACCAAGACAAGCCATGGGTCAACTTGGGGACCCCATGGATCTTCATTGGTTGGGAAATGACATAAATAACTTTTTATTTAATGTAAAAGTAAAAATGACACAAACATAATATGTTTTGCAGAAACAATTTTTATATGGTGTTATAAAGATCAGATTTTTGATTATAAATAGTCATTGGAAATCTAAAACTATTTCCTACATCATAGTATTTTTTTATAATTTTTAGACTATAAATAAATTAAATTATTTATGACATCATGATGATGCAGCGATGACCTCATTATTTAACGATTTAAATAAAATGGAAAGATAATGAAAAATCTAAAACCTACACATGGAGAAAACCAATTGGATGAGTGGATTTGGAAGCCTTATCACCTTATCCTCGAATTATAGCAATGTGGGACCTTTTGAATCCGAATCACTTTTTAAAATAAAGTAACTTATCTTTACTTTCCAAAAGTGCCCCTCCTCTCCTCTTATAAAAGGCCCCCACCTCTACCTCATTTCACACACTCCTCAAGCATTTGGCTCGGCCAACCCCTGCCCATTTATTCTCTCCACATCCCTCTCCTAATCCTAGAGGATTCCCTTTGGGCAGAATCCTTCCAAAGGAAGCCTTTAGGCTCAAATCAAAAGGAGTTACACTTTTAAAGGTAATTCATTCTCTCATGTTCATTTGTTTTATTTTCCTTTTCCAACCCCCTAAACTCTTTTTATTTAATTCTTTTGTAACAACACCAGTATCTTCAATGTACTAGGATGTTGTTATAAGATTTATTTGAGCTACACTCTCACACAACAAAATCAAATGGTTAAAGAACATATGATTTCCGTGGATGGTGAAATTCTGCCTCCCGAAACGATGATTGATCAATACTCATTTAACACCTTCAAAGGTGGACATTATGATGTCACTATTTGTATATATGATATATAATATGTTTATGTTTTCCTTAAGCTGCTGTTTTTTTTTCATTTTGGTTATACCTTTATGGTTTCCATTATGGGTAAACACGATATCTTCATTTTAGGAAGTGCGGACTACCGCCCCCTGAAAGTGATTTGATTCGTTAATACCATATGTTGGATGTGTAAAGGATAAAGTTAATGATATTATATATGTTATTATACTGGAATTATAAAATACTCTTATATCATTATGATTCCATTCCAGAAAATACGAAATAGAAATGGAAGTAGCGTTCATGCGTACGTACGGCTTACCATCTCCATGAACGGTGCATTTCATTTCTTACCTCTAAATGTGATGTAATATTATAAATAAATGTATATGATGAATATATATTATATATATGATCATTAATATCATTCTGGATATAATGAACCTTTGACCAAATTAACAACATGTATGTGTAAGAAGTCTATTTTTGACTTAAGAACCAAATACCGACAAAATGAACATTATTAACTTAAATGATTACATGATGTTCATAACATGGTATAAAAGGAATAATGAACTTGAAAAAGGTTCTTACGCATGTAGAGATTAACTCAAGTTTATTATTAAGGAGATTAAAGAACGGTCGGGTCAAGTCGGATACGAGGTATGGGACTTCGTCTCAATCTCCTTTCATTGAGGCATATTTTATTTTATACACAACTTTCTTTTATACGGTGTATAAACCCCTTTGACTTTTACGTTTATTCAAAAGGAAACTTTTTTATATGAAAAATCTACTAAACGAAAAAAGGGAATGTTTTTGTCGTACGTATGCGGCAACAACGACTTCTCCGCCGTCGTGACTGTTACTTGAGTTTCGGCTTCCTCTACAAGCCATACCATCTTTTTAAAAGAAAATTAAATACCATGTTTTACTTTTCTTTTATTTTGGTATCGAAAATGGTTTTCATAATGTTTTTATATCAATGTGTTGTATTTATATCTTGTGATTTAAAGGTGGGAATGTTATGTTTCCTTTATGCATGTTTTATGTGATATGATTATGTTGAGGTTCTTGGGAATTATTATGAAAACGGGTGGTTCCGTGATAAACTAAGGGAGGATGAGCCCGATATAGCTCTCCAATGCATTGGGTAACGCGAAGGAGTGAAACGTTAAGGTTTCTCCGAAGAGATTTAGGGAATATACTGTGATGGGTATTCCAAACGCAACCAAGAGGGTTACTCCCTATGTAAGAATGTTATGAATGCCTCAAGTAACCTTTATGTCTTATGATTTCTATGATTTATTCATGATTTGATGAGGTATGTTAAAGTGCTTATGTTTTATGGGTAAAGTATGATCTCATCCTTATGTATATATGTACCCATGTTTTCTTTCCATATTTTTATATCCCTTACTGAGATTTTTATTCTCATCCCAAGTTTTTTTGAAATGTTTTTCACAGGTCAAGGGAAAGGTACATGATATGATGATAGTGTCAAGGAAGTGTCAAGAAAGAATCCGTGTTTATTTTAAATATGTTTCCATTGATTTGAATGAAGAACACTATATTTATGTAACCACTTTGTTTATATGTGGAATGTAATGCAATTTTTTTGATCTAATTCTCTAAAACTCTAAACCCGAAAAGATCCTCAATGTGTAATCTTGTAATAACTCAAGATTAAGTAAGGTTTAAGGCTGGGGCCTTATAGTTGGTATCAAAGGTCGGTTTTTATAACTTTAGGAGTTAGAATTCTATTAAATGATTATCCAAAAATATTTTTTTTATGGTCAAATTGAAGTGATATAGCATTTGAAGATTACCATGTTGCTTCATCTAAGAAATGTTTGTTCAGAATGGTTTTCCGCAGAGGAAACAGGGAAGCAGTGCTAGGAAAAAATACAGAAGGGAATAACATTCCGAATCAGCATCCTGAGATGGTCAGAATTGGAACTGAACAGTTTGTTGCAGTAATGGCGCAGTTGACTCAAGCGATAAATGGCGGTGGTATCCATGCACGAGATCAGCCAGATCAACCACATAGGAACATGTTAGTGGTGGAACATTTCATGAGGCAACATCCCACATCATTTAGAGGATCATATGACCCTGTGTTAGCTGAAGGGTGGATTAAAGAACTGGAGAATATTTTCTTTGTCATGGGATGTTCAGACAATCAAAAGGTTAGTCTTGCTATTTACCGTTTGGAGGGTGAGGCAGATCAGTGGTGGTCGATGGTTAAAAATATCAGGGACGCCGATGAGATTGATGCTCTCGACTGGGATGAATTCAAAGGTATGTTTCTTGATAATTATTTTCCTAAGGTTGTTCGACCTAGGATGGAAAAACAATTCTTGGAATTGAGGTAAGAGGAAGACTCATTGGCTGCCTATGAAGAAAGGTTCACTCGATTGGCAAGGTATGCTCCAAATTTTATCCGAGACCTTGATAGTAAAATCAATTCTTTTTACTCAGGATTAAAGCCAAAATATCGAAGGGCATTAGCTTCTCGTGAGTTTAAAAGTTATGAAAAGCTTGTTCGATGTGCTGAGAAGGTGGAAATGGAGTTTGCTGATGACCAAGTGTTCTATAACAACCAGCAGAAGAAGAGACTGAGGTGGCAGGAGAAAGGTAAGAATTCTTCAAAAAAGTCTGATGGTAAGAGAACTAAGTTTCCAGTTTGTGATAAATGTGGCAAAAGGCATGCTGGGGAATGTCTTCTGAATTCTGGAAAGTGATACCGATGTGGTAAGATATGACATAAGGCTCGTGATTGCACTGAAAAGGATCAAGGTGAAGGTAAGAACAAATTTGATTTACAGTTAGTGAAATGTTATAAGTGCAATGAGATGGGTCACAATGCAAACGAATGTCCGACAAATAGCTTGAGTGATGGGAAGTAGTTAGACTACAAGCAGAAAGGGGTGGTGAAATCCTTTGAAACTACTTCAGTAGATGTCGGGCCATCAAATGAAGTTGTATCAGGTACTTTGTTTGTTTTTTCAGATTATGCCAGTGTGTTGTTTGATTCGGGGTCTACACATTCTTTCATCTCTGAAACCTTTTCTAGTAAAATGGGAATACCATCTCAAGAAATGACTCCTGAACTTTTGGTAAAAACACCTGGGAGAAATGTTGAGGCAAAAAGAATTTATAAGAATCTTACTATCCTTATTTGTGGAAAGAACCTACTTGCAAACCTTATTGTTCTACCTCTAGTAGAGTTTTATGTTATCCTGGGTATGGATTCGCTCTCTATTTACCATGCTAAGATTGACTGTAGAGCTAAATAAGTTTCTTTTCAGAAAGGCTTTCAGTTTGTTTACAAGAATGAACCCTTACTTTTGATAACATATCAAGAGGCCGAGAAACTTGTAAAAGATGGAAATGAATGTTACCTTGCACACGTCGTTGAAAATAAAGGAACTGTTCAGATTAATGATGTGCCAGTGGTAAATGAGTATCCTAATGTTTTTCCAGATGAGTTTCCTGGAATAATACCAGATCGGGAAGTTGAGTTTACTGTTGACTTAGTTCCTGATGCTAAGCCAATTTCAAAACCCCCTTATCGAATGGCTCAAATTGAACTTTTAGAGTTGAAGGAGCAATTGCAAGATTTATTAGAGAAAGGTTTCATTAGACCTAGCACATCACCATGGGGTGATCCTATTTTATTTTTTAAGAAGAAAGATGGTTCTATGAGACTTTGCATTGATTATAGAGCCTTGAATAATATCACTGTTAAGAACAAATATCCATTGCCTCATATCGATGATTTGTTTGATCAGCTCCAGGGAGCTCAGTTTTTTTCAAAGATTGACCTGAGATTGGGGTACCATTAGCTGAAGGTAAAGGAGGCAGATATTCCAAAGACCGCATTCCGTACGAGATATGGCCATTATGAATTTGTAGTAATGCCTTTTGGGCTAACCAATGCACTTGTTGTATTAATGGACTTAATGAATATAATTTTCCATGAGTTCTTGGATAAGTTTGTGGTGGTTTTCATTGATGATATTTTGGTGTTTTCTAAAAGTAAAGAGGAGCATGAAAGACATTTAATGGTTATCTTGAAAACCTTAAAAGAAAAGAAACTGTATGGGAAATTCAGCAAGTGAGAGTTTTGGTTGCAACAAATTAATTTCCTTGGTCACATTGTTTCTAAAGATGGAATAACTATTGATCCTGCAAAAACAAAAGTTGTGGACGAATGGCCAAGACCCAAAAATATAACCGAGATTCGTAGCTTCCTTGGTTGGCGGGCTATTACCAAAGGTTTGTTAGAAATTTTTCACGGTTATCTAGTCCAATGACTAATCTAACTCGGAAGGGTGTTAAGTTTATCTGGACAAAAGAATGTGATGATTGTTTTCAGGAATTGAAAAGAAGATTGGTGAATGCTCCAGTTTTGGCACTACCTTCCAGGAATGGTGAGTTTGATATATACAGTGATGCTTCATTAAAAGGACTTGGTTGCGTCCTAATGCAGAATGATCAGGTAATTGCTTATGCTTCACGACAGTTGAAAACTCATGAGGTAAATTACCCTACACATGATATTGAATTAGCTGTTGTTGTTTTTGCTTTAAAAATTTGGAGGCATCATTTGTATGGAGTAAAGTGTGAAATATATACCGATCACAAAAGTTTAAAGTATATATTCACTCAGAAAGAGTTAAACATGAGACAGAGGAGATGGCTAGAATTAATCAAGGATTATGATTGTACAATTCATTACCATCCGGGAAAAGCAAATAAAGTGGCTGATGCTTTGAGTCGAAAAAGTAATGCTTCATTAGCAATGTTGAGTTTGGAACGTGATCCTTTGGTTAAGGATTTCATGAACATTGGCATAGAAGTTGTTGGTGCAGGAAGTCCTTCTGTTTTGTTTCAGGTATCAGTGAGATCTTCTCTATCAGATAGAATCAAGCAAGCATAGAAGCAAGACAGTGAGTTGCAGAAAAAGGTAGAGATGGTTCAGGAAGGTAAGTTGCCTGAATTCAACATTGATAATGATTGTGTTTTGAGATTTGGGAAGAGATTGTGTGTGCCTTGTGATTCACAGTTGAAAAGAGAGTTGTTATGTGAAGCTCATAGTTCTCCGTTTTCAGTTCATCCAGGCAGTACTAAGATGTATAGAGATCTGCGGGAGTATTACTGCTGGGATGGAATGAAAAGAGATATTGTTGATTTTACTGTGAAGTGTTTGACTTGTCAGTAGGTTAAAGCAGAGCGGATGTTACCGAAAGAGATGCTTCAGCCTTTACCAGTGCCAGAGTGGAAATGGGAGAATATATCTGTGGACTTTGTTGTTGGATTACCGAAGACATCTCGAGGTAATAATGCAATCTGGGTTATTATTGATCGCTTGACCAAATCTGCTCATTTCCTTTCTATACGAGATACATTCTCTCTTGATCAACTTTCCCGTTTGTATATTAAAGAGATAGTCAGGTTACATGGAGTTCCTCTCTCCATTGTTTCGGATCGTGATCCCAGGATTACTTCTAACTTTTGGAAAGGCCTTCAGAAGTCGTTGGGTACTGAATTAAATTTTAGTACAGCTTTTCATCCTCAATCAGATGGGTAGTCAGAACGAACAATACAGACATTGGAGGATATGCTACGAGCTTGTTCTATGGATTATCAGGGAAGTTGGGACCAACATCTTTCTTTGGTTGAATTTTCATATAATAACAGTTTTCATTCCAGAATACAGATGGCACCATTTCAGGCATTATATGGGAAGCGGTGTCGAACTCCAGCTTTCTGGGATGAAGTGGGTGAAAGGAAGTTGATGGGACCAGAATTAGTTGAAGAGATGGTAGAAAAAGTTCAGCTGATTCAGAAACACATGAGAACAGCTCAGAGCAGGCTGAAGAGTTATGTAGATAACCGGAGGAAGGATCTATCTTTCGAGGTTGGTGATCATGTTTTTCTCAAGGTTCCTCCTTGGAAAAGTGTGATGAGATTTGGTAAGAAAGGAAAGTTGAGTCCAAGGTTCATTGGACCATATGTAATTCTGGAGATAGTTGGATCAGTTTCTTACCGAGTGGCTTTACCTCCGAGTTTATCTCAGGTACACAATGTTTTTCATGTTTCGATGTTGAGAAAGTATATGCCAGATCCATCTCATGTTTTGAGTCCAGAGGTAGTTCATTTGGAAGAGAACCTATCTTATGAGGAACAACCGGTCCAGAATCTTGACCACAGGAAGCAAGTGTTACGGAATAAGGTGATTCACCAGGTAAAGGTTTTGTGGAAAAACCACATGATTGAAGAGGCAACATGGGAATCTGAAAATGCAATGAGGGATAAGTACCCCCATTTATTCGATAAGTAAATGAATTGCGGGGAAGAAATTTTCTAAAGGGGGCAAGTATGTAACATCCCAAGTAAGTAATGAATAAAAGACATTTTTATATATGTCTATTAATGATTAAGATAGTGTTTTAGAGGCTTAAAATGAAAATAAATCCAATATTAAGCATGGAATACACTAATATTTTTAAAAGATTGTTTTACTGCCTTTTGATGGAAAACCATTTTTAAATCTATCTTTTTACAATTTTATAAGCTATTTTTGTCAAAATAAACTTATTCTTTATGATTGGTACATCAAAATTTACTTTTTGTGAATATTTGGTATTTTTCTGACAATGTTCATTTTTTTATGAATAGTGAAAAATACTACATTTTACATCAAAAATTGATTTTTAATCTAATTTATTTATATGATTAGATTATCTTTTTAATTGGTTTTGAAGTGAAATTAGAATATATTTTTACCATTTAATCAAATGGTGGTCATTGGAATCAATTTCACTTTGAAATTGGACTTAAACTGGTGTCAATCTTTTGATATTTATTGTTTCATAAAAACACGCTATTTTCTCTGGCAGCGGGAATTAATTATTAAATTAATTAATGTGACTTATATGTTTTGAATTTTGTAAAATAGACTTCATTTTTGAATTCATAATATCAAATATATCTTAGGGTGAATTTTTGGTAATTTTTTGAAAAACTCCAATTTTTGATGAATAGTGAAACCACTAAGTGGTAATCAAGCAAACTGATTTTTCAGTTAAATGAAAGTTTACCACTAATGTGTATTGAATTTTGAAAATCCGACATACATGGTTGTCATTAAGAAGTAAAATGTGGTTCAATGAGATTAAAATAATTTTTTGGTGAATAGTAACTTATTAAGTTTTTAATCGCGATTAGTGGTAATTAGTGTAGTTTAAGGTAAAAATAATGCTTTAATAAAATAAGATGAGCTTGAAAAATGTCCTACCCTCATTGGTTGTGTCATGGCCGACCAATAAAATCCATGGGTCAACTTGGGGACCCCATGGATCCACTTTGGTTGGGAAATGACATAAATAACTTTTTATTTAATGTAAAAGTAAAAATGACACAAACATAATATGTTTTGCGAAAACAATTTGTACATGGGGTTATAAAGATCAGATTTTTTTATTATAAATATTCATTGGAAAGATAAAACGATTTCCTACATCATATTATTTTTTTTATAATTTTTAGAATTTAAATAAATTAAATTATTTATGACATCATGATGATGTGGCGATGACCTCATTATTTAACGATTTAAATAAAATGGAAAGATAATGAAAAATCTAAAACCTACACATGGCCAAAACCAATTGGATGAGTGGATTTCTAAGACTTATTACCTTATCCTAGAATTATAGAAATGTGGGACCTTTTTAATCCGAAACGCTTTTTAAAATAAAGTAACTTATCTTTACTTTCCAAAAGTGCCCCTCCTCTCCTCTTATAAAAGGCCCCCACCTCTACCTCATTTCACACACTCCTCAAGCCTTTGGCTCGGCCAAACCCTGCCCATTTACTCTCTCCACATCCCTCTCCTCATCCTAGAGGATTCCCTTTTGGAAGAATCCTTTCAAAGGAAGTCTTTAGGCTCAAATAAAAAGGAGTTACACTTTTAAAGGTAATTCATTCTCTCATGTTCATTTGTTTTATTTTTCTTCTCCAACCCCCTAAACTCTGTTTATTTACTTGTTTTGTAACAACACCAGTATCTTCAATGTACTAGGATGTTGTTATAAGATTTATTTAAGCTACACTCTCACAAAACTTCATCAAATGGTTAAAGAACATACGGTTTCCGTGGATGGCGAAATTCTGCCTCCTGAAACGATGATTGTTCAATACTCATTTAACACCTTCAAAGATGGCCATTATGATGTCACAATTTTTATATATGATATATAATATGTCTATGTTTTCCTTAAGCTTATGTTTTTTTCATTTTGGTCATACCTTTATGGTTCCCATTATGGGTAAACACGATATCTTCATTTTAGGAAGTGCGGACTACCGCCCCCTGAAAGTGATTTTATTCATTAATACCATATGTGTTATGTGTAAAGGATAAAGTTAATGATATTATATATGTCATTATACTGGAATTATAATATACTCTTATATCATTATGATTTCATCCCAGAAAATACGAAATAGAAATGGAAGTAGCGTTCATGCGTAAGTACGACTTACCGTCTACATGAACGGTGCATTTCATTTCTTACCTCTAAATGAGATGTAATATTATAAATACATGTATATGATGAATATATATGACATATATGATCATTAATATCATTCTGGATATAACGAACCATTGACCAAATTAACAACATGTAAGTGTAAGAAGTCTATTTTTTACTTAAGAACCAAATAACGACAAAATGAACATTATTAACTTAAATGATTACATGATGTTCATAACATGGTATAAAAAGAATAATGAACTTGAAAAAGGTTCTTAAGCAAGTAGAGATTAACTCAAGTTTATTATTCAGGAGATTAAAGAACGGTCGGGTCATGTCGGATACGAGGTATGGGACTTTGTCTCAGTCTCCTTTCATTGAGGCATATTTTATTTTATACACAACTTTCTTTTATACGGTGTATAAACCCCTTTGACTTTTACGTTTATTCAAAAGGAATCTTTTTTATATGAAGCGTCTACTAAACGAAAAAAGGGAATGTTTTTGTCGTACGTATGCGGCGACAACGACTTCTCCGCCGTCGTGACTGTTATTTGAGTTTCGGCTTCCTCTACAAGCCATACCTTCTTTTTAAAAGAAAAATAAATACCATGTTTTACTTTTCTTTTATTTTGGTATCGAAAATGGTTTTATAATGTTTTTATATCAATGTGTTGTATTGATATCTTGTGATTGAAAGGTGGGAATGTTATGTTTCCTTTATGCATCTTTTATGTGATATGATTATGTTGAGGTTCTTGGGCATTATTATGAAAACGGGTGGTTTCGTGATAATCTAAGGGCGGGTGAGCCCGATATAGCTCTCCAATGCATTGGGTAACACGAAGGAGTGAAACGTTAAGGTTTCTCCGAAGAGATTTAGGGAATATATTGTGATGGGTATTCCAAACGTAACCAAGAGCGTTACTCCCTATGTAAGAATGTTATGAAAGCCTCAAGTAACCTTTATGTCTTATGATTTCAATGATTTATTCATGATTTAATGAGGTATGTTAAAGTGCTTATGTTTTATGGGTAAAGTCTGATCTCATCCTTATGTATATATGTACCCATGTTTTCTTTCCATATTTTTATATCCCTTACTGAGATTTTTATGCTCATCCCAAGTTTTTTTGAAATGTTTTTCACAGGTCAAGGGAAAGGTACATGAGATGATGATAGTGTCAAGGAAGTGTCAAGAAAGAATCTGTGTTTATTTTAAATATATTTCCCTTTATGGGAATGAAGAACACTATCTTTATGTAACCACTTTGTTTATATGTGGAATGTAGTGAAAGTTTTTTCATCTAATTCTCTAAAACTATAAACCTGAAAAGATCCTCAATGTGTAATCTTGTAATAACTCAAGATTAAGTAAGGTTTAAGGCTGGGGCCTTATAGTTTGGAAGTATATTTTAGCTATTTAATTATGAAATCTTGAACAACCACATCGTATATGAGGAATCCAAATAAATGTATCGATAAAAAAGAGTATCTACACGCTGATTCTTATTCAATGGATGATGTTTATAAATAAAAATATAATATTTTAAATCTATATTTTCGGATATTCATGAGATGATTATGAATATGATCCAATTTTTGGAGTGGTTGATGTTTGTAGACATGCACATATAGTTTCGGGCTACTGATCTGACTCCTCCACCTCCACCTATAGATCACACTCTACTACCTGCTCTCAAATAAACAAATCTAACACCTCTCTCCACAACATCCCATCTATCATGGGTAATATATTGATGATCCCCAATATTATATTTTTTAATATTAAATGATATATTATATTCTCCATACCAATCATCATAAACAGATATAGATAAGGAATTATAAGGTCATTGTAAAATATATTATTGATATACCGACAAATAACTCCATTTCCTAGTACATTTGGAAGAAGTATCATCCAATTTCTTGTTTGGATATCTATACATGATAAAAAAAATTCCATTTAGTTATGTTTATATTATATACATTAATTCAATTTTCTTGTAAATTTAATATAAAAATTTAATGATTATTTATTTATCTATTTTTATAGGAAAAACTTTTTAGTAAATAAATATGTATAAACAAAAAAAATATTATCTGTTATGAGTTCCGATAGAACTTCTCATAGTCTTGGTAGATTATCAACATATTAAAATCTATCTATGATTTTTATGAAATTAAAATGGAAGCTGAATTTTTTTGGCATGCAATGACTGTGAAACTTTTGAAAAACCATATCCTCGATCATATATTTTGACATGAGTTTGGAATCAACATGATGCAAATTTTCTTTAATATAAGTGGATTAAAATTTATTTTTTAAATATATTAATTTATTTTAATTTTATTCTTATGTTTCTTTTATATTAGGTATCTTTATAAAATTTGTACGCATCATGAAACAATAGAATTATATGGATTTATGTACCAACAATTTATTTCACCTATAATAATCAAAATGATAGATACAGAAATAATGGTTTGAATTAATGAAAGACATCCAAATTATATATATATACATATATTCAGAGTTGTATTATTCCTTAGAATCAATATTATGAAGCATATATATCCTAATGTGAAATATATCTCATAATAGTATAACAAATCACTTTGTATTTTATTATTTATTAGTGAACATAGGATGTTGGGAGTTGTTTACCCATGGGAGAAGACACTTTACTAGATAAGTTCTATCCCTAGTGAATTATGAGATAATATGATAAATGTATTGAACATGTAAGTTCAAATATTTTGAATCTTTTTTATTTTATAATGAAATTAAAATATATATTATACATATTATTTTCATATAGAACATGAAATTACTTTAGAGAGACAATATAAAAGTAGACTGAAAAGATCAAATATCTAAAATAAAAGAATTCTTTTCTTTTACAATATCTATATTTTGGCTATAACCTCTAAACATGTTGTTTTCAATTGAAAATTTCTTTTAATAGAATTTTTCATAAAAAAGGAGTATAAGACTGTGGATACTATATTCCAAGATTTATTTTGAATTAATATCAATTAGGATGGTTACAAATTTTAATAAAGTTAGATTTTTGTAATAAATATTTCATTTTATTTTTCATTAATTTTATTCAGAATATATGTTAAATTAATTTTTTTTATTTGTCGCTTTCTATACCCTCGACCATATACTGGACAAGATATAAGACACATAAAATGTGAATAGGATAATTATTTCACAAGTCTTATTTGGATTTAGTTAATTTTAATGTACATTGGAATGTTTAATTCTATATTGGGAATAGTTTTTCTACTTATGTTTCCGGATTTTCTAATATGCTGCAATTTTTTGGATACTAATATTTTATACTATTGGGAAGGGATGAATTAGTTTAATTTTATTTTTAAAAAATATTTTTCATATATATTATTTTATAATCAATTTAATAAATTTGAAATAATATTTACGCCATCCATTTTTTAGAAAAAATGTATTTATAAGTGATTGTTCAAAACAGTTCTAATAAATGTGATGTTGAAAATTACGAATAATATAGTCCTTCACATAATATTTCATGTTACTAATATTAAAAATACCATATCATTGATGTTTCATGTCATTTGTGAAATAATTGACCTGAAAAAATTCAACCAAAATTTATTTATAATGTCCATTGTTATTAACTTACATTAAAAACTTTTTTAAAACATTTCTTGTAATAACAATATATAGCAAACAATGTTAAAAAACAAAAAACAATGATGTGAAAGATGCTTTAATTACACCAGTGTGTGGGTACAATGATTACCATTCACATATATGATTTCATTATTCTTTAATACATACTATTTATATATATATATATATATATTTCATATAATAAACGACAACATACACTAATTGTAATTACTCATTAAACATTTAAAATTATTATGTTTTTTGGCTGACTTAAAGTATGTTCAATTTAATGGTCAGATATATTCCCATAATTTTTTTTATTTTTATTATTTTAATGAGTTATTAACATATTTATTAAAATATAAATACAAATTTAAATAACATTTACTCATATTTGTTTTTTTAATAATATTATTAAGGTTAGAAAAAATATTCTTTTAATTTAAAAAATTAAATAGTATTTCTTTTAATGAATTATTTTCCTAAAATAACCTGGTTTTATATAAAACACAAATCATTAAATTTTATAATTTTAATTTGATAAAAAGGAAATAATTTTTTTATTCAACATATCTAATTTTTTATAGTTTTAAGTGTTTATATTTTTATAAAATTGTTGATTTTTGGGTGAATAGTGTAAATAATATATTCTAAATACCACATGGTTTATGAAATAATTATGGTTTTAGAATGTATAAAAATATTTGAAACAATTTTTTCCAACCAAATATGTATTTAAAGAGTAATATAATTAATTTAACAGTACTATATTTAATTTACAATCCTATGTTTGAAATTTCAAAGCCTATGTTATATTTTATTCAAATAATTTTTTTATTTACTTTTAATAAAATGAATCATTTATTAAAATAGGGTTTTCATGATTTTAATTTCAAATAAAGACAATTTTATTTAATAATAAACAATAAAATTCAATAGTATCACCAATCCTCATAAGTATTAGCTGTAAATGATAAAATTAAAAAAATAATTTATTCAAAATACCCCTCCCCTTTGACTAAATATACACACCAGCTTCACTACATTATCCTCATTCTAAAATTTATTCTATATAAAAAATATCAACCTAAATACTTCTATACCCATCCTTTCACATGTCCCTATGATTTTGGGATGAAAAAAAAATTTATCTGTCATAGCACTTGAGTTTAATCAAAAGGAGAAAATGATGAGAGAAAAGGGTTCTTTATACAAAAAAATTCTAAATTATTTTGAGATTATTTTATCATGATCAAATTGATTAACCAATTTTAAAATTTTAAATTCTTAAATATCTATTATACTATCATCCATTATATCTATTTTTTATGAGAGTCTACTAATTTCTTATCATATAACACTTTTCAAAACCCGTTTTATAATGAAATAATTATTTTCATCAACCAATCATTTTAATTATTATATGGAATTATTGTAGTATAAAATAATTGATAATTCAACATAATATACCTCCATGATTTCATTTCATTTGTTATTATCCTTATTTTTTACTCTTATTAATATGATAGTACCAATTTATATTTATGAAACCAATTTTATAAGTCAATATTATGTCAAGAGTCTATTTTTCAAAGGATTGTCTTTTCATTTAAAATTATCTTCTTTAATTTTCTATATTGAAAGTAATAAATAAAAATTTATCATAAACAAGTTTTTTATGTATTATCTAATTATATTTCATGAAATTATATAATAACTATTTATAAAATTCTTTTAAACAATTTGTAAAAAAATCTTTCTCCGTGTTGGTTTTATGCAACCTATAAAAATGATGTTTTCTTCAGAAATTTTCAACTCTCATTACTATCATAAATAAATATTTTTTAATTTAATATAATAAAAATGATTACAATTTTATGTTTATATTTATAGAATGATAAAATTTTCATTATAACAATGGTATTAAATTTTAAAAACATGGTTATTTTTAACTACAAAAGATTATAATTCTTATGAATGAATTTTGTGAGGATAAAATATTTATAACCTATTGAACATAAATAAATATAGACTAATATATAACATATTTATTGATTCTTTTGGACTTTATGAGATTACTGAACTAATACCTTTGACTATTGTAAATATAATGAATATGTTTGGAGATTATGAACTAAATAAACCCAAAACAAACAATGTGAACTACACTGCTATAGAAAATGCAATAAACAAGATAATGATGGATTAAAATATGGTAATAAATATGATATTTTTTCAATCAGGTATATAATTAATAATTTTTTAAAAAAATTAGTAGTTTTATAAAGAAATTCAGGACACGAGGTAAGTGGTTCAATAGGTCAATTTATTTTCATTGGATTATATTACATATCTATTAACTTTGTTATGATATGATTATGTCAATAGTTAAAAAAATTTACCCCATATTTTTATATGGGTTTACCTTTTTAGCCATAATCAGTTAATTTTTTAATTCTCTCTTTAATGTTATGATCTTTAAGAGAGGTTTTTGTCTCTAATTTCTTTCATTGATACATGTCTCAAATTATGAACCATGTTTTATTTTTAACTGTGTACTTAAAACCCGATAAATATATATTAATATTATCTTTTATTTAATTCATGGTATTTATAAAGTCATATCATGTTATTTCCTTCTATAAACATTGATTAGAATGTTATTGAATCTGTAAAAATTTAGGTTATATTCTCACATTAATCAGGATCTCTTATGAATGAATATTATTTTGTGAAATAAAATGATATTTTTTTCTTAAACATCTTATTTTATTAGACTTTAATTATTTATATGGTTTACAAGTATTATATCAATACCTCTATTTGGTACTCCATTCTACAGAATGGTTTTTTATTAGAAAATATTTACTTTTTTTCATTCCTAGATGTGAAACTATATAATCTAAATCTATATTCATTATATTGTATTAATTAACCCCATAAGGTTCTGTTTAGTGGTTCCTCCTCTAGTATACCTATGGTGGTGTGTTGAGGATGTTCCAATTTTGAGCCTTCACATCTGCATCTCTATTTCGTTTGTACCCTCACCCTCAGACCAATGTAAATATTTTGTTTTAAAGAAGTTTTCATATATACATAAATATTTTATTCAGGTATGTTCTATAAAATTCATGAAAGCTATTAAAATTATTTAATGAAATATTTTCAATTGTATTTTTTAAAGTAATTTTGAAGTTTAGTTTAAAAATTATGAAGTGAATATCTTGTAAACATTTTTTCCTTATTATATTTTCAAACCATCATAATCCCTCCACATAATTTAGCTTCCTTTATATGTTTTGAAGTATTTTATATTTAATATCTAATCCCATTAGTTTATGATTTTTTCAAAGGAAAAGGTTATTATTTTCCTAAATGTTTTTAAAGGGTATTAAAATCCAATTATGTAATTTTTCATCTTGAAATTTATATTTTATAACATAGGTATAGTTTTTTCACTTTATTTTAATAGTATAAATTTTGGAAAAACTATGCTTTAAAATTATTACTGGAACCTCATTTAATTATTTTTGGAAGTTATTTAGAAATTGTTTTGATACAATGTTCGAAAAAATTAATAAAATTTTTCTTTAAATATTGGATTCAATTTTTATCTCAACTTTACAAAGGAATAGTCTTTACTAACAAGCCTTAATTTAATATAAAATAATGGTTATATATTTATCCATGTAATTTATTATCATGTATGTATTCTATATAATGTTTTGTAATGAAATAACTGCTAAAATAATTACCCTATTTTCTGTAAACAACTCATTATTTATAAATCATATAAAGGGTGTTTTAAAATAAATATATTTCATTTATTATCAGGGGAAAAAGTGAAAATTCTTATACTTGTTAGTTTTATATATATGAATAATAAAAACTAAGGTAGGATTAATATGTAATATGTAAATATTTAAAGATATTATGCTAGTTTTCCAATATGAATAATTATTATTAAGGAATATTGATTATGAATTTGTTTCATTCATATGGTTAAGGAATCAGACATGGTAAGTGATAGGAGGTTTCCAAGAGTGTATAGCCCCTTGCGGCATCAACATGTCTATTGAGATAAACTTGCCTAGGTATTTATAATATCCATTACCTATTTATGTATGATGTCTTAGCATGAGGCCATGATGGAATGATTATGATGATTAACATTATGAATTATATCATTATGAAAATATTTATTGTTATCCATGTTGTTATTCATATTACTATTTTATTCATGGATACATTCACCTTTCATGATATTTATTATATAGAATATTTTATTATTTTTTAGGTCTACCATATTATTCATGCTTAATTTATTCAGTGATATATTTCTTTATATGATATCCCTCACAAATCATTTGAGTTCACCATTTTCATAGGTTTATATTCTTGAGGATATGAGGAATTATAATATGAATGATATATCAAGAGGAGTATTTTGAGTATGAAATTTAAGGGTATTTTCAAGTCTTATTATGGAATAACCAAATCATGGTCATAGAAAATATTTTCTATTACATAAGAATGGTATGATTCTTTCAATAAATGATTTTACTAATTATCTGATACTCCAAAACTAAATGGCCTTTGATATGTAAGTGAATCAACATTTCATTGATTTTTTAATTATTTATGTTCAAAATTAGGTCACATGAGTAGTTATCAAAATCATTATGTAAATATTATAGTTTTAGCACTAGATATGAATGTATGGGTACGAGGCATTAAAACACCCATCTAGATAAGGAAACCCACAACAAAAAGATTTTTTTCAGTGGGGTTCTTTCTCTAATATTCCATATGGTGATGGAATAGATGAATATCTTCTCCCTCTATGTAAATTTTCCTATATAAATAGAGGAGTAATAATATCTCTTTCTATAATTTATTATATTATAGTGTTTATTATTACTAGGGTTATGATGGATCATGGTTTTCTATATGATTATGTTAAGGTTTTAATCTAATTAAGTATATCATGTACTTTAATCTGGAAGTGGAGACATGATTTCACAAAACTATTCATTCATGGGCTATGCTGGATTGAGGTATAATGAACCTAAATATGCTATATTGGTTTTTGGAAATTCACATTATTACTATATTGTTAAGATGATAGGGATGCATTAGGATGTATCAAATGCAGTAATGGAGGTGATACTATTACATGAGGTGCATTGTGAATTATAGGAGATATGAGCACATAACGTAACTGTTGAAATGTGAGAGCAACAAACCAGTGGAGAAGTGGAAGTTTGGTAACTTATATATATATATATATATATATATATATATATATATTTGTGTGTTATTGATATATAATTTTTTACTTATATGCATTACCAAGTGAGAGATGCATGGAAAGGATGTGAAACTTGTATTTCTTGTTTAGGTTATGTATTAGTTTCATATGATTATTTGGTGTGATTTAGTATGATTCATTCATATTTTCCATTACAGATATCAAGGATGATCCTACTAAGTATAAATGTTATTCTCCCCCTATATATATAAATACTTATTCAGGTTATCTGAAAATGTTTGGCTATCAGGCTAGATATTACTAGCTCATAGGATTTGTTGAGCTAGTGTCATGATTTGTTGTAGTTTGTTGTCAATACCTAGTATTACATTTGGTAATTAATGTTTTTTCAATTTATTAATGAAATTACATGTATTATAGTGTATCATGTTTTTTGAAAGGTATTAGTTGGTATATTATCTTTATTATCTATCTATCCATAAACTTTTAGAGGGTAATGCCTCCAATGTTTGTGATTGGTATACCCTTTCTTCTACTGAAAAACCAAAGACCTATAGGGTTTAGTAATATAGTTTTATTATCTTTGATTATTCATTGTCATCCTATGAGGTGTACCTTTGGAAGGATATAATCACAAATGTACCAGCCTCATATACTATGGCCATGCTATGTTCCACTTGGAATGTAGTATGATGACCTAATCCAAATCAACTAGAAATTACACGACTTAAAGAGAATATTTCATTTAAATAAATTTCGAAGACCATTTAGGATTAGTGTTTTATATAACTAAGAAAAAACATCAACTAATTAATATTGTTACTTTTTCAGCTGATTTATATTTTCATTCTACTATGAGATAAAATTCTTAATCCAGGACTAATCTTTAGCATATCCTACAAATTCTTCTCATGATATACCATTGATTATATAAATTATATATTAATTTTATTTATAACATGTGTCACTAAAATAATAAGAAAGGGGTGAGGTCATATAATCAGTAAGGATAAACATAAGCAATATCAATTTAATATAATAAGTGAGCATAAGTTTAGAACATTGGTATCATCAAGATACATAAAAAAATATTACTCAAGTAATCTTAATTAATATGTCATTACTTAATGATTGTCATAAAAATACACACTAATCACAATAAAGAATCAATAAACATGATCCATGAGATCATAGTGTTGTCATGTGAATAAGAATAATATTATGAAACAACTTTCAAATATGGAATATACATAAGTGTAGGAAACATAGCTTTCAGGAGCCACATCATCAATGGTCATGCTTAAGTGCATCTGAAACATATTCCAAAATACATATTTCATGAGAAAAAACATTAAACCAATGTATTTGAGGGAGATATAGGACCCCACCTATTATCATCGATAATTATGTGCGACACATTAAATCATAAATTTATAATAATAACTAATAAATATGAAAATATTACATAATATTAATTAAATATTTCTCTCTTAGTATGATTGTTTTTAACAATTGAATTAAAATTAATTGTTTGTTGATTATTTCATTAATTATAGTGATCCAAAACCAGATATCTTGAAGTTGGTGTATTATATCAATTACACTAGAATGATTATTAGGAATAAAATCCCAAAGGAATGAAGAGTTTATCAATCATAGTAACCCAAATACATAAATGAGTCTTTTATTAAAATTGAATACATAAATTAAAACATATTTTTTATTCTTTATAAATAAATTACTTCAGGGATAACTCTATTTCATCAATTATATCACTATATATCATTCATAGTCTTATTCTTGGTTTCATGGGGAATGAATCATAATAAGGGGGAGGTCAAATGATCTTCCACCAAATATTATAGTTGAAGTAATAATAAATAAATGAGAATAAAAATTATGAAATGGTAAATAATAAATCACATATACAATATAATCAAAATAATAGGAAGTAAATTTTTAAACAATATGGAAAGGTAATAAATGGAAACACATTCCATTAAACAAACTAGAAAAGGAAAATTCTACATGGAATGGTAATAGACTAAAAACACATGTGATTTAATAAATAAATTGAGAATGAAATTAATACATATATTTTATCTTGTGAAAATCTAAGGGATAATAAATAATGAATCAAAATAAAGGAAATATATAATAATTAGATGTCATATTTTGGGCACACAAAACAATATTCTGTCAAGATTCGTCCTCTGAGAAATTTAAAACTGTGGATACAAACCTATTTAATTTTTGCTACTCATTTTCCCCATGAGAACCTATCAATGCATCGAGGATGTATATAGAGTTCAATTTCCACCATTCATTACCCATCCAAATCATTCCTCATATTGAATAATCAAAATAAATAATATACCTTATCAAATATTCTTATTTCATATATAAAAACAATTATCAAAATTTCCCCAAATAATCCAATAAATATCAAAGTAGACACCATATATAAAATAGTATATGGTTTAAGAAATAGTAATATCCATGATAAAGTAAATTTATAATTAGTGGGAAATTATATGTTCAATGACCATGGAAAATTTAATATTTCATGGGGAATAAGAAATGATTCAAGAAAGTGAATATGAAAAGTATCCTTGTCCAAATCAATGATATACCATCCAAATTAATTATAAGGATGGTTCCAATACAACAAATACAACATTGAGTAGAAATAAAGGTTTACTGATGTGTATGAATAAAAATACTATAAAACATATTTTAAAAGCATTCTTGAGGAATTTGTTTTATAAAACCATTTCATTGAAAATAACTTTTTCAAACATTTTCTTTTAAATTAAACCTTAAAGACAAGTAATGTAAGCTTCAACTAAATGATCATGAGTAAATCCTTACTTGTTGTACGTGTTAAAAGAACATTCCTTTTTTATGGTAAAAAAGCATTGGAAAATACCTTTTTTCAAAATTTATAAGATTATTACATTGAAAACATTTTTAAAACACAGAAAATGTAAAATTTAATTAAGAAAATTAGTTTAAAATATTTTCTTAAGACATTTTAATAAAATATGTGTTTTATAAGAGCACAGGTTCTCTGACTAAAGAGAGAAATGATGTCATGGTTTCTTAAAATTAGTTAATAAAAACATTTGAGTACAAAATAATGGAAAAATGGAACTAACACTTGAAAATGGTCATTAATAACTATAAGAGATGAAAATTAATGGATTTATTGAAAAATTTTCATATTATATCCTCAAATGGAAACACCATTTAAATATTATTAATGTTAGTGTTGTATAAAATAATCATTAAACATTTGAAAAGGTCTCGTACTACATTGCATCATTTAAAATCACAATCCTAATGAAGTAAAAACATTAAATAAAATTCTAAAATACCATTAAAATATTTATATTACTGAATTAATATATCAAAAGGGGTAATAGATACACCACCCAATAGAGTTAAGTGGGGAACATGACATTTATATCACAGATGTAAAAATTGAGATGAGATTCAAATACCTTGAGATTCCTTTTGGGGGAAAATAATTTTAAATCCAATTAAATAAACATTTATTTTTTTCAACTTGATTAAGAACCATTTTTATGTTTATAATTACATTTATATCACTTATTGCCATGTTTTGTACATCTAATTAAATAATTATGTTTCTGTCAGGTGCTATGACACAATTGAGTTTATGTGTTAAAAAAACTTTAGTATGTTAACTATGGTTAAATGGGTCATTATATAAAATATGTAGATTAATAATCACTAAATGGTTATCATATTTATATGTAAATTACACTTTTTAAATCAATAATTAAATATTATTAGGAAAAATGATCCAACGTTAAAGTCATGGGGATGGTAGGTCATACATTCGAATGTGTAACATTATCATTTTTCAACTATTGTTATAGAATGAAAGTAAGTAAAAATATATCATTCCAAAATGACCATTCTATCACAAATACCATATTATTTAATAACATATACTTATATGTATAAATCAAGTGATGTTAAAGTAATCACATCATACCGAGGAGAAGGTAATCCACACGTTTATGGAAGACGTAATCACTTCATGTGTGAAAGGGGAAAAAGAATATATATATATATAAAGTTAAATATGTTTAAAATATAAAATATATTATTTTTATTTCTCCTTTTTTATTTAAAAACATCTTTTATATGTTCCATGTATAGTGTGAACAAATCACATCGCTTTAAGGGGCAGTAGTCCACACTACATCAAACGATGTTATCGTATCCCCAAAAAATTGAGTAAATAAGAGTTTGTGTTATAAGAAAAATTAAATAAGATTTAGTTCATAATTAATATCATGTAAAAATATATAAACATATTTTACATCATAATTTCCACCGTGAGAGTCATTAAATGAATAACATACAATCACAGTTTTGTGAGGTGGTATTTTACCGTTCAAATAAACATTATGATTGTTGCCCATTATATGCATGTCTATGTAATTGTAGGTATGAAAATTATCATAAAACATCATATTTTTTTATAATGGTGTTATGATATTAACATTCAAGAATAATATTTTAGAAAATGGAAAAGGAAATGGATGAAAAGAGATCGTTGGAAAGTGTTCCCTTAAAAATATATATACTCCTTGATGGTTTATACCAAAAGGATTACTTGGAAATATTTCTGAAAAATTGAGGATTCAAGGTCAATGGTAGGGATGTTTGGAATCAATTTTTAAATATCATGTGTGATTATAAGTGGTTTCATAGGTGTTAGGAATGGGGGGAAATGGTGGCATTTTATATTGGAGGATGAGTGGAACTCATGTAATATTTTGGAAATGAAATTCTTCCATAGATTTTCAAACTGGATATGGATCGAAAAATGTTACAAATTTAATCAAAGAAACTATAGGATTTAATTAACAGAAAAAATGGATCTTGTACTAGTGTATAGGTCGTTTTGGGCTTTATCGTTAATGTTTTCTCCTTTATTATTCTTAATTTGACATTATTCTTTGTAATTAGTTTTAGTTACATTTAGTAATATTTTTTGGTAACAAAATTTTTGATACTAATATAAATAATAAATTATTCTTATTCTAAATATTTAATCAATTTTTCTAAATTTCAATCAATTATGTGGTAGAAATTGAGTTAAATTTAATCCCTTCGACGTGATGATAGTGCTGGTTTCTGAAGTGAAAATGTTAGAAAGATTCCTATGGTTTTATAATAACTTATAAAGATAAATTGATTGAAATTTAAAAAAATATTAATAATGGATAAAAATAAATCTTAATTAAAAATTAAAACCAGTTAAAATTATAATTTATCCTTCTAAATAAATTAGATTAAAAATTACCTTTGAATTAAAATTCAGTATTTTAACAATTTATTAATAATGAATTATTTAATAAAAATATAAAATACTCACCATAACCTAATTATTATATTTTTATTTAAAAAATGATGCATATTTTTAAAAACTAAATCATCTAATTTTTTAAAATTCATATGTAAAAGTGTTCTCCATTAAAGTGTCGTAAAATTGTTTATATAAAAATATCAAATTTTATGTGTAAAATAGAGTATTTTATTATATAATTCCTATCAATACTATAGGATGATTATCAAAAATATTTTATTTAATTTATAATATATATATTTCCAAAAAATAATTAACTACTTTTAATTAATTATTTTTATTAATACAAAACCCCTTTAGAATCATAAAAATAAATATATTTTTTTATTTCCAATTGGTTTTTATTTTCAATTCCCATTAAATTGTAACATAATAATTCCTTTTATATTTATATAAACCAGCTATTTACATAAAATAGTTAATAATATTCATAAAATATATTATATATCTCATTGAATTAAATACTAACATTTTAATAAAATATTATTGTTCGGTAAAACTCATTCTCTCCTATAACCTGAGCCATCGAAGATGTTCAATCTTCCATATATCACATAATTACTCAATGTTTCATGCATTTTAATATATACAATCTATTTTAAATGCTAAATATAATATAAATTATCCATATATTATATTCCCTTACATTCTTGGTGTCGCGTGTCACACATACTATCAAATACAAGGTTCTCACTTTAGAATTCTAGTGGGATTACATTCTCCCCATTTTAATTAAATTTAACACTCACAATTTAAAATTTATATTGGTGGTATATTTTTCCATATTTCCTATGGTGAAATCCCACATCATGAGAAGGGTTCATTAAAAATCATCTATAAAATATATAATGGTAAGTGAAAAGTTCACATGGACTAACATAAATCTAGGTATCTAAGTTGGAGAAAACTAGTGGAATGTATAGATACATACTTAGATGAAAACAGTAAATATTTATATGTAGTGATTGAATTCATAAAAAAAACAAGTGAATGATCAATTAGAAGTTTATGGTTTCAAATCCATAAATATATGACAATTTTCAAGGCTATTGGTTTGACAAAAAATAATGTATTTAGAAAACTATTTTGTTTGAAGATACATTTCATAATGTCAAAGAATTATATTACTACATATGTATACTTAAATGGTATATTTCTATAAAATAAATTTCAACATATGGTTTTTCATTGATCTATTTATCAAACCATTCAGAAATTAATATTTGTGCATGAATAAAAAAAATACATTTATAAAAGATCTTATGGACCATTAAAGAGTGAATGGGTCACTTTTTGTATTTAACTATCTTCCCATACCAACATGGTTAGTAGATTAATCTATAATCCAAAAATTAGGTACTACTAGTTCACAAATAACATTTTTTTGTCAAATTATTTAACTGAGAAATAAAAAATTAACCATGAAATTATGTAGGTTAGTGGTTGGCGTGAAACCCTTATCATCCTTTTGTCATGGGTTTGAGACCTGAAACCTTGTTATATTAGATTAGTTTCCATATTACTTATTGTATTTCCTTTACTAAAACCAATTAATATAATTTCTAAAAATAAATATGATGGAATTCCATGAAATAAGGTTAATCACTAAATATCCTTCCAACATATATTTTCAATAAAATGCAAATAAATAAATTGTTGACGAATTTATCTTCACATATATCTTTCCATCGTCTAGAATTTATCCATAATATAATTTTTAGGATTTATAAAATAGGTCATGTTATCATACATATAAATCAACATAGGTTTAACAAAGGTTATTAATTTAAAAAATCCTTTATATTAGTATGTATAGAAAATGTGCATTATCCTAATAAAATCCATTCAGACTGTAAAACCAGGTGCACAGTAAGGCCCCTTTCCATATACTAGGTTACCCCAAATCAAGATCAGAACACCTTGATAGTGTTATTAAACCAAGGTACATCTGTTCAAGAACAATGTCTACATTTATTATCCAGATAGGTATGTAATTATAAGAATACCCACATAATCTCTACCATACCAAAATTCAATCATGTTCTTCTATACTTATCCATATATTCTATTTTAGGGTTATGTTATATGAACAATGTTTTTTTAAATCTAGTTCCGAAGGTTACTAATAAACTTCCTATGATACCAACAGTAGTGACTCGAACCAAGTTAGTCCAGAGTCGGTGTTTTCTATTAATTAAATTGGAACTATTACAAGTAATTGAATCTCTATGGACCAAAAATTTTAGTAGACTTGTTAAAAAAAATACATAAATGTGTCTTTTACTACAAATTAATACACTAATAATAACATAATTTTTTCTTCTCTATAAATAATTTAATTCAAGGATAACTTTATTAAATCTACTATATCCTTCCATATCATTCATAGAAATAATCTTGGATTACTGGGGAAATAAACATAATAATGGTGAGATTAAATTCTCATTATAGAAAAAATAGTGCAGAAGAAATAATGAATCAATGATAATACTATTTATGTCATAGTAAATAATAGAACTCACATACGATATAATAAACATACTAAGAAGGAATTGGTTAAAAAATATTTTAAGGAAATAATTGGACACACATTCCATTCAACTAACTACATTGGGAATAATCAAAATGGGATAGCATGAAATTTAAAAAACATTCCATTTAATCAATAAACTAAGAATGAAATTCATTTTTAGATTTTATCATGAAAAAATCTCATGGATAAAAAATAATGAATCCCAATGAAAGAAATGATTAATTATTACACATCATGTCTTAGTAACATGAACACCTCTACTATCAAGATCCAACCTCTAAAAAGATTCAAACTATGGATAGAAACCCATTTAATTTGGACAACATATTTGTCTCAATGAGATCTTATCGATAAATCTAGGATCTATATCATTTTCATGCTCTACCTATCATTACCAGTACAAGGCATGCCTCATATCGCATAATCAAAATAAATAATATGCCTTATCAAATATCTATATTGAATAATGAATAAATAATTATCAATATTTCAAAAAATAATCATTTAAATATCAAAGTAGACACTATTTGTAAAATGGAAAATGGTTTATGAAATTTCAATATCAATGGTAAATGAAATAGATAATTAAGGGGAATTTAATGTTCAATGATCATATGAGATTAAATATATAGAGGGGAATAAAAAATTATTCAAGTAAGTGAATGTGAATAAAATCCTAAGATATATAAATAAAAAACCATTCACTAGATGTATAAGGATGCAATCAACACAAAAAATACCACATGCAGTAAACATAAAGGGTTGTGGTTGTAGATGAATATAAATACTATAAAATTGGGTTTTATTATAATTATTGATGAAACTAGTCTTTTATATCTAAAACATTTTATTTTAAAATAAAATTTGAAAACCTTTAGATTAATATTTTCCCTTTTAGATGTGAAAATCATGATTCAATTAAATTATGTTGAGTAAATCAATTATTGTCGTATGAGGTAAAAGAACAATCCTTTCACAAGGAAAAATCTTTTGATAAATGCGTAGTCTAGAAAAAGAAAATAATATTACATTGAAAATTTGGTAAAATAAAAAAAGATTAAAAATATGGTTGAATAATTATTTTAAAATTATTTTTAATAAATCTTTATAAAATAAAATATTTAGAAGAAAACTGGTTCTTTGACAAATGAGCTAAATGAAGTTGGGTTTTATTTAAAACATTTTTTAAAACATTTTTAGTAAAAAAGAGTATAAAATGGGTATTAATACATTCAAATGTTCATGAATAACCATAGTAAAAGAAAATATAATGTTTATAGAGCAATTATCATATAATTTCCCCATTGTAAATACCATTGAATGATGATTAATGTTATTGTTTAGGAAAATAATAATTAAGCATTCCAACATGTCCCATACCATATTGAAACTTTTTGAATCATAATAATCATGAATTAATGAAATTAAATTAACATTTAAAATGAAATTAGGATAAAAATTAAATGATATAATATAAGAAAAGGGGAAGTAGATTCACCACACAAAATATGTAAGCGTTGAAAAAGACATTTGTCTCAATAATGTAAAATGTGAGACGAGTATCCCTTATCTTTTTTTCTTTTCAGGTGAACATATTTTAACATCATTTATAATTAAATTATATCAATTTTCTAATAGAGTTAGAATATTTTTCATGATTATCCTTCATTTTATTTCACTTGTTACCTTTTTTGTACATCTACTTAAACAAATATGTTTACAATAAGTGTTTTGACCAAATTCAGTTTATATGTTAAAACAACATTGGATGGTAAACTATAGTCAAATGGTTTACTATATTACATATATAGAAGAATAAACATGAAATAATTATCATATTTATATATAAATTTTTCATTAAAAATCATTAAATATGGTTTTTAAAAATGATCCAATGTTACTGTCGTAGAGATAGTAGGTCGTATATACGCATGAGTATTATTCACAATTTTCCATGATCATTATGGAAAGAATATAAATAATGATATATCTTTATATAATGATAATTATATCATATTAACCATATTATTTAGTAATATGTACTTATATGTATAATTCTTGTGATGTTAAATGAATCACATCGTCTTGAGAATGCGGTAATCTAAATACTACGAGCCATATTATCAATTAACATGTGAAAGGGTAATAAATAAATTAATATATATATAATATATTTTATTTTCATAAATATAAATTTTTCTTTAATATAAAATATATTCTTTTTATATCTCAAATTATAAATTAAAACCATCCTTTATATGTTTTGGGTGTTGTTTGAATGAATCACTTCACTTTGAGGGGGCGGTAGACAACACTTTCTCAATTGATGATATTATATCACCACAAAATAGAGTACATAAGAGTATGTATTATAAAATAATTAAATAAGATTAAAAACATAATATATATAATATATAATATATATAAATAGTTTCCATTATAATGACCACCATAGGAAGCGGTAAAAAAGAATGAACAATTGTCGTTTTGTGAGGCGGTTGTTTGCCGTTCACATAAACAGTATGTCCGTCAACCGTTAAATAGATGTGTGTGTATGTGTAGGTTGATAAAATATAATAAAAAAATACTAGAATATTTATGATACTGGTTTTATTATATGATCATGGAAGAATAATATTTTAGGTGGTGGAAATGAAATTGAATGAAAACGATCGTTGGAATGTGTTTCCTTAAAAATCACCCGACCACTCTTTTTGGTTATAAAAAATGGCTTCCTTGGAAGAATTTATTCCAAAAGGGAGGATTCATGGATTAGGGGAAGGATTAGGGGAAGATATTTTGGTACAGAGTTTCCAAAAAAACTGATTTGATATGTGTGAGGAGTGAGGAGAAGTGGTGGCCAATTATAGTGGAGGAGGAGTGACACTCTTGTAATATTTTGACCAAGGAATTGTTCACACGTTTCTAATGTTGTAAGTGGATAAAATAATGGAAATAATTATATAAAAGAGATTATAGGGTATACATATGTCCATACAATTTCTCTTGGTAAGTTTATAGGTCGTTTTTTGCCTCATGGTTAAGGTCTTGTACCTAAATAAGATTAATTTAACCCTTATCATTGAAATTAATTTTCATTAATTTATGTTATATTTTAGTTAAACAAATTGGTATAATTAAAAATTATCAATTAGGAAGACTAAAAATATGGAATCTATTTATCCAATTTCCAATCAATGAAGTGGAAAATTTTGATTTAACTTTAACCGCACATACGAGATGAAAATGCAGGTTTTAAATGTAAAAACCTCCAAAATATTTCGATATTTTTATAGTTAATTTAAAAATGAAATTAATTATTATGAAATAAATTGTATTAATTGATAAAAATGATATATAAATAAACTTTTAAAACAATTAAATTTTTAATTTATCCTTGTAAATAAATTATATGAAAATCATCTTTGAACTAATATTCAGTATTTTTAGCTTTTTTTTAAATCTAAAATGTTCCAAAAAATATATAAAAAACCACGATAACTTAAATATTATATTTAAATTAAAAATATGAATTTTATTTTTACATATTAAATAAATAATGTTCAAAATTCATATTTAAAATGGTTTTACAATTAAATGGCGCTAAAATCACCTTTATAAAAATATAGTTTGTTATTTGTAAAAGAGAGTTCGTTCTTATCTTATGCCTATCAATCCAAATGGACGAATAAGAAAAATTATTGAATATATAACATATATATTTCATTAAAATAATTAAATAACTATAATTAATTCTACTAATTAATTCAAAACACCTTTGGAAGCATAAATATTAAAATATTTCATTTTATATCCAAATGGTTCTTATATTCAATTCCCATTAATTAGTCACCGATGAATTAATTTTATATTTATATAAACCATTAATTTTTATTAATTATTCAATACTCTAGATAACAAGTATTTTCTTTCTTATTATATTGATTAATATTATTTTAATAATATATTATTGTTTAGTACAACTCCATCTTGTGTGTAAGGAAACCTATCGAATAATGTCTCTCTTGAGTGTAACGCATGTTAACATTGGGTTGAATGCATTGAAATATATAGAATCTATTTTAAATATTAAATATATTATAGATTATATCAATATTATGTTCCCTTAATTTCTCGGTGTCATGTGTTATATAATCTTTAAAATGAAAGCTTCTTAATTTAGTATTTTCAGTGTGTTAAATTTATAGTTTATAAAAGTTGTTACAAATGACATTTATTGATATAATAAAATTAATATTTATCAATTTAAACCATTAAAATTACAATAAATTAAAGGGTTTCTTGAAAAGAAAAATGGAAATAAAAAATCCCACGGAGGTTGCAGTCTAAACGTACTCATGGTTAATGATATCTTCATTTATAGAACTCGAGCAACGTAATGTATAATTTATCATTATAGATTTTTTTTAAAAATTTTAAACATATTTTTCAAATAAAATAATGGTATCATTCAACTTATGTGGTTAAGGGAAATGAAATATGATATTTTATGGTGGTGGTAGGCTTTGTACAGAGAGATAACGTTTTCAATTTTCATTGGGTAATATAAAAGGGTGGTAAAATATTTTACCATTATTATAATAACATACCATTCAAATAATGATAAATATTTTATCATTTGAATATCATAAAATTAAATTTTAAAAATAATAAATTCATATAGGGATCAAGAAAAGAAGGAAAATAGTTTGAAATCTATACATTTTTATTTGGTTTGCCTCATTTTCAAAAGGGGTTAAACATTGAAGTATGACATTTTAAGAATAACAAATCCTTAATAAGATGTATATGATTTCTTAAGAGGTTTTTCCGAATATTTTCATCTATAAATATTCTATTTGGTTGTGGGAAGAGTATAAGAGATTATTGCCCCTTTAATAAGTGAATATGAGTGACATTTTCTCAAATACCGAAAACATTTCAATAGTGGAAAATCACATTCAAACAAAAATGGATAGGATAATGAGAAATAATAGATATGAGAATATATAAGGTTCATAAACACCTCATAATATCAATTGATAAAATTTGTGACATGTTTATCCATTTACAACTTAAGTAACTCATTTTTTCCATTTTGTTTTCACTGTAGTAACTATTCTTCCCTAAAGTATATTATCCATTATGACCTCGAATAAAATGGCCCTTATTATATATTTTTTACAAAATTATAAATAATATTAAACCTATTTTCATCACTTTTTATGTGATAAAATTAATTATACAATACAAAATGAATATTATATTAAAATGATATTTTGGAATGAAAAACATAGATAATAAATTCCAAATTTAATAAAAGTAACATTTTTAAAATTTTAATTTTGCTTAAAAAAATATTTTGTTTTCTTAAAAATATTTTTCATAAATTTATAATTCAAACAAATATATTCAAAATAGAATAAAAGTAAAGTTATTTGTAAAAAAAATATTTTTCACTATTCATAAAAAATCAATCTGTTTTGAAAAATATATAAAATTCATTTGAAAATTATGTTTACATTCTAAATCCAAAAATGAATCAAGTTTAATCTAAATTATATTATAATGTTTATACAATTTCATTAGTGAAAATAAAAATGTAAAAAATCCTCTTTTATTGAAAAATGTTTTTTTTTAAATATTTTTATTAATTTTTTTTCATATATAATTATAACATAAAATATATTAACTTATTTTTTTGATATATTAAAATTTTATAATTGTTCAATATAATCAATTAGGATAAAATATAAATTACTTCACCAAAATAGTTTCTTTAAAAGATATATTTCATTTATACGCTTTAACCAATAAAATTAATTGTTTATATTCAAAAAATTAATTTTTCCACTCCCTTGATATGAAAATAATTATTAAAATTATATATAACTATATATATAATAATTTAATAATAATTAAATTTATATTTATATGTGAAAAACACCCACATGTATATATATATATATATAATATTTTGATGTCTAAATTTATGTTTATTGTGACTTATATTATATAAGTATTTTGTATTAACAATAAATGACATAAATATAATTATTTATAATATGAAAACTGACCATATTTTGAATTAATATATTTTTAATTGATATATTTCATTCCTATACAATTACATAATAAATCATTCATTCATTCCACTCTCACATCACAATGCAAAATTCTTATTTCATATTATATATTTTTCATAATGATTTATCCTTTTATAGCTCTCTTATAAAATATTGGTTTTATTTTTCTATTGATGATATGAAATGATGAATATGGTCCGAGGAATTTCATAGTAAGGTAGATTATATTATTTTTACCCATTTCCCCTATTGATTGATAAAAGTTTCTATGGAATTATTTTATCTATTGTGAGTATGAATCCTTGATGTGAAATATTTAGTTTAAAGTGATTTTTTTGGAAATGTACCCATTAGAATAAATAATTTTTTCAAGTTTTATTTATATATTTTAAAAATTATATCCATTTTATTTTCAATTACAATAAATAAAATGATAAAATATTTAGAATTATAAACATATGGTTTATAAAAGAATATGGTTTCTAAAAAATGGGTTGTTACATTCCATGCATAAATAAATTTAATCCTCTATATTTTAATTACTTATAGCTATTGAATCTAGGTGAGGGTATTCAAATAAGATTAATAATTTGATATCTAGATTATAATATGACATATACCTTAGTTTATTAAGCTATACTAAATTACTTCTCTTTCCTTATACAACATTGATTATTCATTGAATCGTATACCCCAATATGTATATAACACAATAATATTTTCTCCATAACATACCTCTCCAAAAAAATTGAATATCCAAGATATTTAAACACTTTGAGATTATATATTCCTAAAAAAATAACAATATTTTAACCCTCAATTGTATTAGTCACTAGTTCTTATTGTCACAAAATAATCAATATATTTCATATTCCCAAAAAGTAGATAAATATAAAAAAGAAATATCATGGATTATTTTTACCTTAAATCAATAATTAATTCCAATACTATCTAAATTAATTTTCTCCGAATACAAAGAAAATTTATTAAATTAAAATCATGAATATGTCAATCCTAAGAGCTATCCGTATAAAAATCATTTGTTATTCAGTAGTTATCCCAAAATTCCTAACCTTATCATAAAATCCATTTTCAAGGTTGTTGATTCTATTTAATATATATTTTAAAGACATAAAATTATAACTAATGAATAAAAACCGTAATATTTGTCACATAACCCTTGTAATATTTATAATATTCCAAAATATCATCAATAAATACCACTCACTAATGATAATACTTCTGATTATAAAAAAATAATTTCCATTTTTGAATCAACCATAAGACAATAGGTAATACGTAGAAACAAAAGTTATATACAAACCAAAAAATACTAAAATTCCTAACCATTTAATTAGTCACCCTTATTATGTTATAAAAATAGCGATTTTTAGATACAAATATTTTGTAGATTCAACTTCCTGATCATGTTTAAACAAAATTATAAAAACAAAATGGTTATGAAAATATTAAATAGAATCATAGTATATAATTATGAAATCTAAATATTAATATTATTTCTCTAACGATACATTCATTTCAACCTATGATAATTTCATTTCAACATTGATATACTTAGTTAATCCAATAACTCTCTTTTTTCAACCTATGTTACTTCATGTTTGGTTATCTTATACATCTTAACCTAATACCTTAAATTAATTAGGAAATAAATGATTCAATATTTTTTAAGATGAGAATGTGATTGACCAATGTATATCCCCCAGACATAAATAAAAAAGTGTTCAATTATTACTATTTTTTATGCACTATGTCTAGTTTATATAATACCCAGTACACCCTCTTCTACTTTCTTACCACTTTGTGTAAATTTTCCAGATCCAAATTCCGCAATTTGGTTTCTAGAAAGGTATGAATTTACTAAGAAAACCATACAACCTATAATTTACAAATATTTCATGACATTATCTTATACTTATTCAATACACATAATGTTTACTAAGGATATCACAAAAATTCTCAAATACTATAGCCCAAAATTTTATATATTACCTCAACTAACCTAAAATTAAATATACACCATTTATAATAGAATAAAACTTTACTAATCAATCATTGATGAGATTAAAAATTCCCAAATTATCCTCAAACGATAACATCCAAATATATAATTTTATTTAAACCTTGTAATTATACAAACTATGACATCGTAGATTTCATTATTTTTTAATTTTGTGATATAAATAAAAATTTTCATTACAAAAAAAATCCCAAGACATCTTATGTTTTGGGTTTTATAGTATTTAAAAGTAAATCAATTAACAAAACATTTCCCCTTTTTATCCAATGAATATTATACATTCCACTATAATATATACTGCTTAATACCTAAAAATTCTTCAACATATCCCTCAATTTATTCTCATTATATACACTTCTTGAAACATCTTACATATAAATTTTATTCCTAACCAATAGAAATGGAAAAATAATAAAGTATTGATCTTAGATAATTATTAATGGTAAAAATAAGAGATAAAAATCAAATATTACATGTGAAAATAAGATGAGAATATGGGTATAATTATGATACATAAGAAAAGCATACAAAAAAATCATAGATCATAAATCATTCCAAAAATCATCACATAAAATAACACATGAATAAAAATATGGAGTTAATAAAAACACTCCATGATAGAATAGCATATTCATAAGAATAATTATAAAACTACGAAATGTCGTTACAATATGGGACATAAATTTATATAATGAAAATAGAATTCATGTGCCACACGATCAGTGCCCATGAATATGAGAAACTAAAATGTATGAATGAATACCTATCTTTTGAGATATAAATTTTAAAACAATGCATCATAGGGACGTATAGGATCACAACAGTCACCACCCATAATTATGAATTCCAATTTAAATAAATCACATATCAAATTATATGAGACCCTTGAAAATAAAATTAGATTCATTTAACACTTCATAAAGAACCCATGGAATGAAAATGTTTTTTACCCATCAAATGACGATTTCCCAATAGAATGAAAACGAGATTCATTACCCATTTTAAATGGGGTTACATAAAGAAATAGTTTATAATTCATTTAATTATCATAAAATGAGAAACCCATATGTAAAAAATGGGTATCCAATGACATCAACTAACATTATAGGTAAATCCAATTAAATAAAAAAAATAAATCACATGGAATTTATAACATGTAAATAAATGATATATGATTTAGTTAAAAACTCTCCCAATTAAATATGTGTTTGACATCTAGGTGAACAAACATTAATAAAAGTATTCTAGATCAGGGTATTCACATCAGAAAGTCCTTAAAATAAAAAATTATGATTATACCTTGAAAATGATTAGTCATGTCCAATACTCTGATAGATCATTTATATAAAATAGATGATTTTTAATTGAGTTAAATAGGGAAATAAGTCTAATGGTTATGATTGGAAAACATCATCATACAAAAATAATATATGTGAATGGAAAATGACATTGATTAAAAATACACTGAAGATGATTTGGAAAATTCACTTTGGAAATAATAAATATTATTGATCTTTTAAAATAATTTTAGGGGAAATATTTTTTTTTCATGGAAGAAAATAATGTTTATTTTATAAACATTGAAATCATAGAGGGAAAATATCAAATAAAATAGAAAATGTGCAGGAAATATTTGTTTCTAAAGAAAATGATTAAAATGAGATTCTTTTTATAGTTTGATCAAAAAACCCATACAAAGAATATTTCAATTTTGTTTTGAACAATATAAAGTATTTTAAGAGTACTTTAATCTATTATATTTAATTTTTAAGAAAACATATGATTAATTTGGACATTTAAGAAGTATTTTCTCAACATCAAATAATAGAGATGGTTTGTTAAACTATCAAGAAAAAATACAGGTAAAACATGTTACAAAGGGAAATTAAACATCGAGAGAAAAAATATAATCGTATGAATATATAATTTACTGATGAAAGGTTTGATAAATATTAAAAATTCCAAATATTTATTACTTATAAAATAATCTTTATTTAAAAATATGATTCACAATAAAACCCTTACGGGTTGGATAACATTTTTTCCTGAACTACTTCTAAGATGGGAAAGATTTGAATTAGTGGAAATTTAAAATATTACATGATATGGCTCTTAAAACCCATTAATATAGTAAGATACAATCATTATACAGTAATAAGACCTTATTAAAGGTATCATGGTGCACATTAAGAATTATGTATCCATAAATTGAATTTGAGAAAAAGAACCCCTTTCAATGTTCCCACACTTAGTATAATGCACCCTATGATACTATATAATAAACATAAATATCTTAAAAACTTTTTTTATAACCATTTTCATATACTCAACCCTTTGTGGAATTTATTTATAATTATTCTCTAATATTATATTAGTGAGTGATTACTAATATTCTATGTTGGTTAAGAGTAATCTTGAAAAATTTAAACTATTTTCATTGAAATATTATCAGTATTCAATATTCATCCAAATTTATTTATTATAATTTCATTAAATTTAAATTAGTGAATGGATTATTTTGATTTATAGAGATTAATTTATTTTAATGTGTAATTTAGATTTTATGCTACAAGTTGAAATAAAAAAACATTCTGTGATTTCTAAGAAATAAATGTTGTGTTCTTATATAATGAGTTATATATTGATGTATCTTATCCATAACTAAATAAAAATTATATAAATAATTATATGATATTATACTAGTAGTATATGTTTCCTGATCATTAATGATGTAATCTCATAGCACTGTTCATTTTGGTGTTGAAATAGACCCAAGCTTGAACATACCATTATTAATAGATGATTATGAGTTTATTTACTTGCAGCATCATTTAATGAGTAATGATATCACTTAGTGTTTTAGTTTGATATATTATAATTAGAAAGGGTGTAGAAAAATAATAAATGCATATGAAAGTATTAAAAATGTGAATATAATATTTTACTCTTCGTACTGTTGTTTTAAACAATTGAATTATCCATGATCATTTTTTAATAATATCATTAATAGGATATCCAATTTATCATAATACTACTTTAGTGGTATAATAAACGTCATAATTATCCTTTAAACACATGCACAATAGAAAATTTAATTGTTCACAGAATGGTTTAATTGTATAATATGTTTTATCAATTAAGAATCTAAAATATGTTATAAATAAAATAATGTTTAATTAAATATTATATTAGGAACAAATGAATAAGTTTTTTAAGGAAAATGAAATGTGATGTCTTATGGAGTTGGTAGTTTTCACAAACAAAAATATAATTTTTTCTTATCTTAAGGAAAATGGAATGGTATTTGAATCTTTTAACATCACTACAATACAATAAAAGTATAATATTGAAAATTATGATATCATATAAAAATGGTGAAAACATTTTACCAATAAAAAATTCATATATGGATACATAAAAGAGGACGAAAAAATAGAAATCTATACATCACCACATTGATTATCTTCTGTGTGTAGTGATTAATCATTTAAAGGATTATTTTTAAGAAGCCTCAAAACTAAATAAGATGTATAATAAGGTGTAAGGGAGGGTTGTGTCGATTTGTATCCAAATGTATGGGTTTTTTTGTGGTGTAATGTGATCATATTAGTCCCCATTTTATAAGTGAAATGGTGTGGCATTTTTATTAATAACAGAAAGCTTTCGGTCATGGAATGTCACTCTCAAGAAAAAGGGTTGAAAATTTAAAAATAATATAATATTGAAATTTTATGGTCGATCCAAAAATAATTAACTAAAATAAAACATGTTTTTTACATATTTGGCCCTTTATCACTTAGATTACTCATTTTTTTCCTTTTTTCACCACCATAACTAGTTTTTTTTTGATAAATTTCGATTTTAGCCCAAAAATAATATGTTCCTTATTCTATAATTTGGACATAATGATTTGAATTTTTAAATCCATTTTTATTCTATTATTAAATTTGATAAATATAATTTTTAAAATATTGAATGTATAATTTATTAAAACAATTACTTGAATAAGATAGCTTGAACTATAGAATGTGTATTATAAGTTGGTAAATAAAAAAATTGTAAAATTTTAAAATGAATTATAATATAAATTTATTCTTTAAGATGTGTTTTATTAATTAATAATTCATACTTATATAATAATAATTTCAAAGAAAAACTTATTATTTGTTAAAACGGTATTTTTCACTATTTAACTAAAAATAGACTGTTTAGAAAAATCCAAAAAAGTCATCCTAAATGAATTTTGGCATCATGAATAAAAAATAAATATATAATTTTTCTGATCTAGTTATACAACTAATATATTTAGTTTTCAAATGAAAATTTATGATTTAACGAAAACATGCTTTTATTGAAAAATTATATTTTTAAACATTATGTGTTCTAAATAATATTTCATATTAATTTATAATCTTAATGGAGTTAATATGTTAGTTTAAATAATATTACATTTTAAATTTCATAAATTTATTCTATTATGTTAAAATATAGAATACCAAACAGAACAAATAAAAAACAAATATTAAACTTATATGCTTTAAGAATTAACATTAGTTATTTATGTTTTTAATTTTATATTTACTACTTCATTAATATTAAATTTTTTAATATAATTAAATATATATATATATATTAAATCATATTTTATTAATAATTTTTCTAATAATTATTTAAAACACACAATCATATATATTTATAATATTTTGATATCATATATTTACTTCATTGTGAGTTATATTATTTTAAATTTAATACTTAAAAATAAATGAATTAAATATTAATTATAGATATGTTAAAAATAGCCATATTTGTAATAACCATTTTTTTCAATAAATTTTTTTTAATTAAAAAATGAAATTCTTATCTATGGACTTACTAAATCATTTTCTCGTTGCACTCTTGCTTTTCAATGAACAGTTCTTATTTCATATTATAGATTTTGTATAATGATTTCTATATTCATTGTTTTATTCCTCATTAAAGGTTTATTTTGATTGTTGATGATACTCAATATTTAATACCTTTAAATGGATTTTTTATGTATGATGATTTTATTCTTTTTTGTATATTTTCCATTATTTATTTAGGAACATTTATTGGATTCATTTTATCCATGGGGAATAATAATCCATGCGGTGAAATTATTTTTATATGCACATGTAATGAAGCATTCCACTTAAGAATGACTATTTTTTTAATTTAATTAATATCTCACATGACTTATTTCTTAATTATATTCAATGAATTTAAAAAAAGAAAAAAAAATTCAAGCTTATAAACATATTGTTTATAAAATAATATGCTACTGAAAAACCATGGGTGTGTCATAAATGTTTTCAATATTTGAAATCACAGATAACCCCCATCAACTATATGATACTAGAGTCTTGGATCGTCCATCGATATCAGTTACCCCCCCCCCCCCCCCCCTCAAATAATACCTCTGGATTCTCTGAGATGTGTGTCCGCCAATGTCCTATCATTTTGGTGACATGAGGCTACATAGTGTAGGGGATTAGTTCTCCCTAGATTAACATATTTCCTTAGTAATTTGTGGATCCATATGTGTCTTTAAAATAATGTATTAACATTGGAGATCCAAAATTCGAGTACTTACTCCACTATTAAGCATTTCTCAATGAGAATTTTATCTTCCACTATAGTTTTGAATAATGATATGGATGCTTCAGATATTCATAAAAGTTTTCACTTCATGACTTTTGGCCCTTATGCTACTCTTTGATTTCCATTGGAATATAATGGATAGTTAGTTTAATAAAATCAGTTTATGTGTAGTATTTTTGATACATTATGCCCCATGTTTGTTACTCGTGGGATTCAAACCATCATGGGTTGGTGTTTGTATGATTTTGATCGAGTTCAGTGGATATGAATAGATTTGACTACATCTCCATTATATCCTTACAACATGGTATTTTAATCTCATTGTGTGTTCCTATTTACCATCCTCTTGGATGTTACCTATACTAGTATTTTGAGATAATGTATTTATTTATGATTAAATTGTTGTTTTTAGAGAATACTACTGAGTATGATTATACTCATACCTATATATGATTCTTACCCACATTTATTTTTTATATATAATTGAAACACATGTGAGATATGTTCTTGATAGAGATGGAGATGGAATGGCTTGTTTAAATCTGAGGACTAGTAGCAATCTTGGTGGGTTCAGTGTTGGAGAATATTATTGGTATCATAAGTGGATTGTGGTAGGTGTTGTTTTGATTCATTGTTATATTACTTATAGGTCTTCATCTCAATTTCATAGGATGGTTTTTCTCTTTGGTTATTGAATGTGTATTTTATCCCTCTTTCATTATGGATTATATAATTGTTATCATTTTTGATATTAGTGATTATCTCCTGCATTTTACATATGTAGTGTAATTATATATATATATATATATTAAGAGTATTTTATTTTATATTATGCATTGGGGACATGCTTCTATTACTTGTTGTTATAGGATATGACTTCCCATACTATTTTATTTTCCTATTTTTGGATACTCAACCACATCTATCCTATTGGAAGTGGGCTTAGGGCTGAAAACTAAACTTACTTCTAACTGATTAAGGGCCCTGCTATATAGGGTTGAGTTTGATTGGTATCATATTTGGCTTCACATAGGTATAAAGTTTATAATTTTTTGTAATTAATGGATGGTTTCATAATTTTGGTTAATGATAAAATATTGTTCTCATGTTTAGATTTTAGGCTATAAAAACTATTTATTGTGAAAATTCACATGTATAGATTCACCAAGACTCTAATAACATAATTTATGACCTGATACATGACGAAATATGTTATAAGTATTAATAATAGTGCATGAATAATATACGAATGGATCATTGATTTCCATGTCCTTCCTGATTCATCTATGACGATATGATCTGTTAATTTGGATTGCCTATTTAGATTATTAGAGGCCTCCATATAGGCATCCAACCAAGATTCAAAGTTATATTCCTAGAATACGTATAAATATGATAGAACCTCTTTCAATCAACAAATTGAGTGACAAGGTTTTTGTTTAAGGGACCAGAATCCCTCCCCCACCTATTGTGTGTCATTCCCTACGTTTTATATTATACATAATTCTTAGCAGCATACATCATATACTATGTGAGAATCTAAGAGTAGTGTATTATTATTTATATATTGTACTATTGTATGTGACCCATGTCTGTTCTATGGGACTCAATGAAGAGATGGTTCTTCATAATATATCTAACTTTTGTGAGCATCCGAAATCTATTATGTATGATTAGATGTTTTATTGGTTCTCTATTGTGATTCCTAAGAGTTTATGAGGCATTATTTAATATACTCGATATATTTATATCCATTCAATGTGATTTTAGGTACAATAACTTCCGTTGAATATTGGTGTTAGATTCTATTTTGGAGGAGATTATAGTTTTTTTTATATAGGAAGAGACTCCATAAATAATGGATATGTTGGGTGGGATATGAGGATAATGACATAAGTATATTTTTAGTTGATCCAAGCCCATAGTGGATGCAGTTAATTTGAGTCCAAGACCTGCATTACTTACTATATATAGATTTTAAAAACTCGATGTTGACTCTTGTATCAATATTCCCACAATTAATTATGAGTCATTAGTGGCTGAGTTACTTCTCATGAACATGATGGGATAACTCAACAGTTGTTTTATTTTGATACATTATTTAGAATAAAATTTTATTTGATGTTTCATCACCCCATAGAAAGAATTACCAAATTCTAGTACACATTGATGCCTAGAGTCCTTGTGAGGTGTTCTCAGATCATGCTATGATGGAGATTATTCAAGTTCACTAGTTTGGGTGGAGACGCTAAGAGTGGAGTGGCCCTGATATGGTTGTGTTTTCTTAATACATTACCTGTAATTGAGTCCCCTTGCTAATCATTAAAAGATTTAATTTTTTTATAAATTTTACCCTAGCTGTAGGGGTAGGATAACATGTCATCTAATGAAATCTAGAGTGATGTAGTGCACATATGTCCAGGATAAAGATGGAGTGTTTACTGAACAAATTCCTTTTATATAAAAACATACATATTGTATACTATATTATAATTAATCAAGCTGTTTGAGGGAAATTTAAGATGGTTGATACATCAATCCACTCCTAAAAAATCACATTTAGATACTTCTTATCTATAATATAGTGAAAATAGTAAAAGATGAAGGTTGATGTAATTTCATGATGGTTATGGTTAGGTATCAGTGAGTTAATTCAAAGTTTGATCCAAGTTATTCTTTATGTATAATTATAATTCATGTTAATGATGTGATTTATTCTTCTAACATCTTATGTTTATTAATTTAAAAAAATTAATGTGGGAACCCAAATGAGATGCTATTCTATTAGAGAGATTCTAATTTTAATGTTATCATTTTTCCCATATATTTTGGTAATGTGAGTTTATCTTAGTGCAGAATTTTTTTATAAGATTTATTTATTAAAGAGATGAGATTATATTTTATCCATATCTATATGAATTGGGTTCCAGTGCTAGTACTGTATGGTAATGAATATATGATAAAATAAATCAACGTTTACCACTAGTAGTTGGAGATACTCCTCAGGTATGGAAACTGGAGCCCAACCATGGAAATATTTATGCCACGTCCTAGTAGATAGTGAGAATGTATTTTATAAATTGAGAAATTATTGTGAAATTAACTCTCGAAAAAATATTTATGAATTAAAAAATGATTTTAGTGGGTCATTCATGGGTGGCCCTTATAGATATTCAAAGGTTTTCATCAAATTGAATTTTGAGGATAATGTTAATATGTTTCTTAGTGGAATGATAACAACCCTTGGGGTGTTTAAATGTATATTTTCTAAAACATTCCTTATATTAGCTCATAGAGGATCATATTTTGTATTTAATGGATTTTTCCTTACCATAACATGAGATTAAAAACTATGAAAAAACCCATCATAACGTGAGATATAGATTCATGTAGAAAAATTATAATTTATTTAATAGAATCTATTTATGTTTTTGAGGTCATAAGTTATACATGAAGAGAATGGTTGCTGATTTTTCTATATAAATAAACTATGTTCATAAAATGGTCAAGGAAACTGAGTAGATATCCTTTGAGTAATTATTTTTTTGAGTAAAAATAGAATATACCCGTATTCAATCAATAGTGGTGGCTCCAAAACCTTCTTTTTGTGAATGGTAAAATCTATTTTGATGTCGGATTAGTGGTTCTATGTGGTGGACCTTCTTTGGAGATATACATAAATAGTCATCTTAGATGTAAGGGGAGTATTGTTTTAAATTTCTACATAGATAGTTAATTTCTCAAGGAATTCTTGTAATGTGTTGGGATATAAATCATAAGGGGAAACATTAGAGTATCACAACCCTTAATTTTGAATAGCTAGTGGATATTTTTAATTTTAATTCTAACATTACACCACTTATTATGTGTTTGTGGTCGATATTTTATTAGGATGTTGTGGTTTTTTGTCACTCATGTTTTGTTAAATTTTTTCCTAGGGTTTTGGGATGATATAGTGGATTCATCAAAATGGTCAAGGATTTATACTTTTTATTTTGCATGTCTGGTCCACCCGATGAGAATAAGTGTTGTTGTGAATCTTGACAAGGTTTTGATTGGCCCATATGTGATAATTAGAATATTTTATGAAATAATGATGAAAAAAGCATGAATTTTTTTATAGTGAATTTGAATCCTATTTGGGATTGAGATATTGATGAAGTATTCCTAGAAATGGTTTTGTAGGATGATGATAGAAATCTCTTCTTTCTGATATGTGATAGTGACATACATGATTTTTCCTCATGTGTAGTATGGGATGAAGTAACTGATGATGAACATAGGATTAATTCTTCTTAAAAAATGTTCCAATGTTAGTGTGAAATTTTTTAATGTAATTACTATTCTATATGGCATGGATGGGTGGTCCCTATATGAAAATGATCGAAAATTGTAAATAAATTTTGGGTGAGAGGTACTCTCACAAGTGATAACATTGTCTAAGGACACCTTTTGGTGTGAGTTTTGAACGATTTTAGTTTTTTCATCAATGATTCAAGAAGATCGTAAAATTAGGAAAGGATTTAGGTTATGATCTATTAAAAATACGTTCTTATAGGAAATTTATTTTTCAACTTTGTTATTTCATTTATATATCTAGTTCTAGTTTTATTATTGATGGTAGAGGTTTATAGGAAGTTGATTATTGAGTACATTTATAGAACACACATTCATCGGTTAAAAAGGTGTGTGAGATGGTGGTTGTTTATCATATGAGATTTATTTTTTTGTTTTCTTATTTTGTTTCTATATGCTATCCTTTCCCTGGTAAAATTGGTAAATATTTTAAGGGTATATTAACATGGATCTATCATAAGTGTGACGTTTCTCAACATTGTGTTTTTAATCCATGGGACCTCCTAAGGGGTAAATTCATAAATTAACCATGGTTAAAGTCTTTAGAAAAGTTTTCCATGGTTCTGTTGAATCTAGTATATAGTGATTATCCTTGACTAATCATGTGAATAAAGGATACTATAGAAGGTCCTTAATAAAAATATATTAATTATAATAACATTATTGTTTTCAATATTGACTACACTTTTATTAAATTCTTATATGACATATACATAGATTTATATGAGAAACAAATTTGTGGTTGCATATAGTATAATTTTTTTACCCATGGAATAATGTAATTTGAGTTCACATCATGATTTTAAAGCTTGGTTCCTCACAGATGCATTAATAAATTTAGAAATAAATATTTAATTGATTAATTTAATATAGGGAACCCTCACCTTTTTTGATTTTTATGATTTCAACCTCACTCACTAGGTTTATCTTTATAACTACTTCTTCTAGTGGATTGAGTTGTGTAATCATTTGGACAATCCTATGTATCTAATGATCACATTCATCTAGGTGGATCAATGAACGAGCTGGAATATAATATATTCTGGATAAATTTGCAATCTAATCACTTGGAAGTACTTGTAATTTTTATTTAGGCAGTTCTTTATGAATTATATGAAAACATTTAGGGTTACTTCCCACCATTATGCATATATTATTCTGGGTGTTTATAATTTGTGATCATTCTTGTATTACTCCCTATACCCTATTGTGATAATTGGATCCCATTAATCGATTTTACCCTCAGTGCCATGGATAACATTAGGATGGAAATAAGTTTACCTAACATTGAGCTATATGTTTATATGATTTCATTTATGGAATAAAAGGAACAATATAGACGTATGAGTGTTTCATTGTTTGATGGGTGGATTGTTATTTTCTCTCATTCTCTAACTCTTATCCCTCTTTAATCCACAGTTTTATTATCTTATGAAAAGGTTGAGTCATGTAATTAAACATCAGATAAAGGAATAATGATGTTTTAGTGTCTATAGTGTAAGGGGATGTTATCTTAGGGTTTTATATGATATTAAGTGTGGTAAAAGGCCCTGTATAACGAGTTGGTGATGGAAAAATATTGTGTCATGGGATTTTAGGGGTGTGTCTTGGGAGAACAGTTCATGCATGAGGTGCTAAAGATGGTGTGGAAATAAATATCCCAAAACATATTTATCAATATATCATATCCATGGTATACCAGGTGATCTTTTTTGTATGAAAGATATGAAATAGAAGGAATGATAGGGATAAACATGTCTATGTTTGCGATTCATGTGTGTAAGAAGTATGGGAGGTATGAAATTCATGAAAAAAATATACTATATGAAGCCCCCTTATTTCTATGTAAAAACCTTACCATTTACCGTGTAATATTTATGAGTCTAATTTATCACAATAAGTTAGGTATATAAGAAATTAAAACGAAAAAACAGAAACACTCAGGGTGGATCCAACCTGAAACTTTCCCCAACACCATATGAGTGAAATCACTACATTATGTGACATGGTTTTATTAATATAATTAAAAAATTAGGTTGAATATAATAATAATAAAGAATAGGTGAGGAGGGGGGGTTTCCCTTGAATAGTGATGTTGTGGGGAGGGTGCTCAATTATAATATATATTTCTAGTAATAACAATAACTTGAGAAAAAACAATAACAATAACATTATTGTTATTATTATTATTATTATAGATTCATTTTTTGGTCATATCTTATATATACAACATCAGATTGAAAATAAATATATGGAATCATCATCAATACATTGAGAATTATTGTTCAGTAAAAATATGTTTTATGTTATTCTAAATCATAATGTGGGTCTTGGATACCGTTAATAAATTTCACTCATTTGTGATATAAATAAATGTGTATTTTTTAACATATTTCACATTTCCTACAAATTAATAGCCTATCCTAGGTATTTTCTTCAGTGATAACAATAGTGGGTTCCATTCTTCAATCAATGGTTGTTTTTAGGTGAGAGGTGTAGAATTTCAACATAACTCTATGGGGCCCATTATGGGGATTATTCATGATAATCTGTGCATTCTTTGGTCCAACATCAATACCTCATCTACCATTAGGCATCTCATCAGTTGTATTATTTTCATTGTATTTTGTGAGACAACCCAATCAGTTATGGTTATAATATGTCTAAATCTATTCTTGGTTAATCTATCATTGAATTCAGACTTATTACCCTTTTTATGTGTACTACTCGTTGAGTGGATCTTTCATCAAGATAAGATACATTCCCCTTGATAGACACATCTATCCTCAGTTAGCCTCCGGAACCCATTATGATTTTAGTATTGTGATTTTAACTTTCATGGTGTTTGGGGATTATCAATTACTAGATAATCTTATCTAATTTTTCAGTTTTGTTTTTTATGGGTATTTATACCAGTGACTTGACATTAGGGAACCATAAATACGGTATCTCTTTAATTGATGTGAAATTCTCTATGAGGAGAGAGCCTTCCAAAATGGATTCAAATAATGATGTAAATGTATGATAGGTTGTGAATGATTATTACATTAGGACATGTGGTCCTTATTATATTCCATGGTTATCTTTGGAATGTGACATAAAGAATAGTTAACATCTTCAGACTATGTTGTTTATTTTTGGTTGCTCTAAGTAACCCTTTTATTACTCTTGAAATTTTTACCTTTAAGGGTTTCTATCTCATAATATTTTAATAAACCTAGGTGTACAATAATGGTGTCGACTAAGACTCATAGGATTACCTTCTATTTATTTTATAGAACTCATCAGGTTTTTAAATTTACCTTCCTCCTGGAAATTACCATTACTATGGTTTTGAGTTTTACAGTTTCTTTTTTATTCCTTTTTTTATGGGGTTTATACGTAGTTGGTCTATAAAAACTCATGCATGGGCTTTGTGAATTCATTTTCTTGTCAATGTAGTCATAGAACATTTCAAATATAAAATTTGTATTTGTGGATATGGTATTACATTTTCAAAGATGATGTGTAGTGGTAACATTTATGGATGTTGTGATGGAAGAGCTTGGTGGTACCTGGAGATGATAGTGGTAGGAGATGTTTATATTCAGTGTTAGTAATATGTGATTTAATTATCTTTGTTGCTTATGTTTTTTCTTCTTTAGTTTTTTGGAATATTTCTTTACCTAATTAAATTTGGATTATATACTAGTAATATCTATGGAGCTTAGGTGATACCTTTTGCATTTTTTGAATATACTTTAGTGTAGTTTATATTACACTAATAGGAAAAGTAATAATTAAAAATACTAATTGGTAATAACTATATCAACAAGGTGTACCATTAATTTAAAGAGCCTCTCTAATTAGAAATCCAAGGCTAATCATTCCTTTCTTGGAGTATTGTTAGGATGGGTGACCTACTAGGATTTTTTCATTGGTATAATAACCTAACATTATACTATAAAAAAATAACGAATAATTATATAATAATTTATTTTCTAACAATAAAATTATATTTATGGTTTAATGTTTTATGGAGTTAGATCATAACTGTTAAATAAGAAAACTAAATAACATAAGTGATCAATTCCACTAAATATAAATTAGAAAACAATATAAAACTATTTAAAAGGAAACAATTTTTTATATAAAATATTCTTGGCATTCCTCTTAACTTTTTATCTATTAGTACTCATCGTTAAATGGTAAGAAGTTAATTTAAATATATATGATCAATCATAAGAGTCCTATAAGTTATATATAGTAAATAAATCCATATGTCTATTGAAAAATCTGAAAACCCCATTAAATTTTTAATTTTTTCCCATAATTCTTTGAGTGAATAAAAGAAAACATATCCATAAGTAAAAAAATTCAAAAAGAAATACTTTAAAACCCATATAAAGTGATGATATACCATTTTCTGAATCTTATATAACTATATTCATACCATTTGATCACTCGCAGCAGAAATAACTAGATTATAGTTTTATCTATATGATAAACCACATTGGATTACTCCCTCCTCTTTTCCCATGAAGACATTGAACATTTCCCAATGAATTAGTGAGGGATATCAGACTCACCCATTATCAATTATAATTTTAAAGTAATATTTCTTAATTAAATGTTTAATATATTTAATTTTAATTAGAAATCAAATGAATTTTTTTTGATCCAATAAGTAATGGACTTTCATTTTTCTCATAAAATAAAATAGATATATCTATTTATTATGAAAACAATTTATAAAGGAAGTTTAAGAAAATATTATAGAAAAGAGTTAACATTAAAATTACCTAGGAATAATTTAAATGAATCTTCAACTAAATGAATATTTATTATGATGGTAAATTCCATTCATGTCATTTATGTTAACAAAAACCATTATTTTACACTTTGGTAAAAAAGAGTTCAAAGTGACCCGTACATAAATCATTAAATGGATTCATATATATATATATATATCATTGTAGAGAAAGTAAAATATGGTGAAAATAACATTTTAGTAGCAATTAAATAATAAACAGTAATTATATTGAAACATTTAAAAGTACATGAACAAGGAATAAAATGAGTTGGAAGGGAAATATTAAAAGCTGATTTTAAAATAAATTACCTTACCTCAAATACCTTCTAGCATCATATTTTCTTTAATTATTAATTAAAAAACTATATTTCTTATTTTCATCATTAATTAATTTTTCATACTTATTTCATTATCATTACACCTATTATGTACTATATGATAATGTTTTTAGTTACGTAATTTTTAATGTTTGAGTTAGACATTTTTGGGGTGTTCGGTTCATAATCCCTAAAAATCCTTTTTAGGATGAACATGGTCAATTGGTACAGTGTTAAATAATATCTAAAATCATAATCATGAAATGATTATAATTTATATAAATTTAATACAACATTCTAACTGTATATTAAATTTGTAGAAAAAAATGAGTTACATCACTTTGTTGAGATGGTAGTCCACATTTATGATTGAACGCCAATATCAATTTTCAATTGATGGAAATATAAGAAAATAGATGAATTATTTAATTTAGATAGGAAAAAAGATCATATATAATAATTAATTTTATCCTTATAACTATCCTTATGAGGAGGTGAGGAAAAATGAAACACATGAATTCTTGGAGGTTGTAATCCTCATGTACACACGAGCGATATTTTCATTTCATGTTAGATGAATAAAGAATTAATTTTAGTTTTAAAATAATAATAGAAAATTTTAAGTATATTGAAAATATTTATGACATCGTTTCATAATGGATATGGAATATTTCAAGGATTTATAAAAACAAATAAAAATGAAATAAGTCGGTTAATTCTTATACCTTCTCATTGGAAAACCTCTTTGGATTGAACCTTAAGCCTTCTATGTTTTGTATTAAGGTGAGACAAGTAACTATTGAATATGGGAAGGGATATTGGGGAGATGACTGGTAAAATATTTTATGAACAATATTGCTCAAAAGGATTTATTAATATAAGAGAGAAGGTTCCCTCTTTTAAGTGGGGGGCACCCTTGAAAATATATAATGTTTTAAATTAATATATATATATATATAATTTATTTTCAAAAGGATAAAAATTTAAATATATCAAATATAGGAAGATTAAATGTCTAAATACAATCATAAAATAATATTTAGAGAAATTGAGGTTATGTTTTAACGATTATCTCATAGTTTAGACACCTATTAACCCTTTCTATAACTATCAAGATATCAAATTTTTTTACTATTTAGGGGTAAAGAATGCAACTACAAATGTGTGGGTGAAACTTAAGAGCTATATATACGATATTAACAACCATATACCATTTTATGGTCAATGTTTTTTTTATGAATTTTATATTATTTAAAAAAATATTATTAAACATAATATTACATTAAAGTCATTTTCAGGCAATTCGTATAATTTGACTTATAAAAATATATGGAGTGTAATATAAATTGAATATAAATATTTAACACATCATTAATATTTTAAATTTTTCTATAAAATTCATTCATCCTAACAATTCAACTATGTTATTTTATCTTTAATGTTTTTTAATATATTTAATTGATTTTTCAATATTTTATTACACATTATATCGGTGATGTGTAAGAATTTAAGGTAATTATTCCCTAACTATAAATTAAAAATAATTTATGATGATAAAAAAGTTCATTAATATTTAAAAAAACAGTCCATTACTTAATATAAAAACATTTTAACCTTGACAAAAAATATTATAGATGATAATATCTTGTTGGAGAAAATTTTGATTGTGTCTTTTACATAAAATAAAATAAATAATATAATTAGATTCAAATTGAAAAAAAATGAAAAATAATTGAATATTTGATGATTATGGCCTCAAAAATTTTATCCTATAAAATAAATACATGTTGGTGGGTGCTTTCTAGCCTTAATTGATAGTTTTATCATTTTTTACATTTTTTATATCTATCGAGGAAAAAAATTAATAACTATAGTTACTATATATAATGAAAAAAAGGGGAACTATTTATCCAATTTTAACCACTTTTTAAAAATTATAGAATCCATTTTTTGATATTAACTATCTATATTTGGTAGAAATATATTTTAATATATATCCGTAAAATATAATGAAAACTAGTTTTTTTAATTTAAATTTCATCTAAAAATAAATTTATACCAAAATAATGTATAATGATGATTCATATGTAATTAATTATATTGTCTATAATTAAAAAATAATTAAGTTACTTTACTATCAAAATTATCTTTTATATTATTTTATTTATTGAAAATAAATGATAAATTAAAAAAATAGCATATTCCACTATACACTTATAAATAATTATTTAATGTTTTCCAAAAATACATTCTATATAATTTTTAATTGATGATTTAAAAAATTATGTTCATTTTTTCAAACAAAAATTCTATAAATATTAAATTAAGAATTAAAATAGAACCATATAATTAATGAAAATTTATTTAGTAAGAATAAAACCACTTCCTTATTGATGGAAAAATTACTTAATATTCTTACACTACATAAAATATTATTAATTAATATTACTAGGTCATGAAACTAATTACAATATAATAACATATTCATGCATGGTGTGTGTGTATATGGGTACAAAACACACTGAAAGAACATGTGTTATCCCATGGGTACATTCCATTTTAAGATAAGCAAACCTAGTGGATAATAACATGTGGTGTTCTTAGATGGTAGCCAAAGTATTACAGGAGACCCATGGGGTAAAATGACTAGTTTCATGATATAGTAAGTTTGGTTCATGAAAATATGTAGCTAAACCAATACCCAACCTGAAGAGTAAATATGCTACCTAGGATTTATTAGTGGTGTCCATAATGAGGTTGTTGATCTTCGAAGGGATGAAGAGTGTAACACCCCTAGAAAATGTAGTGCATATAAATTCTAATTGGTACTAACCATGTCAACAAGGTAATACATTTATAATGTGGTTCTATCTAATTTTGACTCTAAAATAAAGTTATATTTTCCTAGAGTATTGTCCTATTGGATGACCTCATGGGAAGTTTCATAGGGTGTCCATGAGTGAGAAAAAATAAATAGAAAAAGAAAATGTATTTTCCAATGGGGAGAGTCAATAGTTCGAAAGGTGACCTTGATGGGCAATATCTTATGATGTATTGGGAAGGTATCCAAGGTATTAAAATAGTCACATAGTGTTAAATGACCATAATAATTACCTAGAAATTTTGGCTCATGAATGTTTGTATATATTTTATTTTTATAGTTGGTTATATTATAAATTGTATATTTTCACTATTGTGTTTTAATATAGGCTAAGGCCTCCTATATTCTGCATGTTTCTTAGTCAGTACTAGTCACCAGCGTCTAGCCTATTTAATGTGGCCTTGGGGTGGCACACTCAACATATTTTTGGCCTTGGTAGGGTTACAATGGGTCGTGTCATGTAAAATATGTATTAAAATATTTGTAACAAATCAAAGTAAAAATATTTCATATTCAAATTTTTAATTGGATGAATCTTACTTGTTGGATTTATTTTGTGTATTGTTTATTATTAATTTAATAATCTTCAGTATTCATTAATCTCCTTATGTTTAAAAGTAATAAATTATTTATTGACTATGACTTAATTCCATTTTAATGTTAGATTATTACCCTCAATAATAACTTTGAAATCGTTAGAAAAATACATATTTATTAAAAGGAAAAATGTATCGAACTATAAATTTCTCCTTTGTATTTTTAATGATGGCTATAAAAATATCTTCCATATCCACTAAGAATAAATTTCATATCACTTTATAATACTCTAAAAATATTATCAATAACTGGATTTTTTGGAATAACACATGCATTCTATATAAATGGATATCCAAAAATAATCCCATTCCCACAGGTTATCAAAACTACTTGGTTATTTATTCATAGAGAAAATTTTACAATAATTAATAGGCTATATCAAGGTATTTTTCTGGGGTGGTCATGTCTCTGGTGTTGGGATGAGGTATGTACCATAATGACAAGAATTGACATGTTCTTTTGTTATACAAGAAATTACTCCATAACTATTCTCTATTACATTAAATTTTATATAATTAATTTACTTTTAAAAGGGTAATCATCCTATAATATTACACTATGATCCACATATGTGTATATTCAATACGAGGTTCCTTAATAAAATATTATCTATGAACCTTAATGGAATATTATTGAAGTTATTATGATTCTTGTTCGATAATTTTTTAATTTAGATTGAAATGAATAATAATTGGTGGAATCTACCAATATGTTAATAATTACTTCGATGTGATTCTATTGACACGGAATATCCCAAATATATGGAGGTAGGTAATTCCAATGCCATTTTTATAACCTCTTAGATAATATATTTTCTTGGAATTTTTTTGTAATATTATAAGTAACCCATATTTATTTATAATCCTTTTAATGATAATCCCATTCAAATATAATCATTTATATCAATATTTATAAACTCTATTAATTTTTTAACCATTATTTCCATTATTCGGACCCTTCAATTGATGTCTATATTACATGATTATTTTGTTATACAACTTTAACTATAGACGATCTACCATTTTTCCTAACTTATAATACACCTCTCTATCATGTTATGTTCATATTCATCAATGAATATTGGTGATAATGTTTGGTTTGAGTGTATGGGTTATTATATGGCTTCACTATTACAATGTATTACACTTTTATAGGGATATTTATGATTTCTTGACCCATGATAAAGGGTCATTGTATGTTTTTTATTTCATTTAACATATAATGCATTTATTAAAATCTTGTCTAGACTACCATTTTTTTCTAATAATATTTTCATTAATTTATTCATTAGAATAATTTTATTATCACATAAGTTTCTTGATATGTGATATAAGGGTACTAATTTAATATTGAGCTAAATACAAAAATTTGATCTCACTGAAGACCTATTTTACTATTCCATATTTTTATTATTATTAAAATTAATATGAATAAATATTGATATTATGTTATATCCTATGTGAAAATTAGATTATTTTAGATAAAAAATTTAATTGGGGGAATTTAAAAACATACTCAAGAATATGAATTGATATCACATGTAACTAAAATTTTCATTATGAATTTATTGTTTATGTGTTGAATATATGTTGGTCTGTTCTAATAATAATTATATATTAAATCATATGTTTAAGAGATAAGTGAATTTTTATGTAAATATTTTTTTTAATAAATAAATCAAAAAATTAAATGTTAATAAATATAAAAATTTTCATGTAGTGTAACTTAAGTGATTATTTATTCAAGTGTGTTTCATAATTTTTATAGGATTATTTTATTTTTAAGGGTTGATTCAATTAGATATATTTTTGGGTTAGTTAATTTTTATAGATATATATTATTTAATTTATTTCATTAATGATAGTTTATATTTTTATTGGTTATAATATTTTTATGAGATATGGTTTTTTTTCATCTATCCCTTAAGAGTAGTCTCTACCTTCTAATTTTATTCCATTCCCAGGGATATTGTATTTTGATTTTTGATGGATAGAGATAAATTTGAAGATATAACCGGGGATTGATGTTTATTTATACGGAAATTTTCTTTCACATTAGATTATTTTGTGTCGGTTATTCAATAGGTTAAGTGCGTTTTTAGAGATTTTAGCAAGTCATGGTAGCTGGAGTTTTGGGAGGTTTTTGTAATATCTAAGAGTTATGTTTGAGGTGTTGTATAGAAATTTGTATTTATTTATTGTTTTCATAAGAATTTTTGTGTGATATTGTAAGGAAAAGTTTTAATTTTTCCATAGTTTGTCATAATTTTGAGGTTGTGCATAAATAAAAAAATACATAATTAAAATAAAACTAATGAAATATTGATTGGAAGTTTTTCAATTTAGCATGTTGTTTTTATTAATATTTAGTAGTGATATTTTTGTTTTGGTTATTATTATTACTAAATACTAAATTTATGTGGTTATTTTATTGTCAAATGAGATCAATTTGTTACATTTGATTCTAGGAGAAGTTTTATTGGTAATTACTACTTCTGTTTTTTAGTTTGACTATTTATCTATTGACTGCATAGAGTTTGACTGTTTGTGATCACATGATTCTCTAAATATAGGTTAAAATGGGTTTATATTATGTGTATAATTTCACAAGTAATAATATATTTTGTTATAGTTCATATATAAAAGGTTGGTAGTATCCCATGGTTAGCACATGTGTAAAATGTATGGTCTATAATAGTTCATTTTTTTATTTTTATTGTTTATAGAAAAATGGGTTATGATGTAATATGATATAATATCAATATATATATGAAGTATAAAATGGATAAAGGTTATGAAACAATCATTTATTTATGGGCAATAATGGCCTAAAGTTAGGATATGTGCACATATCCCTAGGATGTGGTAGTTTAATGTTATGTCATGTTTTTTGGGCTATGATGACTCTCAGGTATAGCATGGGTAAATGAGATAGTGATGTGGTGATGTGGTCATCATTTTATAGTCATTATTATATTGTAATAGTGTAATAGTTTTAGTGATCATGTAGTGGTTGCGATGTTGTTATGATAACAATGTGGTTTTTTAGTTATGATGGTGAGATGAAAATATGACCTATTTATTATATTTATATTAACATGACCTAAAAACTCTATAATTTACATATTTAAATAGTAGTTCTAGTATGATGAATCCATTATGATATCTTAAATAATTATGATCTATTTATTTAAGATTTTTTTATTCTTATTTTATTCCAAAAAAAATTTATGTCGCCCTTATTAATTTATATAAGTGTTTGATTGATCAAATAGGATTTATGGATATTATGAAAGTAGATATGGTTATTATGATATTTTATGATATTATATTTTCATAATACATTTCATACATGTGTAACCCATATCCTTGATTATATTATACTACTACTTTGTTTCCCCCACACATGACTACCATAATATGTTACATTCAAATAGATGATTAATTATTTAGAAGTATGATCATACTTAGTACTCATATGTCTTAAAACCACTAAATTATAATTCAGTTTTTAATGATATTTTGACATATATTGGGGACATTTCTTTTTGAGTCATTCGAGTAAAGTTTTAGGTTTTTGGTCTTGCATTGTATGACAATGGGACATGTTATAATTTTGGTTGATATATATAAATTTTATTTTTGGTTTAAAATTATTATTAAGGAAATTATTAGGATACTAACTCTTACACATGTGAAAATTGCAAGTAGTTTTAATCACCATGATGGGGAATATTTGAGGCTGGCTTGGATGTCCACTGCTTTCTTTACTACAAGCCTGGGTGGGGTTCTAGTAAGTGAGATTCATCACACAAGATAATGAAAATAATGAAATCACATTGGGGTTTGGTGAGTTAGGTAAGTTAAATGTTTTTTGTTATTATAGTATGGAATCATAAACCTCTCAATGGTCTTCTAGATTGATATTACATTAATTTAATCATTCAAAATATGAGTAATGCCATTTTTATTATTTTACATCTATAAAATTTGTTTAATTATTTACCATAGTTACTATTTATTACATAAAATATATGGCATATACTTTCACCTATTTGGATGTTTTGATTCTATATTTGGACTTCATTTAATCTAATTAATATTCTATATATATTTAATTTAACTTTTTAATAAATACAAGTTTTTGAGAAAAATGGGTTTTAAAGAACTTTTTTAAACATTAAGTGTTCTTATTGTTATTTCTAATTCACTACTAATAAATAAATAATTTAAAACATTTTTTTTATACTTATAAACATTAAATATAAATAAAATAATCTTTAAAACATAATACATTTATATTTTCAATAAAAAATTCATGATATGTAATGATTTTTTAAACATATACTTTCTAACATTATATAAAATTATTATCATTAGTAATAAATTACTAAAAAAGATATCAAGGTATATTATTTACATATATAAATATATTTCATTAAATTTCATACTCAAAATAAGTGAAATTTATCTTTTAATTTACATTATATAATTTAAAATAAATATAATGTTTTTAAATTTAATATATTTTATTAACCATGAACCATAAAAATATTCCATCAAAATAATTAAAAATTTCAAGGATGTAAAATATTTATTCCTCTAATCATTCAATTAATTTCATCAATATATCATATTAATAGGGAAAATTAAAATTTAAAAACTTTACCAAAGAACGTAATTCAGAAAAAATCTATTAAAATTAAAGATATTATCCCAATGTCAATTAATATCTCCTTATAATATTCAAAAATGATTAATTTTACTTAAAATATTTTTTATAATGATACTTTATTTTATATTTTCTAAATAAACATTATTTATATCAACAACACACATATAATTCTGAATGGTAAGTATATTTAATGTTATTATACCTAATAACTCTACACCCCTTTGATAATACTTAAAAATATATATATTGCACCAATTAAATAAAATAAATTAATTCCATCATAACATATCATGAGCTCCTATCATTTATATAGTATTGATTTATTATTTTATAAAATCATTTCTCCATTTTGATGTTTTTTTCATTGTGTGTTTAGTTATACTAACAGATATTCTAAAGGGTGAATGTGGTCCGAAATAATTTCTAATTGAAAAATATTCTTCTTTTTAATTTATTATACAATTTAGTTTATTCACTTTTTAGATATTTAATCATCTATTATATACAAAAATATATGGGTTGTAATACTTGGTTTTATATAATTTTATTGAAATATACTAATATAATTTAATAAAGAGTTATTAATTTTAATAATTTCATATATGATGTTATGACCAGTCCTCCAGGGCCCGTGCCGGGACTACCCCAAGCCTGCCTTCCATAGGCCAAGGGCTGGCGACTACCACCAAAGGTGTAAATCCCTAAACTGGTAAGGAATTTCCTTTATAACATGAAAACGCACACAACAAGGTACGAGTTGGAAACAAAATGCTAAATAAATCTGTATACAAAAGGAGTGTTGAAATGTAAAAGAGGGCCGGAAATACAAGGACAACTGTAATGTACAAGGAAACTGAAAGTAAAAGTACTGGAAAAAGGGAAAACGGCTCCAGGATCATCCACCAAGAAATCCTACCAGAAGGGATGATATAGATAGCCTCTAAAGTTCTCCACTTCTATCCATATCCTATGTGTACCGTCACGCCGTGTGGTCCACCTACAATACTGTCCAGTCCTTGTACACTCAGCCTTAGTCAATGCTATCCGTCGTCTGCGTCCAACACAACGACGTGCACGCATAACCTGTGCAGGGTTGAGTATAATGATACTCAGTAGGGACCCTAAGACCCTTATAGTTTCACAAATCCTTCAAGGATAAACCATAAAGAAAGAATTCAACAAAATAACCCCACTTAGATATATTCCCATACATATACCTAAATTATCAAGTAATCCATCTCATTCATGAGGTAAACACAAAAGTTAATGATTCGGCTCAAACAAAGATTTTATTCTAGGGTAGTATCAAGTATCATCCCAAGACACACTATCGAAACCTCAGCTGCGGGAGAACTCCTCCTCTATAGAGTACAGTGGGCCTACCGCATCACCGAGATGCTTCCCACTAACCTTGGACTGGTGAGATACTACTTCTGTCGAGTACCAAGGGTCTACTGCATCACCATGGAACTCCCTACTGTGGGTCTGCTGCATCACCAAGGCGCTCCCCCTCATATCCTGCTGAGGTACTCCACCTGTTGAGTACCATGGGTCTGCCGCGACACCAAGGCGCTCCCCACTGTGGGTCTTCCACGACTCAAAGGCACTCCCCACTGGGATATTCATATCACTCAGAGTCGTATCGGTCATCCGTCATCATGTCTCAACAAGCTACTAGGTCTCCGGACAATTCTCACTCATCTCTAGAAGGATCCACTCCATGAGATAAAATTTTCTCCTCCAACTGTCATGAATTCGGACAGAGAAGTTTCTCAAATGTCCTCCATGTCATAGGTGTCTCAACGCAACCGACGACGCGTCAATCAGATAACTGTTCTCTCAGTTATTATCCTTTTAGTCCAGAGGGCCCAGTTGGATTCATGCACGATCCATCCAGAAAATATCTCATCTTTACCCCGAACTCCAGTGGGGGATACTCAAAGGGACTGTCGCGCTCGAATAAAACTAGCGCCGCTGACGGTTCATCAAACGGTCATCCGGTTCAGAAGATATGGCAAACAAAGTAAAGGGTCGGTAGTGGACCCAGTCGGACTGACCCGGCCAGACTTAGTCTGGGCCAAACTGGTTTGGGTTGACCCGTCCTAACCCGTTGGGTACTGGCCTGGCCCATGGGACGTGAGGGCGTAGACCGGCCAGGCCCGTCAGATGTGATGGCGTAGACCGGCCGTGGTTCTGTGCAAGGGCGGCTCGGCCGGGAGAGCACCACGAGGGCGTGGTTCAGGGCGGCTCGGCCAGAAGGCAGATGTGGCGCGGCCAAGGCCGGTTCGGTCAGGAGGTCTTGGTTTGGTCGGGGGCCGGTTCATCCAGGGCGCGGTGCGATAGGGCAGGTGGGTGGCGTGGTTCGGCCAGGGCACTTGGGAGGCGGTCGGGCAGGCTGGGAGGTGGTCGGGCAAGCCGACAGGCGGGCCGGGAAGGCCGGCAGGCAGGCCAGCGGGTAGGCCAGCGGGGAGCGGCCAGGCCAGGAAGTGGCCGGGGGTCAGGCCGGTGGGCATCCTAGTAGGGCGCGGCGAGGACGCTATGCGGCAGGGCCGGGCATGGCTGGGATAACAGGAAGTCGGGCAAGGCGCGGGCAGGTCGGGGGCCCGGCCGGCAGGCGGGCCAGTAGGCCGACTAGGCCGTCGGGCCGCTGGGAGGCAGGCGCGGCGTTGGCTGACGGGAAGCCAGGCAGGGTGCGGCCAAGCCGGCCCGTGGCCGGGCAAGGCACGGCCAAGCCAGCAGGCGGGCCGGCCGGGAAGGTGGGAGGTCGGCGCGGCCCGGGCCGTCGGGCGGTGCGGCCAATGGGCGGCGTGGCACGGAAGCCAGTGTGAAGGGGGGTTTGGCCCGAGGCGGAGGAGTCGGTTCAGCCAGACCACCACAAGGGTGGTGTGGTTCGAGTAGGCCGCGGGTAGCATAACCATTTCCTTTGTCATCCCGTCTCCTCATCGCCTTGCCGAAGATCATGCTAAATAAGAATAGTGGAGGGGTCGTACCATTATGGTTTGTCCCGCACCCTCCACGTTTATGGTGGTTGTAAGGGGTTCAAACATTCTTGAGTTTTCATGAATTACTCAAGAATTGAAAAGGGGAGAAATACCAAACAAATCACCCCACATAATCCCACAAATAAATAAAACTCAAATAATTCCCCCTACCTTGATCGTTGGTCGATGATGGAGTCACATGTAAGAAGGAGGAGAAGATCGTCGTTCTTCATGTCCACCACGCACATTCAATATCAAGCTCGTGCATCGGCTCATTGATGAAAATGTAAATGGAAGGTCAGTTGAAGACGTCCCACGTCGGTAAAATCTTTGAGGATGATGTCGCAGAAGGTGGACGGTCTTCGTTCTTCGTTCCTCATTCTTCATTGGAAAGAGTTCTTCCCACTTCTCCCATGTTTCCACCAAGATGAAATATTCGAAGCCAAATAGATAACCCCTCCAAATAATATATTGTCTATTATTTTACATTGTTGGGTTTAAAATCCAAATTGAAGCTTTTAATTAAAATAGATGGCTCGATTAATTGATGGGTAGGATTGGGAATAAGAAATTATGTGTTGGCTTTAAAAAATAAAGGGGAGGTGGTGGCACCATAAATGCTAGAGGAGAAAGGAGATCCCCCTATTTAATTAGGGGAGTTGAGATATTTTCCTCTCCCACCATTAATAGGGGCCATGTTTTCCCCACCCCTATTTTTCAATTTTGAAGGTTATGTGGTCTTTGGTGGTCCCCACAACATTAACCCCACATGGGTGGTTGCGGAGTGGTTTTCCCCACCACTATAACATCCCAGGGGAGGTTATGGCATGGTGGTACCCACTTACCACCTCCACAATGCGGTTATAGATCCAGTGGGACCTACCTTCAAACACCAACTTGGCGGCTCAAACAAAAATAAAGTGAAGCTCACTTTATGTTATTATTTTCAATGAAAACCCAAAAACTAATGTTTATTTTTGACACACTACAATCGAAGTGAAGGTCTCCTTATGTGAATATCAGTACTGCGAGTTCAAATGTGTCCTCATATTTCAATTTCAGGCACCGATTCAAAAGTTATAAAAACACTCTTGTACGTTTACTGAACGCACCCGAACAAAACATAAAAAATTGATTCCAGGCACACCGTGCCTCATAATTATGCGCCATAAATTTTCACGGACCCACAAAATTCCCATGTATTTACGAAAAATAATTCCATGGAATTTCTGTGTCTTTACATTCTCCCCACATCAGGTCTTTACGTCCTAGTAAGCTATAACTCGAACTAATGGAATAAGTGGGGGTATTGAGCACGCATCTGAGAATCCCGATCCCATGTGCTCTCCTGGAGGTTCCTGTCCAGCCATCAAATGCACACCAGAGGTATCGAATGTCCACGTAGGACCCTCTCTAGTCCATCATCATTCACCACTAGAACCTCCATGAATTTCTCCCCATCGTCGACGTCTATCTCCCCATGGTTGATGATTTGAGAAAGGGCGTGCATGTATCATTTCAGCTGAGATACGTAGAAACTATGTGCACTCGGTGCAACTAAGGTGGAAGAGCTCAGTGGTAAGCCATCTCACCAACTATGTTGAGGACCTAGAAAGGTCTGATGAACCTCAAAGATAACTTGTTGCCTCAGCCAAATCTCTGTAAACCTCATCGAGGTGAGACCCATAGAAAGACGTGGTCTCCATCCTTGAACCCCAGAGGTCTCCATATCCAATCAGCATATGAATATTTTCTGCTCTGTGTTGTCATCATCCGCTCCTGGTTGATCGACACCTTCTCTGTGGTAGCTCATACCATCTCAGGTCCCACTAGTGCTGACTTCCCAAGGCCTGTCCAGCACAAAGGTTATCTACAAGTTTTCCCGTAAAATGCCTCAAAAGGTTCCATCCCAATGGTGGAGTGATAGCTATTGTTGTATGAAAAATCCACCAAAGTTAAGTTATCCTACCAGCTATGACTGAAGTCAAGGACACAAGAACGCAACATGTCTTCGATGGTCTAAATGGTCCGCTCGTCCTGACCATCTATCTGAGGATGGAAGGAGGTTCTCAAATGATGCTGCATCCCAAAAGCTTCCTAAAATCCCTTCCATAGCCAGGATGTAAAGCATGTGTCACGTTCAGAGACAATCGTTGAGGGTGTGCCATGTAACCTCAAAATCTTCTGCACATAGAGGCGTCACAAGCTCTCTACTAAACCCTATTCTTTGATCGGTAGGAAGTCGACCGACATGGTGAGTCAGTCAACGATCACCGAAATTAGGTCATTACCGCTGGATGTACATGGATTTATTGTCACAAAATCCAAATATATCCCACCCGACATCCACTCCGGGACCTCTAAAGGCTGAACCAAGACCGCTGGTAACTGATTCTCCACCTTCACATGCTAACAAGTGAGGCATCGAGAGACAAACTTTGTAACTTTTTCCTTCATTCTCGACCACTTTTACTGTCATCGGAGGTCCTGGTACGTCGTCGCCACTCCAGGATGTACCGCTAGAGGGGATGTGTAGAACACTCTCAACACTTCCTCCTGAAGTGACACTGGTACCATGGTACATCCCCTAAAGAGAATGACATGCTCCCCATTATTAGAAAATACATCAGGGGCCTTTCCTATGGATATCTGAGCGTGTCGTGTCTCACAGTCAGCGTCTCCGTGCTGCACCTACCTAACTCACCGAAGGATTGGGTGAGTGACAGTAAGATACTGAAAAAAAAAATTTCTCCTTCTCAATCCACAATGGATATCTGCATGGTGGCTAGCAGCTCTGTTACCTCACTCAGCAGATGCAGGACAGACCTCCTGCTGAGTGTGTCTTCTACCATGTTCCTCTTTCTTGGAGTATAGACTATCTCAAATTCATCTTCTTCTACCAGGAGGGTAAGGTTAGCTGACTCAGGTGTGATTGTCTACACCCTCCTATTCATGTGTTAATCCTATGCTTCCTGGGTTTCCTTTTTCACCGACCAAGGAAAACCCATCCCAACATTGTAGATAACCACAAACGTTTTTTCTAATACATTCAATCTGAGAATGAATTGTGGATGTCCAGTCATACCCAAACTAACATCGTCAGTCCTATGGTCAAACTCCTTAACCACATGCAACAACTCTCTTCCCATGTCCACTAGCTCTTTGAGCCTAGAGGTTCCACAAAAAGGGTGTGGTTGTAAGATGTCGAAAAGTACACCACAACAAGATGCTCTCCTAGCTGGGCTTCAATGTATTTTTCCCTGCAAATTCATCCATCCCTAACACTATTTTTCTTGAAACATTTTGCCTGCCCAAGTATCTGAGACTGGTGCTATTTTCCCACTTTACCACTCCTAACATTCACTAGCTGTATCCTCTCAACCAAAGAACATTATACCCAAAAGGTTATCTCTAGAACCCTAACATAAGTAGGAATTCATAGAGGAATAGTGATGGATCAGATGTCTTTTAAACACACCATTCTCAGATGTTCGAGCCCTGAATCACTGATAGAATCATATTCACCGAGTACCTGGAAGGATCAGTACGCCTCGATGAATACTCAGCTACAGACATGTCATCCTACTGAAGCTGAAGAATTTCTAGAGAACTCTCAGCCACCTCCTTGATCTAGTCCTAATCCACCTATGAGTCGGGATCACCTCAGAACCTGAGGGTTATCTCATGCTGAAACATTTGTAAGGAACTAAGCCTACATGTGTCCTCTTCCGATACCGCCGTTTGTAACTGCTGACCAGCGGGTAGTGATATAGCCGGCACACTTCCTGAAGGTACTATCTCAGGCAACGAACCACGTACCGAAGCCTCATCACAAAGAATACCATCCTCATGGTCAGTCATTGAAGAAGACTAGTTGTTAAGATCAACATCTTCTCTACTGGTGTCTCAACTAGACGGGAAAATCTAGCATTCACCTCCAGCCAGCACTCAGCTGCATGGGAATCTGTATCACCTCGAAACATCAGAGGCCTCTATTGATAGAACTCAGGCAATGTGCTCAGTCAGTGTGCACTGTCTGCTAGTGTTTCTGGGGGTATATACTACCCAATGGGTGGTGGTGCTACTATTACACTTCACGAAGTTGCCAACATAATAATAGGGTCCTGCATGGGAGCCTTGTCGCTCGGTGGGCTGTCAGTGTGTACAACTATCAAAACTCTAGTAGGTCGTCCATGTGGAGGAATATAGAAAGAAACAGATGTGACACAGTCAAAAGTTTATACCACATGAGCTAACCTGGTGAGCTGACTCAAATAAAACATTTGAAAACACACATGCAATCAGTGTTTTTGTGTACTGACTCACAAATTAGAAATCAGGGTCATGGTGTATGGATACGTTATCCACCTCACCAACACTAGACTCCCTGAACTGAAAACCAAACTCTCTACACTTAACACTATTTCTCCACAGAAAACCTCATATTCATAAGTTCTACGATAGAACTAACTCCTCTGATACCAATTTGTCATGACCAGTCCCCCAGGGCCCATGCCATGACAACCCCAAGCCCGCATTCCATAGGTCAGGGGCTGGAGGCTAGCTCCGAAGGTGTAAATCACTAAACTAGGAATCCATTTCATTTATAACTTGGAAATTCACACAACAGAGTATAGGCTGGAAACAAAACACTAAATAAAATTGTATTCAAAAGGCGTGATGAAAAGTAAAAGGGGGATGGAAATACAATCCAAACTATAAATTACAAGGAAACTGAATGTCCATGTACTGGATAAAAGGAAAATGGCTCCTCGATCATCCACCAGGAAAACCTACCTTAAGGGTAGGTACAGATAGCCTACATAGCAATCCATGTCTATCTGTCTCCTCCGTGTACCATCATGATGTGTGGTCCACCTCCGATATTGTCTAGTCCTGGTACACTCAACCTCAATCATCATTGTCCTTCGCCTGCATCCAATACAACGAGGTGTGGGAATAGACCATGCATGGGTGAGTATAACGATACTCAGTAGGGCCCCTGAGACCCTCAAGGTCTCACAATTCCATCAAGGATAAACCACAATTAATGAAATCAACATATAACCCCACTTAGGTATAAGACCATACATATATCTAAGTTATCATGTAATCCATCTCAATCATGAGGTAAACAGAAAAGTTACCAACTCATCTCAAAATAGGATTTTATTCTAGGGTAGCATTAAGTAACATCCCCAGTCAAACTGTCGAAACCTCAGCTGTAGGAGAAATCCTCCTCTATCGAGTATTGTGGGCCTACCATGTCACCAAGGTGCTTCCCACTAACCTTGTACTACTGATGTACTCCTTTTGTTGAGTACCGTGGGTCTGCTACATCACCAAGGCACTCCCTACCATGGTTCTGTTGCATCACCAAGGTGCTACCCCTCGTAGCCTGCTATGAGTTAGCCAACAGTCTTCAAGAGTTACCCAGCTACTAGGTCTCTACACTATGCTCGCTCGTCTCCAAAATTATACCCTCCACGAGCTATAGGTCGATACTCCAACTATCATGAAATACCACTTAGAAGTATTTCAAAGGTCCCCCACGTTATAGGGGTCTAAATGCAACAGACGGCGTGTCAATCGGACGCCCAGTCTGTGAGTTATTATCCTTTTAGACTTGGGGGCCCAGTTGGATTCGAGCACGATCCAACCTGACCGTATCCCAAATATACCCTGAACTCTACTGTGGTATACTCAAAGAGAGTGTCGAGCTCAAAGAAAACCAGTGCCACTGATGGTTCGTCTAATGGTCATCTGGTGCCAAAGATATGGAAAAAGAATGTAAAGGGACGGTAGTGGGCCAGGGTCCGGTCCGACACGGTTGGACCGACTCGACGTGAATTAGTCTAGGCCGAACCGGTTCGGGTCGACCCGTCCGGACCCTTTGGGTATGGCCTAGCCCTTTGGGTTTGGCACTACCTGTTGGGCACAGCCCAGTAGGCTGCGATTGGCTGCAGAGTGCCGATAGGGTGTGGACCGGCCATGAGGGAACGGACTGACTATGGTTCCGTTCGGGGGTGGCTCGACCCTGAGAGCACCGCTACGGCGCAGTTTTGGAATCTCATCCCGAAGATCACCGTGAGGGCGCGGTTCTGGGCGACTGGTCCAGGAGACCAAGATGGTGTGGTTGAGGCCGGTTCGGCCTAGAGGTCGCAGGTCGGCGAGGGGCCGGTTTAGCTAGGGAACGGTGTGGTCGGGCTACCGGGTGGCACGGTTCGGCCAGGGAGCTCGGGAGGTGTCAGGGCTGGCCGGGAGGTGGCCGGTCTAGACAGATGGTGGTCCGGGCTGGCTGGGGGCAGGCCGGGAAACCGAGAGGTCTGCGCGGCCCAGGCCTGCGAGCATCTGGGCCGATAGGCAGCAGGGCAGGGCACGACTGGGCAGGCAGGCGGCCGGGCATTGTGCGGCCAAGCCGGTAGGAGGGCCGGTGGGCAGGATGGGCAGTTGGGAGGCCGGCTCGGCTCAGGCCGATGGGGGGTCCGCCCGACGGGCTGCGCGACTCGGACACTGGTGGGAAGTGTGGTTCCGCACAAGGCGGCGTAGCCGGTTCGGCCAGAGCGTCACGAGGGCGGTGCAATTCGCGGAGGCCGCGGGTAGCGTGATTGTTTCCTTCATCTTCTCATCATCTCGTCACCATGCCGAAAATAATCACATATAACAATGATAGAGGGGTCGGGCCATGTTGGTTTGACCAACACCCTCCACGTTTAGGGTGGCATCAAGCGGTTCAATCCTTTTTGAGTTTTCAAGAATTACTCCAGAATAGAAAAGGGGAGAATGATCAAACAAATCACCCAACATCATCCTTCAAATGAATCAAACTAAAATAATTCTCACTATATTAATCATTGGTCGATGATGGAGTCGCGCGTAAGAAGACGAAGAAGATCATCATTCGTTGCGTCTGCTGCACACTTTCAATCTCGAGCTCATACGTCGGCTCAATGACGATGATATAGAGGGAAGGTTGGTTGAAGACGTACCACATCGGTAGAAGCTCTGAGTAAGAAGTCGAAGAAGTTCATCATTCTTTGTTCTTCATTCCTCATTCTTCATTTGCGAGAGCTCTTCCCTTTTCTCCCATGTTTCCACCAAGATGAAATATGCCAAGCCAAATAGATAGCGCCTCCAAATAATAGATTGACTATTATTTTAGATTGTTGGGTTTAAAATTCAAATTGCATCATTTACTTAAAAGAGATGGCTCAATTATTTAAGGGGTAATATTTGGAATAATAAATTATGCGTTGGATCCAAAAATAAAAGGGGGGGTGGTGTCACTATAAATGGTAGAGGAGGTCTAGGGGATCTCCCTTATTAATGAGGGTAGTTAAGAGATTTTTCTCTCCTCTCAATAATTTCGGTCTGGTGTCCCCCACCGCTATTATTCAATTTGGGAGGTTATGTGGTCCCAGGTAGTCCATACCAAATTAACCCCACATGGGAGGTTGAGGCATGGTGGTCCCCACCACCATAACCTCTCATGGGAGGTTATGGCCTGGTGGTCCCCACTTCCAACATCCACAAAGAGGTTATAGATCTTGTGGGACCCACCTCTAGTCACCCACCTGGAGGCTAAACTAAAAATAAAGTGAATCCGACTTTATTTTATAATTTACCATGAAAACCCAAAAACAAACATTTATTCTCAACCCACTGACGTCGAAGTTAAAGTCTCCTTATGTGAATATCGGCACTATCAGTTCTATTGTGTCCTCAGATTTCAATTTTTTGTGCCGGTTCAAATGTTATAAAAACCCGCTAATATGTTTACTAAACATACCAAAAAAAACTTCAGAAATTGATTCCGGACACACCGGTCCTCAGAGATATGCGCCGTCATTTTTCACGGACTCGTAAAATTACAATGTATTTTGGAAAAAAAATTCCACAGAATTCTGTGGTATTTACATATGATTTAATTTATAATAATGATTCTATTTGGAAAAGACATGTGACCTTGAAAATGCAAATATATACTTAAATTAGGGATTGTATTTTATCTCTAATGGAGAATCTTATTTTGGGGCCCTCCACAAAACAAAGTTTAACCTTCAATAAATGTATAATTTAGAGGGATTCATGTTTCAACTAGAAGCGAAAGTGTTATGGATGTGTATTTGTTTATGGTTTTACATTGTGGAAATAATGAATGAAAAGGATTGGTTTCCATATTAAATTTTAAATTGGGGGCCTACCTCAAATATCCCCCTACTAATCTGTTAAATCATTATTCCTTATTTTATCTCTCGTATTGTATCTATAGTTGAACTAAACCACATATAATTAATCAAACCTAGTTAATAAATTTTATTCATAACAATTAATTATTTAATGAAATCTATAATTTCACATTTCCAAATGATCATATATCTTTAATCACTCTATGTTTTTCACATTGATAACCATCATAGTAGTGCAGATGCTCTAGGTAGAATGTTTATGAATACTATATGATTAAGATGAAGAAAAATTGTAATGTATATAATAAAATAAAAAATTATTTATATAATACTCTGTAGAACAATTATAGAGAGAAATATAAGATAATTTTAAATGATCTATTGATTTCATCAACCCGGGGAAGGGTGTATGCTCAGATTATCCACTGATGGATTAGTGTACCATAACCATATAATTTGTAACTAGAAAATAAATAAAAGTAGAAAAAAAGAATAACTTATTTATCCTACTGATTCACACTCACCCACTATAGTGAATAGTTCTTTATTTATAATGTAATTCATAGAGATTCATGGTGTTCTTTATAATTGAATAGATGAGCATCTTTGTATACATCAACTCCTTTGAATGACTATGGAATTCTAAAATAGTCATCAATTTTAATTTCCATCATTAAAATATTATTTTTATTTGTTTTTTAGACACATTAACATTTCACGTGTTGCGATGGCTTCCTTGGAAGTCTGAAATTTTTTATTATAACTTGATTCCATAACCATGATTGAGATCCTTAAATCACTCCAGAATAATGGGAGTAAAATTATTTCAATTCATTATATCTTCACATGATTTTGAATTGTTCTTTTCATTATAATGTAATGAACATTATTTACATGTTGGGAATTTGGATGGATGAATTGGGCATAATTTTCATTGATTTTTGGCATGAATTAGTTTTTGTGTTTTAAAAATTGGTCCATGTGTCTTTGATTATTGATGAAATAATCCTATGGTAGTTCTAGTGGCCAAATATTTTTCCAACTCAACAATCCTTGATCAATAGTTTGACTTCATTGTATTTTATTGACATAAACTTTTTTGTCACCTAATTCCATGATCAGATAATATAGATTCATCATCCATAGATTTAACAATTTTTTTTCACCTCAATACTATGTTCTGGGCTCATTCTCCCTAAGTCAACTCCATTGGCACCAAGAATGCACTGTTACTCATCACTATGAGTAAAATAGTTTTGATGTTAAATGTCTCACTGTCATCAATCATTCATGAAATACATCGAATCAGTTATCAAAATTTTCTTCAAGAGATTTAGTTAACAAAACCAATTATGTTGGTTCCATCCATATTCAACATGAACGGGTGTAGAACATCATTTAGAGTAGGGTTGGAGATATCAAAATTAAAATTAATATACACACACTTCCTCACGTTGATTATGGATTTATGTGATCTTAGGAACTGGTAATGTATTTTTTTCACCAAACACCAGGTTTTTTGTATGCTTTAGATCCACAACTACTACATTTGAAGTGAGACTAGGACTTGTACATCGTTTCATACATGTAATCATAATACACAACAATGAACCCATTTTTCAACTACCTTGATTATTTCATCATCACTTAATCTCTATCGATCATTAATTTATCCTCAAATCATCTTCCTTGTCCCACCAATACCCTTTGTTATTACTCATTAGAGGATCCAACCACATTGATGCAGTTCATAATAAAATATTAATTCAATTTATCATACACAATTCTTGCTACCATCATCAATTAAAGGGTTAAAAAAGTTCATCATCATATCATTTCTTGTATCAAAAAAATTCATGAAGGTATAAAACATTATAGTGGAGATTGGGATCATGAAAGAGATTTTGAGTGAAATTAATAGGAAGAGTATCGGGTCCAACATAATGATCGAGATGGACATGGATAATGAATATGATTTAATGAAATGGTGTTTTATTTTGAAGACCCTAAAGAAGATAAACATCAGCATTTGGACCCATGATATGATCTTTATGTTCTTTGCTTGACTATGGATTTTGATATCGTTGATGGGGAGAGGATTTATTGTTTTAAAATCTATCAGAGGCCTGAGGTAGGGAGACCCTTTATCACCCAACCATTTCATTTTTGTGTATGAGGTTCTATTAAGAAACATTAAGTGTGACTTAGAAAGTGGGACCATGGAAGATTTCATGAATATAACCCGGATTGATCTAGGGTACCATTTGATGTACGTAGATGAAATTTTTTCGTTTTTAATGGTATGAAAAATATATTTTTAAGGGTTTAAAATAACCATGAAGATTTATAGTTATTGGAGTGGTTTATGGATGAATTGTGAGATGATTTTTTGTGTATCATCCAAATACTATCTTGACCCAACCTAGAAGGACCATTTGTTACAGACTAGGCATCTAAAAGAGAAGCCCCCAAATTGAGTATATATGAGATCCAATATCATATGGGAAAGTCAGAAATTATTGATTTGATAATTAGAACAGTTGTTTCAGATTTTACATATTTGATTAGACAAAAACAACTTCTCTTGGTTACTGGAGGGATAATGCTGATGAACATCATATTGAATTCAATTTTCATGTATTTTCTCTCTTACATACACACAACAATGTGAACCATTGATTGAATCAAAAAAACATTAATTATTATATATGGGACCAAAAACTAATGTTTCTCTTCCACTTGACTTCATAAAAATAGCTTGTGAAGCATACTTGGGATGGGTTGATGAATATGAGGAAATTGTAGATTATATGAAATCCCTTCAAGTTATTTTGTTTTGGGGGATTATTTAAGGTAACTCCATATGGTCAAGGTTCGTTATGAGTATATAAGTTGTGGTAAGAATAAATATGGATGAGAATGTCTGTATACTTTATATTCTGTTGTGCTGCATGAGACGTTATTTCAGTCTCCTTCATAGAAATGTAAATTTAGTGGTCATGAGTGAAACAATTAGGCAATTGATGAAACATAGTCTTGAAATATCATCTTATTTATTGGATTTAATGTCCCTAAAACATCTTTTAAATAATAAATCATACATTTGAGGTTCATTTTTTCCACACATGATGAAGAGATAAAAACTTTCATTACATGATAATTAATGTTAACTTGATAAATGCATGTTCTAGGACTTGAGGCCATGAAACTTCAATTCAAGGGACCTTATCAATTTCAAATGACCCATCCTCTAGACATTAATAGGGGTGAGAATACATTACGGTTACGTAATCTTGGTGAATAATAACTTCTTCATATAGTAATTACACAATAATGTTGTCCCTATGAATGAAAACATTAAAAATAATTAGATCAACCTTGAATGTTGTTGTATATGATATGAAAACCAAAACAATAAATCATTCTAGAAATTATTTTTTGAAGGGAATTGGGATATGTTTTCCATTGAGTTAGTCAAAAAGAGATTGGGTCATTAGGAATAGGTAGGTGATCTTCTGAAGTTCCTCACCATCTGGTTCTAGGGGATAATGTTTGAGAGCCTAAGGAAAAGATCATGGGAATTGTTTTTGACATAGTGTGTTAGGTGACATGGGTAATGTGGAAAAAAATTATGAATGAAAACACTTCTCCCATGAACATTTTAATACTTTGGTTTTTTCTCTTGTGGTCCATATTAGTACATTAATTTATGGGGGTGAGACAAGAGAAGCCAACAAAGGCCTTATATCCCAAGGCTTAGATTCCAACAACAGAAACACTCTTGGGATGTGGATCAAGAGGATACCGCCTAATGAAGGGAATTAAATTTGTTGAATGGTTATACATTCCTGGATTTAATATCGGAGGAGGCCTAGATCAAGATTGTTGAGGGTTTGTAGTCCTTGCATTCAACAACTTTTATGGACCAGGATACTTAATCGGAGTGGATACACAAACTATTTTTTAGTGGGATTACATTTAAAAGAGTTAAAAATTAATATTTTTTAAATAAATTATGATTCGAATTTTTTTGTGGGATTTATTTAGGACAATACCTACACTCTTTTGTATTTTAAAATTTTTATTTGGAGGTGTAATTCAATCATTTGTAACAGAACAATGGCCACTCAAACTTCAACGGAGGGGAACATTGATACCAACATACTAACTTCAAAATGAGGCCTTGATGATTTTAATATTATTTACCATTTTATATTGGGACCATATTGTGATTTTAATCTCATTTTTAGAGAATATTATGTGGTATTTCACCACTAGAGACCACGCTGATCTTCAGGGTGTCTTTTGTTATGGAATAAAAATATATTTTTGAGTGAGTTCTGTTTCCATTCATGGTATAATGTATCTAAGTAGATGTTTTCAGTTGGAATTAATTAATTTTATTGTGGTATGATCATATAATGGTGATACGTTATGCTGCATGGATGTATTAATCCTCATAGGTTGGGGATCATATAAGTAGGGACAACATTGGGCATGAATATAAGAATTGATATGTGGAGATGTTGTGATGGTGAGATCATGAATGGATCCAAAATATTGATGGGATGAGTTGTAGCATGGATCCCACACATAATCATTGGTTGGGTTTATGGTAGTGGGGTGGGGAATATTAGTAGGTTTCACTGCAACAATATCATAAGTTCATAATTAAATGATCATAATTGGAATACTTCTGTGGTCGCTGGCACATGCATTGTTTTAGTTTAACAATTTACAAAGAAATATCACATTTACATTGAACAAGTATTAACATAAAATAAATTTCACAATAGTCTCATGATTTAATATATACCTCCCATGCATATTAAAACAACTCAAGGACTAATAGGTTTATTGTTTGGAAGATTGTTTACATAAGCATATTAATCTATAATAATTTCTCTATAATAAAACTCCCCTAGAATCCATTCTAGAATTTACCTAACATATATTTATCATCATTCATGGGGAATTGAAAAAATAGAAAGTAGTGATACAAAATTAATAGTAATGGAAAACTAATAAACATGTCATTAAGGTTTAAGTCATGAGAATATTAGAAATAATGTTATGGGTAGAAATTCCACATTAAAAATAACATATAATAGTAATAGATCTCGATAAGTCATGATAGATGGATATATAATCTCAAATAATCAAACAATTATGAGATAAAATGTGTGTCAAATCAGGAAACATAAAACATGATTGAAGTATTATAATAATAAGAACAATATTATAACATAATAGTGTGAAATACACATTATCATATAAACCATAAGACAAGTCTACTCGCAAGGACAACAATCACATAATAGGCTCGGGTTAACCACCCATATATTTTCATGGGATTAGGATAATCCTCCCTTGTACCATTTGGATTATGATAAAACCTCCAGTGTAACCCATTTTATTGGGAATATCATCACATATACCCTTTTATCTTGGAATAAATCATTCCATCAAACCTTTGTATTAGGATAAATCCTAGCATGTACACATTGTCTTGGTATAAATCATCATGGGTAACATAATGATATCATGTGATGTAAAAAATAACAAATTCATTGGTGGGGGTATATAGTATCATATCCATCATCCTCAATACACATGTTTCCACTTAATATCAATCATAATCTTATCTTAATAAACCCTTGGAAAAAGAAATTGTTTCTAAATAATTACTAAAACATCACATAACAAAAACTAAAAAGATAATTTGATATCAAATATATCATATTAAAAAGGAATCATATCATAATAAGATATCAAATATGTTCAAAAAATCATTCTATTATAGATAAACAATGGAGGAAAAAATAGAAGAGAAAATACAATTTTTTATCCAAACCTCTTAAACATTATTATAAAGGATGAGGTTGAAATAGAATTCCAAAAAAAACATTGAGGAGGTAAATATACAATTTATTTATTCCTTATTATAATGAGTTCCAAATGAAAAACATTTGAAAATTAATAATAGTTATTGAAAATATTGAGTGGAAGATAAATTTTTTTGTAAAAAGGATAAACACTTAAAATATTTTAAATTGTATTTATTGAGGAAAACTAAATTGTTAAAAGGTTAAAGAATACATTTATTAAAAATATATAAAGGGAATTAAAGGTATCATCTTATATACAAAAAATATCTTCCACTAATAAAATGTGAAAATTAGTACGATTTAAAATTTTAGCTATGGAAGAAAAATAAATTAAAACATATGAGAATTATTCTTAACAATATTATATTTGCACAAAATTGTAGATTCTTCACAGAAGAATTCATTGGTTGGAAACATGATTTCTAATAACCGAATATGGTGTAAATTCATCATAACAATATCATATGTTACATAATATCATTCCTGAAAATGTTTTATAAAAATAGTTTCGATAATGATCCAATGGTAGGATTTGATTCTTAAAAACCCTTTAAAGCCTTTGTGTCATTTCTATCAAAACACCATGAGAGGTATAACATTAATTACATCACTGAATATCATGAAATATTAAATTTTCATGATAAAGACATGAAATTTGGAATCATTTAAACCATTTAAAAATAATCATGGTGTATAACATAAACTTGTATTAATGGATTTAAATTTGAGACAAAGAAACCCTTATATATGGGTAAAAATTCAAAACAAACCACATAAAATGGGGAAGATGGAATGAAAATTCAAATAAAATTAATGAAATATAATTAATAAAAAATTATATCAAATAATTAGCATACACACCACTTAAATAATAATCAACGTATAATGATGAACTATGTTTGAGTGAAGGGATATTGAGACAGAATCCCTTACATTATTACAAATTCATCACGAGAACACACTTAACCTCCTGAATAACAAAATTATGTTTATTTGGTACACTTCTATGGATCATATACTTATATATTTAATTTAACATGGACAATTTATTTACATATTTTGTTTATTTATTATATATTGCCTCCTATTTACATGAAAAGTTTATTCTAGTCAGCATATTCCGGTAAATATTAATAATTAAAAAAATAATATTTTATCCTTATACAAATTCTAAAAATTCATATTTCAATTTTGAAACTAATTCTAACATATAAAAAAGTATAATTTTTTCAAAAGTTAATTAAAAAATAAGCACACATAATTTCATGAAAATAGTTATTAGAAAAATGGAATTTAAAATATTTATATTTATATATAAGTTATAATTATATTGGATATTAATTTTAATGAAATAAATTAATTTAATTTAAAATATATATAAGTTAAGAGTCATTATAGGTTATATGAAAACCAAATTTAACCATATAAACACTTAATTTTAAAAAAATACTGAAAATAATTTTTTTTATTAATGTAATATATTAATATAGTTAAAAATATATTTGACATTGAATTAGAAGTTTAAAAAAAATTCTAATATTAATTTTATTTAATTAATTATATATTTTATTAAATAATAAGTTATTTAATTTCGCAGGAAAATCCAACATAATGATAAAATTATATAATGAATTATTTTTTAAAAACCTATATTTTTTAGTAAAAATCCCATCCAGAAAAAAACAATTATTAATATGTAAATTATTATGTGTGTAATTGAAAAAAACAATTTATTAAAAAAACTAAATTTTTAATTTTGAAATTTATCCTTTAATGGAAAATACATTACCCAATGAAATTGGAATTTATTGAAAATATTGGTTTTCAATATTAATGCTTTCTATTATTTACCTTCTAAATATTTAATGGTATACTATATTAGTCTTCACTAATTATTTATTAATAATTTTATATTATTATGTTCTTGTTTTTTTATGTTTGGTGTATATTGTGATATAATTTATAGATAATAGTTTGTATTTTAATGCATCCAAAATCTCATGTTGTTATAGAAGTGGCACAATAGAAGGTTGACTTGACAGTCGTAGCTCATTCCTTTCCCTCACACGTTTCCTTTTCCATATCCACCCACCCACTGTAGGAATCACATAATTTTTTATTTGGAATTGTCCACATTTTTTAAAAATATTTAATAATAAACCTGAATAAGTTAAATATTAAATTACATCCTCATTTAAAAAAATTATTTGATTATTTGAAATTAAGATACCCATATGTATTATGTCATTTCAGTTAAAAACATTAAAAAAATAATTAATTTTTAATTCAAGTTCATTTAAAAAATATAATTTAAAATATATGTTTCAACTCATAAAAAAATTAAAATTACTTGTCAATGTTTCATTATTTAAAATTTTCTAGTTTAACAACCTTCATGACAAGATTTATTCAAAACTCAAATAAAAAACTTGATTGCCAAACGATAAATCATATAATGGATTCTTTGAAAAGTAAAAAATATTCAAAACATTAAAAAATCATATTATAATCCAATTAACAATAAATTTGATATTCTAAAATAAATTTATAAAAAACATATCAATTTTCAGGTTTTGGATTAATATAGTGAAAATTAGCAATGAAAATAAATTAGTTTTTTTAAATCAATCTCTCATCATCTCCACTATGAATAAAATATGTCCTCACAATTTGATCTCATATTTACAAAATATACATGTTTCAATTAATACAATTAAATTAAAAATCATTATGTACCCCGATCTAAATTTGTAAGGTTGGTATCGAGAATATTTATCACATTATTTAGAATCACTATATCATCCATTGGTTTTTTATTTTAAAGAGTTTTGTTGCCCTTTATAATCACAATCTAAATATTGAACGAAGAAGATTAATTTCTCATCCCTGAATCAAAAAAAATATACTTTCCATTCCATATGGGTCCATGATTGAGAATTAATGAAATATGAAATCATCTAAAGTATTAATGTATTCATTATTTAAACGACTCAATAAAAAGATTATCCATATTTATTACAATTATATGTTTATATATTTTTAGTTATTATTCATAACAAGAGAAAAAATAACCATGAGTCATTCAGACCATATTCTTTCCCATTCGGATATTCATTGGGTCAACCAATTCATTATACACATCATTCATTGTTTAATAGTTTTCTCATTAATACAAGAACTGTCTAAAACCAAAGATTATTGTGTGAGTAATAAAAAATAATAACTTATTAAAATTAGAGTAAATATTCATTTAGATATGAAAATTCAATCATAGGATGTCTTATCCTATAAACACATCAATTGAACTTATAGAACATGATAACACATTTTTTTCAACTATGAAACATTTAGTCTAATATGTGATATTATTAGTTCATCCTATAACTCATTATATAAAATATTGGTTGATTTATCGTTTATCCCCGGATACTCATTAACCTAATCCTAAAAAATAAATAATCTCTACTCTAATACAAGCTATGATGACCCATGAATAACATACAACTATCATACGTCATTTCTGTTATTAACAAATACATTTCACAAATTAGAAATTTAGTCTATGAAGCCAAAGGTTTAGTATCTTATGATTTTTTTCACATAAAGTTTTTATTACACATTATTTCTCAAATGCATCCCCAACAATTATCCACACATAAATTCAACTTAGACATATTCATGTAAATAATATCCTAGGGAATGTGGAAACAAAATTACTGACATCAAATTCCTAATAATGTATATATGTAATAATTTTTGGAATAGATTGATTTTATAAACATGTGAGGGAGCATAAAATAGGAAAAATACAAGATTAAAAAGAAAATGAAATTATATGTTTTTATCATAAGAAAAGATAGAATGAAATAGATCATGAAATAAAGACACAAATCCTCAAAATATTCATCATAAATTATTGTCATATATCATGGAATAATAATATATAAACATGAGACAATAAACATGATCTATGAAACATAACATAAAAATGCTTCACAAACATACTATTAGAATATATAAACATATTTCAATGTTAACTACAGCAATAGTCTTATCATAACAGAATAGGATAACCACCTTACTATAACATAATCGACTTTAGCCAACCTCCCAAATACAATAAAGCAATATAATTGGTCTAACCACTAATGTATCATAACATAATATACTAGGTCTGATCACTAATGTACTATAACATATTATACATGGTATAACCAACTAGACTCCATCCATTATCATGATATATATTGATTTACACAATTTATAGGATTTTATATAAAAAATACAACTTACATAATAATAAATATATATATATATAGACTAGATGAAATTATACATATAGGAAATCTTGATAATATCTTCAAATTGAAATTTTTTACTTAACATTTTCTAGAAATATGAAAAAAGAATACCTTAGAAATTGGAAATGATTATACAAAAATTTCAATCACTCAAAAGAAACAAAAAATATTAGAACATTAAGGGTGATACATAAAACATAAATCCATATACGTTTGATTTTTTAGAGATATGGGAAAACATATGACAAATTCTGAAAGAGTTTTATTAATGTTTTTTGTCATAAAGATAACGTAATACATCATTTTCAAAATTATTTTCCAATAGTGAAAAAATAAATTTAGAAACATTATCATAAAATTAAACATCCTAATAATGGTAATTTTGGGAAAATATATAAATGTTAATTTATGTGATATGTAGATGGAATGAATCATAATGTACACTAAATGGAATGAAATTCTTTTTAATTCATATTTTAAACATTTTTAGGAAATCCAAATTAATAAAATAATTATAAAATATCATTTTTAATAGAGATAAATAGAATCATAAAATTTAAATAAGACAATATGTACATGGATCTCAAAATTATGAAATAATGGTTTGTGTTGATAATGAATATATAGAGGGAGGAAAATTAAAATAATTGAAGGTAAATTATTTCCTATATAATGATATATTTTTAGGATTGAAAAATCAATAAAATTATTATTCTTTCGAGGGAAAAAATATTCACCAAAAGTTAGAAAATATAATATTATATAAATAATGGGATAATATATAAAGATTTAGAAAATGTATTCAATGATAAAGATAATGACTTGGTTAATATAAGGTTTAGTCAATAAAATCCTTTTTTTTGGTAAATTTTTATTAAAAATACGTTGAAATTAAAAATGTGATATAGATTGTAAAATACCAATTACCTGAAAATTTTGACATGAATCATCAATAGGTCAGTGTATACACCATATAAAATAATAGAAGCGGTGAAAATGGAAGTTATTTCAATGAATGGAAATTGAGTTAAGTATTACAATACGGATTTTGAAATATAGTAATTAAAAGAACATGAAAAGTGGATCATTGAATGAGATTTAATTCAAATGAATAAAAATATATTTTGGATTAATGAAGTTCATATGGTAGTATGTTGACTATTTTAAACAAGATAATAGAATAATTAAAAATATGTATCATGGAATTTAAATTAAGGGAAAATCCCATTACATATTTTTTTAATATGTGAATGAAAAGAATAAGAAAATATATCATTAAATAGACTTATAAATCACCTGAAACAAAAGTGATTTAAATTAAATTATTATAACTGGGGTAGTAATGTAACTATTTTTAGGACGAATAGATGTATAATTTAGAATATATATAAAGGAATTATAATTGAGATAAAAAACCCATAACAAGGATTATCACTTATTCATACTCTCTTTAACATTTTTTAGTTAGTTTATGTTAATTATTCATGTAACTTCACATTACCTTGTATCAGGTACTTCTTGAATTTTGTAATTTCCCTTTTTGTATGGTTGTGTTTCGGGACTTTCAAGGGTGGATAGAAGTTTTAGAGAAGATAAAATAATGTTTAGGGATATATTTTAATTTGAATTAATGGATTATGGGTATAAATGTTTCAATTGTTTTAGAGAGTTCCCTTTTGGGTTTGAGGTGAGTTTTAATTTATTTGGTGTGTCTGTAGGATTCTATTTATTGGTGATGAAAATAGAAATAATTTATATCGTAAATCATTCATTTACAACTTAAACAGTCTAATGGCCAAAACCATGAATATAGATTATGGAACAGAATTATTTATGATATATTGAATGATCATACATCATAAATGCACCGATCAGGTTTTTTGACATGAGAAGACTCATTTTCAGCATATGTACTAGGTGGGGGTGTTTTACAATACAAATCACTATATTTTGTCATAAAACCCCTACACCAAACATTCTTATTTTTTATGCATGGCTTATTTTATGAGGTATTCGATTGGTTCTCCTCCTTATACCCTAGGCATCCTTCTATATGTAGTGACTGAATCCAATCCTTCTGAACTTCTCAGTTACGAATTTGATCCTCAGTGAGTTTCTTCAAATTGGATGTCTCCTTCTTTATTATAACATTATTTATCAGTGGTATGATCTCATAATGATAGATTAAACCGGTGTTTTATATTGTTGATTTTTTATCAAGGATTTATTATTGGTCTCCTTCAACTTCATTATTCATTGGTGTTTCCCCATTACTTGTTTTTATTTGAACTTGAAATGAAGGTAGGTGATTCCATATGATTTTTACCAACAATTTAATCCTTTAAATTTAATTATTGATTTTAAATGAGTTTTTAAATTATTAAAAATCCATATTTGAGATAATTGATGTATGGTTTTTAAAATGCATGCAAGTTATGAAAACCCCAATATTTCAATGGAATCAAAATTATAGGGTGTATTTGAGTCAAATTAATGGTTTGATATGGATATAGAATTTTAAACAAATAGATTAAATTTTAATATGATTAAAAATTCTCGATTTAATGAAATCCTATTATTTGGGATTGAAATTTGAAAATCATGTTGAAAAATAAATTTGGAAATGGTATTCTGATCTAATTTGAAGTGATTGATTATCCAAATATTTATTGATTGATTGAATGAGGAAGATGTGATCTTGGTTAGTTAGTGGTAGTTTTTTTAAGAACACTAAGATATAACCCCCTTGCAATAGATTTATGATGAATACAATGACAAGAAACATTTAGCGGTATGATTTTACCTCTATGGGGAGTTAAGTCCTAATGGATTGAGTTGTGGGACGTGTCCACACATTGATCCAAGATCATTGGTTGATTTTTGTGAATATTTTATTACAAGAATCTAACATACCACAAGGCTTGATACATGATGCTATGATATACTAGATTTAATTATTATATGTATTAGATTTATAGAACATATTTATGAATGAAACGTATATCATATAAATGATGTATATAAAATATTCATTTAAGACTATTTTGATATATATGTCATCTATTGAATATGAAATAGTTTTTGTTAGAAAATATGTAAATTAATTACCAATAATTTTTTGGTGTAAATTGAAATCATATTTGGTTTTATTGTTATGGGATTTAATATGAAACACTAAGTGAGACCTACATAGATTTGTAAATCAAAACCTACCTTTTTCATCATATTTTTGTGGATTATGTTATTCCATGTCCAAGAAAAGGAAAATCTCCACTTTATGGGGTGTTCTTGATCCTTTGGACCTAGAGTGATGGATTTTACTAGTGGAGATGTGATCCACTTGTTATAGGGGTTTATCGTTAATATTCATCTTAGAAGACATTATTTATTTTCTTGATGTACTATTTTTTAACTGTTTTACCAATTTGGTTCTACCACTTTATCCCTTAATGTATTGAAAATATGAATTATTTTCTTTTAACTTTCGCAATATTGGTGAAAATTCATTCACTTGTGATTATTTTTTGATTTTTGGGGGTATTCGCCAACATTCTCAATTGGGAATGTAATTTGGTCTATAACTAGGCTAAATATGGAATCTGTATACCAAGGTATTTGGGATGTTTGTAAAAAAATCATATATGTTCCCATGTTATGTTGTGTACCATTTCTTAATGTTAGTATACATTTTTTATTTTCTAGTAAAAATGATGTTGAATTTATGGGACTTATGAGATATTTATTATTCAGTGTATATCCAACACTCATTAAAACGAGTCGTAAGTCACCATGGGTGTCTGGGAAAAGTTTATATAGAAATTTATTTATGTGATTATATAATTTCCTCTAACTTGGATATGAATATTCTAAATACACAATCATGAATTTATCTTCATGGAATTGATATTCCTATATCCCATGTGCGATTCATAAATATGTACATCCTTATTGAGGATTGTAATGTTGATTGATAATGTTTTATAACATTATTTCTCTGAGAAGATGATTAAATAGGCCATAAGATAAATATGATGGTGAACCATAGTAGGTGAATACTTCGATGGACCATAATCTTATAGATATTGTGTTTTGTATTGTTAAGGAATTGGGATGGGTAAATTCACTCATTCTCAATCAAGCCCTGATAGTGTAACCTTCTAGGCATGAATTGAGAGATGATACACAAGTTTTCAATCATCATAAACCACTATAATTCCAAGGATATAATGATACTCAAGAAGTTGAGGATTGGTTGGAAAAAAATATCTAATTTTTTAGTTCTTGGTAATTCCAAATTTGATTAAGGAGAAATGTGCTTCATTTAAATTTGATGGTCCTAGGAGAAGATGGTGTGATTTTATGGTAAAAAATGATTATGGATTTTAGAGGAAGGAAATTAGATTTATTATTAATGATTAGTTCTCTCAAGATTCTGTGTTCTTGGTGAAATCTAGAGATTTTGTCAACATCTAGATGGTTGATAATACTATGACATAGTATATAATCAATTTTTTAAAATTTGTTCAATTTTAACCAGAGGATATATAAAATGAGTAGATAAAGAATTGTTTGTTCAAGATGGATATATAACATGTTATATTATCATATTTCCCTTACATAATATCACTTGATATGTTGATGTGATGGATATATAATTGATGTTTGATCTTAACCAGGATTGTAGTTTAGGGTGGAAGAGAATCCCTTTTTCTACCAGTGGTGGGTTTATGCATTATTTTAATATAAATTTGAAGAATAATGAGTCTCGTTGTGGTTCCCAACATTATGAACGTCACAACATCTTGTAGTTTGTGTAATAGTACTTTTATCTTTCTTCCAATGTGGAAATGTTGGGAATTTTAAATGTGTTTTCATTGAGGCAACCAAGATACGTGGTTGGTGTGGTATATTTGGCCACCTACCTAGGTTCATCCATTTATTTTCTACTCAGCATGGTGACATGGGATCATTATCCCCAAAAATATCTATGGTAAAATCAAATTCTTCAAGAGAATTTTTTTACAGCCACATGCATCCAGAACAAAGCTTCATGACATGTTAGAATGGTCACCAGAGGATGTTGATATTGGTCCAATAACTATTAGAGGTACCATAAATATAGATTCCTATTTATTGACTAATTACTTTTATATTGGTATATACCATTATTTTATACAAAACTATATTGTAATTTATCTGAGTCTTCTTATAAATCTTTTTTATGATTTTTTTAAAATTACTATGCCTTCTAGAATGAAGAGAGAGTAGGGTCTTTAGGGAACCTCAGATTGTTTCTCTCTATTAGAGATTGAGCTTACCTAAAGTCATCTATTACTCAACATTAATCCTCTTGAAATCATTTTTTGGATGGATTTGATGACTTCTTAATAGGATTATGATGAATATTATATTTAATGTGTCTCTTTTATTACATCTGATGGAGTATGTCGTGTCCTTCAGAGAGAATGGAAGATGAGGATGAGCTGGGAAAGACAATATTTTCCAATGTTAAGTATTTTAATATCTTTTTTTTCTATCAAAATGACGTGGGAGTCATAGATTGATGGTCCCCCTCTAGTTTTCATCATGTTTCCCAATGATTTGTTTAAAAATTATCTATCTTGAAACTTGTTTGTTAGGTGGAGTTTTCTATTAATTTAGTACATTGTACTCAAACTATGTCTATTTATTATACCCTTATGGATTCAGTGGAGTTGAAATAGTTGAAATATACCTCAGATTACCTACTATAAAATGGTTTAATATTCTTGTCTGTGTCACTATGGGAGTAACTTATTCCATTTATGAATTAATATGGTTGGATACTTCACCTATGTGTTTATTTTTGGACACACAATCGAGTTATAGGGAAGAACAATTATATATTACCATGTATTATTGATATTTTTAACTAGTTGAGAGACTTGAAGTGGTTTCTCAAAGTATGATCATTGATATGGCTATCACTAGTTGATAGTAAGAGGGTCCAACATCTAGAAACTATCATTTAAGAGTATGAATGGAAATTATAAGTATTTTGTTATTCCATTTAGTCTAAAACTATGCATTCTATTTTTATGGATTTGAAGAAAATGATATTTCAAAAGTACCTTGATTCATTCATGATAGAATTTGTGGATGACATCATAGTTTTCTGACAGATTGAGGAAGACCATGTTCTTTGTTTTAGAGTAGTTGGGGTAACCCTGATAAATCATCAAATTTAGGATAAGCTTTTGAAAATTAATTTCTAGATTCAAGAGCTGAAGTTTATGGGAAATGTATTCATACAACATGGTATTTAAATTGACCATGAGAAGGTAAAATATATGATGATATGGGATAATCTATGTAATTTTATCAATATTTATAGATACTTGGGTTTAATAGGATATTACCATAATTTTTTTTGATATTTATTGAATTTGACTTCTCTAATGAACACACTGACTCGGAAAGGTTTGAAGCTCATTTCACATGTAAAATATGAGAGATTTTTTTCCAAATGAAACATTTTTTATAGACTTAGAATTGAATCTTTCTATTGTTGGGTATTTCTATGTGGTCTTCTATGACAGATCGGGTTTGAGCTTGGGTTGTGTCCTTATACAAAGAGAACATGCGGTAGCCTATGGTTCTAAAAATATAAGTCCACACAAGAATAATTATATAAAACTTTATATAATCATAATGATTTTATTTATTCTCTTAAGATTTTGTGATATTACCCTTTTGGTGAATGTTTTTCCATTTTATGACTATATAATATTGAGTTATATCTTCTCTCAAAAAAATATTTGAATCCCTAATAGAGGAATTGGGTGGATTACCTAAAGGATTTTTATTTCAAAATTCCTCACACCCCAAGAAATGGTGATTTCATTATTAATACATGGAGTCAAAAATTTCCAACCCATGATACAAAATAATTTTCAGAAGAGTGGAATTTTAGGGTTCCCTTTGCTCAACTGCATTTCGGTGTCAAGGAGAGTTTGTCAAAAGTTGTTTTAGATTCACATAGTTGAAATCCATTATTCAGGAGATTATTATTTGAGATATGCATCTTGATGATGAATTTCATTGAATTTATTACTCACTTTATGGTTACAGACTATTAGTTAGAGTTTATTCCAATTAGACGGTATCTAAGGTTCCCAAAAATGGCTTGTTCAACCTTTTCTTATGAGAAATGATATGATTGATGTCTATCATTAATCTTAGTGGGTTTTATTGATTTTTACCACAAATTTGTTACAAGATATATGATAATGATTCTGGATTCAATGTATGAGATGAGGCGTCACCAAATTTGTGTCTCATTTTTATACCAACAAATAGTTCAATGATGTGAACAAGATAACATTGGGTTTTATTCAACTACTTCCATTACTTAATTGAAACTGTGATGATATTTATATGGACTATGTGGTCGATATTCCACATACCCATATATGGAAGAATGAGAATTTTTTTATTGATAGGATATCCTATTCAGACCACTTTGTACACATTTTAGATATAATAAATGCTACATATTTGGGATATCTCTATGTTTAGAATATAGTCATATTATATTGAGTTACATCAATTATAGTATCAGATAGGGGACCCCACTTCACTTCTCAATTCTAGAGAGGCCTACTGAGGATGTTTAGATCCTAGGCTCCTTTGGGCATTACATATCATTAGAAAATGGATATCCAGTTAGAGCGAGCTATAATGATTCTTGAGGAAATGCTATGTGATAGAGTTCTTGACATTGGTTGAGCTTAGGATGACTATATAAGAATGGTTATGTTTTCCTATAATAATTGTTACCAGTTCCATATCAGGTTAGATCTTTTTAAGACCTTGTATGGAAGGACTTTCATATATCCCATTTTTAATTAGAAATGGTTAGATGTTTTTTGGTGGTATATAATTTATTCTAATAGATTATGTTGAAGATATGGTTGATTAATCAGTGAATGTGTATGGAACATAAGTGGAATAAATCCTCTGTTGATCATCCTTATTGCCATTGAGGTTTTTAGTTGGTTACTTGGAGTTTTTATGGTTTTTCCTTGGTTTGTTCCCTAACTCTTTATAAAATAGGGTAATATTTCTCCATGATTTGTGGTTCATTTTGAGATTAATATGTGATTGGGTATAGTGGACTATATCTTATCTCTTGTAACATAATATACATTGATCAGTGAAATTTTTCTTGTATTTCATATTTGAAAGTATCTTTCTAATCCTTCTCATGTTATGACTTTAGGGGATCTTGTTGTTGAATCTTTATATGCGACTGAGCATCCGATTTGGATTTTTGATTTTAAGATAATGGTTATTTATGGTAAGTTGATAAGTTATGTCCTTGTTCATTGAAATCATGGTTCTGATTCACTTGATATTTGGGGGCATGAGGCACTGATTTGGGTGGAGTGGACTCATATCTTTGATAAAGAAACTTTTTGATAAGATAATTTTGGACAATAAAGTGACTATAGTTATGATATTATTAGATCTTCTTAACTTATATTTTATATTTCATAGCTATTTTTTATTCAATTTTTTGTTTTGGTGCATTTAGGTCCTTTTTAGGATGAAGTTAATTTTTAAGGGGAAATGGTCAATTTTTTTAAGATGTATGTCTATTTGAATTAAATAATTCTGGTTTTAAATGTGTCAATAGTTTTTAAAGGTTCCCTTTTAGTATTGGGGAGATTTTTATTTTTTGGGTTTCTCTATAGGACTCTATTTTTGGGAATTATATACAAATATAATTTTCACCAAAAATCCTTGATTCAGGAATAAATTTTCGGCTTTCCAAAAACCATAAAAATTGAATATAGTGAATGATGATTTATTCCATAAATAATTAAATTACACCATATATTCATTGATGATGTTTTTGAAATAGAGGTGATTAAATTTTCATGTTATGTGATATGTGGGTTTACTTATGTTTAAAATCAGTATATTATGCAGAAAATCCCCCACACCTAGTATGTTTATTTGTTTTTAACAACTAATTCATTCTAGAATTATTTGTGTGATCCTTCTAAGAACCAGAGGTTTCATTCTAAATGAAGTTAGTGACTCCAAACCATCTACACATCTCAGTTTGGTGTTTGATTTCATATGAGTTTCTGTACATTGGTTTTTACCTTCCTTGAACTACCATTCTTTAAAGTTGGTATTATATCTTGATAGATAATTGAATTGGAGTTTTATATTAATTATTTCTAAAATTTGATTTCCTCATTATCCTTTATCATTTTTTTTCTTCATTGGAATTTCGTCGTTTTAATCCTTGATTTGATATCTGATTAATGTTAGCTGGTTCCATATGATTTTTTCCTATAATTGAAACCATTAAAATATTTTATTGAATTGAGATAATTTTTTAAATTTTTTTAAAACACATATTTTAGGTGATTGATGGTGGAATTCAAAAAAGGCTTCAAGTTATTGAAAAACTGAAAATTTAAATGGAATTTAAATATTTGGATTGATTTAAGTAAAAATAATTGGGCTATATGATAATTGATTTTGATATAAATTGATTAAAAGGAACTATGATTTGAAAAGGCATGAGTTGAAGAAAACCTATGAATTGGTTTTGAAAAGAAAAGGACATGTTGAAAACTGATAGTGATAAATTTTATTTTGAATAGATTTAAAATTATTTATATTCTTGTGATTGAATAGATGGTTGAATAAAGAACATGTGGGTCTAGTTAGTTTGTTGTAGTTGGAAAATTAAATCCAAGATATTACCACCTAAAATAGATTGATGAAAAAAACATTGACTTATACACAATGTTAAATGATCTATTCACTAATAGAGATTTCAGTCAAGAAAACCTATGACAATGGATGTGTACCGACATTTCACTGAGATCATTAGTTGATAGTGTGATGGTCCAATTTCTTTAATCTAACATACCATATGGCTTAATAAAAGGTGATATGACTAACATTGTTTGACGATTACATGCCATTTATATATATAGAAATACTTTTTTCATGGTGACTTTTTTATATAAACGATTTATATAAAATGTTAATTTATGAATGTTTTCATATATCTACCATATTTAGATTATTAAAGCATGTTTTGTAAAAAATATGTAAATTCCTTTAATGAATGTTTTTATTTTAACAGAAATCATATTTTGTTTTATTTTCATGGAATTAATTGCAAAACACTTTGGGAGACCCGACTGAGCTTTATATCATACACCTTACCTCTTAATTCAGTAGTTTGAAGATTATCATATTATAGGTCCAGGAAAAGGAAATTTTTCTCATAGAGGTGTTCATTGTTCTTGATCCTTGGTACCTAGAGTGATGGAGGTGACCGCTGGTTATGTGATCCACTTGTTACTTGGGTTTGACTTTGGGAGTTATCTTGGTAGATGTTGTGTGTTTTGATGATGTATTATTTGGGTACGTTTTTACCTATTTTATTATGGAACTTTCTCCCTTTTTTTTATAAGAACAATATGTATGTTTTATATTATGTAATATTCTATCAAAAAATTCCCCAATGATCCCTATATGATCTCTAGTAGTAGTCGCCAACCCATGGGGTTCAGGAACACCCTTCGGGGCATGTTAGGGTTGGCTTGAGTATTAGTGTACCATGGTATCTAGGTTGGTTCAAGAGAATTCATATATACATAATATATATTCAAATTTTCATAAATCGATTCGATTTATATATATATATTATTATCCATTTATTAATCCCTCATTGTTAAGATTAATATTCCATTGTTAATTATTTTTTGATTTCCATACTTTTCTCGAAATAGAGGTTTTGGTCCTTTCCCCTAGATCATATTTTCATTAACTATATAAATTTAATATTGAATTATATATGTGTGTTTGTGTATGTTTTATTTCACTATTAATTTTCAGGGAATTCATCAGAGTTGTGGTTACGGTTTGTGAATAATAGTTAAAAATTCACTTTTTAAAATTTTAAATAAATAAAAATATTTTACGATAATTAACAATTATAATTATTTGTAACCATTAAAAAATTATGAAATCATATAAAGTAAAAAATTAATAAATCATATTATCCATAATTAAGTTGACTTAGTTATTAATGTTGTAAAATTTGTAGCTTCATTCATATAGGGGTAAAACTAACCAAAAAAATAATGTGTTATAATGATGGAATGAGTGATAACATGTTCTGGTATATTTAAAATATCACTAATAATGAAGTGAAATGATTTAAAAATATTTTATCGATGTTAAAATTTTGATTAAAGATGATTCGGATGATGAAGATAAAAGAAAAAAAATTAGGGGAAAATAACACATGTGTTGAAGATATGAATTTTATACTAAATAAAATATTGGAAATGATGTGTTTGGGGATCATTCTTATGAAAAAAATATCCATAATGTCAGAGATATAATAATGAGAAGGAATTCAGGTAGGTATTATGGAAAAAATCTAAGTAGATATGTTATTTAGATTTTGTGGAGGGGATATCCTTTTATTGCAATAAATAACGGACATTCTTTGGAGACTTTAGTTTATAAAGGGTAAAGAATAAATCACATGGTGTTCATGTCATTTTGGTAATAATATATTGGATAAAAATGAAGGATTGGTTTTAAAATAAAAAAAATATCTTATATAATGTGTTCACATTACGTTTTTTTATAATACATTCAAGATGTCCTAGGGAATAGTTTTTACATTATGAGATGCAGCACCAATGATTCATCTTATCAAATGAGAATCTATCACATTGTCTGAGATGGGATTCACCCCTTATAATGCTCGCATGGAAAAATATAAGAGACACTGGAATGGTAATTATCATGGTGTCCAGTATGATATGAGATAATATTTTCCCCTTTGCAATGTTCCCTTTTGAAAGACATGAGAGGATACAACATGGGACATTGATTAGATCCTAGTGGGTTACCTAAGATATGAAACCAGTAATTTTTCTTGGATATTGTATAATTAAGAAGTGGTTTGGGTGATATCTCATGATGGAGGAAAATATCAAACTTGAAATATTTATTTTTCAAGGAGTTGAAGCATGTTCACATACCCTAGGAGTAATCTTAAAAACTAAGGGTCATCAAGAATATTTCATATGTTATATTAATTTATTTTATTAATATTCATGTTTCATACAATTATTTCATGAACTTTAATTTATATATGAATTTTGTAGATATGATGGTCATGATATACTGAGTGTTGCTCACACCATATCCTGGGAAATGTTTAGTACCTGAGAAAATTTCATGGATGAAGGATTTGACTAGAGAAAGAGATCTAGTTTATTATTGTTACTTGCTGGATGTGTTAGAGATTTGAGATTGGATCAATATGGGGTTAAATATTGATCTCTCTGAAGTATTTTTTAGTCTAATTTGTCTTTATTTTAATAACATTAAGCATGTCATTATCTATATTTAGTGTGTCATTATATGGTTTTGTTATTTTTTAATTGTTTAATTTATCCTTAATTCTTCAATTAATGCTTGAATATTATTATTATTTCATATTTTTTCCACTACTTTAATATTTAATTGGAATTTATATAATCATTTTTCAATAGTTTCTACTTCCAACAATAAATTACTCATATAGTATCTACTGGTCAACATCCTCTGGTGTATAATGAGTTATTATTGTGGTCACATCACCCACCTGACTCAGTCACATGATAGAGTGATGGGTCAAGGACATTACAGTTTGAGTGGATTGGTATTATTAGAGTATTGGTAATTTTATAGGTGAGTTTTGTGTAGAATGTCTTCAAATAATCATTTCATCGGGTGTAAGGTAATTATAATTGTTGAATGTGGATAAAAAGTGTAAAATAATACAGATCAAATATGGTTGGTCTAATAAATCACCAATCAAAATATTTTGAGAGATTATCTTATGATATTTGGTGTCTTAAACCCTTTATCACCTTTTTAAAACATTTTTCCTTTACAATGGCGACTCAATTTTAATGTGAGTAATTTATTTTTATTACCAAATACCAAATTTAGATCCTTATCAAAATTTTATGCTGTCATAACAATTTTCAATTCCATTAAATTTAATTTAATTTTTAAATATGGAAAATTTTGATTTTTAGTGAAAACATAAATCATATAAAAAAGAATCATTTTATAGAAATCCTTTTTTGTTTTTAATCTTATTTCCATTAAATTAAATATTTAATTGGGGTAAATATCCTATCACCTAATGATTTTAAAAAAATTCCTTTAAGAGGTAATATGTTCTTTAGTGTGTGATAGATGAAACACTGAACAACAATATTCATTGGAACACTATATAATTGTTAATAATAGATATAAAATTGGATGTCAAAAATACAAAAAACCAATTTATGAAATATAATGACAAATAAACAAAGGTCCTTGATAGTACTATGAAATTAATGAAAAATCAATTAGTGTATCTTATTAACTTATAAGATAGATTTATGATATAAAATGAAACCCTTAAAAATTATATTTAAAAAAATAATTTTATGATAAAAAATTTATTATGTCTTTAATATATTATTTATACGAATAATATATTGACAGTAGTTTTATTAGTAATTGATAAGAAATAAAAGAAACACCGATTAGTATTTTTGAATGGTTATTTTCTCATAAAATAGTTTTTAATTATATTTTTTTATATAAAAATAATTTCCTCGTATTTAGAATATGAATTTGAAACAAATTATTTTTTATATTTACTATGCTAAAATCATATTTAGATGGTATTTTGGATTTTTTGAAATAGTTATTTTTTATATGAATAGTGAAAATAAATTTTTACCAAAACTATTACTTTTATTACATTTTCATTGTATAATAAAAACCTATATGTTTAAAAAACATTTTAATTAATGAAATATATATAAGGAGTAACATTAATGATTTTTAAATTCAATTATGAATTTATAAAACATATGTTTAACATTTTATTAACATCAGTATTATTTTCCCCAAACAAATATGTTTTTCTCTAATATTAATATTCAGTTTTTTACACATATAGACACTAAAACATTCAAAATGGATTTAATATTATATATCAATATGATCAAAATATTTATTAATTTTAATTTTGTTTTTCGTTATAATTATGATTAATAATATTTAAATTACTGACATTAATAATTTTTAAATTATTAATTTCAATTATTTCTTAATAATGTCGTATAATATTTATCTAAAAGATTAATTTTCTCTGTTATAAATAATTTCACTAATATAAATTTTAAATGAATATATAAATATGATAACTCAAATTTATTTTTTAATCAATCATAAATAAGACTATGAACACATAATGGTTAAAAAGCATTACTCTATAGACATTTTTTTTCAACATATAATTTTTTTTAATTTAGAAGATAATTTTATTTTAATTATAAAATAAATAATAATAAATGGAGAGAAAATTTATGGTAAAAATCACAAATTTGGTAAAAAAAATTATATTATATCTCAATTTAAATATAATTTACATTCATAAATAATAGTTACCCAAATTAAAAATATAAAAACGTAAACGTAAAATTATAAGAACACATGACATCAAACATGATTAAAACACATATGTAAATTCCATTTTTAAAAATTTACGATCCAATCTCCCTAATAAACTCTTTTATTTCTTCCTTTTGAAACTAAACCTTTAATACTTTTTTTCTATTTTTGAATACTAATCCATGTTATGAAAAGTACCTTTTTATTACATTATAAAATGGGACACTTCCATCCAATCATGTCACAAAAATATCATTCTGTAATCCTCAAACTACATTATTTAATACTACTAGAATAATACCTCATTTTCATTTTCATGTTTTTACAATTAGTTTTTAAAATCAATTCATTTTACAGAATATGTTCAAGAGAATCGTCAAGGTCTTAATGTGAGTATAAGTTAATCCTTATCTTTTAATTCAAATTCATTACCATCAAAACCAATCCAAATTTTTTATATAATGACATTAATTATATTAGTATATTGAAGGGTTTTTTATTAATTTTAAAAAACAAATTAATTCATTTCCATATACATATAAAAATAAATGAACATTGGCCATGTATTGTGTTGAATACTCCATCCAAGAAGCGATACAATTTTTTTTCAATGTCACCAATATTTACTATTTATATAATTGGAATTGAAAAATAAAATTGAAATATATAATAATTTTTTTAATACAAATAGAGAAATTATAATTCACCTTTATTTTATCTCATTCTATTAGAAATTAATATTTTTATCTTGCAATCTATGGTCTACCACTCTCATAAAGTAAAATTTTTCATCATCAATTTATTTTTTTTCCAAAATAATTAAAATATAATTCAAAATACTTAAAAAATAAAAATAATAAAAATATTATTTCATTATAATTATAATATTCCAAAATAAAAAATTCCTTCATTTTACTCACCCATCGAATTATTTTATGTTCGTGTTTGTGTTTATTTGGCATCCTAGTGGTAAAATTCTATAAAACTTTTTCAGGGATGAACTTGTTTAGATTAATACTAATGTTATCATATTTAAATTACCAAATTAAGGTTTTCTTATTTCTAAATTTTGTGTATACATTATTTTAAATATTACTAAAATAAACCCTTCAGCCTCTAAATTTATCGAAATATACTAGTATTGATTTCAGTTTCACACAACATAACTAAAAAAATAAAGGAATGAGATAAAGCATCTATAAATAAATTTAATAATCAATTTTAGTGCCTTAAATTAGCTATAAAGGATGTAATTTGGTGTAACTATAATGAACAACACTACAATTATGAAAGTAGTTCAAAATGATCAATATAAATAACAGTCGGTATTAGAAATAGTTAATAACTAACTTATAGATCTATAAAGAACAATTATAAATGATGTTCATAAATGTTTAAAGATATTAAAATTATTAGTTATTTTATTTCTAAGATAGTTTTTTTATGAATGAGATTCAAAATATTTATGGGAATTTTTGAATATTGATAAGGGTATGTGGTAACTCAAATTTAATTCATTGAGTTACAAACATTATTATTTAAATATGATGTTAAATGTTTGATTTCTTATTCCAAATGAACATTTTTATTGATATTTAATCCATAGTTTATTGGTAATTAAAATAATTATTTATAAACTCAATATTAAATGACTCTTATCTCAAATATTAAATTACATGAAAGAAGATTATCACCTCAATTTCCTCCCCCTCGATACATATTTATTTTTCAAGTTTTTTTATTTTTATCATGTATATACTACCAATTTAATATTTTCTACCATAGTCCCATTTTTATTCATGGTATTTATTGTTTAATTTTAAATTATATCCTTTAATTGGGTTTTATTAAAATGTTTCTATTGTCGTAAGTGTTACTTATGTCTATTTTTAATTCCATGAGTAGTGTTTGATATTGAAAACCGTATTTTATTTCATATGGTGTATACAGTAACATATTCTGTAATTTTATAATAAATATATTCCATTTATTTATTTTTTAATTTCATGTTATCCCTTGATGTTTTTCTTATTTTTACATTATAATTACTATAACAATATTTTCAAGTCAATTGGGTTTCATTAGGATATTATGTTTACAACTTGATTCCTTTTTTAGCATCTATTTATCAATGGAATGAATACTAAATCATCTCATAATATTTTCTTCTATGGTATTAAACTTCTGTAAAAGTATCTCCCCCATTATCCTTCCAAATAATAATATTTTAATGGTATGATTTTATCTTCTAATTCAATTATTTTGTAAATAACCTATTCTTATAGTCTAAGCCTTATTAGCGTATTTTTCATGTGAATTACTATCAGGATTCATGGTGAGGCACTCTATTGTGAAACATTTTTCATGCCAAAATGTATTTCCTCGTATGGTGCATCTATAACCAAGTGATCCTTGCTGAGGAGGGCGTACAATGTAAGGGGGTTTCAATTATCTCCAATTACACCAAATTTCATGTTCCCAAAGAGGAGTGAACCTCTCACTTGTTCATTTAAGTTCAATGTTTTTCCACGATATGTTAGGACTTTATCACCTTTAATTGGATTTATTTTTAGGGAATTTCAAATCATATTTTTCTCCACACATGATTTCATGTGTTAGCAGAAAATTAAAATGATTGAATAGAAACATAGGTTCTAATTCTAGCCATTTGTTGGGGAAAATGAATGTATGGGGAAAATACCAGACATGAAGCGATTCTAAGCATATGGATGGCTATGACAGTTAGGAAAATATGTTTATTGATATATCTGGTTTTATTTCTATTGTAGTGGGATTTATCCCCCTCACAACAAAGGCTCATGGATGGTCGGGGACAAACTCATTTGGTTCATTGATTTATGTAACATGGTAAATGGGATAGATGGAATCAAACTCAAAAAGGTACTATGTTTAATTTTGATGGTTCATGTGTAGATGGAGGCATTTAGGGAGGGTTTGTTAAAAATTAGGTTGGCGTTGCTATATTTTTATAACATTTATTCCTTGTACATTGTGAATCACTCTTTGTTGAATCCACTAGCAAGATTAAAGGGTTAGAATTGTTCCACTCTCAAAGACTTTCTTTGTAACTGGTGTATAATTATTTAAAAATTATTCACATATCTATCCATGGAGTGATCTCTACCCATTGGAATATCATTTATCTCATACACAATTTTAAGAGTCTATTTTACAATGGCATTGATATTATATGCTTATAGTGAGGGGAAATCATGTTGGAAGACTACATGGATTCCATTATAAATTTTGGTAACCAATGTATTATTTTAAATAGTACAAAATGACATCCCTGAAAGTGCATTTACTATATACAGGTGGAATCCATGGGTCTATATAATTTCATACCCACAAGACTTTTTTTGGGTCTTGGACCCCTTCTTTATTTTTAATAAAATTTATTAATGTTTCATGCATGCATAAATTCCATTTTTTTAATATTTTGATTAAATTGAATTCAAATAGATTTCCATATATTAACAAATTATGTAAATTATTAACTTAATCATATAACATTACTCAATATGTTTTTATATTACATAAAAAGGCATTTCATTAATTGATAATGAAAATATTGACAGTTTATATACAAGTTATTTCAATATGGATGTTTATTGATTACTGATTATTGTTGGTAATGAGTTGTATATATTATTCATTAGTTCATACATTAAATTTATTATAGTTAATTACTGATGGGTGGGTCTAGGTATAGATAGAGCCTCAATGCATCGATAAGTCTCACGAGGGAGTCTATCTTGAGTATTTTAGTGTATTTCTTCCCAGAACAAAATATTTTCTACGCGTAGGGATATGACAGAAAAATTATAATATCTAAAATCATGATGAGTTAGATTAAGGCATGATATTTTCTATCCAAAATTAATTATTTTAACTCTATGGAAAAAGTTATATTTTACCCATGTGATATTTTTTATTTACATTGTTTTCCATTGATATATTATTTATTCATTTTCAATCAGTTGTAGCATTTTTTGGGATATCTAGTAATACCATATTATCTATAACACACCAAAATTCTAAAGTAAGAAACTTTTATTGGATAGAGTATATGAAATGTGATACCAAGTGTGTAATGGAATATAATATCTGAATACTTACAATTTGAAACAGATTATGTATATTTCCATGCATGAAACCCTGAGTTATCTTACATTACATACAAGAATGTGTTTTATCAAACAATAATATATTTCTAAAATATCAGTATTTAATATAAAAATATATAAACTATATGTCATGAATAGTATTAACTGTCTTTTGAAGAATAATTTTTTTATAAATATAAAATTAATTCATGGGTTGCTAATTAATGAGAAATGAAAATAAGAACCAATTTCATATAAAAAGAAATATATTTATTTTTTATCCTACCAAAAAAGTTTCCTCCAAATAAAAATATTTAATTAAATTAATTTAATGATTTTAATTTAATATTTATTTTATATATTCAATAAAATATTTTTTATATTAATCAATAAGGATTTATAGGAATAAAATAAGAATAATCTCTATTTTACACATAAAAATCTATATTTTTACAGACGTAATTTTACCGCATTTTAATGGTGATCCCCTTACAAAAATTAATTTTGAAACTTGAATTTATTTACTATGTCACAATAAACATCATATTTGAAATAGAAACATATTAATTATCTCAAAGTGAATTTTTGATATTTTTCTGAAGCATTTCATTTTTTAACGAATACTTAAAATACAAAATTTTAGTTTAAAAATGATTTTTCATAAAATTTATCATTTATGATAAATTATAATTTAAAGGGTTTTAATGTATTATTAGATAATATTTTTATCAATTTATTCAATTTATTTCATGGTAATAAATTTGACTTTGAAATTGATTATAAAAACAACGAAAACCATTGGATGTTTTTACTTTAAAAACACGTATTATCTTTCAACCAATGGGATTTAATTTAAATCTATTTCTGCCTCTTATATGGTTAGAATTTTGAATGATGGATTCCTTATTTTTATTCATAATAATTTATAATTTCTAAAAAATTCCAAATTTGTTTTATCCAAAAATATTGTTTAATGTGATTAAAATAAATTGCAATGATTAAGGTTATATTAACCTTACTAAGGGACTAATACTTAACCCTAAATAACTAAATGATCTATACACTTTACAAAGTCCTATTTTATTGACATATATTGACCTTATACTCTCATTTATATAAAAATGTTCATTAGTGGATCATATTTCAATATGAAAAATGTAGGAAGAATTCCTTTGTCGTAATATTACAATGGTGCCACTCCTCCATATTAGAAGACCCCAACTTATCCCCATTCCTCACACCTCCCAAAACACATAGTTTTTAATATAAATGACCAAATATAATCAATACATCCCTACAATATACCAGGAATCATCCATTTGGGTAGAAATAATTCCTTGGAATCCATTTTCAATAAACTAAAAGGAGTTACCGAATTATAAGGTAAAATTTAGAACAATATATTTTCAATCATTTTCTTCTACACTCACAATAATATTATTATTATATATTTACTTAAAAATATATACAAAATATACTAGTATTTTTTCTATTATTATTTCTACCTAATCATTCACACCCCTCCATCTAATGGGTAATGAATATACTGTTTTTGTGTACTATGAACTATTGCCTCACAAAAGTATGATTGTTAATTTATTCTTTTACCACCTCTCATTGTGTACATTAAGATGGAGAAAATATTTATATATGTTATATATGAAATTTATTAAGCCTTTAATATTCTATATTTATTTTATAACACATATCTCTATAAATTCTATTTTTTGTAAAATCTATAACATCATTTCTGGATGTGTGGACTACTGCCCCTCAATAGATGTGATTCCTTCACCCGATAAATTGAACGTCAAAAGGATTATTTTTTTAAAATTATGTGACATATAAAACATATATATGATATTAATTAAATAATTACGTTTCAATAAATATTACATATATCATTTTCTTCAATACCCTTTCAGACACTTAAAAACTTATAACTTTATTCATAGACGTGTGGACTACCGCCTCCTTGACTTGATGTGATTTAATTTTCATCACAATAATTCCAAATATAATTATATATTACTAAATATTATGTTATTTATTATAAAATTATCATTATAAAAATATATGATGATACTTACCTTTTTTCAGAACCAACATTTAAAAATAACAATGTTACTCATGCCTACGTGCGACAAACCTTCTCTAAGTTTGCACCATTGATTCATTTTTCATAACTGTATGTATTTATTATTTTAAAAAGAAAATTGATATATAGATATAATAATAATTTTATGAATATTAATCATGATATTTTATATATGGACCCATTTGACCATAGCTGACCTACAAAAGTTGATTTTTGACATATAATCTAAATTTGGTAACAACAACCGACATAAACATAACTATTTATGTAGGTCTACAAAACATATTAAAAAGAGAAATATAAGAAATTAGAAACATTGAAAAAATTTAATCATGTAATTAATTAATTAATGTTTTTTGTTGTTAAATATAAAGTCACGTGATTCAAATCATATGAAAGGTAATGTATTTTCATCTTTTATTTATATATATTAGATAATTTCCATTCTCACCACATACTTCTTTTATGTCGAATACATACTTACCATTTTAATATAAAATATTTGTAATCAATTTCTCTTAACTGTATTTAAAAATTATAGTTAATATTATTCATTGATGAGGATTGTGATTTAAAATATTTCAATGTGGTATGAGACACTTTGGATTATTTAAAGAATATTTTCTTCAACAACAACATTAATGATTTGAAAATTATATTTCCATTTGAAGGAATTATATAACCTTAGATAAAGAAAACCATTAATATTCCTTCCCTAGAGTTATTCAAGAACTCTTTCAAGTATTATTAAAAATTTCCACTCTTCTATAGAGAGAATGTTTTAGAAAATGTTTTTCCAAAAAACCCATGTTTATTTCATTCTTTAGTCGAAAAATTTGTATTCTTCTAAAAATAATGTTTTATTAATTTTTTTTCAAAATTTTTTTCAAAATTATTCGGTATATAAATTATTACCATTTTTTATTTTAGCAATGTTACCAATGAAAAAGTCATGTCTCTTTCTAAACAAGTCAATTTTCTAACCTCTTTTCTTGCAAAAGAAATGTTCTTTTTACCGTGTATAACTTATACAGAATTATCGAAAGTCATTTTTTAATGAATCATTTGCATGTTTAAAAGGATTATGTTAAAAAAATCAAATTTAAAAATTTATTCATAAATAAATGATTTTTCAAAACAAATGTATATTTTCTTTAATAATTTTTTTAAATAGTCTTTTTATAGAATTTCTATTATCAACAACAATAACCCATTATTTTACTCTACGTGGAATATGTTGTATTTATATCATCCTATTTACTCCTCTAGATGGTTTATGATTTATTTAGTGAAAGATAGTATTCACATTCAGTTCTTTGATTGATTTATCAGTCTCATTGAAATATTCAATCTCCTATGATCATTGAAGAGTTAATTTCCCCTAAATTATCCATTTCATTTATCAAGGATATTCGTATTTCCTAAACCATATACCATTTTACATATGGTGTCTATTTCAAAAGTTATTTTATTATTTTGGAAAATATTGGTAATTGTTTATTCATTATTCCATATAGATATTTTATTAGGGATATTTTTTCTTAATTAAATAGATTACTTAATATGAAGAATGCTTTGGACATGAAATGATGGATGGAGTATGAACATAATATAGCTCCTCAATGAATTGATAGTTTCTCATGAGAAAAATAATATTTATAAATTAAATGGGTCTCTATTCATAGTTTTAAACTATCTAGATGATGGATCTTGATAGAAGAGGTTTGCATGTTCCTCAGACATCACATCAAATAATTTATTTTCCCTTCATTTTGTTTGATTATTTATTTTCCATGAGATATTCATGTGATAAAATATATGAATTCATTTCCTTATTAGTTTATTGATTGATTGGCATGTGTTTTCAGTTTTTTAAACTTTCATATTGATTTTTCCATATCTAGTTATTTGAATAGAATGTGTTTCTGTTTATTAACTTGCCATATTGTTTAACCACATACTTCTCAGTATATTGAATATATGGTATGTGTGTTATATTATTTATTATTAATGAATTATTATTATCATTGATTCATTATTTTTACTACTATATTCTTCCATTTCTATTCATTTGAGCTCAAACATTTTATATTTTCTTTTCAAGAATTCATGAATAATACTATGAATGATATACATGGATATACTTGAAGTAATATAGTTGTCAAAAAAGTTATTTATTAAAAAAAAGAAACTAAATTGCGTTATAATTAGTGTATGAATTTTTATTAAAACACACACATATATATATATTTCCAAGACTAATTAATTCTTTAGACATTTGGTATTTAATTCATTGTAATAATGAAAATGTAATTGACAGTAGACACTAACTATCATTTTTCTAGGGTCGGGTCACTAAATTATTTATTCTCAAATTATGTCCACTTATATTCATTGTTTTTTCTCTTTTTTACCCTTACTATTCATTTGAGATATCAGTTATTATATTTCCATTTACCTTAGTTATAAAGCTATGTATTACTCATGATATGTTAAGAATAGTTGCATGTGTGGATAATTTTGTGGATGTTGATCAAGACTTATTATCTATTATGTATATTTTCATATAGGAGATTAAATTACCATTTAATGAGGTGGATATGAGATTTTTTATTTGAAATTATTTATCAACTCTTTAAAATAATAAATATAAAAAAGTCATTAAAATATATGAGATATAATATTTATTAGTGAAAATATAATTATTGTTGTTAAATATTTGGTCACATCATTTTCTTTCAATGTTGGTATATAAAGAATGTGTTTATTGACATTGTTTTATGGGATTGTGGGTATAGGGTGTACATTCTATATCAAATGATGTTTTATAAAACATTATATATTAGTATGTTAGTTTGGGGTAGTTTAAAAGATTATATGTTATAGTTGAACATAATTTATAAGGTATAAGTTACCCTTTAGTTTTTTTGTGACAATATTTAATATTTTATAGATTATTATATGAGAACATTATTGAGAACCATAATGATAATTATAAAAACATGATAACATTATAAAGTCTTGGAAACTTAGAGCATGTGTGGATCTCTTAGAAATTACATCCCTTTATAGTTACTAGTAGGTGGATCTGGAAACGACATAGATGAAGCTAGGGGTAATCACTTTGAAAAAGGACCGTAATTTCCCACCCATGGAAATATATAAAGGTATTTTCAATTTATTATTTGTCCTTACATTATGTTTTTACGAGTCATAGGGTGGAACATGGTTATCCTAACCAATAAAAATGTGTGGCCCAGTTAGTTTTACTATAGTGACTGAATGGTAAGGAACTTGTTTTTTGGAAGTTGGTGGCCAAACCATGTGGGGCTCTACTTTTTGGGAAAGATATGGCCACATGGTTATTGCATAGTCTAGAAGACAGTGTGGTCAAACTATGTGGGAAGGCTAGTTCTGATTTTTTTTCAAAAATAATCCTCCTTAGGGTTAACCCTATATCAACCATCACATCAACTATTTATCTAATTCAAAACGATTCACACCTCTCGAATTTCCCTCCTCCTTCGTGGATTTAATATTTGGGTGATTTATCATCTATATTTATGGAAACTCCCACTAAGTTTCTCTTATTCATTATCCTTGGTTTCGACTTCTTCAATTCCTGGTTTCACTTCTCTACAATAGTATTAGTGACCTATATTTAGTTTCATATTTTTTTGTCTTGATAATTCTAGTTGGTGGTGTTTTATTACTATCGTAGTATCTCCTCTTATCTTAGATTGTAAATTTCAATAGGTTGGTGGGGATTGAAAAGGAAAATGTAAATGGTTTCATGCTGTGTTGTTATTTTATATATTCATTATTCATTTCTTCATTTGTAAATGTGTTAATAATTATATGTATTTATGAAATTAGGTTATTTCTATGTTGATTATGCATTTAAATCATTTAAATGGTTAATCCCTTGTAGAAATGGTTGGAAATGGAATTATTGGCATGTGATGGATTGGTTTTGAAAGGGGGATTTTCATTGATTGATATGTGGGGTGAAGAACAAGAGAATCCTAAGTACATAGGTGGGATGAATAGGACATGTATGTTTTTCATTCCATAGAATACCTAGTACGATGAAATTATAATGCAAAATAAACTATTATATGGGTTGGTTGGATCGAGCAAGAGAATATATCTTTTATGTACATGTTCGTTCAACGAGTGTATTTAGATCCTAATTCCCCACTAAACCTTTCTACATAGGGATTTCTCATGGTTCATATGTGGTGTTTTTACCTATTTCCAGTTATATATGTATCATTTATCTTTTATTTAAAATTAAAACATTATTCAAAAATAAAATTAATTTAATTATTTCAAAGTCTATCATGGTTACTTGTTTGGTAATAAATCCTTTGGGGAATATTGGTGGGATCCTATATATTAAATGATCTCACACCATACATACACCCAATGGGTGTACATAGACATTGTACTATATGAATCTGGTACATGATCAACATTTCAGGGAGTAGGAGGATGATACTATTATTAGTGGAGTTATTTTATAGAAGGTACTGATGGTGGTGACATGGTGGGTGTCATCCCTTATGTCACATGGTGGCATGTTGGTCATTTGTTGTTTCCCCCTTTTTTGGATTTGACTAAAATGTAAAATTTATCATCAAAATTATATATTCCCTTTATTTATAGATGTGATGGTTGAGGATTATGATTTGTTAAGTAAATTATGAAATTTTTTTGTTGGTATTTTAATTTTAGTTTATTATGGGAATATTATTCAGAAAGAATTTCTCTGATTCCTTTGCAGTTTTTGCTAGCCTGCGGGGATTGGGAACACCATTAGGTCTATTCCATAGGCTGGGGTTGGTGTCTTGGAGGATGGAATCCCAGAATGGTTTATGAAAAAATTGTATCAATGGATGATTTCCCTTTATTATTTAATTTTATATGAAATCTTTGTATAAAAATAAATAATATTTTTATTTATGATGGTTTTGGTTATGTTTTGGGTGTTTGGACAACCCAACTCATGACATGCCTTAGTGTTATCTAAAATTTATAAAATTTTGTTATAACCCTCCTTTATGTGTGATGTATAGGGTACAGACTGGAAATATATAATAGGGTGGGGTGAGGTGGTTTTTATTATTGTTTAAGTGGTGGTTTTAATATGATTCATGTGAGAGTTTTATTATGTTTCGTTCATTCTACATGGGTTTTGTATTGGGGGTTTATTCATTATGATTTTTTGATTTGTATAGAATTTTTCATCCATGGGGAACTCTATTATAGAAACTATAGGAGTATAGAAACATATCCCCATAACCATTTGGTCAATGATTATTTGAGTTAGTGGTTCGGGCCGTCAGATCTACGAATTAGTGAGCGAGGTCTGGTCATACTGTAGCTATGGAATCCAAATCAGTTCTAGAAAATGATAAAAAGAAGAAGTTTCTCAATAAAACCCCTCTTTATTAAAGGTAAGTATTAACCCCTAAGAAGTAGATGACTGGAAGTATAGAATTATGATTATGTTTGATCTCCTCAAACCTCATGATATTTTTAAGGTAATTTGTGCATAACTTATTTGGGAGTCAACATATGCCAGAGGTTAGAGTTAGTGGTTTAAGAGTGGAATAATGATTAGATGTGATAGAAATGATACAGGGACATCTTTATCAAGTAGTAATTCCCTTAGATAATGGACCTCAACAAGACCTACTAGTTCTTGGACATTTTAGAGGGAGATATTTTAGTGTTATATTATTCAAATATCTTTGCAGAGCTAGTCCACTTTGTTCAGGGGTAGTTTCTAATGAAAATTTAAAATCCTTGCAGTTCGTAATGGGTTTTAACTCAATATTTGATCTCAGGGATTCTTGTCTAAGATAAATACATATGTTGAGGTGGTTATTCAATCATTGATGGCAGAAATTAACCATGATGTTAAGTCGGGATTATCTATGATACATCCAACATCGGGTCAGATTAGGGTATTCTTGTATAAAATGAACCAAAGGTATTAGGAGTAGGTGAAGATGGGTGGAAATAGAACATGATGTCAACCCAAAATCCTCCTTTAGTTTGTGTAGGTGGTGTAACTATCATGTTTCATTAGTGTAAGATGTTTTAGAACATTGGGTGTACAAACATTGTTACACCAAGTGTGTTCTACCTTTTTGGACCTATGGGCCAACTGTAATGGTTCTATGGTAGTGAAACTCATTCATAAAGTAATGTGGGGTCTATAGAATCTAGGGGAACAACAAAATAGTCTTATGAATCCAAAGATATATGGTCTTATTCTTGTGGTCATGGTGGTATGGTCGGATCATCCTTTGGGTATATATAAATTAGGGTTTAACCATAGGTTATTATTCGACTACAGAAACAAGTAGAGAGGTAGCTTCTTCGTGATATAGATTAGGAACTGGTGGAATCTAATGTAATTTCTATGATATTTCATTGTACTGTTCTTATTTTATTTCCCATGTTAATTTCTTTCTCAGATACAGGTGATTCTTACTAATTCATTTCTAATCTCCTTGTGGATCTATTAAAACTGCAAATTGAGATTATATCATATTATATAAAGGTTGTTACATCCCATTTTTAGAGGGATAAAGTGTGGTTTTCGATTCACATAATGTGTTAACTCATTTTTAGAGTATAAGATGAACTTTGATTTTCTTATCTGGGAAATGGACCTCAGTACCGTGAAAATAGGAATAGATTAGATTGTGTCTTTGAAGACCCATGTTGGAATATATCATAGACCTATGATTTGTTTCCCTTGGTTGCAAGACATGGTTTTTTCAGGGAGTGTGGGATCCATTGTATGGAAATGAAGGACGATAAATCAATGAGCTATACTGGATTTCTTATCCATAGATTTCCCTCGTACTGGGGGATAATGAGAAGGAACCAGAGAGTGGGATACCATCCGTGGTATATGAGTTCCTTTTTGTATTCCCATATTATTGGTCTGGTCTACCTCCAAAATAGGGTGTGTAACTGATAATAAATTTCGATTTAGGGTCATAAATAATATCTCTCCCTCATATTATATGACCCCCACTGTGTTGATCGAGATGAAGATTCATTTTGATGATTTATAATCCAAAGGGTTCATTCACCCAAGAATATCTCCTTAGGCTATAACAATTTACTTTTTTAGGAATGAAAATGGATCCCTCCAGTTATTTTTTGACTATCAAAAGATGAATCAAGTCACCATCATGAAAAAATTAACATTTTGTCGCTCCAATGATCATTTTGACTAGATTAAAAGACCAAAGTGGTTGTCAATGATCAACCGCCATTCAGGGTATCAATGGGTCAATATGGGATAATAACATGTTCCTAAGAACACACATTGAAGAATATATTTCCATTTTATGTATTTGGTTATACATTCAAAATTTAATATTTATTCCATGATTTTCATGGATCTTATGAACTGAGTGTTCGACTGATTGTTCAAATCTATCATCATGGTGTTTATGGATGAAAATATGGTCTATTTGAGATTATAATAGAAGTACATGAAGTATATGTTGATTGTTCCAAGGAAACATTGATACCACATTCATTATTGCAAATTCTTAATGTGTAGTTTCTAGATCTGGGAAGTAATTTTTTTTTGGGAAACGTGATCTTGGAATATGGTGTTTTAGTAGAGCTGAAAAAGTATAGACATTTGATGTAGTGAGAGGAACTGATGACTGTCTTCAAGATAAACTCTTTTCTAGGCCTAGTATGACATTTCATGTGGTATTTTAGGGACATATATCAACTTTACTATATGATAAAAAAACTAACATGGATGGATATGAAGTTATTGTAAAGTCTATAAAGTTGAGTATCTTTTGAAGAGATTAAGCTGTGATTGTCCACAACATATATCTTGATCCTACTCAAGGATAGATAGGTTTATGTTCTCAATTTTTATGATTTAGGTGAAATATTGGAATCTGTGATTATGAAGGGTTTCCATGTGGTGGTGTATGTATCTGACTAACATCTACCACATGGAAATAATTACATTACCCATGACCTATAGATTTTGAATGTGATGCATGCTCACAATTTTTGGGGTCATTATGTTTTTAGGATGAATTTTAAGGTATCTTCAAAAAAAATATTCATGCGTTATATATTATCCTAGAAGTTTTCAAAGAAAAGGAAATGGAAATTGATCAATTATCTTCAAGTGGTTAATTTTGACATCGTCCATAACCTATGTACGATAAATGTTGTTGCTGATTCTTTTTGTAGGATATTGCCAAATCAAACTAGAATATAGTCCTATAATGAGTGGTTTTTATGGTGCTCTTTTCCCGAATTCACTTGGAATCTATTGTAAAGTGTGGTGGTATGTTTTTGGATAGTATATAGTTGACACCATCCCTTCTAGAGTTGATTTATGAAGAGAATCCCAAAGATGAGTTGTGTCGGTGATCTATTTGGTTTCTAAATGGTGGGGAGATTCCTTGTGGCCAGTAATTGTCTTTTAAGAGTGTTCTATGATATAACGGATGCACTGTTGTGTATTATCCTCATAATAATGTGGTGTTATATGATTTTCATCAGTAATCGTGGGTTTTTTATCCCTGGGCTGAGAAATATATTTTATGATGTACAACATTTGTAAAGTTGGAAATGTAAAGAAGGGTAATAGCTTACTTCATATCTTGGTGTAATACTCAACAGGTTAATGTTGATCTCCATAATCCCACATTACTTCATTATCCTATTTTTATTCGTACCATAAAGTGGAAGGAGGTAGTCATGGATCTCAAAATCAGGTTACCCCATACGCCATCAGATGGAACATGATTTGGGTGCTTAGCAATCGAATTAATAATTCTTGTCACATAATCTTAATCAATGTCACGAAAAATGTGGAAGAGATAATAAATGTGTTTTTCTAAAATATTGTGATGCTTTATGGTGTTTCATCTACAATAATTTTCTAGAGTGAACCATGTTTTACCTATTGGTTCTTGGAAGGCCTCTAAAAGGAACAGCTGTTATAGGGCAGACATAGCATGACATGCCATCCTAAAATAGATGGTTAGATAGAGTGTGTCAACTAGATTTTGGAAAATATCCATTTTACCCATGTGTGTTAGATTCTAGGGGATCATGGGGAAACCATCTTGGATTTGTGGGATTTTTTGTTCACCACAATTATTGATCATCAATCCAAATGAATCCTTTTGAAGTGCGGGAAGATTGACCATTTCATTATCCACTATGTTAGATTGATGGAGGAATCTATTACTTTGTGGGACCCAGTACTATAGTTTTGTGATTATTTAGAATAATATTTTATTAGTGCTAGTGAAAAGTACTAATAACGGTTTCCTTTATTAACACTCAAAAAGAACAATATAATTGTACTCTTTATTAGTGCTAACTAAAAAAATATAAATGGTACCCTTTATTTTCATTGATAAAGGGTTCCTTTATTAGTTCTTTATTTTTATAGCTGATAAAAGGAATCCTTTATCGTTACATTTTCTAGTGCTGACAAAGGTAGTGATCCCTCGTGCGAGATCCATGTCATAATTATGGATGTTTGGACGCATTCTTATATATGATTCCACCATATCCCAATGCCAGAATCTTATTCTGGGGATGATTTATCACATAAATGCTCCAAAGACACCTATATGGGCCCATACCTACATAAATTGGCCCATGTTGTCCCTAGCCCACCATATGCTTTCTGTGAGCAGGCTTTGGCCCAACCTCTATTCAGCATGCCTTCCATATTGGGTTTCCTAAATGGTTAACCCTTTTGGTTAAGGGATACTTGACTTTATAAATTTTTTACAATTAAATTCTTATTCTAAAATAATTATTTACTGGCACATATTAATATATTAAATATATATATTTTTATATATTCATTTTTTTATATTTATTTTTTTATATTTATTTTTTTTATAATGAAATTATTATTTTCTACATAGAACTACAAATTTGTTTAACTAAAAAATATATTGACATATAATAAATATTGATATATATATATATAATATAATATATTCACACTCACACACACACATATATATATATATATATATTAGGTGCCTAGGGGTATAGTTATATTACACACACACACCACACACATAGGCCGAAAAGGTATGCCATACACCCCCCTCCCCTCCCCATGGATAGCTCATCCAAAAGCCTTATTTATTCAATACATGGATTGAAATCCCACTGGACATGAATCACATTACATGTCCCAAAGATCCCCAAATTGACCTAGGGACCTAGTGAAGTTTCATGCCTACATCGTGAATGTGTCACCATCTACCTACCTCATATCTGCATCATCGCCTACATGTGTTATGACTGCATCACCGCCTACCTACATTATTCCTGCTTCACCGCCTACCTACGTTATGCCTACATCATAGAAGAGTGATTATTAATTTAATATTTCTTTTAATTCGTCTCCATATTTAGTAATTTCTTTATTTCATAATTTATCTATTTTTTCAAATTTAATATAAATTTATTTGAATTAATATGTGTGTGTGGTCTTAATTTAATTTGGTTTAATTTAATTCCATTTATTTTAATTATTACTATTTTATTTTAGTTTAAATAATTATTTTTTTATGATTTTGTTATTTATATAGCTATTATAGTATATTATTCACATTTTTCATCATTTTTACATTTCAATAATTCAAGTAAATGCTGTGAATAAATTTTTAAATATTTTTTTAAATTATTTAATTAAATTTATTCATTTATTATTATATAATCATTAATAATGTCAAAAATATATTTATTAATTTTTTTAATTTAATTTATACTTATATTTATTTATTATACATGTAATATTTCTAATATTTTTGTAATTTATACGAATAAAATTTATTCATTTTTTGTTTACTAAAAGTTATCATTTAAAATATGTTAGAAATTTACATAATTAGTATATTTAAATGATGTTTTTTATTATTTTTTAATTTAAACAGTTAATTATAAAATTATAAATATATCTAATTTTTTATGAAGTATTTATAAAACTATAGATAAAAAATATATTTAAATAATTAATAATTTATAATTACTATATTTATATAATAAATATATTTATTATATATATAATTATATATATTTATATATTAATATGTATATATATATTTATGAAAATATTATTTTCATATAAACATATAATTATATAATTATATAAATACATTTATAATTATAAATATCTATTTTTTAATTTATCCATAGGATATGGGTACTTCCACATTTTATTTCTACTCCTCTTGAATTGTGATTCTTGAACATTCCCTCGCCGATATATTTTGTTAGCACCTGAAGATCCATTTCTCACAGTATTAAACCACCATACTCTAATCAAACCGTCAACATAGTCAATATCCTCCCTTAAAATAGATTATAAATTTCTTTACCACCAATACAGTGATCCCCCAACTCTTCCATCATCAGTGTCAATATATCCTTCCTGTAAAATAACCACCCACCCTACTCCCATTGTATGGATGATGGTTTTCCTTTGGGAGGTGTTTGAGAATGGGGGATTTATAATCAGAGAATATATTCTAAAAAAATATAAGCAAATGGATTTTGTGTATACTAAAAAGTGTTCGATATGTATGTGTCCGAAAATTGTTATTATTATTATTATTCAAACACATTTAAGGGAAATGTGAGAAACCATACAAGAGTTCACAATTTGAAAACATCACAACTACACCACTTTCCAACCTACCCACATAAAACAATACAATCCTTCATAGATGGATTCTGAATCGTCAAGAGAAGGCCGAGATACCACAAACCAGGGAAAATAAATACAATCATACCAAAAACCATTTTGAGCAGTGAATCCACAACCAGAACATGAAGATCATTTAGCCAAAACCAGAACAACCATCCAACTTTCATCAGAAAACACACCTGCAACATCAAGGAATCTACTACCATCATGAGACCATCCCACTGCAAACCATCACAAGAACTTCCTAAAAGAAAATCATAGGAGGTCAGAATCAAATTGAGCCTGACACCAAATCCGAAATCAAACAAGCCAACAACCGAATCATCAAATCTTGAATGATGAAGGAGCATTGCCAACCAACGTTCAACACATGTCTGAGAAACTCGAAGCATATTCAACCAAGGCAGACCACCACCAAAACGCAGGATGATCGATATGTATGTGAATTAATTTAATAATGTTGAATTATTAATTTTTATATTAATGTATTTGGAAACCTTTATAATTGAAATGTTTACATGATTCCCACATTTTTTTCTTTTAAATGTTTTATGATTTTGATTATTTTACATTTATAGTTGTCATGAATATATCTTAGTTTAATTATTTCTATATATAGTTATTTTAAAAATGGATAATTTTTAGTATAATTTATTCACTGATGATTTATTAAATGATTTTTATTGGACAATGAAATGTTTTAATGGAAGTGTTGATGTTGGTTTTTTTATTCAGTGAAATTATAAACTGGATTTTTAATGTGAGGAAATGTAATTATTGTTGAATAAATTCTAATTTGTGTACATTAACCTGATTTTTATTTTCATATATACAAAAATATTTAACTAATTTTATATTGAAATAAGTTGTGAGGTGTTTATAAATTAAATTTATGGATGATTTCTTGTTTGGGAATTTTTATTCAGAATATAAAGGTTTAAATACCTTTAATGCTAAAAATTTATATTCTTCTTTTTTATAAAGTGTTTTATTGTAAATATATCAGTTTACATATATTTAATGAAAAAATGATATTATTCTGGACCCCTATTCGTTTATTTATTGTTTTGGTGAGTATATATTTTTAAACATCAATTTTATGATATTATAATATTAAACACCTTTTATTTTTGGACTATATAATTAAGATGTGATTGGTTATGGTATATTAAAATGGTCTGGTTATGATTAATTTCATTTTGAAAGTGTTTGGTTTTGGAAATGATTTCTCTAAGGTGTGATGGAGATCTGAGATACAATGTTTATGGGTTATTGAATTTTGTATTGAATTTCTTATATTAAATTAGTTATATGATATTTTATGGGTATATATTGAATGAAGTGTCATATGGATTTAAAACTAACAATTCATGTTCGGACCAGGTGTAATATTCTTAAATTGGCATATTAGGTATGTGGTTTTTATGATTTTTCTTATAAATTATGAAAATGTAATATTTAATTTTTGCATTTCTATAAAATTTAAGAAATTTTATTAATAATAAAAGTTTTATAATGGGTAAAAATCATTAAAATATGATTCTAGAAATAAATAATTCTTCTAATTACTGGGTCTTAGTGTGTAAATATTCTCAAGAAATACTAATGTTAGAATTTTTAAATACATGCATCAACTTGGTATTTATAATTCATTCAGGGTATGTGAAAAAATTAATGGTTAGTTTAGATTATTTACTTTGATTATTCCATGTACAAAATATTATTATTATTTTCATCTAGTGTGTATCACATGGATTGGCTAGAGTTTCACCCATAAAAAATTATAATTTTAAACACAGTTATCTCCAATGCATATAATATTATAAGAAAGTGGACGAAATTGAAAAAGGTAATTATAATCCTCCCTAATCATTAATTTGGTATGGATTGTATTAAGAAGAAATATACTCATTTAGATATATATATATATGATGTTTTTGGATACTAGATGTAGGGGATATATTATTGTGATATGGTCTATTGTTAGTTGTGGGATGAAAATATTTTATATCTTAATAACGTGAAATCATTGCTAACTTCTTCTTTTATTGGAAGTTTTATTAATGGAAAATATTTGTGATGTTTTTAAGAATGTTTAATAGAAATTTCAGATATTATAGGACAGTTATAATATACCTAAGGTAGATAAATCTACTAATTTTCAAATAGATGTTCATCAGTGGGTAATTGTAAATATATTTTTTTCGGTATTACAATAATTTATGGTCTAAAATAATCATCAAAACAATGGAGTAAAATGGAATCCAACATTAATTATGCCATCAATAAAAATTTCATCCATTCATTTCATAAAATTCCATGATCCTTAACCTTATGTCAAAATACAATGGTTACAGGAACATGTATTTTCCAAGGAAATATATTTTTACCCAAATTTAGAAATCCTTCTAATAATTAAATGATAATCAAGAATAACAATTTCAAATGGAATTCTTTCATCCAATAGAAAATAATTGTTTAACCTATATATTTACTACTACCATTATATCCAACACAACATAAAATCTAGACCATGGACCAACATCCACATGATTGCCCATATTTGTTTCTTTTAATGTCACCATTGTGTAAAGTTTTATCTTTTATTAAATCATAACTGATAATAGTCTAATGATGTGTTCCACGTTTTATAAATATTTATAACCTTATCATTTGGTTATGAATTTATTAAGTGTATTTATTTTTTTTACAAAATGAATATTTTATGAACATTATTGTATTAATATGAATGAAAAATAGATATATGATAATACTATGAAAAAAGAGAATGGATATGGATTAAAATAATTTATTACATTTTCAATTGAGCATGAATACAACCCTTCTCAAATCATTTTTCTATGTTTTCATTTTTTCTATTCATGAAAAAATAGTCTACAAGAGTTATAAGAAAATTTAATTAATCTTAGAATAGATCAACGATATAAATATTGAACTAAACATGGGGAAAACCCAAACTTGAACACCTATTTGGATGATATTATGGTTCATGGATCATTTGATATAAATTCCATTGGAAATAATGATGGGGATCATATAGACAAAATGAAAATGTAAACTTAAGATTGCATTTTTGACTATCCAATGTTGTCTGAGAAGTTAGATAGTTATGCTAAAAAACATTGTATATCGGTTGAACTAAATACCCAACATTTTCATCTATATAGAAGTTTTATAGTTTTAGAGATGGAATTTGATGGAGAGACATTAGATTTAAAGAAAAACTTGGCCTCATGAATGACATTATACCTAGTAAAATAAACTTCCTAATTGAACATATGATTCTAAAAAATTTCAATGTTCAATAGGAATGATATATAACAATTACAATATTGTCCAAATGATTGCATATTCTTTCACAAGAAAATGAATTTCTTAAAAATTTCCATAAGTGTAGTGAAAATTAATATTGGAAAAGAGAATCAAGTACTTTGATATATTTATGGTACATTCCTATCATTCTATGATTTAATACACTGTATAAATGTCAAAAAAATATCGAAACAATTAACATGGAATGAAGATACACGAATTCGTGATAGGAAATATATCATCCAACAGACACTCCTAAGTGAATTAAAATTTATTATGAGTATCCCGGAATGGTAAATGAGTTGGAGAAGATTCCATCTTGTGTTTTCTACAAGTGGAATAAATCCTTTTGGTGTACTGATTAGTACTCATGGTACATGGAAAATTATAATGGGAAATTATAATTTTCCACCATGGTTATGAATTATGTGAAAATAAGTTATGATGTCACTTATTATATTAGGAAAAAACAACATGGAAATGATATTTATGTCTATTTGGATGCATTGATCGAATATCTGAAATTGATGTGGGATACAGGTGTTAGAATGCATGATGGTCATACATCAAACGAATTCACATTGAGGTCCATGTTATATGGGATGATAAACTAATTTCATGATTATTGAAACTTTTCAATCTATAACATCAATTCAATGTTAGGGTGTACTATTTGTGAATAATGCACACTCATAGTTAGGTTGAAACATTCCTTGACAACTGTGGTTTTAGGACATTAGAATGTTTTACCTTGATGACAAAATACTAATCTAGGTTTATAATATTTGATTGTAATACTGAACAAGATACAAAACATCCTTCACTAATTTCTGATCAACTATTCAATAAATTAAAATATATTGAAATTACTTTTTATAAACCATTTTTGAAAAAATATAAAAATAACATTAGAAAAAGTGATCATTTCTATTTGATTTACTTTACAAGAATTGTTTTTACTCGAGACATTTTCATGATATCATGCCTATAGGAAAAATATATTTGATTGTGTTACAAGAACATTACTAACTATTCTTGGAATAATCCTTATTTCATAAAGGCAACATTAGACATGTTTGACATGTGGATATGGGAAGAGTTGGAATCATTTAAGGGTAATACTAGAAATTTTATTCGTCAAGTAGCTTATACTCTATCTAGACAATGAAAATTACAATTTTTTTCATTTATGGTTTAAATGTTCTATAGGGTTATTTATCTGATGTCAATAATGTCATGCCAATGACTAATTTGAAGGTCTATAGACTAAAATCACACAAATTTCATGTTTTGATAAAATATTTTACTCTTACCACTTTATATATCATTCTAATTAAAAATTAATGAAAAAAATTTATCAGACTCTTATTCTTTTTCAAAGAGATAGGAAAATAAAATTTTGACACAACGATTTTTCCTGTCAATAATAAATAGTTTGTAGTAAAGTTATATGAATGATAGATGTTTTTCCCACAAACATTGTCTGATATAATGGTCCACCTGATTGTTCACTTGGTTAGATAGATTTAACTATGTAGTCATTTCCAATATATATGGATGTACTCCATTGAATGATATATAATGATTTTAAATGGGCATATTATGAATCGAATTTGGATAGAATGTTGTACTGTAGAACAATATATTATTGAAGACGCAATTGAATTCTATATTTATTGCCTATGTGATGATGACAAAATTAGTCTCTCAAACTCTCTACATTGTGGAAACCATATGGGAGATGGGATTTATGGATGATATTTTGTTACAAATATCATCATTTAATGGAGTGAATATATCATTTACATTTTACATAATAGTGAATATGTCGATCCATACATTGAATGACACAAAATAATTGTTAGAAATTTGAATATTTTAAGGGTTGAAGGATGGATATAAAATATAAATAATCAAATATTAATATGAAAATTTTGAGATTTTATTTATAAAAAGTTACTTTAAAATAGAAATTAAGTAGTTGAATAAATTTGATAGATAACCAGGGGACCTAATGAAAATGTTTATCTTATAGTGTTTTCTTAATTAATGGTTATATGTTCTATACCAAAGAACACGAAAACTACAGTTTGATACAAAATAGTGGAGTTATGTTTGTGGAAGAAGAAATGTACATATATGGTTCTAAAGAATGAAATCAAATTTATGAAGATATTTAATATTTTAGCATCAATGACTATGTATATGAGTTGGATTATACAAAATCTTAAGTTTCAATTTTTTTATTACAAATGGGTTGAAAATTAGAGAGTAGTGATATTTGATGAAATGGGCTCCATGAAGATGAATTTCATTGTTTAACGGGAAAAGGACAAGTTGTTCATAATGGGATCACAATTACTATAAGTATATTATGTCTCAGATCCAAAAAATAAGAACCGGTTAATTTTTTTTATATCACCCAAAAACGATAGGGTTAAGTGAAAATTCAATCGAGGAAAACCCTTTCATCAATAGATCAAAATAACTTTATAAGGGTCCCAATGTAGATAATGGTTTATAAGTTATAGTGGAAAAAAGAGGGGATTTGGATTCCAGAAAGGGGAGAAAAAACCCTTCATCATTTAATGAAAATAAATATAGTTCAATCAGAAGAATAAAGTGTTTTTAATATATAATGATTTCCCATATAACATTATGTTTTATCTACAATATTAATATAATCTAAAATATATTTTTAACTACTCATGAATAAAATGACTTATTCACATGATGATGTCATCAATATCAGTGAAGGACATGATGTTGATGCTAAAAATATTGAATTATTATGGTATTAGAATCATGTTGTTTAAAAAAAGAAGAATGAACTAGCATCAATCTCTTTTCTGAAATTATTAAGTCAAGAGGAAGGTGTATAAAAATTAATTTTGGATTGAATAAATGTGGCCAACCTAATAACCCCAATATGCCAATGTTCATTATTTCTATTGGGGTAATAATGAGAATGAATATTCCAATAGATATAGATTCATAGGTCCATGTACAACCTATAATAAAGAAACCATTTGGGATGATATTAAATAAATTTTATTATACACATTTTCGATTTTACTAAAAAATAATAGGAAAATTGAATTAATTTTTAGTATTAATTTCTAATTTCATTTATTTTATATTATTTCCCTATGAAAAATGACTTAATGAACACTATAAAATTCCATAGAGGCATCCAGACTCTTCTAAACATGGTTCATCTTAAGGATTCTTTTGGGAAAGTAAAGCCCCACCCACCAGTTACTTATGAACACGTTTTGAAGCATGAAACATGGAATTATTTCCTCATTCACCATGATGAGAAATCATTTCATATTCATTATATTAATTGATATATTATTTTAATTTATTTATTTTATCTAATTTGATTTAAAATAACTAATTTAGGAAATAACAAAGGATTTCTAAAAATAAACAATGTGCATTAAATCCAATGTAACACTATTACAAATAAAGGATGAGGTATGCTTCACTAGAGAAGAAAACTGTTATTATTTTATATTAATAAAAAATATTTTATGTGATATGAAATAACATATACTATTTTATTTTTATATAGAATTATGTATCAAAATCCAAAGCCGCATCTATCCTAGATCATGTGTTATGGAAGGAGTCACATGTAAATAAGGAGGGTAAACTAGTTGAGAAAAATAAAACATTATGGGAAAATGTTTATGTATGAAATAACATTACTTGTTTTTAATTAAAACAATAATGAAATAAAAATAAAAAATTATGTTCGTATGTTTTTTATATGTTTTAAACAAGAGAATTGGTAGCATCCATAATTGAGTAAAAATAATTTTCGGTTGCATTGATGTGGCCTGAAAAATATGGTCATGTTATAGGTATAGGTTTTTGAGTGTTGTCTAAAATATATTTCAAAAAGAAAAAAATAAAAAGTAGATAAAAATTATTTAATGAAAGGATTTTATGTGAAAATATTTGTTTTCTAGATATTATAGTAAATTCTAGTTGGGTGGACCAATATATTTGAAATGATTAAAATAAATGAGAAGTGGAAAATAATAACATGACCAGACTAATGACCCCACTATCATTGAGTTTAGTCATTCCCCTAAACCCTATACCTAACCTGAGGTAATCAATTTTTTCATTACTCTTTCTCGTATATATAAATTTTATAACATTCGATATCCTTATATTTCTAAACAAATTTTTGGAAAATTTATATTGGATATAAATCAATAAAAAATCATGAACCACCTTATTGTGGGTGGTGTAAATAATAATATCCCAGGAGACATAAAATATACAAATAATTTCCAATATATCACTTGAGTGTGGGAATTGAAGTAGCTAAATAGCAGAGTTTTTGGTTTCTTGTTCCACTAGTTGATATTTATATTAAAATTGTCCAGGATGATATTAGAACATTTATAAAATGGATGTATTATCATAAATTGATACATGAGGTCTGTTATTAGGAAAAATCCAATGAAAAACTTCTAACAGTGGATGAAAAAATATATAATGTGATGTATGGTATGATAAAGAGGCAAAAAAATTGGGAAATTAATGGTCAGATTATTAAAATTTAGTGTATCAAACAAGAAAAAAACATCTAGGAATATGTTCTCCCTACCATTTCCACTATAATTATCATTAAACATTCATATATATATATACCACATTAAAATGTGTATATTATTTCAATATTTAATATGAATAATTAATATTTAAAATTTTAATTATATATATGGTTGGCCTCAAGATTATAAATGAGATTCTATAGATTAAATGGGATGGGAGTCTCAATTATGAATATGTACACAGTGTACATTTTCATAATAAATTTTTTTAAAAGTAATCACATATGTTCATTAATGTTAATAATTTTTCATAATTTATATTGGAATTTATATAACTAATATATAATGGGAAAATATTAAGAATCATTATTTGGATTCATTGATCCATCTGTCGTTTCTATAGAAGAATTTAGATTGAAGTTGAAATAAATTGATAATAAAAAAATATGAGATAAAATATGATTTTGAGAAAAAAATAATTGATTATATACTCAATTTGATTCTTATAATGTAGTGGTACCACTCTATAATCTATTCAAATAAATTATATTTTTATTCCATTCATTGCTTATTTGTTTTTTAGGATGCATTGGATTCTAATAAAAAAATTGGATACACCAAATATTTATTTTTCGATCAACTGCATTGATTTACATCCAAATTATGATAACTGATACATTTTGTAAATTTTTAATTCACTAAAATTAAAAAAAAATTATAGTAAATCTTTGAATTATATGTTTCATTTTTTGTTTTAACATAAATTTTGTTATCATATGGTGATATGTAAATATATTATAAATCATGTAATGAGGCTAGTGACTGAAAATTAGAACCAGATTTATTAATTAAAATGAAAATATATTAAGGTGCACATAGAAATATTTAACTATCAATACATATTGAAAAATAATTACTTATATTTTTCAATGATTCTATAATATCTTAAGAATGATAACAATAATGAATGTGAATATTATTTTTGAAATTTTAGTAAAGATATAATATACCAATGAAATACTAGCATCCCAAAATAGGTAATTTATGAAGGTAATTAAATTTTATTAAAAACATTTCTGAAATTTTATTCCATATTATATTAGCACTACAATGATTACCTACAATCTACACATCCAAAAGAATAAGTAAATTTATTTTAATATGAGTGGGCTATGTACTAGGTGTCATAATAATTTCAACATCAAATTTAGGAGATTTACTACTATGATTTTGATCTCGTATGGGATATGATATTAGAAATATACTTGGGAAGTGAATAATTAAAATTTTAATGTATATATTAAATTTTTTTATCTGTTTCTCATGGTGAATAATAATAGTGGAAATCAATTTGTTTAGAAATTAATGGGAAGAATATGTGGTGTCATAATATATACAAGCGTTAAGAACAATTTCCTAATAATAATTTATATAATTTTTTCTTCATTTTATCTTATTTTTATAGTTAATTTCCTTGCCATTTTTATCCAAGAACTATTTTTTAAAATTAAACATTAGTTTAAAACACACATCACAAGATCAAAATTAAGAAAAAAAGATTGGATTAATACTTTCATTAAATGATCCACAAATCATTTTTTATGTGCAAGAATTCAACGTACATCATAATAACTACCAATGTGGTTTTTAATAATTAAAGTGTGTGTTTTTGATAAAAAAAAGTGTCATTTTGGTTTTAAACACATATCAAATCACCAAAACAGAGAAAATTAGATAATATTATTTTTAAACATTTGAAAAATCATCCATAAATAATTTTTGACATGTAGGTATTGACTTTTCATCAATATGACATTATATTTGGTAAATATGGCTTTAATTCCATGTTCTTAATATAAAAGTGTCATTTTTGTTTTAAAAGCTTCCGTTGTGATCAAAACTAGGAATGTATGCTCATATTGTTTTCAAAAATTTGGCCTAAAATCCAATTTTTTCATATTTAGGAAATGACTGCAGGAATATCTGATGCATATTGTGTCCATTATGACTCGATGTTTGTGTTTTCGATATATGTTTCATTTTATATTAAAATGAATTCCACATGAAGAAAAATAAGAAAACAATATCAATTTTTTTTCAAAATTTATTACAATGAGACATAATTCATTTTTAATGTTTAGTAACTGAGTACATGTCAATCCAACATTCAATGTTTTCAGTATTCCCCTAATTATGTGTATTCAATATAAAAGCGTCATTTTAGTTTAAAAAATGTGTCATAGGCTAAAAATGGGGGGAAATAATTTATATATTTTTTTAAAAACCAGGAAAAAATCCATATTTTATTTTTCATTTATAGGAATTGACCTCACACTAATCTGACACAATATGTAGTTGGTGTGACTAAAATTAATGTTTTCAAAATAAGTATATTGTTAGTTTAAGTGTGAATTTTTTGTTACCAAAACTATTAAAATGAGCCTATATTATTCTCAAAATATTGGAATAATAACTATATATAATTTTTGACATATAGGAGTCAGGTACACATCACTAAGATATATTATGTGGTCATTATGACGCTAAGTGCATGTTCACAATTTAAAGGATTCATTTTATTTGAAAATGAATGTAACATAACAAAAAATGATCAATCACGGTCTAATTTTCATCAAGAATTAGGAAAATGATCTATAATTCATTTATGAAATATAGGAATCAATCACACATCCATCCAACACCCAATGTGGTCGACAAGACTCAAAGTGCATATATTTAATTAAAGTGTTATATTTTAGTATAAAACACATTAATCATCACCAAAAATATCATATTACTTTCAAAAATTAGTAAAGAAATTTTTAACCCATTTTTTCGTATATATTAATTGACCATAAGTCTATCCAACCATTGATATGGTTGGTATAATGAGAAGTATGTGATCTAAATATGAATGTTCCATTTTAGTTAAAAATTCATCACATGAAAAATATATTAAATGATATATGATTTCTTTCAAACATTAGGAAAATGCTTAATAATTAATTTGCGACCTTTAAGAATCAACCACACATCAATCTATCACCTGATGTGGTCGGTATTACTCGATGTGCGACTTCTTGATAGGAAAGTGTCATTTTAGTTTAAAATAGACATCAAATAGCCCAACTGATAAAATGAACATATATTTTTTCCAAACATTTGGAAATAAATAAATATTTCATTTTTCACCTATAATAATCGACCAAACATAAATCTATGAAATGATGTGATCGATATGACATGATCTATGTGTTTTCAATATAAAGGTTCATTTTAGTTTAAAATTCATGATTCCCTTCCAGACCTAGTAAATTGATCATGGATTGTTTCCAATTAGAAGTAAAATTATCTGGAATTCATTTCTCAATTGTTGGATTTTACCATGAAACAATTTGTCACAGGATTAGGTCGGTATGTCTTAAAGTATGTATTTTCAATATAAAATTTTCAATTTAGTTTATATGGCATTTCATTGACAAAACAAGTAAAAAGAGACCAAATTATTTTCAAACATTCAGAAAATGATTAATAATTCATTTTTTACCTACAGAAATCAACCACACATCAATCTGACACCTGATGTGGTCTATATGACATGTAGTTAATTTTTTCAGCACAAAAGAGTTATTTTAGATTAAAACATGCATTAAATAGGAAATATTGAGAAAGATAGATCTGTTTTCTTTAGACATTATGAAAATTTTCCATAAATAGTTTTTCTTTTTATTTATTAAATTCACATCAATAGGACACAATATGTGACTTATATGACCCCATGTGTGTGATTTTAATATAATTTTTCCAATTTAGTTTAAAACATATGTCACACCACCAAAAATAATAAAAAATGATCAGTATATTTTAAATCATTATGAAAATGATCTATTATCCTTTTTTCACAAGAAAGAATTCACTGCATGCTAATATGACATATTATGGGGTCGATGTGACTTGTAATATGTTTTCCCAATATTATAGAGTTATTTTAGTTTAAAACACATCACATAGCCAAATTTGAGAAAATAAACTCATATTTTTTTCATAATTTTGGAAATTGTTCCCTATTACATTTGTGAAATGTTGGAATCTACCAAATGACAATCTGACACACTATGTGGTTGGTATTACTCAAAGTATGTGTTTTTAATAGAAATCTTTCATTTTAGTTCCAAACACCCATCAAATATCTAAAACTAAGAAAAAATTATTTTATTGTTTTTAAAATTTTATAAAATGGTCCAGAATTTATTTATTGTGTATAGGAATTCTCCTCACAAAAATAAAACATACGATGTGACTGATATGACTGAAAGTGTGTGTTTTCTTTAGAATGGTTCTATTCAAGTTTAAAACAAGTGTCACATTACTAAAAATAAGAAAACATTCTTATATTTGTTTCAAATTTAATGATAATAATCTACAATTCAATTTTTACATGTATGCATTTACCTCACAGTAGTCTGAAACACATTGTTGTCGATGTGACATGAAGTACATATTTTTAATATAAAATGTAATTTTATTTTAAAATGCATCCAATAAACAATAATGAGAAAAAATATAATATTTTTTTCAATCATTATTAAAATATTCCATATATCATTTGTGATCTTTAGGAATCATCCACATGTCAATCTGATATACGGTGTGGTCGGTATGGCTTGAGGTGTTTTTTTCTCAATATAGGAGTTTCATTTTAGTTTAAAACACAAATCCAACATCCAAAACTAATAAAATAAACTTGGATTGTTATCAAATTTTATTAAAATGATCCATAATTCATTTTTTCTGTAAAGGAATCAACTACACATCAATGTGGCACATGACGTGACTAATATGAATCCAAGAGCATGTTTTGAAAATAAATGTTCTATTTTAGTTTAAAACACATGACACATCACAAAAACATGGAAATTGAACTCAGATTATTTTCAAAAAATGGTAAAATGACTCAAAATTCATTTCTCACAAGGAGGAATTGACTGCACTCCAATCTGATACCTGATGTGGTTGATCTAACTCGAAGTACGCCTTTTCAATATAAAAGGGACATTTAAGTTTGAAACAAACATAAAATATCCAAAAAAGAGAAAAACATATATTTTTTTAGGAATTAAGGAAAATAGCCAAAAATTCATTATTTACATGTAATAATTAAATACACATAAATACCTCACATGATGTGACTAATAGGACTCAATGTGTGTGTTTTTTATATAAAGGTTTTATTTTAGTTTAAAACACACATCAGTAAATAAAACCAAGAAAAGAGATCATATTTTTTTAATATATAAAAAGATGATCCATTACTCATTTTCTATATATATTAATTTATTTCATGTCACACCCCGACTTGGGGGACGCGCGACTTGCGTGCAGGTTATAAAAGCTATGCGATAAGGATGCACCTTAACCCTGTAAGCAGTCAATGCTGGCTAACATGGGTCAAATGCAGTTCGCCCAACTGTGTGCTTGACGGCAAGAGAGTCGTGTGACATCATAATGTTTGAAATGAATAAATAAATTAATTTAATGATAATGGAACTAAAATTAAGTTATATAAGAAACATAAAATGAAATAAAAAAATGATTAAATATTTTTGAGAGTTGTTTTAATAATAATAATAATAATGGGATTATTATTATTATTATTATTATTATTTTTTAGTTGGTTTAGATTTTTATTTAGGTTTTTATTTACCTTTATTTATTTTAATTTTTATATTTATTTTTCCTTTTTTTTCTCCTTTTCCTTCTTTTCTATTTTTTTCTTCTCTCTTTTTTCCTCTGCTCCCTTCTTTCCTCTCCAATCTCTCTCCCCGCGTGGCTCTCCTCTCCCTAACCCTAGCCAAGCCACCCCCCTTCGGCTGCCACGAGCTCCTCCCTCACCGGCGCTCCGGCTGGCCCCTCCTCCGACCGGACCTCTCCCCTCTCCTCTCTCGGCCAGACCCGCTCGACACCCCAAGGGGGTCCTCCCATTCGACGTGTGAAGCCCCCCCCCCCCCTCAGTCGGCCTCTCCTTCGATTTCCTCTGATTCTTTGGGCGTTTCTTCTCAGGGTCTCAAGGTAAGCTCATATCTCCTTCCTCCTCCCTTATTTGGCCGATTTTTGGCCTCCCCTTTACTCTAATTTAATTCAGCCGAACCCCCATGTGTAGGGATTGTGCTTAATCCATTTTTTCTAGTTTCTTTTGTTGTAAAGGGATGTGGAAGGTCCCTTGGGACCTCTTGGGTGCGCGTATGGTGCCTCCGTCAAAGGCGAGGCGGATTGCAGTCTTTTCGGTCTGCCGGTTGGTTTCTAGGGTAAGGGTTTCACCCATTTATTATTTGCACATCCTCTAAATTAATTTATTTAGTTGTTTTAAGGTTCTTGGTTGTTGTTGTGTTATGTAGTTTGAGTTCTGTTTTATGTTTGGTTTGGAAATTGGTTTTCAATATGTGTTTGGGTGTTTTGTTGCTTTAAGTCTTCTTATGCCTTTTTAGGATGTTTTACAAATTGTTTAAGTGGCATATTTATGTTTTATAAATGATGTGATTTATGTTTTTCCATGGTTATGAAGTGAGGATGGTTTTAAATTGGTGCTTTGATATGAAATTGGGTGAGTTTTTTGTGTAAATTTTATAGTGCTGATTTGCAAGTCTTTCATAAATGGTTTTATTGATTTAATCAATTACGTGTGTGGTGCGAAAGTGGTCTTCAAAAAGATTTAAGTCTGTGTTTGATTTTTAGAGTGTCTTTTCCTATGTGAAATTGAGTGTGTCTTTGGGGCGAGGTTTGGTTTTACATCTTGGGAATGTTTTATTATGTTTTGATTGATTTATTAAATTATCTTGTAGTGTGTTGTTTGTCGCATGGTGAGTTCATGTGGTTGACAAAAAACACCTACATATATATAACTGGGTAGGAATGTATATATCGAAATCCTCCTTGCACATGTTCCCTCATAGCGCGGGGAATATGTGCCTGGATCAAAGGATATATATATATATATATGCGTGAAAATGTATATGTGTGTAGGTGAAGCGGTCTCGGGCTGCCATCGTCAAAAGCTGTGTGTCTTGAGGTAGGTCCCCTATGCCCTAATCTTTAATTAGAATGTCCATCATTACTTGATGTTTCTATAAAAGTATATACTTTTATTACGTTTAATTCATATGCACTATATATATATGGTCGTGGTTCTTAAAATGTGGATTAATAAGGGTTTGAACATGAAATGGGTATTTCCAAAAGATGTTTAGCCCTTCATTCGATTTTTTTATGAAATTGTAATGACATGCATTATTTTTTTAAACAAAATGGGTTGCAAAGTGATTTTTAAAATGGGTTTTGGTGTGAACACGAGATTAAAGGATGGTTTGATCTCCTTAAGAGTATTACTTCATTTTATGTGTGGTTTTAATCTTGTTTTAAATATATAGTACCTTTATGTGTTCTAAAATGACGAATACTCCTTGTAAAGAGATGAGGCTCCTTTGGCACAATGAAATTGGTTTTCGAAAATGGAAAACCCCACTTGAGACATTCCCCTTAATATGAAAAATGTGATTCATGTGTTAATGTTTGGTTTGTGATATGTGCCTTGTGTAAAGGCTTGTGCGTGGTTGTGTGATGTAAAGAGGGGGAATGCACGTAATGAGGGAGATCGGTGGTGATAAGTTGAATGAGTTTTATGTAAGGAAAGTGTTATGTACATATATGTGTGCATAATAAAGAAAACTCACCACCAATTGAAATAGAGAACAATGGGGAAACCTGGGTATCTTGGTGGGTGACCTGGACTAGTACAATATATGACACAGAAGAGGTTCATCCTAGTTCATCTAGTAGGATTGATGCAACAACACTAACTAAACATATGAATTCTGAGGGTTGCGGCCTTCTATGAGACGTTTTATGATGGTTGTGGTTTCTAAACCATGTTTCAATGAGGTACGAGGTCTCTAGTGTCCTATTTGTCCTAGTTGCTTAGGGATTTCCCATGGTACTTATGATTTGATTTGCATTTCAGTTGTTTTATACTTACTGTCTCATTGTGAAAACCCACATTTCAAACTAAATTTCTTTCTTGCAAATTCCGAAAGTTTAATGCGCTCTTGGAATCTATTTTGAAAATATGGTGCAATAAAAAAGATTTTTTAATAACATCAAATTATGATTTGGATTTGAAAAGAATGAAAAAAATATTATTCTATTATGTCTTATTTTCAAACTAGCATAATTGGATTTCTTTTTAAAGTTAAGGGCATAGGGCATGGTTATTACCTAGCTTTCCTACTGAGCATTTCGCTGGTCAACCCTACTTTACTTTTCAGTTTCAGTTTATAGACTTGGATCGATCTTCGAGCGAGCGTGGTTATAAGATTGGTGGTGACCCATGGGGTCACATGGAGGTATGTCTAGTTTCCTATCTTTATTTTATTTCCACTGTTAGTGTTTACTTGTTTTGTTCTATTTATTTCGATTTATCTATCTTTTATTTTCTGGGAAAAATCGTTCCCAACTGCATGTTTTGATGCCCGACACTAGTTTCTAGCCCGTGGGGATCGGGGATGCCCTTCGGTCCTTATCGCGGACCGGGTCAGGCGCCAGGTCGGATGGTGACACGACTTGGTTCGTGACAAAATGGTATCAGAGGAATTTTTTTTGTTCTTGTTATTTGGGGTGTCTGTTAGATGAAAATTAGGACTGTTGGGGCTTGGGAAGTAGGTGTGGGAAGAGCGTCGCGAACTCTTTCTTGCACTGATCCTCGAGCTACCAGGGGTATTCCGGGATTCGAGCCTTTTGTTCTTGATTTGGAATTAGGGATGAAAACGGAGGTGAGCCGGTGTCACGTTGTGACCCCACATGGAGTAGTGACCCATGTTGAGGCCAAGTGCCCGATTCAAGTTCCTCCTAGTGTTATTGCTTACATTGGGCATGGCTCAATACCATGTTGTCGGGTTGGGAATGCACGCTAGTCCCTCCTTCCGGTTGTTTGGTGTAAATTGTGATTTGTGCTATTCTGGTTGGTGTAAAGGGATGTTTTGCTTGAGTTTGTTTTTCTTCCTGGTCGTTGGGTTGACTCGGGTTATTCTTATCGATTGTGTTGTGGCTCGAGGCATGTTTTGATTTTGTGTTTCTTGTGTTGTTCGGAGTATGCTGCCCAGAAAGGTCCCTAATGTTGCCGATGAGTCATGCTCAGACTTCGGTTCTTTTAAGTGTCATGCCCTTTGAGGTGTTGGAGGTCTGTTAGAGGCGGTGGAATGGCTTGAGGGGAGTGGAGCACGTCTTTGGGTTGCGGGGGACTCCTGATGGTGATGAGGTTTGTATCATCTCCTACTTATTTGAGGGTCCAGTTCAAGACTAGTAAAGATGAGATGTCTCATCGTCATTACAGTTTGGGGTGCTGTTGGTAATAGTTGACTTTTGTTAAGGTTCCTTATCTGGAGAGGAGTACGTGCCGGAGGAACCTTCCCTTAGAGGTTATCTTTGTTGATCCTGCCACCAAGTTCGTCAGGATTCCTTCGGGCGTGCCATCGGTATGGCTCGTTCAGGCATTCCAGTTCATCGTGTCGCATCCCTCCGAAGTCCTGTCATTGTTGTGGTCGTTCAGGTCACTAGGGGAAGTTTTGTGGGAAGGGCTGATCGAGAAAGGAGTTCTGCTAGAGGGATTCTGGTGCCTGACTGTGAGATAGAAGATGCTTCAGACATCAGAGCCCCAGTCGCAGGTCTCGGGGTGAAGCTCACGCACAGTCCGGAGTTGCCAGAGGTGTGAAGCCTGGGTTAGGATTTTGTGTCCTGTGTTGGTAGTAGAATATTCAAAGGCTTTTTGTTCTTATTTTTCTGCTGTTAATGTTTTACCGTTATTGTAAGCTCATCATTTCAATGGGAGAGTATGATGAACTTGTCCCGTTATAACCCAAGTGGTCATGTTTGTCTGAATGTGACTTTTATAACCATTCGTTTTTCTTAAGCGTGTGTTTTCTCTTCATGTGGATTGAGTTCAGTTTAGCTGTGTTCGTTTGGAGATTCTTGTTGTTGCGATTGAGTTCGCTGTTTGAGTTAACTTCTTCTCATGAGTTTCCCAACCTCATTGGGGGTGTTTTGGTTAGTTTGGGGAAAAGGTTGTGTTGGTTATCTTTTCCTGTGTATTAGTTTGTTGGGTTCCATCGTAGTAGTTTTCTTCTTTAAGTACTAGTGCTATGGTTTGGTTGTGTGGGAAAATTGAAAGAGTTCAAGTCGCGAGTTCCCTTGTTTTCAGTTGAGATGATGGTGTCATGGGGTTTTTGAACTCCAATACTAGTTGAGTCCTTATGGTGGGTAGAACTCCTTCATGTTCTTCCCCCAACCTCAGGCCTTGGTTTTCTCTTGAATCTGTCCGGTGTGACTTGTGGAGAGTAGGGTCACCCCGAGATCCTCATTTTTCTTAGGTTTTTCTGGTTCTGTTTGGGCATGGACTCAATTATTGACCAACATTCATCTTGGTTACTTTCTGGGGCAGAAAGGGTCTTCGGTGGGGAGAATTTTCACACCTCTAGGTGGGGGACGCGCGACTTGTGTGTGGGTTATAAAAGCTACACGATAAGCACACAACTCAACCCTGTAAGCAGTCAACACTGGATGACATGGGTCGAATGCAGTTCGCTCAACCGCGTGCTTGATGGCACGCGAGCCGTGCGACAGCACAATTTTTGAAATGAATAAATAAATAAATTTAATGATAAAGGAACTAAAATTATGTTAGATAAACAACATAAAATGAAATAAAAAATTGATTAAATATTTTTGAGAGTTGGTTAAATAATAATAGTAATAATATTGGGATTATTATTATTATTATTCTGTTTATTTTTTTAGTTGGTTTAAATTTTTATTTAGGTTTTTATTTACCTTTATTTATTTTTATTTTTATTTTTATTTTTCCTATTTTTTTCCTTTCTCATTTTCTTTCTTTTCTCTTTTTTTTCTTCTCTAATTTTTTTCCTCTCCTCTCTTCTTTCCTCTCCCTTATCTCTCCCCGCGCGGCTCTCCACTCTCAAACCCTAGCCGAGCCCCCCCCCCCCCCCTCTTCAGCCGTCACATGCTCCCCCCTCGCCGGCGCTCTGGCTGGCCCCTCCTACGGCCGGACCTCTCCCCTATCCTCTCTCGGCCAGACCCGCTCGACACCCCAATGGGGTCCTCCCCTTCGACACGCGAATCCCCCCCCCCTCAGTCGTACTCTCCTCCGATTTCCTCCGATTCATTGGGCGTTTCTTCTCAGGGTCTCAAGGTAAGTTCATCTCTCCTTCCTCCTCCATTCTTTGGCGAATTTTTTACCTCCCCTTTGCCCTAATTTAATTCGGCCAATCCCCCATGTGTTGGTATTGTGTTTAATCCGTTTTTGTTCTTGTTTCTATTGTTGTAAGGGGATGCAGAATGTTCCTCGTGACCTCTTGGGTGTGCGTATTGTGTCTGCCGCCAAAGGCGAGGCATATTGCGGTTTTTTCAGTCCTCTGGTTGCTTTCCGGGGTATGGTTTTTTCCCGTTTATGATTTTCTCATCCACTAAATTAATTTCATTAGTTGTTTTAAGGTTCTTGGTTGTAGTTGCATTGTGCAGTTTGAGTTTTGGTGAATGTTTGGTTTCGAAATTGGTTTTCAATATGTGTTTGGGTGTTTTGTTTCTTTAAGCCTTGTTATTCCTTTTTAGGGTGTTTTACAAATTGTGTAAGTGTATTATTTAAGTTGTATAAATGATGCGAATTATGTTTTTCCATGGCTATGACATGCGGATAGTTTTAAAGTGGTGCTTTGATATGAAATCGGGTGAGTTTTTGGTGTAAATTTTATAGTGCTAATTTGCAAGTGTGTCAAAATTGGTTTTATTGATTTATTCAATTGCGTGTGTGGTGGGAAAGTGGTCTTAAAGCAATTTATGTCTACATTGGATTTTTAAAGTGGCTTTTCCTACATGAAATTGAGTGTATCTTTTGGGAGAGGTCTAGTTTTGCATCTTGGGAATGTTTTATTATGTTTTGATTGATTTATTAAATTATCTTGTAGTCGGTTGGTTGTCGCATAGTGAGTTTGTGTGGTTGAGAAAAAATGCCTACATATATATACATGTGTAGGAATGTATATATACATATCCTCCTTGCGCATGTTCCCTCATGGTGTAGGGAATATGTGCCTAGATCAAAGGATATATATATATACTTGAAAATGTATATGTGTGTAGGTGAAGCGGTCTCGGGTTGCCATCGTCAAAAGCTGCATGTCTTTCGGTAGGTCCTATATGCCCTAATCATTAATTAGAATTTCCATCTTTGCATGATGTTTCTTTAAAAGTATTTCCTTTTTTAGGTTAAATTCATATGCACTACATATATATGGTTGTGGTTCTTAAAAAGTGGTTTCATAGCGGTTTGAACATGAAATGGGTATTTCTAAAAGATGTTTGTCCCTTCATTCGATTTTGTTATGAAAGTGTAATGACATGCATTATTTTTTTAATAAATAAGGGGTTGCAAAGTCATTTTTAAAATGGGTTTTTGTGTGAACACGAGATTAAAGGACTGTTTGATCTCATTAAGAGTATTAATTAATTTTATGTGTGGTATTAAGCTTGTTTTAAATATATAGTACCTTTATGTGTTCTAAAATGACGAATACTCTTTATAAAGTGATCAGGCCCGTTTGGCACTTTGAAATTGGTTTCCGAAAATGGAAAACCCCACTTCAGACATTCCCCTTAATTTGAAAAATGTGATGCAAGTGTTAATGTGTGGTTTGTGATATGTGCCTAGTGTGAAGGCTTGTGCGTGGTTTTGTGATGTAATGAGGGGGAATGAACTTAAGGATGGAGATCAGTGGTGAGAAGTTGAATGAGTTTTAGGTAAGGAAAATGTTATGTACAAATATGTGTTCTTAATAAAGAAAACTCACCACCAATTGAAAGAGAGGACAATGGGGAAACCTGGGTATCTAGGGGGGTGACCAGGACTAGTACGCTAGATGACACGGTAGAGGTTTGTCCCGGTTCGTCTAGCAGGATTGACGCAACAACACTAACTAAGCATATGAATTATGAGGGTCGTGGCCCTCTAAGCCACGTTTTCTGAGGGTCACGGTTTCTAAGCCATGTTTCACCGAGGTACAAGGTCTCTAGGGTCCCATTTGTCCTAGTTGCTTAGGGATTTCCCATGGTGCTTTTGATTTGATTTCCATTTTAGTTGTTTCATACTTACTATCTCATTGTAAAAATCCCCGTTTCAAACTAAACTTCTTTCTTGAAAATTTCAAAAGGTTAATACGCTCTTTGAATCTATTTTGAAAATATGGTGGAATAAAAATGATTTTCTTAAAAATGTCAACTTGTGATTTGTATTTGAAAAGAATGAAAATAAAAATATTATTTTATTATGACTTATTTTCAAACTAGCATAATTGGATTTCTTTTTAAAGGTAAGGGAATAGGACGTGGATATTCCTTGGATTTCCGACAGAGCATCTCGATTCTCACACCTACTTTACTTTTCAGTTTCAGGTTATAGAATATGATTTCTCCTCGAGCAAGCGTGGTTATAATTTTGGTGGTGACACATGGGGTCACTTGAAGGTATGTCTAGTTGCCTATCTTTTTTTTATTTCCCGCTTTTAGTGTTTACTCGTTTTGTTCTGTTTATTTTTGTTATCTGTCTTTTATTTTCTGGGATAAATCATTCCCAAGTGCATGTTTTGATGCCAGACACTAGTTGCCAGCCCGTGAGGATTGGGGACGCCCTTCGGGCCTTGTCGCGGACCGGGTCAGATGGCAACCTGACTTGGTTCGTGACATTTCACATCAATAGGATACATGATGTGGTAAGTATGACTCGAAGTTCGTGTTTTCAATATATATCTTCCATTTGAGTTTAAAAAACGCATCAAAATGCCAAAATTGGAAACCAAGAATAGATTGTCTTTCCATTATTTTATTTTCAATTACTTTATTGTTTTACTTATCATTTTTATCTGATGCTTATTTATTTAATTATCATAGAGATAATTCTCTAAAACAAAAATGAAATTAGGTGATGGTTTAAGGAATGTTCTCAAAAAGCATTTCTTCTTCAATTATCTCTCATATATAGTGTGTATTTATGTCACCATAAATTAGATCCAATTCAATAAGACATTATTTTTAGAATAAAAATAATTGGGTGATTTGTTAGAATGAACCATAACTCAATATGATATATAGTTTTCCTGATATGACCCAAAGTATATGTTTTACCTTTAAAATTGACATTTTATGTTTACATTGCTCATATAGTACTACTATGATAATAATTGTTTACTTATATAGGATCATTATATTTCTTGAGCTGTGGTAGATTGTTTGGAAACCAATTTCATGAACAGGGGTAAAGGGCTAAAGACAAAGAAACATTGATGTTTTTGAATGTTTGTGATAATTTCTACTTACTCATGTAATTATACGAACCAGTGTTTGAAATGTAAATAATATTGTGTTTTATTATGTATATGTATTATAAAATTTATTTCAATTAAATTATACATTTTCTACAATATTTTCTCATATATTTTCTTTTTTTCCTATTGTAGTGTGTAGTGGATTTAACAACACACTATAGCGGTATGCCCTTTTTACTAATGACAGAAAAACCACTGATTAAGGGATCCTTTATGAGTGATACAAATAATGTTTATAAAGTGATCCTTTTTCAATGATGAAGTAGATCTAATGAAGGGATATGTTTATTAATGTTATTTTACCACAAATTTAGGGACACAATATTACTGCTAAATAAAATTGATGATAAAGGCATATAACTTTTAATCATCCTCTAATTGTCAGGGATATTTTTGGGCCAAAAAGGCTTATTTTAGGGCTGTTAAATGCCTTATAAGTAGTAGTAACCAGAAATTTTACCGGTGATGAAAACAAATATTCATATGGTCTTGAAATATTTGATGATAGTTGAAATTTAATATATGTCTTATGTTAATCATCAATTATAATATTTAGAATTCTCAGTTGGTAATCAGTTATATCTAAAAGAGACTTTTCATTGGGTAATCACCATAACATGTAGCATTGGATGTTTATATTGTGGAAGTTCCAAACAACTGAAAATGTTGATAGAGTCAGTATATTAGAATACCACTTGGAATTTCCTTTTTAGATGGTGTTGATTCTTGGTTTTTTATAAATAGCATAGATGAAAAGTTATAACACATTCCATTATAAAGTTATATGTTAGGAAGAGATTGAGTTGGAACACTATCTATTAGTGATTGAAAAACCAGTTTGGATTGTGGATTCCCATTGAAAACATCATCAGGAGAAATCCATTATGTTAGTTTGGGTCTTTTGTAGTATGGGAACTATTATCATTATACATGGGAACAAAATTCTTTGGTGGAGTAACACCCTAACTTGTTCTCTAATTTTACTATGGGTTGACTATTTTGTGGTGGAAAGTTTCATGGTGTGGATAATTTTCAATTCATGGTGTTGTTTATATATATTTTCCATTTCTTGATTATATTTTATTTTATAACTTATACTAGTTTTTTTCAATGAAAAATGGAAATTTTTGGGAGATATAAAGTGCCACATGATTAGACAAAATCGTGCGCTATCCCAAAAAAACATTGTAGCTCGGTTAGTGGAATTAGAGTATCCACATAGTTAGGTAAACAATTTTTGAAACCATAATGCTCAAGCTATGTTCCCACCACCTATTAAGATAGAGGCACAAACATGGATAAAGTGAGGTCTGGAAGACTAAAGGACCAAATAATTCATCCTTCCATGTTTTGAAACAAATGTTTTTTCTTAAAATACCCTTCCTCGGTTTTATCACTATTTCACCCCACATTTCCTCCCATTTTCTTTATCTTATCCTTAGAACCAACATTATCTTGTCCAATTCATTACTGACTTCAATTTTTCGGTAATTTTGTCTTATATCTTCATGCAAACTCCATGTATGTCCTTCCACTTCATTATCTATGCCATCCTCTTCCTCTTTCTTGGGTTTCCTTCTCTCTGGGCGGTTTGGTGGCTTAGAGTGGGGTGGATCTATTTTTTTAGATTGGTTTTTTATATTCACTATTTTTTATTTCTCTTATAAGATCTCATCTTCTCATGGCTTGAATTTTTCAACTTCTTAGTGGTTATTTCATATGGAATGGTTGGAGGTTCAATGTGATGTTGATATTTTATTACATAAACATGATTTAACTCATTTCAAAGAGTGTTCTAAATTGTATGCCTATAAAAAATATGGTCATTTCCAAGGTGTTGGTGTGTATAAATATTTTAAATGTTTTATACCCTATGATTTGGTTGTAAATGGTATTCTTGGATTTTTATTTATTTATTACGCTAAAGAGGATTTTAATTATTTTTTAAATAGGTTGAAGGACATGGGAATCCTAAATAATATAGTGGAGTGACTAGGAAAAGAATATAGGGCATGACCATCCATGCGTAGAAGTATAATTTTATAACACTAACTAAAATATAATTTTGTTCAGTTGGATATAGTATGACATTGAATCTTTATATCCACGGTACATCACTAAGAGTATGAGGATCCTAGGTCTCCACGAACAATAGTGACTTTGGTATTTCCCATGGTTCTTATGTGGTGTTTTATACATGTTTCTATTTATATATTTAACTTTTATCTTATTTTCATTGTATAAATGAAATAAAAATTATATTGAATTATTTATTTATAAACTATCATGTTTATTTTTCTTATAATTTATTTTCATGGAACACATGGTGGGATCCTACTGGGCATGTTAGCTCACACCCATATGCACCCCAGGGGTGTTAGTAGACTTCGTATAATTTGACTCCAGTAAAGTAAAGGATTTCCATAAAAAAAGTTACATATATTTCTATTAGTGGTAATATTTTTTCAATTTTTATTATGGTGATGATAGTGTGGGTGTTGGTCCTGATTCCACTCTAGTTCGTGATGAGCGGAACTATGACTGCACACCTTTCTATACACTCCATCTAGATTTATGTTTCTTAACTAACTTCCTCATTATGAAAAATTGGGAATGATTTGAAAATATTTATCGCAGGAAACATAAAAGTGAATGATAATTTAAAACCATTGATTAAAACATAGATATTCATGACATAGAGTAAAAATTAATTTATATGTGATTTTATTAATAAAATATAAGTCAATAATTTAAAGCATAGGTTTCAATAATTTTGAAGTGTATAATGTTGTAAAAATTTTAATGATATTTTTTGGATATCTATTTTTGAAATTATTATAAGATATACAAGGATAAAATAATGGTAAAATTAGAAAATATATATTATGATTGAGTTTTGATAATCATATGATCAATTAATTAAATTATATTGAAAACCATTTGGGGTTTAGTATTTTGTGGAAGTTGGATCATAGAAATGATGCTGATAATGAAAGGGACCCAGAAACCTATATCTATTATAAATAAATAAAGTATTAAACTTAAATAATTGAGATTATTAGTATAAGACATTGTGATAGAGAACATTTTCCTTCTTTTAACTATGGTAGTGATGTGGATATAATAATAAAAATTAAATCATGATGCTCTTGGAAATTTTCATTAGTGTGTTATATTTATCGATGAAATTCTAGTATATTCTAAATTTATCATTGATTATGTGTAAAAATACAAGAATTATTATTAATTAGTTTTCTTTTCAATGGTTTGGAATCATATACTAAATGGTATCAATAACCATGAAAATATATTTTTTGACAATGTTTTATTTTCAGAAAAAACTATTAGAGAAGAAATTATTGATGTAGGAACAACTCTTAGGTTTAATATATTCATGATTTTGAAAAACTAAAGTGTTGATTCATTATGAAAAATTATATTATATTGAATTAGTAAAAATAGGATTTTTAATTGATTCATGATATTTTAGGGGTTGTTCGTCACATATTTTAGATTGTGGTATTTTTTGTAAAGTGTTTGATTTAATAACATAACAATTAATACCATTTAATTTGTAATTATATTATTAATTTGATGATTAATTTTCTTTTCCACTATGTTTGAATGGCATATATATTCATACAGGTTTTGGGAATGTTATATTTTTTATAATTTCTGAAAATGGTATATAGACAACCAAGTAAGTGATTTTATGAAATAATAATTTTTTTAAGAAATATAAGTGACTTAATCTAGGCTAAGAGAGGAAGGTAGATTTAATATTATACATTATATAAGGAATGATAAATACATTAAGAATACCCCCACGAAATTTCATTAGAAGGTAATAATTGAAATTATTTGGATGAAATTTATTTAAGGGGTTGTAATGTAACACCTATATATTTTAAATTACATATTCCTTTATGACATAATATTTTACAAACTGTGTGACACATGAAACACCAAAAAATAATAATCCAATGAATGTTTTATAACCATTAAAATATTTCTCTATAATTGACATTTAAAAATAAATGTATCTAAATTCTGTAATCTACGTATAAATAATAATAAAGGTCATTATTAATACTAAGGCATCAATAAAAATTCAGTTAGTTTAGATAGCTATGTAATAAGAAACATTTATGCATTAAAATGTATATATTCTAAATTATTATTTTATAAAATTTATTTTAGAACACTAAATTTATTATAGATATATTATATATTTTATGTTAGAGATATATTAACACTAATTTTATTATTAATTAATAAGAAATAAAAGTAAGAATGGTTAATATTTTTAAAATTTATTTTACTATTAAAAATGATTTCATTATATTTTTTTTATTTAAAAGTTATTTCATCATATTTTATTATTTTAATTTTATAAAAATAAATAGAATTTTATACCAAACATTTCATGTTATCTTAAGATAGACTTTGTCTCATTTTTTTTAATAGTATATTTTTTAGCAGAATAGTGGAAAATATTTTTTTAGCCACAAATTTAGATTTTATGAATTTATAATTTTACAATTAAAACATCTATTTGTATAAAACCTTATAATTTTCAAAATATATGTCTAAGGATAAATATTATTCATGTTTAAATATAACTATAAATTTATAAAACATATATTTATTATTTTATGTGCTTATATTAAAATTTCATAAAAAATTATTTTTGTTTGCTTATTTAAAAAAAGGCGTTCATAATAAATAAAACATAAATCTTGAAAAATAGATTTAATTTTTTATATCAACTTGATAAGATTATATAATAATATATCTTTAATGTTTTTGGAATAAAATTTTAATTACTATAATTAATGATAATATCCATGATAATGGTGAAAATGTTGTTTTCAATGAAATGAATATTGTTGGTGTGTAATTTTAGATAATAATGTAAAATGAATATTTTTAAAATATTTATAGAATAATATTATTACAATTATATATAACTATATTAACACACATTTAATTAGTAATCAATTATAGAAAATATTAAGAAAACCTTATTCTTAAAACATTATGCTTCTATAAATAACAGATTTTTATATAAAGAAGTTATTAATATAAAATTATGTATTCTGTTAAAGAAAAAATGAAATAGATAAAATTGATTTTAAATTTATGTTCCATGTAACCTAATTTAGTAATTTTTTTATTTTATATGTTCACAAAAAAATAAATTACATGGGTAAAAACATGTTACCATGGTAAAAACGAAAATAAGGAAAAACTAAAAAATATAAGATCAAATAACATCCAACATTTTCAAAGTATGTGTGTATATATATGCATGATGCTTGGGAAAAACAATATAAACCCAAAATCCATTATTTACCACCATTTTTACTATTTATAATTGAGTATTATTATCCCGTTATGGAAAAATAATAGGTGTTTAGAAAATTTCCTTTTTCTCATTTAAAAAGGTGGGCACTGCCATCCCAAAATTTCGCAAGAAATCCTTCGAATTTATTCAAAAAATATTCCATATTTACACTAATAGAAACTTAAATCTTGTTCATAATCATATAGAATGTTTTAGTAATATTTCTTTCTTTATGTATAAGGATACATTCAAAATAATGTTTCTGTTCACAAAGTGATTGTTACTCGATCCTTATATTTTTCATATTATTTATTCCCTTAAAAACCTATCATGAAAATAATTAAATAATGAACTAAGTATCATTAGTATAATAATTTATTAATATATTATTGTAAAAATCGTATTTATTTATTTTTATCCAACGTGCTAAAAAAATAGCACCAATTGTGCATTGTGTGTTTTACCGCCTGCACGAAGTGACATCTTATGTTTTTCACAACTTACCCATTTCACTGGTTATAATTATGGAATTGAAAAATAAATTTTAGAAATACAATATATTTATGAATATGAAGATAAAATTTCTATCGATCATTCATTTCCAATTATTCATTGGGAAACAGAAACAATGATTATACATTTTGCGGAAAAAATCCTTGATAATGTATAAATTTTCATCTTAATTTTCATTGTTTCTCCAAAACTAAAAATATAAAAAACCCCTTAAACCTATATATAATATAATTATTTTTATATAATAATTATATTATTTAAACCTGGTATTATATGAACATATTATACTTGGCTATTTGGAGTAACATGCCTATGATAGTCACCTTATGTCATTGAAATACTTTATGTAATTTCATGTGTGTCCCTCCCATCACATACGAAAGGGAACATATTATCATCCATTATTCATAACATTTTACACTTGTTGATTTGAAAATCAATATTCAATAACCTTATGTTATTCCTTCTAATCATCTTATAGATTCTGGTCTTGTCATGGGACCAATATTTCAAGTCTTAGGATGTAAGATACTATTGGTCTCTTAAAGAAGAGCTATTAATATTAACAGATATCTTAACATTTTATTTCTTCTTTCAGCTTATTAAGACCAATTATATATATAAAAATAGGATTAATCAAGCATCTTCAATATACTAGTAATTTACTATTATTATGGAACAAATATTTTTCACCATTATCCATCATTTGGGAAATAAAATTATCGCATGTTTGTACATGTGGTCTACCACTTCCATGTAATTATACAATTCATTTTCCACCACCACCATTCAATGGTGGTTATTCTAAATGTTTTAATTTTATATAACATATAAATGATATACTATTCATATGTAATTATATCATCGTATCTACCATATTACATTATGATCAATTGGTAAACGATAACATCACTCAGGGATTACCTTTGGATTACCACCGCCACAATGTGATGCAATTTTATTATCATTTATATTTACCGGATGGTAAAAAGGTTATATTTAATGAAAATATTTGATGTATATTAGATAATGATGAAATTTTATTGGTTAATTATCTTCTATCTTTGTTTTCGTCCATCGATCGAAATGTGTAAATCTCACTTGTGCATACATACAGATTACAATCTCTATAATATAATGTAATACATTTTTCATAATCACATAATATGAAAGGGTATAAATATGATTATAATGAATATATATTATATTTATATAATGATTAATATTATGTATATTGATGAACTATGATCTTATTTCAAGGACCATAACAAATGATCTAAAATGTACATGAAAAACAAATTAGTTAACACAAAAAAGATGACTTTAATATACAATTGATAACAAATAGGTGATGAAATGATACTAGTGGATCATATGAGATATTATATTTATTAATAAGCTAATATTATAGAATAATAATAAATATAAATTTATTTTAAGGTATGTAATAGTTCTTATGAATTAGTTTAGATATATGGTAAGGGATTCTTTCTGCCAAATTTGATTTCCTTGAGACATATATTTGTTATACCCTATGTTTAATTATTCATAGTGAAAATAAATACCCATTATCATTTTTATCATGATTTAATAATTTTTAATGATTTTTAAGGTTTTATTCTATTTCCATTACCTTATGGTGTTTGGATTCAAATAGTAAAAAAATATCATGGGCTTTATCTAAATTTTGATTCACCAAGACTTGTATTGATATTCTGAATAAATTTATTATTTATATGTTGTATATAATTCCCAAGATTAAATTTTTTCATTCTCCATTAATTAATTCATGGTATTTATATATCCATTTCATTTTCATGTTCCAATGAATTGGGATTCAATAATTACTAAATTCATAATTTTTCATTATCTCAATTTTATTTCATTGAGACATGTTTGATGTTATGAACCAATTTATGTTGATGAGGTGTATATAACGATACATTAAAAATTTATATAATTGATCATTATAATATAAGTATATTTAATTTTACAATTCAAATTATTTCATCCAGTGGGGTTTTTTTCAAATTCTACCAAAGTAGGTAAGGGCTTATAGTCTGAAATTCTCTTATTTGAGAAATATGTTATGTTATAGACCTATATTATTTTATATGGGGTATATACTACCATATTGATTTTCAGTGTCCTTAATATACTTATTTTTATCATATTTTATGTTTTATTTGAATTTATTTCATTAAAGGGGGTTATGAATCAAAAGTTACCAGGGCGGTAAGGGTTTTATTTTACACTATCATTTATAGCGATTTTTATGCTTGAATTTTAGGATGATGAATTATATGATCAATATAAAAAAAATATTATTTTATATATTATTATTTTTATTTGTTATTAATAAAAATATTTAAATTCAATTTCCTACCGTTAATAACTCTATTGATTAAATGATTTTTTTTGAAAAAACGACCATATTTAATACTTGGTCGAGGAATAGTTTACTCCATGGTCATATTTTTTATAAAATATTATCAGTAATATTTCAACTTTTATAAAAATACGTACTAAATTCATTATTTATTATTTATGAATTTATATAATTTTTTTTCAAAGTAATCTTTTTATCATATTTCGAACAATGTGCCTTTAATATTTTAGTAAAAGTGTTATTTCAATCATTGTTTTTATATACACAACATAAATAGATTTTCCCATAATCATGCATTATATCCACTTTGAATAATTATTCATATTATTCATTTGTTATTTCACAGGAAAATATTTTCCATAATATTTCCAAAATTATTATATTTTAAGTATGTGATTTGAGATTGTAAAAATCTATTTTCATTTCTAAATGATTCAGTAGTTTCTTTTAATTTTATTTTCAACTATAATAACATCCTTTGATGTTTAGTATGAATTATCAGAGATATGATCCAATGTTACAATCATTAATTATTTCTTTATTTGTATGGTTTATTATTATGATAATGAAATTTTGATGAAACTCATTTCCTTTTCCATGGGTTAAGATTAGATATAATTAGTAACTATTTTCAAGATGTTATGGAAAAAATATTATTGGATTAAGATTATTTTATGGGTTGTTTCATTATAAAAAAGGACTGGTAGTTATGTTATAAAACCATGACATGTTGATTCATTATATTCCATAAATGCACTGGGAAATGATGGCAGAGTTGTGAAACTCTTCAGAGATGAAAGTGTAATTAAACTCCTCAGAGATGTTAGAGTTACCTGGATGTATGTTAATCCTAAGATAATATTGTAAATTATTGGGTACACATAACCATTATGGGAATTTTTAGACAATAAAATATGTTAGAGAGGACCTTGACTAATGAGTTTTTTTCCTTTCTAAGGTGTATGAAATTTTATTATTATGATTATGAAAAAATCTCAAGGATCATTATTATTTATTAATTATTATACACAATTATGTATTAGGTATTTTGATTAAAAATTATTAAATCCCACTATTCATGTTAATGATCTATTTATTGTGGGTTAGGATTTGATAATGTTAGGTTTGTTTATTGCACACATATGTTTATATAATTTTCACTTAGGATAATTGATTTATATCTCCCTTGTTTAACTTTAATGGGCATCTAAGATTTTTCTTTTATTATATTTCATTTTTTGAGGTTATGAATAATGGTTTTTAGTAGGGTTTGTATAAGTCGAGAACCAGTTTTATGTAAATTAGTGGGGATGATGTAGACCTTTTATTTTCAATTTTTATGGATCTGTGTTTCTAAATATAGTATAACATTGAGGTTCTGTCAAGGATCTTATTGATATGTATTGATTATTTAGTTAATAAGATGTAATATTAATGTATGAAATGTTTGGGTTTGTTTAGTTCATATTAGAATATGGTTAATTTAATTTTGGAAACATAGATGATGAATCTTTAGTGAAAAACCTTAGGATAATTCAATGTAAAGGATAATGTCATAATGTTTTGGTAAGGCATAGATTACGTGATTTTTATTGAAATATATCACAATCTAGATAAAATAAGTAGAAATTTTTTCCCAAATGAATCTAGGGGTAATAATAATGAAAAGAGATGATTTGGTATATCTCAACCATGTTTTTAATTCATAGTGTATAAAAACTTACAATACAAATGGTTTCAAACTCTTGGTAGATATAATTTTTTTGATTAACATTTTAATTATGAATAATTAAGTTGTATTTGATATGACCCTAGATGACCTATGTTAAACATAAGGTTAAAAAGATTAAAAAGTTTGTTTCATGATTTATACATCATTTGAATAATTTTTCATGATTATATTATTACTTATTATTGTTTCCCACACTATGTTATTGATTTTATTTAATGCAAAGAACTTGGATGAATATTGTTAATGCGGAATTTAATGGAAAATTCCGTGATTTTCATCACGAAAAAATAATACAGTGAGAAAGTTAATTTTAAATATTATTATTATATATAAATGGATATCTCGATATATGATTAACAATTTTAAAATAGTTGAGAATTAAAATGAACCAAATAAGTGGAAAATTGATATTCATTAAGATTACCAAGGAAAGAATATTAAACTCTAAACATGTAGATAATGTTGGAAGAAACAACCAGGTAAATATCTCAAAGGAACAAAAATATGATCTTTATGAGGAAAAGGAAATAGACAAATTAATTATTGGGGAAAATAAAGAGTAAAATTGAGGTAAACATTGTACATCATAAGGTATCATTTATAGTTCAATTTCTTATGTTTTGGGAAAATAATAATTATCTAATCCAATACAATAACACAAGGGATATCTCCTAGACTATTGGAGGGACTATTATATTCCAATCAATGATGTATTATGGTATAAATAATATTTTATTAGTAATTGGAAATTATATTGTAGAAGTGGTTTTTTAATAATATTCTTATTATATGTGTAACACCCCATGATTTCATAGTGTGTTATTTCTTCAAAATAATTAAATAACTTGCACTACACGCAACACCGAGTTCAAGCGCACCATGACTTACCAAACAAGCCGTTCAAAAAAGGTTATGAATAGTATTAACTAAATTTTAAACTTTATATAATCCTTATAATTTTAGAATCCATATTATGAGTTTCTTAGACATAATGTAAGAACAAATTCATCTTTAGTATTGTAGTTTTACCAACTTTTAATAGTGAACCCTTTTTAAATAAAATATTTTAAACTTTTTGACTAAATTGGGACATCAAAAAATTTAAAATAAAACATCCCAAGCTTCCACAGTACGCTTTCCTTTGAATAAAACAGTAGCGTGTGTTGTACGCAACTTCGAGTTTTAACACACACCACAACCGATCAAACTAGCCGTTATGAATAGTAATACTTAATTTTCTGAAATTATATATATTTTATATTTCAAAATGGACTTCATTTTTGGATTCGGAATATCAAATTTAGCCTAAGGTGAAATTTTGGTACTTTTCGGATAACTTTCATATTTTGATGAATAGTAAAAATTACTAAATTTTAATTAAAAACAACTTTTTTAATCAAAATAATTAATAGTGATAAATTATGAATTTGAGTAGTTTTAAAGTATATTTAGAATATATTTTTACTATTTAATATAATTTTGGTCATTGGACATAATTTTACAATTAAACCGAACATAAACAAATGTCAATCTTTTGATAGTTATTATCTCTTAAAAACACGCTTTTTGTTTTGACATCGGGAATTAATTTTAAATTAATTTCTGCCACTTCTGTGTTTTGAATTTAGAAAAATGGATTCCATATTTGGAATCAGGATGTTCAAATTGTGTAAATAGGTAACTTTTATTTTTAGACATTTTGAATTATTACTGCGGTAAATATTTTATTTACCATGGTTAAGGGTAAATCCGGTAAATAAGGGTTAAAAAATAATATTATAATAATACTAAATTACCCTAAAACGTGTCTTAACCCTATTGGTTGATACGTGGTCGACCATGGGCATCTTTGGGTCAATTTGGGGACCCCATTGATCCACTTGTAAGTGATAATGACACTTTATTTTAATTAAGTTAAAATGAATACAAAAATGGCATAAGCTTACATCTTTTAAAAGAACAATTTTTACATAGGGTTATACATGTTGGATTTTCGATTATAAATATTAATTAGAAAGCTAAAAAGCTTTCCTACATAATGATATTTTATTTATAATTTTTAGACCTCAAATAATTTAAATTATTAACGACACAATAATGATGCAATGTTTACCTCATTAATAAATCATTTAAATAAATAAGATTATAATGATTAAAATATTATCTAAAACCTGTCCAATTCTTATTGGTTGATGTTATTTAGAATATGAGTCATCCTATATTCGACCTCAATGATTTTTGGACCATTATAAACCGAATATAATTATATTATAAAGTAATACTTTCACTCTTTTCTAAAGAGCCCCTCCTCTCCCTTATAAAAGGAGACCACTTCTACTCATTCCTCACACCTCTCAAGCCACTTGACTCGTCCAAACTCTGCCCAAATAAGCTCCCCACATCCCTCTCCTCCTCCTTGAAACTTCCACTTAGGCAGAAAGCATTTCAATAAGTCCTTTGGTTCCATCCAAAGTGAGTTACCTAAATTAAAGGTAACTTTTTCTCTTAAATTATTTTCAATTATTTTGCTTCTCCAACCCCCAAACTCTTTTTATTTCGTTTCTTTTGTAACAACACCAGTATCCAAAATATACTAGGATGTTGTTATAAGAAGGATTCAAACTACACATTCACACAACTCCATCTAATGGATGATGAACATAATGTTTCTGTGGATGGCAAACTAACGCCTCACGAAACGATGATTGTTCAAATACATCTTACCGCCTCTCATGGTGGCCATTAGGATGGCACTGTAATTAAATATGATATTAATGATATATATTTTATATATAAGCTTCTGTAATTCCATTTTATTTCATACAATTATTCGTTTCATGTTGTATATACATACGATAATTTCATTTGAGGAAATGCGGACTACCGCCCCCTTAAAATGATATGACTCGTTCATACCACACATGGAACGTATAAAGGATGGTGTTAATGAACTTAAGTAACATATATAAAATATTATATTTTACTGGAATAGTAATATACCTATGTATCATTTGGATTCGATTCTTTTAAAATAAAAATTAAATGGAAGTAGCATTCGTGTGTACGTACGGACTACCGTCTCCACGATCGCGATGAGATTAATTCTCCATCGTATCCATTCAAGTATAATTATCATTTGATGATTTAAAAATGATGTTTAAGGACTTGATACCATTCTGGATATGAATAATATACATCCCATTAATAACGAATATGGCTCACATAACAAAGAATGTAAAGTAAAATGAACCCGTTAACACCTGAAATGACGATAATTCTAAGATATTATTAACAAATCAATGTTAAAAAAACATATATGATATCATATTAAGGTAACTGATTCTTGTATTATTCAATAACAATTATTTCACCATTATACAGGAGGTAAACCTACCATCGACCAAGGAAAAAGTACAAAGTAAGGGATTCTCTTATCTCACTTTCAATTCCGTGAGATTTCCATTGTTCGCTACTAAATTATTGAAAGTGGTGTATTGTGTACTTCCATTTGATATATATTATCATGATTCACTTTATATTCATGTTATTCTGTAAATCATTTGGTGGTTATTAACTTTTGGCCATGCGACTCAGTTGATTAACGTGGTAAGGGGTTTCTTGTCTCACTTTTAATTCCGTGAGAATTCCATTGATCACCACTTAATTATTGCATGTGGTGTATGTGTACTACCCATGATTGTATTCATTGTGTAATATACTTTATTTTATGGGTATTTACATCATCATGGTATGATCTTTCTTTCATGGGTGTTTGTTTCTTAAGTTACCTAATCAATAAGGGAATTTGAGATTTCAATTTCCACTCATTTGGCTTTACGCATATTTCATTGATTATATTACCCCAAGATTATGTGTGGAATCACTATTCATTTGATTATGTCATAATTTCCACTCCCCTTCCTGTGGATATACTTTTTATACAAATAATCACTCCATTGAAAATTCTCAAGTCATTGATATGAATTTGATAAGAGTAATTTTAACTCTTTCACCATTTGTTGAGTTAAACATCCAATTCGTTGGTGTTGTTTTTACAGGAATATGTGTGAATATACTTTGATTGTTTTACACTGAATATCCAATCATATTTAGTGTATTTATATTTTTCACACATAATTATGTTGTTGATTTATCCTTAACCTAAGGATATGGCCTTTATGAGAGATTTCATCTCAACTTACATTCCATTGAGACTTCTTTGTTGATATACACCAAATCACTTTTATGTGGTGTATATAATGTACTTTGACATAGTATATCATGAATTCCATTTATTCTCATGATATTACAAAGTTTTGATTACCAAAATTATTTTCATTCAAGTGTCTCTCTTTTGGTTAGAATCTCTAACTAAAATACCATTTTTAAATGTTTTAAAGACTTATTCATCTAAATCTTTCTCATTAATGTCCATGTTTTAAAAATGGTTTTAAGGATTTATTTATATGGACATTAAAGTTTAGAAATTAAAAATCCTTTTAAAAGGTTTCAAAGTGGTATGGGACACTTTGATTCAAAAATCTATTTTTAAATGGCTTCTTGACAAATAGTGTGACTATTAAATGTTTTCAAGAAAAGGGGGATATTTCTCTCAAATAGTATTGATGATTATTTTCATCTATGTCAACATCCTTCATTATTCATGATTGAGGTTAATGTGATACAATACAATCTTCCATATTGTATCAAATGAATTATATTTGACTGTGGATGTTCTATTTTTATACCATTCATGGTTTGTGGTTAAAGTATTGACATTTCGTATGCTAGTTTTAATACGAATGTTTATTTTAGGCTTAAACCTATTCATATGAGGAATGCATTGAACTTAATAAGTGACGGGTGGAGCCCGCTATAGCCACTCGATGCATCGGTAGGTCTCATGAGACAAACTAGTGTCTTGGCACAAGGCCTTGGCAAAATCTTATTTGTAGTCTTGGCACGAGGCCTTGGCTATGTGGTTATGATAGTCTGGAATTATGCATTCCATCATTATGAAAGTGGTTATTGATATTGCATGTGATCATTCGACTAGTAGAATATCCATGTGAGTAAGTAAATGGCATTATTTCTTTTTACCTATGCCATTTTATGCTGAAGTTCAAGTTTCAAAGGCTTTTGTTTTAGTTATAAATTGCCTTAAGTGTTTATGCTTATTTATGAAAGCTTCTGCTATAATGTTATCCTTACTGAGTATCCGAGCTCACCCCTTTCAATGTTTTATTTTTTTTCCAGGATTATGAAGAAGTAATTTATGAATGACCTGCAGGGATAGTATGAGGGGATATGAAGACAAGATGTTTTTTTTATGATGTAATGTAAACATTTATGGATGTATCTAGTTATTCCAAGGCTACTAAACTAATCGGTCTTTCGAGACTTGAGCTTTCTCATGATCATGCCAATGTTATGTAATAATGCACCGACTCTGGGTAACTAGGGTCGGGGCGTTACAGTTGGTATCAGAGGAAGTTTAGTACAAACCTTGGTAGCTAGATTTAGATAAACTCTGATTAGAGCACGTAGACCTAAGATGAACTTTGAGGATTAGTATAAAAGAACTTCCTAGAATTTTGGTATTGTAAAGATTTTGTGAGTTTTCCGAGCAATACATCCCTATCTGGATACGAGCAGGTAGAGGCGGCTCTGGCACAGATGTACCTAGGGGTAAAACCCGAAAACACCGCTTTGAGCTAGACTCGAACGGGAACTGGTGAACGATAACGGGCCTTGCTGCACTCTTGGTTACGACACTCCCGGGGGATATGCTTAGGATAATTTACATTTTCTTTACAACCCGATTTAAGTAATATATACATAAGATGAGAGTAAATGACCTTGGTTAATCCTAATATGTTTCAAATTGAGAATATGGTGACATTTTAATCTCTAAATGATTTTACGACTACTGTTACTCACACAATGATTTCTGGTTTTAGTCAATGGCTGGATTCCAAGGAAGTCATAGTGACTTTGAGAATGATGTAAAAGGTGGGAACGATGGTGGAAATGAGCAACAAAATGGAATGTTGATAGGCGTAAAAGATATCATCTTTATTCCAAATTAGTTTTCCAAAAATATGATCAACAACATATATATTAACCAACTCCCAGACTCAACAAGGAAGAGAAAGGTGATAAATGATAAGATCTCCAGCAATGGAGACCATGGAGAAAAGAAACCTCAATTTCCATCATGCAGGAATTGTGGAAAGAGACACCCAGGAAAGTGTCTCAATGGGACAACGAAATGTTTTACGTGCGGGAAGGAAGGACATAGAGTGAATAATTGCTGAAGAAAAATGAAGAGTACTATGGAAGAAGATAAAAATGGTCCCAAGAGTCCATTTACAGTCATTTTCCGTAAATGTAGGGGACCTGGCCATTACCCGAGTGAATGTCCTATTTTATAGGATATTTTCTTGCTCAAAGAAGAAGCTATGTGGAAATAAATGGTTGGAGAAAAATTTAAAAAGTATTAGCACTCCTTGTTGATGGGTTTACTCTGGAATAATTTTCTCTTGTATTTGTAACCCCTTAGTTTGCCATGTGAGAATGCTATTTGAGGAATAATTGTCTCTTCTCTTGTGGATATAGGTATAAATAACCATTTGGTTTTATATGATCATTGGGGTTTGAGAAAATGATAAGTTATTATAATTTGGGATGAAAATGCAAAGTATGATATAACATTTGTGGTTAAATTATGTTATTTTTAAAAATTTATCTCATTTTGGTAATATTATAGAATATAGTTTTTGAAAAAGGACAACACGTTGACCGTGTGACAACCCGTCGCGTCGGACAATGCTGTGGGAATCGAACCCACAACCAAAGTGCGATTGGGATTTATCGCCTACCACTGGACTACATGAAGTCCCTGGTTAATATGACTATTTTTTTTGTTAAATGATTTTATTGATCAATAATAAGATGATTTGGGTTCTTATGTCTTATCAAATGAATACCCTTGGTATAGGAAAATGATTTGGTGATTAAGTGATAAATGTTATTTTGGAAGATGTTCGATTTGTTAGGAACACTATATGCCCAAGGAAAATAGAATACAATGAGGTTTCATTTGTAGAGTAATGGTGGATTTTTATCTACATTTTGATTGTTGATTTATAGTGATTTGGGTTATTTATGGAAATGATTAACCTATAACAGAGAATATGTGATGATGTTAATTACTTTTAAGTATGTGACTTTAAGAGTATTTGATGTCATTTGGAGATACAATGTAACATGGGAGACTACATAATCAAATTCTTCTATGTTTTGGGTTTCAATATTACTTTGGATTATATTAAAGGATTTTAAGGACAATTGGTTATTGAATGGTATCTATTTAACTTTGGGGTATTGTTGGTTTAATTTTAGAAATTAAGATTAGTGCATATTTATCTCAATGAATATCCTTTTGGGGGATCATTAGATCATTCACTAACCATTTTGGTTTTGATTAATCTTCAAAGACAATGAAAATATATGGTTTATCCTGCATGGATCATGTGATTCTATAGAAGTTTATTCTAGCTCTTCCAGTGTGACCAAGTCTTCTTGAATACTCATCGTTTAAAAAAAAAATTGAGTTAGTGGTGGAAATTTATTAAAGAATGAAAATCTACTTAAAATTTAAGTATATCTCATAATGTTCTTAGTCAATATCATAAATGAATTCCTCTTCCTTATGTAATGTAACTTTAAAAAAAATGTTGTCCTAGATGGTACCTTAAATCATCACTAATTTATGGCTTTGGGATTGTTGGCCTTTTCATAGCCATGTTCTCTACCACTCTCCATCAGATAATTGATGGTTAGATTTCTCCTCCATATCCATATTTTCCTACATGGAACCCTAGTATGTGTTATTTTCGGTAATCTTCATACTTTCCACTCTTTATTTTAAATATAGGCCTCATTAATTCATTTTTCGATGTGGGATTTCAACTAAGATATTTTGAGATGTCAAAAATGTGTGATCCCAATACCCTATATTTTATTGAACCGATGGTACTTCAAATCATCATAGATTGATGAGTTTAAGGACCTCAATTTTATACTTGTTTGTGATTGATGACCTCAACCACTACCTATAAATATTTACGTTTTTCCTCAAATTATATGTCTCCAATTGCCACCAATGTTCTCCTAATCGAGATCATAATTTGGTGGTGACCCTTTCATTTCTCTTTTCCTTATATTAAGACTAAATTTTAATAAACCAATTTCCAATGTGGGTTTTCCCACAAATATATTTTCTATTTTCAACCTTTTATTTTCGAAGAACAATTTCAAATTGCGAGGACGCAATTTATTAAAGGAGGGGAGAATGTAACACCCCAAGATTTCATAGTGTGTTATTTCTTCAAAATAATTCAATAACTTGCACTACACGCAACACCGAGTTCAAGCGCACCATGACTTACCAAACAAGCCGTTCAAAAAAGGTTATGAATAGTATTAACTAAATTTTAAACTTTATATAATCCTTATAATTTTAGAATCCATATTATGAGTTTCTTAGACATAATGTAAGAACAAATTCATCTTCAGTATTGTAGTTTTACCAACTTTTAATAGTGAACCCTTTTTAAATAAAATATTTTAAACTTTTTGACTAAATGGGGACATCAAAAAATTTAAAATAAAACATCCCAAGCTTCCACGGTACGCTTTCCTTTGAATAAAACAGTAGCGTGTGTTGTACGCAACTTCGAGTTTTAACACACACCACAACCGATCAAACTAGCCGTTATGAATATTAATACTTAATTTTTTGAAATTATATATATTTTATATTTAAAAATGGACTTCATTTTTGGATTCGGAATATCAAATTTATCTTAAGGTGAAATTTTGGTACTTTTCGGATAACTTTCATATTTTGATGAATAGTAAAAATTACTAAATTTTAATTAAAAACAACTTTTTTAATCAAAATAATTAATAGTGATAAATTATGAATTTGAGTGGTTTTAAAGTATATTTAGAATATATTTTTACCATTTAATATAATTTTGGTCATTGGACATAATTTTACAATTAAACCGAACATAAACAAATGTCAATCTTTTGATAGTTATTATCTCTTAAAAACACGCTTTCTGTTTTGACAGCGGGAATTAATTTTAAATTAATTTCTGCCACTTCTGTGTTTTGAATTTAGAAAAATGGATTCCATATTTGGAATCAGGATGTTCAAATTGTGTAAATAGGTAACTTTTATTTTTAGACATTTTGAATAATTACTGCGGTAAATATTTTATTTACCATGGTTAAGGGTAAATCCGGTAAATAAGGGTTAAAAAATAATATTATAATAATACTAAATTACACTAAAACGTGTCTTAACCATATTGTTTGATACATGGTCGACCATGGGCATATTTGGGTCAATTTTGGGACCCCATTGATCCACTTGTAAGTGATAATGACACTTTATTTTAATTAAGTTAAAATGAATACAAAAATGGCATAAGCTTACATCTTTTAAAAGAACAATTTTTACATAGGGTTATACATGTTGGATTTTCGATTATAAATATTAATTAGAAAGCTAAAAAGAGTTACTACATAATGATATTTTATTTATAATTTTTAGACATCAAATAATTTAAATTATTAATGACACAATAATGATGCAATGTTTACCTCATTAATAAATCATTTAAATAAATAAGATTATAATGATTAAAATATTATCTAAAACCTGTCCAATTCTTATTGGTTGATGTTATTTAGAATATTAGTCATCTTAGATTCGACCTCAATGATTTTTGGACCATTATAAACCTAATATAATTATATTATAAAGTAATACTTTCACTCTTTCCTAAAGAGCCCCTCCTCTCCCTTATAAAAGGAGACCACTTCTACTCATTCCTCACACCTCTCAAGCCACTTGGCTCGCCCAAACTCTTCCCAACTAAGCTCCCCACATCTCTCTCCTCCTCCTTGAAGCTTCCCCTTAGGCAGAAAGCATTTCAAGAAGTCCTTTGGTTCCAACCAAAGTGAGTTACCTAAATTAAAGGTAACTTTTTCTCTTAAATTATTTTCAATTATTTTGCTTCTCCAACCCCCAAACTCTTTTTATTTCCTTTATTTTGTAACAACACCAGTATCCACAATATACTAGGATGTTGTTATAAGAAGTATTAAAACTACACATTCACACAACTCCATCTAATGGATGATGAACATAATGTTTCTGTGGATGGCAAACTAACGCCTCATGAAACGATGATTGTTCAAATACATCTTACCGCCTCTCATGGTGGCCATTAGGATGGCACTGTAATTAAATATGATATTAATGATATATATTTTATATATAAGCTTCTGTAATTCCATTTTATTTCATAAAATTATTCGTTTCATGTTGTATATACATACGATAATTTCATTTGAGGAAGTGCGGACTACCGCCCCCTTAAAATGATATGACTCGTTCATACCACACATGGAACGTATAAAGGATGGTGTTAATGAACTTAAGTAACATATATAAAATATTATATTTTACTGGAATAGTAATATACCTATGTATCATTTGGATTTGATTCTTTTAAAATAAAAATTAAATGGAAGTAGCATTCGTGCGTACGGACGGACTACCGTCTCCACGAACGCGATGAGATTCATTCTCCATCGTATCCATTCAAGTATAATTATCATTTGATGATTTAAAAATGATGTTTACGGACTTGATACCATTCTGGATATGAATAATATACATCCCATTAATAACGAATATGGCTCACATAACAAAGAATGTAAAGTAAAATGAACCCGTTAACACCTGAAATGACGATAATTCTAAGATATTATTAACAAATCAATGTTAAAAGATCATATATGATATCATATAAAAGTAACTGATTCTTGTATTATTCAATAACAATTATTTCACCATTATACAGGAGGTAAACCTACCATCGACCAAGGAAAAAGTACAAAGTAAGGGATTCTCTTATCTCACTTTCAATTCCGTGAGATTTCCATTATTCGCTACTAAATTATTGAAAGTGGTGTATTGTGTACTTCCATTTGATATATATTATCATTATTCACTTTATATTCAAGTTATTCTGTAAATCATTTGGTGGTTATTAACTTTTGGCCATGCGACTCAGTTGATTAACGTGGTAAGGTGTTTCTTGTCTCACTTTTAATTCCGTGAGAATTCCCTTGATCACCACTTAATTATTGCATGTGGTGTATGTGTACTACCCATGATTGTATTCATTGTGTAATATACTTTATTTTATGGGTATTTATGTCATCATGGTATGATCTTTCTTTCATGGGTGTTTGTTTCTTAAGTTACCTAATCAATAAGGGAATTTGAGATTTCAATTTCCACTCATTTGGCTTTACGCATATTTCATTGATTATATTACCCCAAGATTATGTGTGGAATCACTATTCATTTGATTATGTCATAATTTCCACTCCCCTTCCTGTGGATATACTTTTGATACACATAATCACTCCATTGAAAATTCTCAAGTCATTGATATGAATTTGATAAGAGTAATTTTAACTCTTTCACCATTTGTTGAGTTAAACATCCAATTCGTTGGTGTTGTTTTTACAGGAATATGTGTGAATATACTTTGATTGTTTTACACTGAATATCCAATCATATTTAGTGTATTTATATTTTTCACACATAATTATGTTGTTGATTTATCCTTAACCTAAGGATATGGCCTTTATGAGATATTTCATCTCAACTTACATTCCATTGAGACTTCTTTGTTGATATACACCAAATCACTTTTATGTGGTGTATATAATGTACTTTGACATAGTATATCATGAATTCCCTTTATTCTCATGATATTAAAAAGTTTTGATTACCTCAATTATTTTCATTCAAGTGTCTCTCTTTTGGTTAGAATCTCTAACTAAAATACCATTTTTAAATGTTTTAAAGACTTATTCATCTAAATCTTTCTCATTAATGTCCATGTTTTAAAAATGGTTTTAAGGATTTATTTATATGGACATTAAAGTTTAGAAATTAAAAATCCTTTTAAAAGGTTTCAAAGTGGTATGGGACACTTTGATTCAAATATCTATTTTTAAATGGCTTCTTGACAAATAGTGTGACTTTTAAATGTTTTCAAGAAAAGGGGGATATTTCTCTCAAATAGTTTTGATGATTATTTTCATCTATGTCAACATCCTTCATTATTCATGATTGAGGTTAATGTGATACAATACAATCTTCCATATTGTATCAAATGAATTATATTTGACTGTGGATGTTCTATTTTTATACCATTCATGGTTTGTGGTTAAAGTATTGACATTTCGTATGCTAGTTTTAATACGAATGTTTATTTTATGCTTAAACCTATTCATATGAGGAATGCATTGGACTTAATAAGTGACGGGTGGAGCCCGCTATAGCTCCTCGATGCATCGGTAGGTCTCATGAGATAAACTAGTGTCTTGGCACAAGGCCTTGGAAAAATCTTATTTGTAGTCTTGGAACGAGGCCTTGGCTATGTGGTTATGATAGTCTGGCATTATGCATTCCATCATTATGAAAGTGGTTATTGATATTGCATGTGATCATTCGACTAGTAGAATATCCATGTGAGTAAGTAAATGGCATTATTTCATTTTACCTTTGCCATTTTATGCTGAAGTTCAAGTTTCAAAGGCTTTTGTTTTAGTTATAAATTGCCTTAAGTGTTTATGCTTATTTATGAAAGCTTCTGCTATAATGTTATCCTTACTGAGTATCCGAGCTCACCTCTTTCAATGTTTTATTTTTTTTCCAGGATTATGAAGAAGTAATTTATGAATGACCTGCAGGGATAGTATGGGGGGATATGAAGACAAGATGTTTTTTTAATGATGTAATGTAAAAATTTATGGATGTATCTAGTTATTCCAAGGCTACTAAACTAATCGGTCTATCGAGACTTGATCTTTCTCATGATCATGCCAATGTTATGTAATAATGCACCGACTCTGGGTAACCAGGGTCGGGGCGTTACAATATGAATCATGAAACATATAAGGTTTTTTATTTAGTTTTTTTAGGGAGATGATATCATATGTTGAATGGTATCAATAACATAAAAACTTGATTTTGTGTTAAGGTGATATTTTTAGAAAACACATGATTTAGGGATAAATAAAACATAATATATGCCTGATGATGAGATATTATTGTTTAGTTGGAATAAAGAGATGATGGATTATGATTAAGTAAATTGGATTGTATTAATGACGTTGAAATTGATAAGTTATTTGATAACAAAGTGATTTAGGTTATATTAGATTAATATTATTACATTTTTTGGATTTATAGAATATATTGGATGGGTTGTAATTTTATTTGATGAAAAAGATAGAGTAATATATTGGAAGAATAATTTTTTCATTAACATTTTATGGTAATTAAATTTATTATCATGTTGATGAGAATACATTATTAAGGTATTCACTTGACTGGTATGTGGCATTTTGAGATACATTATATTGTTTTCATATTAAAATATTATTTATTTTGTTAATTTAGTGACCTTTTTTTTCAAATGTTTTGGTTCTGAATTTGGTTATACATATTTTGTAGGCTTTTTAAGGTTAATTATTTATTGATTTTTTTATGTTGAACATTATGAGTTATTTTAGAGGTTTTAGATATTAATTTATTATGTCATTATATTAATATTTATCAATATCATATAATTTATGCTAATATTTTCTTTTTTTAAAATAGTTATAGAGAAAAGAAATGACATTTCATTAATTTATGGATCTTATAATGCATTAAATATTAAATTTATTGATTCATACCTAAAAATTTAATCTTGATTCTTCCTTTATTGGAGTAATAGGTGAGATAAAAGTGTAAATTTTTTTATGAACCACCAAAGGATGAAATTATGATTAAGAAATGGAAATAAATTAAGTAAGTATGTTTTCATGAATTCCTTGGTAAAAAATTTACTCTACTCTAGGAATTATGATCTTGAAAATGAAAATTATTTCCTTTTTGTAGTTATTTTTAATTGATTGATGATTATTTTCACCACATACAGACATATGGGTTTTTAGTCATTAAATTTTTCATGACCATGTTATTTTTCACTCTCTATTTTTATTTTGGAATTATCTATCACAACCAGAATTAGTAGGGCTCATTTGGATGCTAAAAATATGATTAATACACCCCAATTATACATACAATTGGCCATGGGCTAGCAACTAGAGTCGTGTAGGCATATCATATACATGGAAGGGCTTATCCAAAGGTACATATACCACCTAAAAATCTCAAAAAACTAAAATAATATTGAAAGTAAATAAATAACTGATACACAATATATATTGATATTACTAATTCCATGTAGGTGTATGACCAAAGAAAGGTAATGAATAATTCCCCAAATATAATACTACCAAAACTGGTAGATGGTATATCCTACAAGTATAAGGAGGGTGGGCTGTTGTCATGATGCAAAATTGGGAACCATGTATGGTCCAATTAGAATAACTAAGATCCACCTGATCCTAGTCCTCCTAGGACTCTATTGAATGACATGTCTTATGCTTAATATATGACATGTGCCAGTCTATCCCATATAGGGGTAAGTATAAAAAACATAGTATAAATACTTGAAATCTGAAAATATATATAATCAAATAGATTCATCTCATAATAAAACAAAAAAAAAGATATGTATGTTTAAAAATTGAATCAATGTGTCAAATTATGGACACATACACATTTCATAACTATGATTTATCTCAAGGTGTGTTGTTAATGTTCACATAAGAGAACTCACACATTGGGTCTTACTAACATGGATTGATCTCATCCAGATGGTCATGTCCATTAGCAATCACCAAAAAGAGGTTCACAATGTCATTCAGAGGATGTTGATACAATGATATGTGATCACACCCAGGGCCTATGGGGGATACCCTTTCCTACCCATATAAATCTAATTAGATGAGGATAACATGCATTGGACGTTAGTATTGGGTACCATGGATAAAATTAGAGAATAATAATAGAGGATCATACACTGGGATACATAGAGAGATTCCTTGTTGGGATCAAGTTGGATGGAGATGGTAGTAAAAACAGTTTTCTGTTATAGAGTGTTAGCTTTTGATGTCAAAGAAGATAAATCAATTCAATTTTTAAAGGACTTTAAAACTATATGAGGCTTTGTTGTTTTGTATTTACATAATATCACATGTTTGGAGAACATGTAATGCATGTATTAAGATGGATAGGGGGGTATAGGTGATTCCATTCATATTCAGTTTTGATTGGAAGGACAGGTGCAAGTGGAAGAGAGGGAAGGTTCGGTACTTTATATTGAGAATATGAAGATGCTAAAGCTGTTAGGTCAAAGGATACATATCCCGATAGTGGAGTTTGTGATGAAATCATAAGAATGGTTATGAAATGCAGTAAAGAGAATCATGATAACGGAATAGATGATCTGAATCCAGCATAAAATAATGTTTTAAGGTGGAGTTATTTTCCAGTGATTTCCATATTATTTGGGCCCTAAATAGTGGTGATTCATGCACCAAATGCGACATCAAATGGGGATTTCACGATGCGTCAGGGTTTTGTGCCATGCATTAGGATTTTTGTGCATGGGGTCAGTGAGTCCTATAAAAAATATGTGACCCCCTCTCATTTAATAAGCTCAACTCTTAGAGAAATCTCGATCTCTGAAGTGTGGAAGAATTTTAATTAAAGGGAGGTGGGTTAAAGAAAGAGAGTTGTGCGTAAGAAGAAGTTGGGCGCAATATTGAAGTTGTGCACAAGAGGTGTTTAATGAAAAAAAGTCAAATCTAGCACAGGCGGAATAAAAGTTGCATGAAACACACCTAAGTGGGTGCGTGAAAGATTTGTGTTTATCACAAGTAGTATGTTTTGTGCAAGGCCATTATCACTAGCTTCTGGGTATGAATTATAAGAATTGTTCTGAAATATTAAACGGTTAATGCTGATTAAGAAGCATTGAAAATGTGTTTTTCCCTATTTTTTCTAAGAGGGTGAACACGTTCTTGAAGATTGTTTTCCAAGTGCTACACGAGTGTGAGGTTATATCCTACTCATTGTACTACACATCAAAATATTGTTTTCTAGTGGATCGGGTGGTACTGGATTATTTTCATACCATACGAAGGATGTAGCTACTCTTGTTGAGTAGTGAAACTTGTAAATCTTGTGTTCTTGTAGTTGTGTGCATTCAGTAGGGAATAAACTATTTAATAGAATTTGAAGGTTGTTTAAAAAATAAAGAAAACATAAAATAAAATGATATCACTGATTCACCCCCTCCCCCTGTCAGTGATACTTGGATCCTAATTTGGTAACTTCATACCTAAATCTATTTAAAAACAACTTGTAATAGAGATAACTCATCTTATGCTCCAGATGTGATGACTTATTGTGACCTCATAGTGATGGTTTGAGGCAATGTAACCAATTGAAACTCAACATGAATTGTGTTAATAGGTGCACTAAAAACTATATATGTGGTAAAATATTTTTATAAGTGTTAAAAAATATGCCCCCATAAGGAAAAACCTATTATGGGTTCATGCTCGTGCCCATGTCCTTCGTCCTGTGCCAACTTTCTATGGTAGTGCCCATGTACATTGGTTGTGTCTTTGTATACTGGCCATTCCATTACACATTGGCTATATGATTTCCATTATACCCATGGGATACACACCATGTCATTAGAATCATGTCACATGGTGTGTTGATAGGCCACATGTAATGTGATATTTATCATTACACGTAACCCTAACCACCATGGATAAGGGGTAGACATGCCATGTGTTCTTACAAACAATGCATAATTTATTCCAGTTTATTATAGAGTTTCTAGCCTATTAACATGTTTTCACATGGGTTTATTCCACCTTAAAATATGTGGGTAATCTTAGCTATTTCACTCCTAACAATGTCTATCAACATCAATTATCGGTAGTTGGTTGGATTTCAGCTATTCATCACTATAAAATTGATCACCATTATACCATGAGAGACACTTTCTTGATATTTCATTAACAAACCCATCAACCAGGCCTCCATAAAATTATATTCATCATCATCACTCTTCAATCATTCTTTAAATCCCAAATCTGAACACACATTGAGAATATTTTGTTCCAAATATCAATTTCACAACAATTAGTTTTCTAGTATAGTTAAACCTTCGGTCAAATAAATTTTGAAAGATGGAAATCTAAATAATTATGGGGGAAAAATAAGAAATAAATTTATAGAATTAAGGGAATCATTTTTTTGGGTTGGACTCATCCAGATATTGAAGAAATTACAAACATATAATAATGATAAACAATCGTCCAACCACTTATTTATTATTAATTCTATGAAAAAAGTCATCAACCTTAAATTTTCACTTTATTTTTTAATAAAATTTATAATATAATTAATTCAAATTGGATATGGTTGAATAAAAAATGGGGATTAATCCAATAAAAAAATTTCATGCCTTGATAATATATCAGTCACTGATGATGAATGATTTCTACATCATTTTTGTGGGTGAGAGTCGAGACCATTATTTATTAAGGAAAACTATTTTTTAAATTGATTCTCGATCCATGATCAAAAATAATTCATCCAAGTCTCCCCTAAATGTTCATATATAACCTATTTGGTTATGTGGATAACCCAATGATTTGGCTATAATCATGTTTAAATAGGAACGGTTTATGTCATAGCCAAATTATAATCAATAACATATTTAATTAAAATAATTTTTTATTATACCACCTATTATAGGACTCAAAAAACATCCAATGTGAACCAAGGTCATATCATGACTCATATATAACCCACATTCCCGATTTTGTATAATTTATGATTATCCTATTTGAAGCATCGTTCCTTATATATTCTATTATTTCAAAAACATCACATGCATTTCATTTTAATGTTGTTATTAAATTAATGAAGAGGCTCAATGAGCCCCATAATCTCATAGTAAATGTATACCGAACTCGAAAAATTTTCTCTAAAATATTCAAATTTGTTACACAGAACAAATAGTGTCATTAATATCCTTAAATGAGGGACTTTTTCAGAAATGAAAAAAAAATCATACTAGAAAAGATAATGGTACAGTTACCATATATAGTTTTACCACTCTATGGTTCATTCATATATATTCCTACGATACCATAGAACATGCACCAGGGGAATAAATTTACAATAAAGGATAATATCTAATGAATCCTCGATCTCTATCGGGAACTCTAGGAAGGTACCTTCATCCTCAAAATCAATGATTCGGTAGTCAATAAAATGCAATGGGTAAGGCACAAACCTCTTCGGTTGTGACATGTGGAAGACATCACACACCCAGTCAAACTTTTGGGGTAGTTTTAAATGGAAATCCACATCAAAAATATTATGCATTATTAGAAAAAATCTAAAGAATATCTGAGATAATTATAAAACCATTATGTTTTTTTGAAATCAATTAAAACATTTTTTCCCTTCATTCCCTCCTTGTTTTTTTGTTAGGAAATATTTTAGTAAAATTTTGTTGGCCTTTGGAAGATTAGGGATCACTTTGTGTGTGTTTTGGTAAGTTATCAACCAAACCAAGGGGTGGATGTGTTGTAGATATTTAGACCATTCCTTAGAGTAGGGAGTTTAACTATAGTTAAAATGGATATTTCATAGTTTCACAATGGGAAAGGGGCCATGACACCAGGGAAAGTTATGTTAGACAGAAATTCCCAAGGTGATGTTTATGTTGTAGCTATCTACATGGGGGGTTAGTTGGAGGATGATGTGGCATAGATATATTTTCCATGTCTATTATATATGTATATTCCAACCTATTGTTATTAGTGAGTTGATCCTATTAAATGATTTTTTATGAATTTAATTTTGGGTTTCTGTTTCGATTTAAACTTGTCATTATATTCAGAATTATGTAACGAATTGATGAGTTTCAAATAGAGGTATCTAAATGGTGTTGAGACCTCAAAATCCCCCTAATATTAGTCTTTTATATAATGTATTCAAATAATTTATGGGACACAATAACAACTCCCCACCACAGTCCTCACACCTATACAATAGTTGTTTAGTTTTCATAGTTGTTATACCTCACTATATCCCTCCTTATGTTATGGATATTATTTTCTGATTCCTTCCAAATTTTAGTTCACTGATCTACCCTAGGATGAGTCTTCTTAGTGCACCACCAAACAATATGAGTTCCATTATTCCATGGTGTTCATTTCCATCACACCTCTACTCTAAAAAATCCAAACTTGGATAGTGTATCCTATAATTTTTTCATAAATTGTTCTTTAATCATTCATATATAATTTTTTTGGATCATGTTGATGATGATCAACATGAAATAAGATTTAGTTCTAACATTTGGAATGTTTATCCTTTCCTTATTCAACAACCCATGACATTTTGGATGGATACAAGTTCTTGGAGTCCTTACTGGGTGACTGTGTTTCGGTTGGTTCATGAACATGGTTTAGGAGAACACATCATTAATAGATAATGATGTTGACATGATATCCAAGTGGAAGTAATTTCATTAAAATTTTGGGCCATTTATATGATGTTTATAATAAATGTTGTTTATGAATAATTAACCATTTCTTTATATGAGCTTAATATTGTATCATGAGTGGAAATGAGGCATTCTTGATTATGACTCTATAATTATGTGTGGCTCTTGATATTTGATCTTAATGTGCCTTTTCTCCTTGATACTAAATGTAATACATGTGTGTTCCATGGCTTGTAGAACTATGTTTTAGGTATTTCAATGATTTGGTTGAGTTGTGAGGTTGGTGTGATGTGGTTTAAGAATCCTTAATGGTGGGTGTAGATATCCATATTAATGGATGTTTATAAGTAGCTAATTAAAAAACCTGATGCAATATAAACATACAAAAAGGTGTTTATGGCTATAAAATTATACGGATGTAAGTAAGTGTATTACTGGAAGATACTGATATAGGATTCCTGCACACATTTGTAATGGTTTTTTAAAAATACATCTTACTAGGGATCGACATTGCGAATTATTCCCCATTATTAATGGTAATAAATATATGGGTGGGGAGAATCATGTTTCCATTATTTTAAGACATGTTTACTTATCTAACTTCCTTACTTGTAGTGAGAATGTGTACATAGGACCAAGATTTTTGGTGGCTTGGTCAGTGCATGATCACTCAACACATGTATTATTTTAAATTTATTTGATCATTTACATATGTAATTACATACATGTATATATATATTGTGGTCTTATATTAAGGATGAATTTTTTGTTTCCTAATCAGTCTCATACTCACACACTACATGATCATTTCACTACATGTATAGATTTATTGACTAAAAACCTAGTGTAAAGATAAAGACCTATGTAGAAATGCTAAGAAGAGGAGAAAAGATATGGATATAGACCAATAATTTCATTAAAAGAAAATTTTCATTTTTATTTACTACATTATGTTTCATTTAGATGGGTTGGATTACCACACTAGGTTCTCATTATCCTGTGTATGACTTGTACGAAAAAAATTCTATTTCTACATGATTACTATAATTATTTATTATCATGTTTATTATTAGTATCTACTCGTTGAAATGATACTATGCGTATAGTCTCCCAATTGATGGACATAGATACTCACATTTAGTGGAAAGACTATTTTGTATGGGGATTCCAATTGATGTCATATGACATTCTCACTCAAACACAGTAGTTGGGGTAATGATGTTACAAAATGGTATCTGATGAAAATGGTTTACAAACTTGAATTTTTTCATTCCTTTATTTTGGATGAGAAAGATAATAGTGAGGATGGTTGGGATTGGGTAAAAAAAGTTTGGTAGTTCTCATCCCGAACTATATAGTGATCTTCTAAGTTACCCTAATATTGGGAAAATTATGTTTTTTAGTTTCCATTGATTAAATTCACCTTGTTTGATGCACATGATATTGATATGTGATTTTTGAGAATTCATGTCCATTTATGCATTATTATTAGGCATATAGGTTTAGATGGAATATATATACATAATGTTCTGTTTCATAGTAGTTCATTAATAAAATGTGTTTATTTGTGCTCTATATTTATGATAGTTTCTCCTTATCTGATATATCAATGATTCGATGAATATATCCTTTCATTAATTAATTAGTTAAACTGAAAATATAGTTATGTATGTATGTATATAATGACTATTCCTGAAGTTCCATGAATGAAATAATGGTTATCTCTAAGAATGTCATACCTTGGGTTGGTGGAAGACATCTAAGAGAGACATTGTGATTTTTCATAGAATGGTATGGAATTTTTAGGTATATAATTTTATTAATGTTTTAATGATCCCACCTTAGAGACAATAGATGCTACAACCAATTGTTGTGTACCCGGATGTTCCCATTCCACCTATTATGGTGTGGGAGGATGTACCCCAATATGCTCATGTACAAACATTAATGATATGGGAAATAGATCCCATTCATCTAGGAAATTTTTAGACAACACTCATCCATTTTGGATACACTCATGGGATTGTGATTGACCATGTTCACAACATTCAACTTCAACATCCTTCAACAACCCATGGTACTATTGGGTTGTATGATGTAGGGGGTTTGATGGAATTTATCATGAGAATTTTCAAGCTTGTCCAAATTTCCAAGGAGGGGAAAGTTATTATGGAATCCTTTATATTCTATATTCCCAATATAAGATGGTGGAATTCCATGTATATGATTGTGAGATAAGAGGGTATTAATTGGGAAACTATCGAGGATCTTTCATTCGAGAACTCTATGTTGAGACCTAATAACGACACACATGAACATTAAATATATTTTCATGAATATGAAATAAATGAAACAAATAGATTCCCAATTATTTTATTTGTTTAGTGTCTTTTAAAACTTCAAAAAAATATTATAATCATGGTGAAATATCTTCAACATCTCCCATAAATATATTTATGATTTTTTCTTACCTAAAACCTTAATTTATATCCAAGGGAAATGAAATCATAGAAAGGGAGAGATAAAATGCTCAGTAATGATAAACGTGGAGAACATAAAACAGAGAGTAAACATTTGAACATAAAATCATGAACATAAAATTTAAACATCCAAATCTTGAGTCATGAAATAACTCATCGCAGTATGTATGGCATGGAGCATAAAGAAACATGAACCATGATATAATAGCATTGGCATAAAAAATGTAATTGTGGGAAACTATTAAGAATGTAATATTATTTCCACAGTAGCCAATGCATTGCTTCCAAGACCATCAATGTGGACATAGTCCATTACTTAACTAGGTTTAAATTCTTTTCTAACCCACGTATTACTGACTCAGATTTACTTACCATTTTTGCCCTGCATTAATAAACACAATTTACTTTCTATTCCAGTAATTCATATCTCATGAGATATAAATCATTACCCAATACATTGGAGGGAGATATAGGTCCCACCCATCTCATAATAAATACATTCATACATGTACCACAAAACATAAATCATTCATCATATCCTAACCCAAGAAATAAAATGGGTTTCTTAAATATCATTTCTTCATAAGATAATCCATATATAAGATCATTCCATCATTAATGAAATCAAATAATTGTAATTATAGGTATTGTAAAATAACCAATTTTAAGAGCATCATCGTAGATAAAAAATAATTTGTACAAAACATTTGAACTTAGTTCTTGAGAAAAAATATCCTTTATTCTTCAAAAACATTTTCTTTTCTCAAAATGTTGTGCAATTTTAAAAAAAATTAAATAAGTTTAAAATAAAGATGAAATAGTATAGATTAATATTCATGGAAATAGGGCACCGTGAAACCATAAAAATCCATTCATGACGTATAAGTTAAAACACATTCACCTCATACTTTTTCTAGAAACGCCAAAAAGTACCTCATATGGTAAACAAAAAAAGCTTCCTTCCACACAATGTAGTAAAAGAAAAAAATGGTTAAAAAGGACTTTAAAAATATATAGATAAATGTTTACATTTTATGAATACATTTTTAGAAATCAAGGAAATGGATCATAAATATAACCCCACTAAATACTTTGGGGTAAATTATCACAGATAAAAGTGAGATTACAATATTATCCATTACCTTAGGTCTAATTTCATCCATATGTTCTCGAAACTCCTGTATAATAGGTTTAAACATATTATTAACTTGTAAAATAAATGTAATAATATTTTTGATATCATATATTAGTCACTTATGACTTTATATTACATGTTCATTTCTCAATTTCATGTTAAAGAAACATTTTGGGTAATATGTATTTTATTTATTATACGGGTTTTGAATTTTTATTCTTGATTTTATTACTTATATCATGACTAAAATACTTCAAGAATGTAAATAATGATTTATATATTATATATATTTAGTATATAAATATATATATAGTAGATAAATTAATTGGAATACACTTTTTATGGAGATGGTAGACCATGCGTACGCAAGAACGCTATTTTCATTTCTATATTAAAATAAATCAAAGTATGTAAATGAGATATATATATATAAATAAGTATAGTAGAAATATTATTTCACATATTTCATTATTATTTATTATATATAATTTATAATCATTCTTGAATGGTTAACTTGCAGAATGAATCTCATCGCATCGTGGAGATGGTAAGTCGTACGTACGCACGAGCGATGATATCTTTCACATAATATTTGAATTGTATTGAATTGGGTGGAGTAAAATATCTTAAAATTATATAATTTTATAATAATTATATATATAGTCATTAAATCCACTATTATACCCATCCAAGTAATGTGGTGGTGAAAAATAGATTACACCACGACATGGAGATGGTAAGCCATACGTATGCATGTGCGATGATTTCTTTTATTTTAGGATGGATAGAAGGTGAAATAGTGTGGTTTTATAAATATAATAATATATAAATATATGACTAATACTGATGTTATTACTTTATAATGAAAAAACTAATGAAGATGAATTATAAGAAGAAATAAATTTTTAATATTTAGTAGAAGAGATTACATATTCTTCAATGTGCCTCATTTAAGATTCACCTCAGGGCACAATAGTTGGTCTTTGGAGAAGATAAAACCCTCCAGAATGTTACTAGGAATGATCAAAATAGAAATTGGATGGGTTTAGCTGATCTTGAAGTGTAACATCCCATTTAAGTAATGAATAATAGATATTTTTATCTATGTCTATTAATGAATTAGATAGTGTTTTAGAGGCTTAAAATGAAAATAAATACAATCTTAAGCATGGAATACACTAATATTCTTAAAAGATTGTTTTTCTGCCTTATGATGGAAAACCCTTTTTAAATCTATATTTTGAGAATTTTATAATCTATGTTTGTCAAAATAAACTTATTCTTTATGTTTGGGACATCAAAATTTACTTTGTGTGAATTTTTGGTATTTTTCTGACAATGTTCATTTTTTAATGAATTGTGAAAAATACTGCATTTTACATCAAAACTGTTTTTTAATATAATTTATTTATATGATTAGATTATATTTTGAATTGGTTTTGAAGTGAAATTAGAATATATTTTTACCATTTAATCTATTGGTGGTCATTGGAATCAATTTCACTTTGAAATTGGACTTAAACTGGTGTCCATCTTTTGATACTTATTGTTTCATAAAAACACGCTATTTGCTCTTACAGCGGGAATTAATTATTAAATTAATTAATTTGACTTATATGTATTGAATTTTGTAAAATAGACTTCATTTTTGAATTTGGAATATCAAATATAGCTTAGGGTGAATTTTTGGTAATTTTCTGAAAAACATCAATTTTTTATGAATAGTGAAACCACTAAGTGGTAGTTAAAGAAACTGATTTTTCGTTTAAATGAAACTTTGCCACCTTTTTGTTGTGAATTTCAAAAATCCGACATTAATGGTTGTCATTAAGAAGTAAAATGTGGTTCAATGGGATTAAAATAATTTTTTTTGGTGAATAGCAACTTATTAAGTTTTTAATCACGATTAGTGGTAATTAGGGTAGTTTAAGGTATAAATAATGCTTTAATAATATGAAATTACCTAGACACATGTCCCAAACTTATTGGTTGTGTCATGTCCGACCAAGAAAAGCCATGGGTCAACTGGGGGACCCCATGGAGACACTTTGGTAGGGAAATGACATAAATAACCTTTTATTAAATGTTAAAGTAAAAATGACACAAACAAGAGATTTTTTACTAAAACAATTTTTACATGGTGTTATTGAGATCAGATTTTTGATTATAAATAGTAATTGGAAATCTAAAAAGATTTCCTACATCATAGTATTTTTTTTATAATATTTAGACATTAAATAAATTAAATTATTTATGACATCATGATGATGCGGCGATGACCTCATTATTTAACGATTTAAATAAAATGGAAAGATAATGAAAAATATAAAACCTACACATGGCCAAAACCAATTGGATGAGTGGATTTCTAACCCTTATCACCTTATCCACGAATTATATCAATTTGGGACCTTTTAAAACCGACACACATTTTCAAAAAATGTAATATTTCCTTACTTTCCAAAAGTGCCCCTCCTCTCCTCTTATAAAAGGCACCCACCTCTACCTCATTTCACACACTCCTCAAGCCTTTTCCTCGGCCAAAACCTGCTCATTTACTCTCTCCACATCCGTCTCCTCATCCTAGAGGATTACCTTTTGGTAGAATCTTTTCAAAGGAAGCCTTTAGGCTCAAATCAAAAGGAGTTACACTTTTAAAGGTAATTCATTCTCTCATGTTCATTTGTTTTATTTTGCTTCTCCAACCCCCTAAACTCTTTTTATTTACTTCTTTTGTAACAAAATCAGTATCTTCAATATACTAGGATGTTGTTATAATATTTATTTGAGCTACACTCTCACACAACTACATCAAATGGTTAATGAACATACGGTTTCCGTGGATGGTGAAATTCTGCCTCCCGAAACGATGATTGTTCGATAATCATTTAACTCCTTCAAAGGTGGCCATTATGATGTCACTATTATTATATATGATATATAATATTTTTATGATTTCCTTAAGCTTCTGTTTTTTTTTCATTTTGGGCATACCTTTATGGGTTCCATTATGGGTAAACACGATATCTTCATTTTAGGAAGTGCGGACTACCGCCACCTGAAAGTGATTTGATTCGTTAATAACATATATGGGTTTTGTAACGGAAAAAGTTAATGATATTATATATGTTATTATACGGGAATTATAATATACTCTTATATCATTATGATTCCATTCCGGAAAATACGAAATAGAAATGGAAGTAGCGTTCATGCGTACGTACGGCTTACCGTCTCCATGAACGGTGCATTTCATTTCTTACCTCTAAATGTGATGTAATATTATAAATACATGTATATGATGAATATATATGATATATATGTTATCCAAATCATTAATATCATTCTGGATATAACGAACCTTTGACCAAATTAACAACATGTAAGTGTAAGAAGTCTATTTTTGACTTAAGAACCAAATACCGACAAAATGAACATTATTAACTTAAATGAATACATGATGTTCATAACATGGTATAAAAGGAATAATGAACTTGAAAAAGGTTCTTAATCAAGTATAGATTAACTCATGTTTATTATTCAGGAGATTAAAGAATGGTCGGGTCAAGTCTGATACGAGGTATGGGACTTCGTCTCAATCTCCTTTCATTGAGGCATATTTTATTTTATACACAACTTTATTTTATACGGTGTATAAACCCCTTTGACTTTTACATTTATTCAAAAGGAATCTTTTTTATACGAAGCGTTTAATAAATGACAAAAGGGAATGTTTTTGTCGTACGTATGCGGCGACAACGACTTCTCCACCGTCGTGACCGTTATTTGAGTTTCGGCTTCCTCTACAAGCCATACCTTCTTTTTAAAAGAAATATAAATACCATGTTTTACTTTTCTTTTATTTTGGTATTGAAAATGGTTTTCACAATGTTTTTTGTGTTGTATTGATATCTTGTGATTGAAATGTGGAAATGTTATGTTCCTTTTATGCATGTTTTATGTGATACGATTATGTTATGGTTCTTGGGCATGATTATGAAGACGGGTGGTTCCGTGATAAATTAAGGGCGGGTGATCCCGATATAGCTCTCCAATGCATTGGGTAACGCAAAGGAGTGAAACTTTAAGTTTTCTCCGAAGAGATTTAGGGAATATACTGTGATGGGTATTCCAAACATAACCAAGAGGGTTACTCCCAACGTAAGAATGTTATGAATGCCTCAAGTTACCTTTATGTCTTATGATTTCTATGATTTATTCATGATTTTATGAGGTATGTTAAAGTGCCTATGTTTTATGGGTAAAGTATGATTTCATTCTTATGTATATATGAACTCATGTTTCCTTTCCATGTTTTTTTTATAACCCGTACTGAGTGTTTATGCTCATCCCAAGTTTTTTTTTGAAATGTTTTCACAGGTCAAGGGAAAGGTACATGATATGATGATAGTGTCAAGGAAGTGTCAAGAATGAATCCATGTTTTATTTTAAATATGTTTCCTTTGATGGGAATGAAGAATACTATCTTTATGTAACCACTTTGTTTATATGTGGAATGTAATGAAAGTTTTATGATCTAATTCTCTAAAAATCTAAACCTGAAAAGATCCTCAATGTGTAATCTTGTAATAACTCATGATTTAAGTAAGGTTTAAGGCTGGGGCCTTATAGTTGGTATTAGAGGTTGTTTTAGATAACTTTAGGAGTTATAATTCTATTAAATGATTATCCAAAATTTTTTTTTGAAATGATATAGCATTTAAAGATTACCATGTTGCTTCATCTAAGACATGTTTGTTCAGAATGGTTTTCCGCAGAGGAAACAGGGAAGCAGTGCTAGGAAGGAATACAGAAGGAAATAACCTTCCGAATCAGCATCCTGAAATGGTCAGAATCGGAACTGAACAGTTTGTTGCAGTAATGGCGCAGTTGACTCAAGCGATAAATGGTGGTGGTATCCATGCATGAGATCAGCCAGATCAACCGCAGAGGAACATGTCAGTGGTGGAACATTTCATGAGGCAACATCCACCATCATTCAGAGGATCATCTGACCCTGTGCTAGCTGAAGGGTGGATTAAAGCACTGGAGATGATTTTTTATGTCATGGGGTGTTCAGACGATCAAAAGGTTAGTCTTTCTATTTACCGTTTGGAGGGTGAAGCAGATTAGTGGAGGTCTATGGTTAAAAATATCAGGGACGCTGATGAGATTGATGCTCTTGACTGGGATGAACTCAAAGGTATGTTTCTTGAGAAGTATTTTCCTAAGGCTGTTCGACTTAGGATGGAAAAACAATTCTGGGAATTGAGGCAAGAGGAAGACTCAGTGGCTACCTATGAAGAAAGGTCCACTCGATTAGCAAGGTATGCTCCAAATTTTATCCGAGACCTTGATAGTAAAATCAATCGTTTTTACTCAGGATTAAAGCCAAAATATCGAAGGGCATTATCTTCTCGTGAGTTTAAAAGTTATGAAAAGCTTGTTCGATGTGCTGAGAAGGTGGAAATGGAGTTTGCCGATGACTAAGTGTTCTATAACAACCAACACAAGAAGAGACCGAGGTGGTAGGAGAAAGGTAAGAATTCTTCAAAAAAGTCTGATGGTAAGAGAACTAAGTTTCCAGTTTGTGATAAATGTGGCAAAAGGCATGCTGGGGAATGTCTTCTGAATTCTGGAAAGTGCTACCGATGTGGTAAGATGGGACATAAGGCTCGTGATTGCACTAAAAAGGATCAAGGTGAAGGTAAGAACAAATTTGATTTACAGTTAGTGAAATGTTATAAGTGCAATGAGATGGGTCACTATGCAAACGAGTGTCCGAAAAAGAGCTTGAGTGATGGGAAGCAGTTAGACTACAAGCAGAAAGTGGTGGTGAAATCCTTTGCAACTACTTCAGCAGATGTCGGGCCATCAAATGAAGTTGTATCAGGTACTTTGTTTGTTTTTTCAGATTATGCCAGTGTGTTGTTTGATTCAGGGTCTACACATTCTTTCATCTCTGAAACCTTTTCTAGTAAAATTGGAATACCATCTCAAAAAATGACTCCTGAACTTTTGGTAAAAACACCTGGGGGGAATGTTGAGGAAAAAAGAATTTCTAAGAATCTTCCTATCCTTATCTGTGGAAAGAACCTACTTGCAAACCTTATTGTTCTACCTCTAGTAGAGTTTGATGTTATCCTGGGTATGGATTGGCTCTCTATTTACCATGCTAAGATTGATTGTAGAGCTAAAGAAGTTTCTTTTCAGAAAGACTTTCACTTTGTTTACAATAATGAACCCTTACTTTTGATAACATATCAAGAGGCCGAGAAAATTGTAAAAGATGGAAATGAATGTTACCTTGCACACATCGTTGAAAATAAAGGAACTGTTCAGATTAATGATGTGCCAGTGGTAAATGAGTATCCTGATGTTTTTCCTGATGAGTTGCCTAGAATAATACCAGATCGGGAAGTTGTGTTTACGGTTGACTTAGTTCCTGATGCTAAGCCTATTTCAAAACCCCCTTATCGAATGGCACAAATTTAACTTTTAGAGTTGAAGGAGAAATTGTAAGATTTATTAGAGAAAGGTTTCATTAGACCTAGCACATCACCATGGGGTGCTCCTGTTTTATTTGTTAAAAAGAAAGATGGTTCTATGAGACTTTGCATTGATTATAGAGGATTGAATAACATCACTGTTAAGAACAAATATCCTTTGTCTCATATCGATGATTTGTTTGATCAGCTCCAGGGAGCTTAGTTTTTTTCAAAGATTGACCTGAGATCGGGGTACCATCAGCTGAAGGTAAAGGAGGCAGATATTCCGAAGACCGCGTTCCGTACGAGATGTGGCCATTATGAATTTGTAGTAATGCCTTTTGGGCTAACCAACGCACCTGCTGTATTCATGGACTTAATGAATATAATTTCCATGAGATCTTGGATAAGTTTGTTGTGGTTTTCATTGATGATATTTTGGTGTTTTCTAAAAGTAAAGAGGAGCATGAAAGACATTTAAGGGTTATCTTGCAAACCTTAAAAGAAAAGAAATTGTATGGGAAATTCAGCAAGTGTGAGTTTTGGTTGCAACAAATTTCTTTCCTTGGTCACATTGTTTCTAAATATGGAATAACTGTTGATCCTGCAAAAACAAAAGTTGTCGAAGAATGGACAAGACCCACAAATGTAACCGAGATTCGTAGCTTCCATGGTTTGGCGGGCTATTATCGAAGGTTTGTTAGAAATTTTTCACGGTTATCTAGTCCAATGACTAAGCTAACTCGGAAGGGTGTTAAGTTTATCTGGACAAAATAATGTGATGATTGTTTTCAGGAATTGAAAAGAAGATTGGTGAATGCTTCAGTTTTGGCACTACCTTCCATGAATGGTGAGTTTGTTATATACAGTGATGCTTCATTGAAAGGACTTGGTTGCGTCCTAATGCAGAATGATCAGGTAATTGCTTATGCTTCACAATAGTTGAAAACTCATGAGGTAAATTACCCTACACATGATTTGGAATTAGATGTTGTTGTTTTTTCTTTAAAAATTTGGAGGCATCATTTGTATGGAGTAAAGTGTGAAATATATACCGATCACAAAAGTTTAAAGTATATATTCACTCAGAAAGAGATAAACATGAGACAAAGGAGATGGCTAGAATTAATCAAGGATTATGATTGTACAATTCATTACCATCCGGGAAAAGCAAATAAAGTTGCTAATGCTTTGAGTCGAAAAAGTAATTCTTCATTAACAATGTTGCGGTTGGAACGTGATCCTTTGGTTAACGATTTGATGAACTTTGGCATAGAAGTTGTTGGTGCTGGAAGTCCTTCTATTTTGTTTCAGGTATCAGTGAGATCTTCTCTATCAGATAGAATCAAGCAAGCATAGAAGAAAGATAGTGAGTTGCAGAAAAAGGTAGAGCTGGTTCAGAAAGGTATGTTGCCTGAATTCAACATTGATAGTGATGGTGTTTTGAGATTTGGGAAGAGATTGTGTGTGCCTTGTGATTCGCAATTGAAGATAGAGTTGTTATGTGAAGCTCATAGTTCTCCGTTTTCAGTTCATCTGGGCAGTACTAAGATGTATAGAGATCTGCGGGAGTATTACTGGTGGGATGGAATGAAAGGAGATATTGCTGATTTTACTGTAAAGTGTTTGACTTGTCACCAAGTTAAAGCAGAGCGGCAGTTATCGAAAGGTATGCTTCAGCCTTTACCAGTTCCAGAGTGGAAATGGGAGAATATATCCATGGACTTTGTTGTTGGATTACCGAAGACATCTCAAGGTAATAATGCAATCTGGGTTATTGTTGATCGCTTGACCAATTCTGCTCAGTTCCTTGCTATACGAGATACTTTCTCTCTTGATCAACTTTCCCATTTGTATCTTAAAGAGATAGTCAGGTTACATGGAGTTCCTCTCTCCATTGTATCGGATCGTGATCCCAGGTTTACTACTAACTTTTGGAAAGGCCTTCAGAAGTCGTTGGGTACTGAATTAAATTTTAGTACAGCTTTTCATCCTCAATCAGATGGGCAGTCAGAACGAACAATTCAGACATTGGAGGATATGCTACGAGCTTGTTCTATGGATTATCAGGGAAGGTGGGACCATCATCATTCTTTGGTTGAATTTTCATATAATAACAGTTTCCATTCCAGTATACAGATGGCACCATTTAAGGAATTATATGGGAAGCGGTGTCGAACTCCAGCTTTCTGGGATGAAGTGGGTGAAAGGAAGTTTATGGGACCAGAATTGGTAGAAGAGATGGCAGAAAAAGTTCAGCTGATTCAGAAACACATGAGAACAGCTTAGAGCAGGCAGAAGAGTTATGCAGATAACCGGAGGAAGGATCTATCTTTCGAGGTAGGTGATCATGTTTTTCTCAAGGTTTCTCCTTGGAAAAGTGTGATGAGATTTGGTAAGAAAGGAAAGCTAAGTCCAAGGTTCATTGGACCATACGAAATTCTGGAGAGAGTTGGATCAGTTGCATACCGAGTGGCTTTACCTCAGAGTTTATCTCAGGTACACAATGTTTTTCACGTTTCGATGTTGAGAAAGTATATGCCAGATCCATCTCATGTTTTGAGTCCAGAGGTAGTTCAGCTAGAAGAGAACCTATCTTATGAGGAACAACCGGTCCAGATTCTTGACCACAGGGAGCAAGTGTTACGGAATAAGTTGATTCACCAGGTAAAGGTTCTGTGGAAAAACCACACGATTGAAGAGGCAACATGGGAATCTGAAAATGCAATGAGGGATAAGTACCCCCATTTATTTGATAAGTAAATAAATTGCGGGGACGCAATTTTATAAAGGGGGGAAGGATGTAACATCCCAAGTAAGTAATGAATAATAGATATTTTTATCTATGTCTATTAATGAATTATATAGTGTTTTAGAGGCTTAAAATGAAAATAAATACAATCTTAAGCATGGAATACACTAATATTCTTATAAGATTGTTTTACTGCCTTATGATGGAAAACCCTTTTTAAATCTATCTTTTGAGAATTTTATAATCTATGTTTGTCAAAATAAACTTATTATTTATGTTTGGGACATCAAAATTTACTTTGTGTGAATTTTTGGTATTTTTCTGACAATGTTCATTTTTTAATGAATAGTGAAAAATACTGCATTTTACATCAAAACTGCTTTTTAATCTAATTTATTTATATGATTAGATTATCTTTGGAATTGGTTTTGAAGTGAAATTAGAATATATTTTTACCATTTAATCTAATTGTGGTCATTGGAATCAATTTCACTTTGAAATTGGACTTAAACTGGTGTCAATCTTTTGATATCTATTTTTTCATAAAAACACGCTATTTGCTCTGACAGTGGGAATTAATTATTAAATTAATTAATTTGACTTATATGTATTTATTTTTGTAAAATAGACTTCATTTTTGAATTTGGAATATCAAATATAGCTTAGGGTGAATTTTTGGTAATTTTCTGAAAAACATCAATTTTTGATGAATAGTGAAACCACTAAGTGGTAGTTAAAGAAACTGATTTTTCGTATAAATGAAACTTTGCCACTTTTGTGTTGTGAATTTCAAAAATCCGACATTCATGGTTTTCATTAAGAAGTAAAATGTGGTTCAATGGGATTAAAATAATTTTTTTGGTGAATAGTAACTTATTAAGTTTTTAATCGCGATTAGTGGTAATTAGGGTAGTTTAAGGTATAAATAATGATTTAATAATATGAAATGACCTAGACACATGTCCCAACATTATTTTCTGTGTCATGGCCGACCAAGACAAGCCATGGGTCAACTTGGGGACCCCATGGAGACACTTTGGTTGGGAAATGACATAAATAACTTTTTATTAAATGTTAAAGTAAAAATGACACAAACAAGAGATGTTTTACTAAAACAATTTTTACATGGGGTTATAAAGATCAGATTTTTGATTATAAAAAGTAATTGGAAAGCTAAAAATATTTCCTACATCATAGTAGTTTTTTATAATATTTAAACTTTAAATAAATTAAATTATTTATGACATCATGATGATGCGGCGATGACCTCATTATTTAACGATTTAAATAAAATAAAAGGATAATGAAAAATATAAAACCTACACATGGCCAAAACAAATTGGATGAGTGGATTTCGAACCCTTATCTCCTTATACTCGAATTATATCAATGTGGGACCTTTTAAAACCGAAACACATTTTCAAATAAAGTAATATTTCCTTACTTTCCAAAAGTGCCCCTCCTCTCCTCTTATAAAAGGCCCCCACCTCTACCTCATTTCACACAATCCTCAAGCCTTTGGGTCGGCCAAACCCTGCCCATTTACTCTCTCCACATCCCTCTCCTCATCCTAGAGGATTACCTTTGGGATGAATCCTTTCAAAGGAAGCCTTTAGGCTCAAATCAAAAGGAGTTACACTTTTAAAGGTAATTCATTCTCTCATGTTCATTTGTATTATTTTGCTTCTCCAACCCCCTAAACTCTTTTTATTTACTTCTTTTGTAACAACACCAATATCTTAAATATACTAGGATTTTGTTATAATATTTATTTGAGCTACACTCTCACACAACTACATCAAATGGTTAAAGAACATACGGTTTCCGTGGATGGCGAAATTCTGCCTCCCGAAACGATGATTGTTCAATACTCATTTAACACCTTCAAAGGTAGCCATTATGATGTCACTATTATTATATATGATATATAATATGTTTATGTTTTCCTTAAGCTTCTGTTTTTTTTTTCATTTTGGGCATACCTTTATGGTTTCCATTATGGGTAAACACGATATCATCATTTTAGGAAGTGCGGACTACCGCCCCCTGCAAGTGATTTGATTCGTTAATACAATATGTGGGTTTTGTAAAGGATAAAGTTAATGATATTATATATGTTATTATACTGGAATTATAATATAATCTTATATCATTATGATTCCATTCCAGAAAATACGAAATAGAAATGGAAGTAGCGTTCATGCGTACGTACGGCTTACCGTCTCCATGAACGGTGCATTTCATTTCTTACATCTAAATGTGATGTAATATTATAAATACATGTATATGATGAATATATATGATATATATGTTATCCAAATCATTAATATCATTCTGGATATAATGAACAATTGACCAAATTAACAACATGTAAGTGTAAGAAGTCTATTTTTTACTTAAGAACCAAATACCGACAAAAAGAAAATTATTAACTTAAATGATTACATGATGTTCATAACATGGTATAAAAGGAATAATGAACTTGAAAAAGGTTCTTAAGAAAGTAGAGATTAACTCAATTTTTTTATTCAGGAGATTAAATAACGGTCGGGACAAGTCGGATACGAGGTATGGGACTTCGTCTCAATCTCCTTTCATTGAGGCATATTTTATTTTATACACAACTTTCTTTTATACGGTGTATAAACCCCTTTGACTTTTACGTTTATTCAAAAGGAATATTTTTTATACGAAGCGTTTAGTAAACGAAACAAGGGAATGTTTTTGTCGTACGTATGCGGCGACAACGACATCTCCACCGTCGTGACCGCTATTTGAGTTTCGGCTTCCTCTGCAAGCCATACATTCTTTTTAAAAGAAAAATAAATACCATGTTTTACTTTTCTTTTATTTTGGTATTGAAAATGGTTTTCACAATGTTTTTTGTGTTGTATTGATATCTTGTGATTGAAATGTGGAAATTTTATGTTTCCTTTATGCATGTTTTATGTGATACGATTATGTTATGGTTCTTGGGCATTATTATGAAGACGGGTGGTTCCGTGATAAACTAAGGGCGGGTGAGCCCGATATAGCTCTCCAATGCATTGGGTAACGCGAAGGAGTGAAACGTAAAGGTTTCTCCGAAGAGATTTAGGGAATATACTATGATGGGTATTCCAAACGTAACCAAGAGGGTTACTCCCTACGTAAGAATGTTATGAATGCCTCAAGTTATCTTTAGATCTTATGATTTCTATGATTTATTCATGATTTTATGAGGTATGTTAAAGTGCCTATGTTTTATGGATAAAGTATGATTTCATTCTTATGTATATATGAACTCATGTTTCCTTTCCATGTTTTTTTTATAACCCATACTGAGTTTTTATGCTCATCCCAAGTTTTTTTTGAAATGTTTTCACAGGTCAAGGGAAAGGTACATGATATGATGATAGTGTCAAGGAAGTGTCAAGAATGAATCCATGTTTTATTTTAAAAATGTTTCCTTTGATGGGAATGAAGAATACTATCTTTATGTAACCACTTTGTTTATATGTGGAATGTAATGCATGTTTTATGACCTAATTCTCTAAAACTCTAAACCTAAAAAGATCCTCAATGTGTAATCTTGTAATAAATCAAGATTTAAGTAAGGTTTAAGGCTGGGGCCTTATAGTTGGTATCAGAGGTCGGTTTAGATAACTTTAGGAGTTAGAATTATATTAAATGATTATCCAAAAATATTTTTTTGAAATGATATAGCATTTAAAGATTACCATGTTGCTTCATCTAAGACATGTTTGTTCAGAATGGTTTTCCGCAGAGGAAACAGGGAAGCAGTGCTAGGAAGGCATACAGAAGGAAATAACCTTCCGAATCAGCATCCTGAAATGGTCGGAATCGGAACTGAACAGTTTTTTGAAGTAATGGCGCAGTTGACTCAAGCGATAAATGGTGGTGGTATCCATGCACGAGATCAGCCAGATCAACCGCAGAGGAACATGTCAGTGGTGGAACATTTCCTGAGGCAACATCCACCATCATTCAGAGGATCATCTGACCCTGTGCTAGCTGAAGGGTGGATTAAAGCACTGGAGAAGATTTTTGATGTCATGGGGTGTTCAGATGATCAAAAGGTTAGTCTTGCTATTTACCGTTTGGAGGGTGAAGCAGATCAGTGGTGGTCTATGGTTAAAAATATCAGGGACGCCGATGAGATTGATGCTCTTGACTGGGATGAATTCAAAGGTATGTTTCTTGAGAAGTATTTTCCTAAGGCTGTTCGACTTAGGATGGAAAAACAATTCTGGGAATTGAGGCAAGAGGAAGACTCAGTGTCTACCTATGAAGAAAGGTTCACTCGATTAGCAAGGTATGCTCCAAATTTTATCCGAGACCTTGATAGTAAAATCAATCGTTTTTACTCAGGATTAAAGCCAAAATATCGAAGGGAATTATCTTCTCGTGAGTTTAAAAGTTATGAAAATATTGTTCGATGTGCTGAGAAGGTGGAAATGGAGTTTGCCGATGACCAAGTATTCTATAAAAACCAACACAAGAAGAGACCGAGGTGGCAGGAGAAAGGTAAGAATTCTTCAAAAAAGTATGATGGTAAGAGAACTAAGTTTCCAGTTTGTGATAAATGTGGCAAAAGGCATGCTGGGGAATGTCTTCTGAATTCTGGAAAGTGCTACCGATGTGGTATGATGGGGCATAAGGCTCGTGATTGCACTGAAAAGGATCAAGGTGAAGGTAATAACAAATTTGATTTACATTTAGTGAAATGATATAAGTGAAATGAGATGGGTCACTATGCAAACGAGTGTCCGACAAAGAGCTTGAGTGATGGGAAGCAGTTAGACTACAAGCAGAAAGTGGTGGTGAAATCCTTTTCAACTACTTCAGCGGATGTCAGGCCATCAAATGAAGTTGTATCAGGTACTTTGTTTATTTTTTCAGATTATGCCAGTGTGTTGTTTGATTCGGGGTCTACACATTCTTTCACCTCTGAAACCTTTTCTAGTAAAATGGGAATACCATCTCAAAAAATGACTCCTGAACTTTTGGTAAAAACACCTGGGGGGAATGTTGAGGCAAAAAGAATTTATAAGAATCTTCTTATCCTTATCTGTGGAAAGAACCTACTTGCAAACCTTATTGTTCTACCTCTAGTAGAGTTTTATGTTATCCTGGGTATGGATTGGATCTCTATTTACCATGCTAAGATTGACTGTAGAGCTAAAGACGTTTCTTTTCAGAAAGACTTTCACTTTGTTTACAAGAATGAACCCTTACTTTTGATAACATATCAAGAGGCCGAGAAACTTGTAAAAGATGGAAATGAATGTTACCTTGCACACGTCGTTGAAAATAAAGGAACTGTTCAGATTAATGATGTGCCAGTGGTAAATGAGTATCCTGATGTTTTTCCTGATGAGTTGCCTAGAATAATACCAGATCGGGAATTTGAGTATACGGTTGACTTAGTTCCTGATGCTAAGCCAATTTCAAAACCCCCTTATCGAATGGCACAAATTGAACTTTTAGAGATGAAGGAGCAATTGAAAGATTTATTAGAGAAAGGTTTCATTAGACCTATCACATCACAATGGGGTGCTCCTGTTTTATTTGTCAAAAAGAAAGATGGTTCTATGAGACTTTGCATTTATTATAGAGCCTTGAATAACATCACTGTTAAGAACAAATATCATTTGCCTCATATCGATGATTTGTTTGATCAGCTCCAGGGAGCTCAGTTTTTTTCAAAGATTGACCTCAGATCGGGGTACCATCAGCTGAAGGTAAAGGAGGCAGATATTCCGAAGACCGCGTTCCGTACGAGATGTGGCCATTATGAATTTGTAGTAATGCCTTTTGGGCTAACCAATGCACCTGCTGTATTCATGGACTTAATGAATATAATTTTCCATGAGTTCTTGGATAAGTTTGTGGTGGTTTTCATTGATGATATTTTGGTGTTTTCTAAAAGTAAAGAGGAGCATGAAAGACATTTAAGGGTTATCTTGCAAACCTTAAAAGAAAAGAAATTGTATGGGAAATTCAGCAAGTGTGAGTTTTGGTTGCAACAAATTTCTTTCCTTGGTCACATTGTTTCTAAAGACGGAATAACTGTTGATCCTGCAAAAACAAAAGTTGTCGAAGAATGGACAAGACCCACAAATGTAACCGAGATTCGTAGCTTCCATGGTTTGGCGGGCTATTACCGAAGGTTTGTTAGAAATTTTTCACGGTTATCTAGTCCAATGACTAAGCTAACTCGGAAGGGTGTTAAGTTTATCTGGACAAAATAATGTGATGATTGTTTTCAGGAATTGAAAAGAAGATTGGTGAATGCTCCAGTTTTGGCACTACCTTCCATGAATGGTGAGTTTGTTATATACAGTGATGCTTCATTGAAAGGACTTGGTTGCGTCCTAATGCAGAATGATCAGGTAATTGCTTATGCTTCACAATAGTTGAAAACTCATGAGGTAAATTACCCTACACATGATTTGGAATTAGATGTTGTTGTTTTTGCTTTAAAAATTTGGAGGCATCATTTGTATGGAGTAAAGTGTGAAATATATACCGATCACAAAAGTTTAAAGTATATATTCACTCAGAAAGAGTTAAACATGAGACAAAGGAGATGGCTAGAATTAATCAAGGATTATGATTGTACAATTCATTACCATCCGGGAAAAGCAAATAAAGTTGCTAATGCTTTGAGTCGAAAAAGTAATGCTTCATTAACAATGTTGCGGTTGGAACGTGATCCTTTGGTTAACGATTTGATGAACTTTGGCATAGAAGTTGTTGGTGCTGGAAGTCCTTCTCTTTTGTTTCAAGTATCAGTGAGATCTTCTCTATCAGATAGAATCAAGCAAGCATAGAAGCAAGATAGTGAGTTGCAGAAAAAGGTAGAGCTGGTTCAGAAAGGTATGTTGCCTGAATTCAACATTGATAGTGATGGTGTTTTGAGATTTGGGAAGAGATTGTGTGTGCCTTGTGATTCGCAGTTGAAGAGAGAGTTGTTATGTGAAGCTCATAGTTCTCCGTTTTCAGTTCATCTGGGCAGTACTAAGATGTATAGAGATCTGCGGGAGTATTACTGGTGGGATGGAATGAAAGGAGATATTGCTAATTTTACTGTAAAGTGTTTGACTTGTCACCAAGTTAAAGCAGAGCGGCAGTTATCGAAAGAGATGCTTCAGCCTTTACCAGTTCCAGAGTGGAAATGGGAGAATATATCCATGGACTTTGTTGTTGGATTACCGAAGACATCTCAAGGTAATAATGCAATCTGGGTTATTGTTGATCGCTTGACCAAATCTGCTCATTTCCTTGCTATACGAGATACTTTCTCTCTTGATCAACTTTCCCATTTGTATCTTAAAGAGATAGTCAGGTTACATGGAGTTCCTCTCTCCATTGTATCGGATCGTGATCCCAGGTTTACTACTAACTTTTGGAAAGGCCTTCAGAAGTCGTTGGGTACTGAATTAAATTTTAGTACAGCTTTTCATCCTCAATCAGATGGGCAGTCAGAACGAACAATTCAAACATTGGAGGATATGCTACGAGCTTGTTCTATGGATTATCAGGGAAGGTGGGACCATCATCATTCTTTGGTTGAATTTTCATATAATAAAAGTTTCCATTCCAGTATACAGATGGCACCATTTAAGGCATTATATGGGAAGCGGTGTCGAACTCCAGCTTTCTGGGATGAAGTGGGTGAAAGGAAGTTTATGGGACCAGAATTGGTAGAAGAGATGGCAGAAAAAGTTCAGCTGATTCAGAAACACATGAGAACAGCTCAGAGCAGGCAGAAGAGTTATGCAGATAACCGGAGGAAGGATCTATCTTTCGAGGTAGGTGATCATGTTTTTCTCAAGGTTTCTCCTTGGAAAAGTGTGATGAGATTTGGTAAGAAAGGAAAGCTAAGTCCAAGGATCATTGGACCATACGAAATTCTGGAGAGAGTTGGATCAGTTGCATACCGACTGGCTTTACCTCCGAGTTTATCTCAGGTACACAATGTTTTTCACGTTTTGATGTTGATAAAGTATATGCCAGATCCATCTCATGTTTTGAGTCCGGAGGTAGTTCAGCTGGAAGAGAACCTATCTTATGAGGAACAACCGGTCCAGATTCTTGACCACAGGGAGCAAGTGTTACAGAATAAGTTGATTCACCGGGTAAAGGTTTTGTGGAAAAACCACATGATTGAAGAGGCAACATGGGAATCTGAAAATGCAATGAGGGATAAGTACCCCCATTTATTTGATAAGTAAATAAATTGTGGGGACACAATTTTCTAAAGGGGGGAAGGATGTAACATCCCAAGTAAGTAATGAATAATAGATATTTTTATCTATGTCTATTAATGAATTAGATAGTGTTTTAGAGGCTTAAAATGAAAATAAATACAATCTTAAGCATGGAATACACTAATATTCTTAAAAGATTGTTTTACTGCCTTATGATGGAAAACCCTTTTTAAATCTATCTTTTTAGAATTTTATAAGCTATTTTTGTCAAAATAAACTTATTCTTTATGTTTGGGACATCAAAATTTACTTTGTGTGAATTTTTGGTATTTTTCTGACAATGTTCATTTTTTAATGAATAGTGAAAAATACTGCATTTTACATCAAAACTGATTTTTAATCTAATTTATTTATATGATTAAATTATCTTTTTAATTGGTTTTGAAGTGAAATTAGAATATATTTTTACCATTTAATCCAATTGTGGTCATTGGAATCAATTTCACTTTGAAATTGGACTTAAACTGGTGTCAATCTTTTGATACTTATTGTTTCATAAAAACACGCTATTTGCTCTGACAGCGGGAATTAATTATTAAATTAATTAATTTGACTTATATGTATTGAATTTTGTAAAATAGACTTCATTTTTGAATTTGGAATATCAAATATAGCTTAGGGTGAATTTTTGGTAATTTTCTGAAAAACATCAATTTTTGATGAATAGTGAAACCACTAAGTGGTAGTTAAAGAAACTGATTTTTCATATAAATGAAACTTTGCCACTTTTGTGTTGTGAATTTCAAAAATCCGACATTCATGGTTTTCATTAAGAAGTAAAATGTGGTTCAATGGGATTAAAATAATTTTTTTGGTGAATAGTAACTTATTAAGTTTTTAATCGCGATTAGTGGTAATTAGGGTAGTTTAAGGTATAAATAATGCTTTAATAATATGAAATGACATAGACACACGTCCCAACCTTGTTGGCTGTGTCATGGCCGACCAAGACAAGCCATGGGTCAACTTGGGGACCCCATGGAGACACTTTGGTTGGGAAATGACATAAATAACTTTTTATTAAATGTTAAAGTAAAAATGACACAAACAAGAGATGTTTTACTAAAAAAAATTTTACATGGGGTTATAAAGATCAGATTTTTCATTATAAAAAGTAATTGGAAAGATAAAAAGATTTCCTACATCATTGTAGTTTTTTTATAATATTTAGACTTTAAATAAATTAAATTATTTATGACATCATGATGATGCGGCGATGACCTCATTATTTAACGATTTAAATAAAATGGAAGGAAAATGAAAAATCTAAAACCTACACATGGCCAAAACCAATTGGATGAGTGGATTTCGAACCCTTATCACCTTATCCTCGAATTATATCAATGTGGGACCTTTTAAAACCGAAAAACATTTTCAAATAAAGTAATATTTCCTTACATTCCAAAAGTGCCCCTCCTCTCCTCTTATAAAAGGCCCCCACCTCTACCTCATTTCACACACTCCTCAAGCCTTTGGGTCGGCCAAACCCTGACCATTTACTCTCTCCACATCCCTCTCCTCATCGTATAGGATTACCTTTGGGATGAATCCTTTCAAAGGAAGCCTTTAGGCTCAAATCAAAAGGAGTTACACTTTTAAAGGTAATTCATTCTCTCATGTTCATTTGTTTTATTTTGCTTCTCCAACCCCCTAAACTCTTTTTATTTACTTCTTTTGTAACAACACCAGTATCTTCAATATACTAGGTTGTTTTTATAATATTTATTTGAGCTACACTCTCACACAACTACATCAAATGGTTAAAGAACATACGATTTCTGTGGATGGAGAAATTCTGCCTCCCGAAACGATGATTGTTCAATACTCATTTAACACCTTCAAAGGTGGCCATTATGATGTCACTATTATTATATATGATATATAATATGTTTTTGTTTTCCTTAAGCTTCTGGTTTTTTTTTCATTTTGGGCATACCTTTATGGTTTCCATTATGGGTTAACACGATATCTTCATTTTAGGAAGTGCGGACTGCCGCCCCCTGAAAGTGATTTGATTCGTTAATACCATATGTGGGTTTTGTAAAGGATAAAGTTAATGATATTATATATGTTATTATACTGGAATTATAATATACTCTTATATCATTATGATTCCATTCCATAAAATACGAAATAGAAATGGAAGTAGCGTTCATGCGTACGTACGGCTTACCGTCTCCATGAACGGTGCATTTCATTTCTTACCTCTAAATGTGATGTAATATTATAAATACATGTATATGATGAATATATATGATATATATGTTTTCCAAATCATTAATATCATTCTGGATATAACAATCCTTTGACCAAATTAACAACATGAAAGTGTAAGAAGTCTATTTTTGACTTAAGAACCAAATACCGACAAAATGAACATTATTAACTTAAATGATTACATGATGTTCATAACATGGTTTAAAAGGAATAATGAACTTGAAAAAGGTTCTTAAGAAAGTAGAGATTAACTCAATTTTATTATTCAGGAGATTAAAGAACGGTCGGGTCAAGTCGGATACGAGGTATGGGACTTCATCTCAATCTCCTTTCATTGAGGCATATTTTATTTTATACACAACTTTATTTTATATGGTGTATAAACCCCTTTGACTTTTATGTTTATTCAAAAGGAATATTTTTTATACAAAGCGTTTACTAAACGACAAAAGCGAATGTTTTTGTCGTACATATGAGGCGACAACGACTTCTCCACCGTCGTGACCATTATTTGAGTTTCGGCTTCCTCTAGAAGCCATACCTTCTTGTTAAAAGAAAAATAAATACCATGTTTTACTTTTCTTTTATTTTGGTATTGAAAATGGTTTTCACAATGTTTTTTGTGTTGTATTGATATCTTGTGATTGAAATGTGGAAAGGTTATGTTTCCTTTATGCATGTTTTATGTGATACGATTATGTTATGGTTCTTGGGCATTATTATGAAGACGGGTGGTTCCGTGATAAATTAAGGGCGGGTGAGCCCGATATAGCTCTCCAATGCATTGGGTAACGCAAAGGAGTGAAACGTTAATTTTTCTCCGAAGATATTTAGGGAATATACTGTGATGGGTATTCCAAACGTAACCAAGAGGGTTACTCCCTACGTAAGAATGTTATGAATGCCTCAAGTTACCTTTATGTCTTATGATTTCTATGATTTATTCATGATTTTATGAGGTATGTTAAAGTGCCCATGTTTTATGGGTAAAGTATGATTTCATTCTTATGTATATATGAACTCATGTTTCCTTTCCATGTTTTTTTTATAACCCATACTGAGTTTTTATGCTCATCCCATGTTTTTTTTTGAAATGTTTTCACAGGTCAAGGGAAAGGTACATGATATGATGATAGTGTCAAGGAAGTGTCAAGAATGAATCCTTGTTTTATTTTAAATATGTTTCCTTTGATGGGAATGAAGAATACTATCTTTATGTAACCACTTTGTTTATATGTGGAATGTAATGCAAGTTTTATGATCTAATTATCCAAAACTCTAAACCTGAAAAGATCCTCAATGTGTAATCTTGTAATAACTCATGATTTAAGTAAGGTTTAAGGCTGGGGCCTTATAGTTGGTATCAGAGGTTTGTTTAGATAACTTTAGGAGTTAGAATTCTATTAAATGATTATCCAAAAATATTTTTTTGAAATGATATAGCATTTAAAGATTACCATGTTGCTTCATCTAAGACATGTTTGTTCAGAATGGTTTTCCGCAGAGGAAACAGGGAAGCAGTGCTAGAAAGGCATACATAAGGAAATAACCTTCCGAATCAGCATCCTGAAATGGTCGGAATTGGAACTGAACAGTTTGTTGTAGTAATGGCGCAGTTGACTCAAGCGATAAATGGTGGTGGTATCCATGCACGAGATCAGCCAGATCAACCGCAGAGGAACATGTCAGTGGTGGAACATTTCATGAGGCAACATCCACCATCATTTAGAGGATCATCTAACCCTGTGATAGCTGAAGGGTGGATTAAAGCACTGGAGAAGATTTTTGATGTCATGGGGTGTTCAGACGATCAAAAGGTTAGTCTTGCTATTTACCGTTTGGACGGTGAAGCAGATCAGTGGTGGTTTATGGTTAAAAATATCAGGGATGCCGATGAGATTGATGCTCTTGACTGGGATGAATTCAAAGGTATGTTTCTTGAGAAGTATTTTCCTAAGGCTGTTCGACTTAGGATTGAAAAACAATTCTGGGAATTGAGGCAAGAGGAAGACTCAGTGGCTACCTATGAAGAAAGGTTCACTCGATTAGCAAGGTATGCTCCAAATTTTATCTGAGACCTTGATAGTAAAATCAATCGTTTTTACTCAGGATTAAAGCCAAAATATCGAAGGGCATTATCTTCTCGTGAGTTTAAAAGTTATGAAAAGCTTGTTCGATGTGATGAGAAGGTGGAAATGGAGTTTGCCGATGACCAAGTGTTCTATAACAACCAACACAAGAAGAGACTGAGGTGGCAGGAGAAAGGTAAGAATTCTTCAAAAAAGTCTGATGGTAAGAGAACTAAGTTTCCAGTTTGTGATAAATGTGGCAAAAGGCATGCTGGGGAATGTCTTCTGAATTCTGGAAAGTGCGACCGATGTGGTAAGATGGGACATAAGGCTCGTGATTGCACTGAAAAGGATCAAGGTGAAGGTAAGAACAAATTTGATTTACAGTTAGTGAAATGTTATAAGTGCAATGAGATGGGTCACTATGCAAACGAGTGTCCGAAAAAGAGCTTGAGTGATGGGAAGCAGTTAGACTACAAGAAGAAAGTGGTGGTGAAATCCTTTGCAACTACTTCAGCAGATGTCGGGCCATCAAATGAAGTTGTATCAGGTATTTTGTTTGTTTTTTCAGATTATGCCAGTGTGTTGTTTGATTCGGGGTCTACACATTCTTTCATCTCTGAAACCTTTTCTAGTAAAATGGGAATACCATCTCAAAAAATGACTCCTGAACTTTTGGTAAAAACACCTGGGGGGGAATGTTGAGGCAAAAAGAATTTATAAGAATCTTCCTATCCTTATCTGTGGAAAGAACCTACTTTCAAACCTTATTGTTCTACCTCTAGTAGAGTTTGATGTTATCCTGGGTATGGATTGGCTCTCTATTTACCATGCTAAGATTGACTGTAGAGCTAAAGAGGTTTCTTTTGAGAAAGAATTTCACTTTGTTTACAAGAATGAACCCTTACATTTGATAATATATCAAGAGGCAGAAAAACTTGTAAAAGATGGAAATGAATGTTACCTTGCACACGTCGTTGAAAATAAAGGAACTGTTCAGATTAATGATGTGCCAGTGGTAAATGAGTATCCTGATGTTTTTCCTGATGAGTTTCCTAGAATAATACCATATCGGGAGGTTGAGTTTACGGTTGACTTAGTTCCTGATGCTAAGCCAATTTCAAAACCCCCTTATCGAATGGCACAAATTGAACTTTTAGAGTTGAAGGAGAAATTGCATGATTTATTAGAGAAAGGTTTCATTAGACCTATCACATCACAATGGGGTGCTCCTGTTTTATTTGTTAAAAAGAAAGATGGTTCTATGAGACTTTGCATTGATTATAGAGCCTTGAATAACATCACTGTTAAGAACAAATATCCTTTGCCTCATATCGATGATTTGTTTGATCAGCTCCAGGGAGCTCAGTTTTTTTCAAAGATTGACCTGAGATCGGGGTACCATCAGCTGAAGGTAAAGGAGGCAGATATTCCGAAGACCGCGTTCCGTACGAGATGTGGCCATTATGAATTTGTAGTAATGCCTTTTGGGCTAACCAATGCACCTGCTGTATTCATGGACTTAATGAATAGAATTTTCCATGAGTTCTTGGATAAGTTTGTGGTGGTTTTCATTGATGATATTTTGGTGTTTTCTAAATGTAAAGAGGAGCATGAAAGACATTTAAGGGTTATCTTGCAAACCTTAAATGAAAATAAATTGTATGGGAAATTCAGCAACTGTGAGTTTTGGTTGCAACAAATTTCTTTCCTTGGTCACATTGTTTCTAAAGATGGAATAACTGTTGATCCTGCAAAAAAAAGTTGCGGATGAATGGCCAAGACACCCAAATGTAACCGAGATTTGTAGCATCCTTGGTTTGGCGGGATATTACCGAAGGATTGTTAGAAATTTTTCACGGTAATCTAGTCCAATGACTAAGCTAACTCAGAAGGGTGTTAAGTTTATCTGGAAAAAAGAATGTGATGATTGTTTTCAGGAATTGAAAAGAAGATTGGTGAATGCTCCAGTTTTGGCACTACCTTCCAGGAATGGTGAGTTTGTTATATACAGTGATGCTTCATTGAAAGGACTTGGTTGCGTCCTAATGCAGAATGATCAGGTAATTGCTTATGCTTCACGACAGTTGAAAAATCATGATGTAAATTACCCTACACATGATTTGGAATTAGCTTCTATTGTTTTTGCTTAAAAAATTTGGAGGCATCATTTGTATGGAGTAAAGTGTGAAATATATACCGATCACAAAAGTTTAAAGTATATATTCACTCAGAAATAGTTAAACATGAGACAAAGGAGATGGCTAGAATTAATCAAGGATTATTATTGTACAGTTCATTATCATCCGGTAAAAGCAAATAAAGTGGATGATGCTTTGAGTCGAAAAAGTAATGCTTCATTAACAATGTTGCGGTTGGAACGTGATCCTTTGGTTAATAATTTGATGAACTTTGGCATAGAAGTTGTTGGTGCAGGAAGCCCTTCTGTTTTGTTTCAGGTATCAGTGAGATCTTCTCTATCAGATAGAATCAAGCAAGCACAGAAGCAAGACAGTGAGTTGCAGAAAAAGGTAGAGCTGGTTCAGAAAGGTAAGTTGCCTGAATTCAACATTGATAGTGATGGTGTTTTGAGATTTGGGAAAAGATTGTGTGTGCCTTGTGATTCACAGTTGAAGAGAGAGTTTTTATGTGAAGCTCATAGTTCTCCGTTTTCAGTTCATCCGGGCAGTACTAAGATGTATAGAGATCTGTGGGAGTATTACTGGTGGGATGGAATGAAAATAGATATTTCTGATTTTACTGTAAAGTGTTTGACTTGTCAACAGGTTAAAGTAGAGCGGCAGTTACCGAAAGGGATGATTCAGCCTTTACCAGTACCAGAGTGGAAATGGGTGAATATATCCATGGACTTTGTTGTTGGATTACCGAAGACATCTCGAGGTAATAATGAAATTTGGGTTATTGGTGATCGCTTGACCAAATCTGCTCATTTCCATGCTATACGAGATACTTTCTCTCTTAATCAACTTTCCCTTTTGTATCTTAATGAGATAGTCAGGTTACATGGAGTTCCACTCTCCATTGTATCCGATCGTGATCCCAGGTTTACTTCTAACTTTTGGAAAGGCCATCAGAAGTCGTTGGGTACTGAATTAAATTTTAGTACAGCTTTTCATCCTCAATCAGATGGGCAGTCAGAACGAACAATTCATACATTGGAGGATATGCTATGAGCTTGTTCTATGGATTTTCAGGGAAGTTGGGACCAACATCTTTCTTTGGTTGAATTTTCATATAATAACATTTTCCATTCCAGTATACAGATGGCACCATTTCAGGCATTATATGGGAAGAGGTGTCGAACTCCAGCTTTCTGGGATGAAGTGGGTGAAAAGAAGTTGATGGGACCAGAATTGGTAGATGAGATGGTAGAAAACGTTCAGCTGATTCAGAAACACATGAGAATAGCTCAGAGCAGGCAGAAGAGTTATGCGAATAACCAGAGGAAGGATCTATCTTTCGAGTTAGGTGATCATGTTTTTCTCAAGGTTTCTCCTTGGAAAAGTGTGATGAGATTTGGTAAGAAAGGAAAGCTAACTCCAAGGTTCATTGGACCATACGAAATTCTGGAGAGAGTTGGATCATTTGCATACAGAGTGGATTTACCTCCGATTTTATCTCAGGTACACAATGTTTTTCACGTTTCGATGTTGAGAAAGTATATGCTAGATCCATATCATGTTTTGAGTCCAGAGGTAGTTCAGCTGGAAGAGAACCTATCTTATGAGGAACAACCGGTCCAGATTCTTGACCACAGGGAGCATGTGTTATGGAATAAGTTGATTCACCGGGTAAAGGTTTTGTGGAAAAACCACATGATTGAAGAGGCAGTATGGGAATCTGAAAATGCAATGAGGGATAACTACCCCCATTTATTTGATAAGTAAATAAATTGCGGGGACACAATTTTCTAAAGGGGGGAAGGATGTAACATCCCAATTAAGTAATGAATAATATATATTTTTATCTATGTCTATTAAGGAATTAGATAGTGTTTTAGAGGCTTAAAATTAAAATAAATAATATCTTAAGCATGGAATACAATAATATTCTTAAAAGATTTTTTTACTGCCTTATGATGGAAAACCCTTTTTAAATCTATCTTTTGAGAATTTTATAATCTATGTTTGTCAAAATAAACTTATTATTTATGTTTGGGACATCAAAATTTACTTTGTGTGATTTTTTGGTATTTTTCTGACAATGTTCATTTTTTAATGAATAGTGAAAAATACTGCATTTTACATCAAAACTGATTTTTAATATAATTTATTTATATGATTACATTATCTTTTGAATTGGTTTTGAAGTGAAATTAGAATATATTTTTACCATTTAATCCAATGGTGGTCATTGTAATCAATTTCACATTGAAATTGGACTTAAACTAGTGTCAATCTTTTGATACTTATTGTTTCATAAAAACAAGCTATTTGCTCTGACAGCGGGAATTAATTATTAAATTAATTAATTTGACTTATATGTATTGAATTTTGTAAAATAGACTTCATTTTTGAATTCGGAATAACAAATATAGCTTAGGGTGAATTTTTGGTAATTTTCTGAAAACTTCAATTTTTGATGAATAGTGAAACCACTAAGTGGTAGTTAAAGAAACTGATTTTTCATTTAAATGAAACTCTGCCACTTTTGTGTTGTGAATTTCAAAAATCCGACATTCATGGTTGTAATTAAGAAGTAAAATTTGGTTCAATGGGATTAAAATAATTTTTTTGGGGAATAGTAACTTATTAAGTTTTTAATCGCGATTAGTGGTAATTAGGGTAGTTTAAGGTATAAATAATGTTTTAATAATATGAAATGACCTAGACACATGTCCCAACGTTATTTTTTGTATCATGGCAGACCAAGACAAGCCATGGGTCAACTTGGGGACCCCATGGAGACACTTTGGTTGGTAAATGACATAAATAACTTTTTATTAAATGTTAAAGTAAAAATGACACAAACAAGAGATGTTTTACTAAAACAATTTTTACATGGGGTTATAAAGATCATATTTTTGATTATAAATAGTAATTAGAAAGCTACAAAGATTTACAACATCATAGTATTTTTTTATAATATGTATACTTTAAATAAATTAAATTATTTATGACATCATGATGATGCGGCGATGACCTCATTATTTAACGATTTAAATAAAATGGAAAGATATTGAAAAATATAAAACCTACACATGGCCAAAACCAATTGGATGAGTGGATTTAGAACCCTTATCACCTTAACCACGAATTATATCAATTTGGGACATTTTAATACCGAAACACATTTTCAAATAAATTAATATTTCCTTCCTTTCCAAAAGTGCCCCTCCTATCCTCTTATAAAAGGCCCCCACCTCTACCTCATTTCACACACCCCTCAAGCCTTTGGCTTGGCCAAACCCTGCCCATTTACTCTCTCCACATCCCTCTCCTCATCCCAGAGTATTACCGTTGGGTATAATCCTTTCAAAGGAAGCCTTTAGGCTCAAATCAAAAGGAGTTACACTTTTAAAGGTAATTCATTCTCTCATGTTCATTTGTTTTTTTTTTTGCTTCTCCAACCCCCTAAACTCTTTTTATTTACATCTTTTGTAACAACACCAGTATCTTCAATATACTAGGATGTTGTTATAATATTTATTTGAGCTACACTCTCACACAACTACATCAAATGGTTAAAGAACAAACGGTTTCTGTGGATGGAGAAATTCTGCCTCCCGAAACGATGATTGTTCAATACTCATTTAACACCTTCAAAGGTGGCCATTATGATGTCACTATTATTATATATGATATATAATATGTTTATGTTTTCCTTAATCTTCTGTTTTTTTTTCATTTTGGGCATACCTTTATGGTTTCCATTATTGGTAAACACGATATCTTCATTTTAGGAAGTGCGGACTGCCGCCCCCTGAAAGTGATTTGATTCGTTAATACCATAGGTGGGTTTTGTAAAGGATAAAGATAATGAGTTATATATGTTATTATAATGGAATTATAATATACTCTTATATCATTATGATTCCATTCCAGAAAATACGAAATAGAAATGGAAGTAGCGTTCATGCGTACGTACGGCTTACCGTCTCCATGAACGGTGCATTTCATTTCTTACCTCTAAATGTGATGTAATATTATAAATACATGTATATGATGAATATATATGATATATATGTTATCCAAATCATTAATATCATTCTGGATATAACGAACCTTTGACCAAATTAACAACATGTAAGTGTAAGAAGTATATTTTTGACTTAAGAACCAAATACCGACAAAATGAACATTATTAACTTAAATGATTACATGATGTTCATAACATGGTATAAAAGGAATAATGAACTTGAAAAAGGTTCTTAAGCAAGTAGAGATTAACTCAAGTTTATTATTCAGGAGATTAAAGAACGGTCGGGTCAAGTCGGATACGAGGTATGGGACTTCGTCTCAATCTCCTTTCATTGAGGCATATTTTATTTTATACACAACTTTCTTTTATACGGTGTATAAACCCCTTTGACTTTTACGTTTATTCAAAAGGAATATTTTTTATACGAAGCATTTTCTAAACGACAAAAGGGAATGTTTTTGTCGTACGTATGCGGTGAAAACTACTTCTCCACCGTCGTGACCGTTATTTGAGTTTCGGCTTCCTCTACAAGCCATACCTTCTTTTTAAAAGAAAAATAAATACCATGTTTTACTTTTATTTTATTTTGGTATTGAAAATGGTTTTCACAATGTTTTTTGTGTTGTATTGATATCTTGTGATTGAAATGTGGAAATTTTATGTTTCCTTTATGCATGTTTTATGTGATACGATTATGTTATGGTTCTTGGGCATTATTATGAAGATGGGTGGTTCCGTGATAAACTAAGGGCGGGTGAGCCCGATATTGCTCTCCAATGCATTAGGTAACGCGAAGGAGTGAAACGTTAAGGTTTCTCCGAAGAGATTTAGGGAATATACTGTGATGGGTATTCCAAACGTAACCAAGAGGGTTACTCCCTACGTAAGAATGTTATGAATGCCTCAAGTTACCTTTATGTCTTATGATTTCTATGATTTATTCATGATTTTATGAGGTATGTTAAAGTGCCCATGTTTTATGGGTAAAGTATGATTTCATTCTTATGTATATATGAACTCATGTTTCCTTTCCATGTTTTTTTATAACCCATACTGAGTTTTTATGCTCATCCCAAGTTTTTTTTTGAAATGTTTTCACAGGTCAAGGGAAAGGTACATGATATGATGATAGTGTCAAGGAAGTGTCAAGAATGAATCCATGTTTTATTTTAAATATGTTTCCTTTGGTGGGAATGAAGAATACTATATTTATGTAACCACTTTGTTTATATGTGGAATGTAATGCAAGTTTTTTGATCTAATTCACTAAAACTCTAAACCTGAAAAGATCCTCAATGTGTAATCTTGTAATAACTCAAGATTTATGTAAGGTTTAAGGCTGGGGCCTTATATGAAGTCTTAAAATGGAGTTAATAGGAGAGGTAGGAGGTTCCCATTTATAAGAGAGGAGAGGGTAACGTTAGGAAACTCTCACAATATTAATTTGTTATAAATTAAATTTCGATTAAAAATGGGCCAAAATTTATATAATTAGAATATAATATTATTTTGGTTCGAATACCCATAATCCAAAGATTTTTATAAATGTTTTGAATACATTTTTATCCTTATCTTTTTTTACCCTGATTTAATCCTTTTTAATCATACCATGATATCATGTTACATACACATTGTGGGTTAATGTAATAAGCATATAATGTGAAAATACCCAAATAAAAGTTATTTATGAAATATTTTTACTTATGGTAATAATTTTTCCAAATATTATATTTTTATGAATTAAATATCATTTAATAAACGATTTTATGTTTTAAGTAATGAATTATGTCCATTTTGGACAGTATTCATACTTAACATTTTTTTAAAAATCTATAACAACCTAATCCCATCGAAAAAAAAGAATTAACTCATTCCTAATATTTCCATTTCATCCAAAAAATTCGTGGATGGCATAAAAATGTTCAATATTTTTTAATATTTTAAAATTTATTTATTTGAATCATTCACAAATGAGGTAATCACAACATCATATTTTTGTCATGAATAAATATATTTATCTAATGTCTAAAAATTATTAATAAAATAACATGATGTAGGAAATAATTATATCTTTCTAATTACTATCCATAGACATATATATCTGTTATATAACCGTATATTTAAATTGATGTATTAATAGATATACGTCTAGGTTTTAATTATCTTTACATTAAATTAATTCTTATATAATGTCATTTTCTAAATCAAGTGAATCCATGGGGTTCCAAAATCAACCCAAGAATTAAAATGGTTCGATATATCTCATCCAATAGGTTTAGTATATCGGTTTGTGTAGTTTAATATTATTATAATAATATTTTTTCTTATTTACTAGATTTACCATTTTAACAATAGTAAATAAAATAATTATTAAGGTTACTATTGATAATGTCTAAAAATAAAATGTAACTGTTTAAAAAATATAAAACATAAGATTCCAAATAAAGAATCCATTTTTCAAAATTTTAAAGAAAATAGTGACTTTTTTAAAATTAATTCCCGTTGTCAAAACCCGAAAGCTTGTTTTTAAGAAGTAAAAACTATCAATAAATTGACATTTTCTTATGTCCAAATTAAAAGTGAAATTACATATAATGACCAAAATTGGATTAAATGATAAGTATATATTCAAATTACACTTTAAAACTAATTAAAAAGATAATCTAACTATATAAATAAATTAAATAAAAAGACAGTTTTTGGTTAAAATGCAGTATTTATCACTATTCATTAAAATTTTAATTTTATTAGAAAAATTAAAAAATATAAAAAAAAGTAAATTTTTATGTACCACTTCTAGAGAAAAAGAATAATTTGTCAAATTTATCTTATAAAAGTGTCCAAAAATTTATTTCAAATGGGTATTCCATCAAAAGGAAGCTAAATGAAATTTTATTGAGAAATACTTCTTTTATCCGAAAAATTTGATTTTGTTTTCATATAATGTTATTGAAAATGTGTAATATGAATGAATGTTTTATATAAAATTAAAAATATTTTTTATACTTTACCTAATTGATAGTTATATAATATTTTAATAATCTATCATTGTTTAACGAAACTCGGTATTGCATACAATGCAAGCTATCGAGGAAGGTCGCTCTTTCGTGTAACACAAGCCAAAGTCAGTGTTGCAAGTTGTGAAATATTCCTTTAGTTTTTAATATAACATATTTCAAACTTAGTTCATTTATATATTTAACAAAATCTATATTCAATGTTTCATTAATTGAATTCTATCAAAGGAACATGAAATTGTGTTCAACACAAGCTGTGATTAATGTAACGTATACGGAAAGATAAAATGATATTTCATATTGTGGAAGCTAATCTTGGTGTTCCATACAACACAAGTCATCAAAGTCATTAAAATAATATATATCATAAAATCTCGGGGTGTTACATTCTACCCCCTTTTAAAGGAATTTATCCATTGAAATTCATCTGGGATATTAATGGTTTTCTATTAGAAAGTATCTTTCATGGAAATCCACATCGTAAAAAAGAATACTAATACATCATTTTAAAATAAAAGTTAGAAACAGAACGGTTAACCAAAGTAACTCATCGTTGGGCTTAGACACAAGAGAACATAGGTGGTATGTGAAAACATGGATACAGAAGAGAAATATAACCATCACGTTCTGATGGATAGTGATAGAGAATAAGGATTGGAGAAACATAACTATAAGAAATCCATAAATATGTGATGATTTAAGGGATCATATAATTCAACAGATAAGAATTTACTAGTTTAAAATTTTATGATTTTCAATATCATTTTTCTAAAGATAATGAATTTTTCATTAGAATATAGACTAACATGAATTTCGTACAGTTTCAGCATTGTTCATGCATTGAAAAATTTCTACTTCATCTCTTATTTAATGAAATTATGTTGAATTAGTCATTCATGAAGTGTTATAATATCATGTAATATAATGATATTTCATTCCATCTGTTTCAACAAAAATGATAGCACATGTAATCAAATATTCATAAGTCCACCTATAGTGAGATAATACATTAATATAACAAACTAAAAATGGAAAATAACTTACAATATCCATAAATGGATAACATTACGATCCTTATAAAAACTAAAAATATAAAACATTTGAAATAGGTGAACTAAATCGACATAACATTTGTCTCATATATCTTATTTGGCAGTTCTTGGTTGTCACATTCCAAACATCTGAATACCTTAAAAATGTATTCTCTTGAAACATGATAATAAATTGAATAACTATAGAACCATAGTGAAAAAAATTAATTCTATCAAAATTTAATCTTTCCACACACCAAATATACTGAAAATCCTATTCATATAAACCATGACATAACATTTTCCTTTTATCAATCATGAGCTAATTAAATCTATCCAGCATCTCATCATCTATGTATCCCTTCTTTAAATGCATATCATGTTCTTTCAAAAAATATTTCAATAACATTTCATGGATATTAGTACTATATAATTATTGAATACAATAATAAACCAATACATAGATATTTTAATATTCCATAATACTATAAATGTGATTCCACAACACTATTTTGGAATTCTATTACATAAAAACGTAATTATTCCACCACTTTGTTGTCATACTCAACATCACCAATAGTGATCAGATTTGACATCCCTTTGTATTTTTTTAATAGGTTTCTTACATTGATCATCATTAACCATTGGATTGGGTCCATGGTTACCATAATTCCCCATTTCCTTACACATGTAGCATTGAACTGTTGGTGGTGCATTCTCTGTAGTCTTTTCTCTATTCACATCATTATAAAGATTTTTCCCATTACTTAGGCACTAAACTACATGATGACCATATTTTCCAAACGTGGAATATTTTATAGTCCCTTTAATAAAATCTCAACCATGCATCTTTCAACACATTTAACATAAGAAAACATTCATCTTCTTTTCTCTATTGTTTTGCTATTTTTCCTTGAACTCCGTCTTTCATTTCTTGTCAAAACCATGAGATGGATATGTAACACCTACATCGATTTTTACCTTGATAGAACAACACACAATATATTTGTAGATAACAATGTTTCTTAAAGCTAATTCTCATTGAAGAATTAGTTTTAATCCACCGAGGAATCGATCAACATTACTTTTAGGATAGACGATAATGTCATAATTATACCTTCCAAGCCTTGTAAAATCTACCTCGTATGTACCAATAGATTCTTCATCATTTTTCTTAAGCTCAAGGAACTCCCTTACCTTATTTGTTCAAATAATATTAGGGAATTACATATTGAAAAAAAAAGGTTCTTGAAATCATCCTATTCCATGGATTCAATTTCATCTTTCTACCTTCTATTCTTATTTTGAGCCCTCCATTAATCCACCTCACCTTCTAAATGGTGAACATCCCAAATGACTTTTTCATGTTCAATATAGTGATGTATAGAAAATATCATTTTGATGGTATTGATCCATTTTTAAAAATAGGTGGTTCAGAAGTCCCGTTGAAAGAATACGGACATTGCATCATGAAAGACTCAATAAAATTATGTTCCATTCTCTCCTCATATTTAAGTTCACAATGATTCATAGTTGTTGTTAGTACAGAAATAATTTTTTTCACTCAATATATAATAACATTTGGTTATTCAGGAGGAAAATAATTTCATTTCCATGTGCATTGATAATTAACATGGTTCTTTCGGGTTCCATCCATTGTTTAAACCAAAAACGAGTAGTGTGACGGGAAAACACATACTGGGGAAACAACATAATCATGGGGTGTAATTTAAATCTCAAAAATCATAGGTTTATTCCAATTTTATTAATGATAATTATCATCATTCTAGGACTATAATATATAGTTATACATAACCTTAGGTACATACCTAGACATACCTTATAAATATCTATTGGGATCTCACTAATGTTTTTGCATCCTCGTTTCAAAAGGTTGATTAAACCTTCTCCCTGATACCAATTGTTGAGACCCATGCTTGACATACATGGAAATTAAATATTTTTCCCCAAATACATAATACTTGACATAAACATATGCCCAATGATCATATTAGTTAGTGTATTTGGAAACTCAGAACAAATCTTCTAATCCTAGAGAAAGATCTTCAACATCTCCCATAATGATCTTCCCCTTTTGTTATCCTACCAAAAACCATTCTTTATATCCTGGTGAAAAGAATACATAGTAAGGGGGAGCACAAATTCTCAGTAATGGTAAACATGGATAACATAAAACAAACCATAATCATTTGAATGTAAAAACCTGAACATAATGTTAAAAGATCAAAATCATTAGTCATGAAATAAATCTTTGTAGTACATAAGGTATGGATCATAAATAAACATTATCCATGATAGAATAGAATTAGAATAAAACATGTAATTTTGGAAAAACGATAAGCACATAATATGATTCCATTGTAGCGGAGGGATTGCTTCCAAGACCATCATAGTGGACATATTCTACTACTAAACCAGGGTTACCTGTCATTCCAATAATGTATTATTCAGCCAGATTTATTTGTCGTTCTAGCACCAAATTACTGAAATTGATATACTTTCGATTTCATTCATGTATACCAATTGAGATATAAATCCTTACCCTATTCATTGGAGGGTGATATAGGTCCCACCCATCTCAAAATTAATGAATTATTACTTATTCCACAAAAAATAAACCATTTCTCATAGCATAACCCATGAAATAAAATGGGTTTCTTAAATATCATTTCATCATAACATAATCAATATAAAAGGTCATTCCATCATTAATGAAATATTATCATATTAATAATTAGGATAGAAACAAAACCATTTTTAAGCTCATTATCTTAGATGGATAATAATTTTTGATGGAATAATTCAAGTTAGTTCTTAAGGAAAGTATACTTTCATTTTCAAAAACTTTTTCTTTCCTCAAAATGCCATGAAATTTTAAAAGAATAGAATTTAGTTGAAAGTATACTTGAAATGGTATATAAGAATATCCTTGGAAATAATTCATTGTGACATTGTAATATTACATTCATGTTGTATAAGTTAAAAAAATATTCTCCTCATACTTTTGTCGAACAAGACTAAAAGTACCTTGTATGGTAGACAAAAAAAATATTCCTTCCATACCATGTAGTAATAGTAAAAAATGAGTAAAAGTGACTTTAAAAATATATATAAGAAAAGTAAAAATTTTATGAGAACATTTTCTGAAAACATGGACACAGATTATAAATACAACCCTAGTAAGTACTTATGTATAAACAATCTCAGATAAAAATCAGACTGTAAAATTATCCATTACCAGAGGTCTGATTTCATCCATATGTGTCTGAAATTCCAATAAACTAGGTTTAAATATATTATTAACTTGTAAAAAACAATAATAATATTTACGATATCATATATGATTCACTTTTGACATTATATTACCCATTCATTTGTCAATTCCATCTTAAATCAATGTTTTGGGTAAAAATTGTTTTATTTATCATACGTGTTTTGAATTTTTATTCATAATATTATTACTTATATCATGATTTAATTACTTCTAGAATATAAATCATGATTTATATAATATATATAAATTCATCATATAAATATATATAATATATAAATGAAATGGAATACATGGGTCATAGAGATGGTAGGCTATACGTACAGATGAATGTTGTATTCGTTTCCTTATTAAATTGAATGGTAGTAATTAAAGGACATAAACACACATATATATATAAATAAATCCATTAGAATTATTATTTCATATATTTCATGATTATTTATTATGTATGCTTTATAATAATTCTTGAATAGTTAACTTGTAGAATGAATCTCATCACGTCGTGGAGACGGTATGTCGTACGTATGCACGTGTGACAATATTGTTCCCATAATTATTTAATGGTATTGAATTGGATTGTGAAAAATATCTCAAAATTAGTCTAATCTTATAATAATCGTATATATATTTTAATTATTTCCACAATTATACCCATCAAAGTAAGGTGGTGGTGAAAAATATATTATATCACAGAGTGGAGATGGTAAGCTGTACATACACAAGGGCTTTGATTTCATTTTTCATAGGATGGATAGAAGGTGAAATATTGTTTTTACGAATTTATAATAACATAATTATATTAGTGATAGTTTTTAATTAATTTTTAAAGAAAAAACTAATGAATAGGAAGTAGAAGAAAGAAATAAATCTGAATGAATCGGTAGATGATATTGCCTCCTCCTTGAAGTTCCTCCTTCGAATTTAATATTAGGGTGTGACAGTCAGACTTTTGATAAGAAAAAAAACACTAGAATATTACTAGGTAATATTATAAGATAAATGTTAAGGATTTGGCAGAGCCTAAATGGAAAAAATGTAGTCAAGAGGATAGTTAGGAGGTTCCCTTTTATAATAGAAGAGAGGGTCACTTTAGGAAACCCTCAAAATATTAAATTATTAAAAATTAATTTTCAGTTAAAAATTGTCCAAAACATAATTAATTCTATTCTATGATTATTTTGGTTCTAATACCCATAATAAAATAATTTTCAGAAAAATTGTGAATATTTTTCTATCCCTATATTTTTGGTTTTACACATATTTTACCATTTTTAATCATACTCTGATATCATGTTATTTACACATTATGCATAAATGTAATAACCATATCATGTAAAATAACCCCCAGAAATATATATATGAAATATATGGAATTATATTAACTATTTTACTAATATTATAGTTTTATTATTTTAGTATCATTTAATAAACTATTTTATGGTGTAAGATATGAATTATGTCAATTTTGGACACCATTCATTCTTGACTTTTTTAAAAATTCATAACAACATGATTCCTTCAATTAAAAGGGATTAAATCATCCCAAATATATTAATACCATCCATAAATTTCTACTATGGAATAAAAATTCTCAAATTAATTTTTTTTAATATTTATAATTAATTTATTTGAATGTTTCATTAATGAGGTAATCCCTACATCATAATTGTCTCATAAATAAATATATTTATCTAATTTATAAATATTATAAATAAAATACCATCACATAGGAAATATTTTTTCATTTCTAATGACTATTTATAGGCATATAGATCCATTATATAACCCTATATTTTAATCTATTAAGTAAAAGATATATGTTGAGGTTATAATTATCTTTAATTTAAATTTTTTGTTATAAAATGTCAGTTTCACATCCATGTGAATCTGTCGGCTCTCAAAATCTTCCCAATGATTCCCATGGTCTGAAATATATCATAAAATAGGATTTGGACATGTGTTAGTGTTGGTTAATATTATTATAATATTATTGTTTACCCTTATTTTCCAATTTTACATTTTTAACCATGGTAAATAAAATAATTACTGAAGTTAGTATTCATAATGTGAAAAAATAAATGATACTTATTTACACAACTTTAACCTTCTGATTCAAAATATTTAATCCATTTTTCCAAATTCAAAACAATGATGTTTTGGTAATTAATTTAAATATAATTCCCATTGTCAAAACCAAAAAGAAGGTTTTTAATAAGTAATAACTATAAATCAATTGACATGTTTTTATTTCCATTTTAAATGTGAAATGACATAAAATAACAATAATTCAATTAAATGATAAAAGTAAAATCCAATTACTCTTTAAATCCAATTAAAAAGATAATCTTAATAAATAAATAAATTAGATAAAAATGTAATTTCGAGTTAAAATGATGTATTTTTCACAATTCATTAAAATTTAAATTATATGAGAAATTTTCAACAAAAAATAAAACAAAGTAAATTTTTTTGTCCGTCTACAAAATATAAAGTTTATTTTATCAAATTTAACAATAAACATTTCAATAAGTAGATTTGAAATGTTTGTTCCATCAAAAGGCGACAAAACTGCATTTTTTTGGATAATACTTCTTCTATCCAAAGAATGGATTTTTCTCTAAAATAATTTTATATTAAATGTTTAAGATGAATTATAATGTAATATAAAAGTATATTTTTTTAATACTATTCATAATATATAGTTATATAATATTTTAATAATATATCATTGTTTACTAAAACTCGGTATTACGTACAACGCAAGCTATCCATGAAGGTCACTTTTGTGTGTAATAAAGCCAAGTCAAGGTTTCATGTAGTGAAAGCTTCATTTAGTGTTTCATATAAAATCATCCAAACTTATTTCATTTATACATTTAAAAAAATCAATACTCAATTTTTATTTAAATAAATTTTATTAAAGGAAGATTAGATTATGTGCAATACAAGCCAAGAATAGTGTTGTGTATACTGTAATCTAATACGCTGTTGTGTATATAGAAAGCTAATAATGGTGTATTGTAAAACACAATTAATCAAATACATTAAAATAATCTATCTCATAAAATATTGGGGGTGTTACAGTACTTTCATGGAATGATAAATTTGGACAATGCCCAAGAGTTAATGGATTTACAGCAGGGTTCAATGGCTATCTAAAACTATTATTATTAGTTTACCTAGATTATTAAATTTTCTCCTTTGTTGGATGGGAACAATAAATGAACGGATTTTTAGTTCTATATGAGACATCACCTGAAGCTCGTACGTCACGATATGGGATTTAAACTTATGACATACTTGTAAGTAATTTACAAGGACCAAACCATTGAGAAGGGGAAGAGGATGATTAAGAAGTTGGGTTACATGAAACACATGGTTATATAGATATTGAAATTTATATATTTACCTCAAGAGTATAATTTATTTGTATGAAGTGATAGAGAAACCCAGAGTAGAAGGTTAGTAGACACTCAGGTCAAATAAGGGCTTCTTGAGTATCCTTTTTAGGAGATGATATAAATTGATTATATAATTGTGGTTTAATGGTCCACTGTATAAGTTTTTTTGAATCTATCATTGAAGTTTCATAATTATTTAATGTTGGTGTATATTCAACTATTTTCTCTGAGGAATCACATAAGCGTACAAGGAGATCCGGTAAATCTTGCCATAAAGGACCTTAGTAGAAGATGAATACTTCCTATATAATAGATAATAAGGGATGAGACTGTAAAGCCTATATAGGATGCATTTATATAGTGGAATATGTTCTAATAGATGATCTGGATAGCCTTCTATTCTTTGATTAACAATTTTGATCACGCCAACCATATCTTCTATTTTTTCGATATTGGTTCTTCTCAATCGTTCATTTATTCATTATTAGATACTAGACATAACCTATCGGTCAATCAATCATTTTAGATAGTCTCCCATGATACACGATTGGGAATGTAAGTGGAAACGTCTCGCGAAATTATCATAGATTCCTATATTCATAAACAACTATGGCCATCTATGGGAATTCATGATTGTAGAGAAGATAATTTTCGATGTGACCCTCAAAATATATTGGATGACCAGTTTACAAGATCCATTGACTGTTATCATGGGCATGTTTCATTCACTTCACCAAAGGTAGAAACTCATCTGATTAATAGATAGTAGTAATTTGGAATAAGAATAGTTATACTAGTCACATGGTAGCTTGGGATGATTACAACATTTATGGATGGAATGTATCTCTTGATGGATTCAGGGAGAACATCCAAGAGGTTTTATCAGTCACGAATCTGCAATAATATTTTATTCTAGAAAAATTGTTAGGACTTCCATTGATATGTATTAATCTTGAGACATAGATATGATGTTTCTTACAAGGCTGAGTACTTAAACTTGGGGTGGAAATAACTTTTTGGCTAAGAAGGAAAATTGTATTATTTGACTCTATGTTGTTTATTATAATTTAAACCATGTAATGGAGAAAAATGGATATCCCATTCTTTTGAAATATTATCTTTTCAATCATTTATTGGGATCACAATTCTTCTATAAGATTTATCACTGATCTAGCTATCATGGGGTATGAGTTATAGTGGATTAAATTCCAAAGATATCTCTTTGGTGCACATATGGGTTGTATGAGTAATTGGTGATTCTATTAACTCCAAAAATCATGCCAAAAGTGTTCATGGACCTCATGAACAAGATATTTCACCCATATATAGAATCATTCCTCATGATTTTTTTCAATGATATCCTCACCTACTTTCGGATACTAGAATAACATGTGAGAAACCTCCAAACAATATTGAGTAAACTTTGAAAATATTATTATTTCCCAAAAATATAAAAGTATGAATTTTGGATATAGTGTGTGAGATTAATAGGGAAATAGTTGTATTATATGGGTATACACTTGTATCCATACTATTTTGATGAATTCAAGTGTTGAAAAAATCCCCAAAATATGTTTTAGATTATGATAATTCATCTATTAGGAGGGTGTTATAGAATTTTAATTGATGATTTATCCATACTATTATCACCCATTGTAACATTGAGAATTATGGGATTGAAATTTAAGTGGTTTGGCCAATGTGATGTGGCATTCTTATAGATGGAGAGTGGGTTGAAGATAGGTCTAATAGTATGACTCCAAAAGCATGTGATTAGTTACTATGTGTATTGTGATGCATCAATCATTGGTCTAGTAGTGGTTCTAATGTAGGTATATAATGTAGTAGTTGATATGTACCATTATCAATAACTCTAAATAAAAATTTACAGTACTAATTAAAGTAATCTATAAGTTTTGGAAAATTTTATTATTTATTGGAAAAATTATCTCTTTGATGGGGGATTTTTTGTTTACACGGACCACAAGAACATTCACTCTACCTTCACATAGAGATATCTAAATATTAGGTGGATGTATTAGGTTGAGTGTCTTTAAAAATTCATCTCTGAGTTAATTTATACACATGGGAAAGGTATAATAATTTTGGATGATCTTAGTTATAAAACACATGATGATAAGAATAATGGTGAGAGGACTTCTGAGGAGAAGTTGTTCTTGATGAGTATCTTGGCTGACCATGGGATAGATGCTTCAATGGATTGGGGGTCCGTGATTTTTTCCCACTATTTATCACAATCTCACTTTTATATTAGTTAAATAGTATACATGAGTGATACCTAGAGTGTTTTATGATGTGTTAATTACTAGGTGGATCTGACCAAATACATAGGTGGTCATTGGGTTAAAAAGAAATGATCATTATGAATGGGATAGTAGTAGAACCTAATTCTTTCAGAGAGGAACTAATGAGGAATTACCAAACATCATGATGGTTTTTACATCTAGAAGTAATGAATATGTACCAAAACAATAGATGAGTGTTTTGGTGGTGAGGGATGAAGAGGAAGATTATTTGGTATATCTCAAGATGCCTCACCTATCAGAGGGTGGAGGTAGAGCACCACCATCCCCATCTTTTTCCCTATACACTTCCAGTTCCCATGTGGAAGTGGGAGGATGTCATGTTACACTTTTTGATGAGAATAACTTGGATGTAGAGGAATCATTATGTTATTTGGGTGATTATTGATCTTCTAGAAAATGCTTAACAATTTTTACTAATCTAAGATACTATCTAAATGAATGATTATGGAATGTTATATACTGGTGAGATCATATGATTACATGGATTTCCATTGATCAATATTTTATGCATAGATACCCATTTTACACCATGTTTTTGGTTGGTCTTTGAGAAGCCCATAGGGACTCAGTTGAGTTTTAGCACAACTTACCATAAATAGATAGATATGAATAGTAAATGTATACTATACACATATTGGAGGAAATTATTTGAGATTTAATTTTATATTTCTATGGATCATGGGTTGATCATATTTCATTGGTTGAGTAATTATACAAAAATAGTTTCCAAGATTTGATTTTGCTGACACCTTATGAGGCATTATATGGGAGGTAGTATCATTCACCAATTTGTTGAATGAGGAGGGTGAGGTAGAAATTGTGGGGCTTGGTATGAATCAGCGAAAAAATAAGAGAGTGAAACTGATTTAGATGTTGTTTATTATAGATTATAGTAGGTAAATAACACATGTCACCCATTGGATTACATAGTGGTAGAATGATGTAGCAGATTGAATTTTTTTGACATTTAATCATTGGATAGGTCATTGACATATGAGGAAGTAAATGAAATCTATCACCATTTTATGTTGGATAATTTGAAATTAAAGAATGGGTCTGGGTAGTGGTGTACCATCTATCACATCCTCCATGTCATCGAGGTTTTCATGATCTTTCCAATGGTCATAGAATTAGGGTTATTCACCTAATTGACTGAATGTTATAGAGTGTGATAACATTGATTTGGAACCAGATGTATCATATGAGGATCATCAGGTGTGCATTATATAGTGGATCAATAAATTCCCCTAAGGAAAGACAACACCACTTGTTTTGATTTGGTGGAACCAAGGGAGGATCATGGAGGAGATTTGGGGGTGAGAGGTGGGAATTTGATCTCATCGACCTAATTTGTTCATGTAGGATGCCTAGAGATGATTATTATATATGTGAATTCTATATAGGAGTAGAATTATAAAACCTTGGAATATTTTTATATTTAATAAAAAATGTGTTTTCCTTCTTAGAAACATTGTTTTTATTCTAGGACATGTTTTCGTAATAGTGTTTTGTCATTCTGAAGATGAGGGACTTCATTGTGTGTTTTTGGATTGTTTCTAGCCAAACTAGGGGTGGACAAACTATATCACCTTTGACTACACTATAGAGGAGGTGGGTGAACCATAGTTGAAAGGGATTGACTATATGGCCACTTTGGGATAGAAGCTTCACCAAAGGAGAAAAGTATGATCCATAACAAAACTAATTGGGGGTGTTTACACCATATCCTTTACTATAGAGGATTGGTGTGAGGATGTAGAACTATAGATATCATCTCCATGTCAGTTGGGGACATTTGCCTTAGATTTTTTGTCTTCAGAAGAAAATCATTTTAAATAGTATGTTATGAATTTAATTTTGGGATAAAATTTTAATTTTAATTGATTATTAATTTTATAAATATGTGTATAGTTGATGAGGATTAAATGGATGTCTTCCAAATGGTTTTGTGACCTCCAAATCCTCTGATCTTTTTTCCTTGATTTAAAGGAATTGAATCTTTGATGGGAAGAAGAGACAACTCCATGCAACTGTCCTCGCTCCTTCCATAAAAGAGTTCTATTTTCATAGAATTCCTACATCGCAGTCTACCACCTTGTTCTATATATATTTTTTATGGACCCTTCAATTCCACAGTGACCCGATCTACACCATGGTGGTTTTTCTTATTGAACCACTACACTATAGTGTGTTACCGTAGACCATAATGGTTGTTTCCCTAGAACCTCCACCATGCAACATCCTCTCTTGGGACAAGAACCCTCACAATTTTCTAAAAAACATTGTTATACCTTCTTAGGATGAGTATGATGAACATATTGACAATGATCATCCTTTTGTATGTGAAGAACTAAACATAACATACATTGATAATATATATTAATAGAAAAATATCCATTACATAATATAATGATCCATTCCAAAATTGTTTATTTCTACTACCTTTGGAAACATAGACACTTATGATACTTATTCATAAGTGAGATACATCACCCCCACTAATTACATTATAATTATCACCCATATTAGAAATATCATATATAATACATCTAATCATAACATGAGTAAAGTAAACATAAGAAAGGGTGGGATTAGATATCCAGTATGGGTAGACAAGGGAGAAATAAACATATCACGAGCAAAAGGTTATGAGAACATGAGACTAAGATTTGAAATCCATACACTGCATATCATATATATTAAACTAGAGTGACGGTGTAACTCATGGAAGTTCATAAGATATGAATCATAACAAAATAAAATAACACGATCAATGAGAACCTGACATTGGCATAGGACATAGATTTTTGGCAAACACGTAAGCATAAAATATCATTTCATTAGTAGTTTCTATCATTTCCAAAATATTATTATAGAATGGGTTCACTCACCAAACCATCATAGTAGCCAAGGATCACTCCCAACACTATCATAGGGAACAAAGTCCATTATTGAACTACTTTCACTCCTCCTTAAATTCTTGTTTATCTAATGAGATATTAGTTTTTACCCAATGAATTAAAGGTAGATATATGTCCCACCCTTCACATAATGAAAATTATATATATTTGTGCCACAAGATCATAAAACATTCATCATATCCGAACCCAAAAAATCAAATGGGGTCTACAAATATTTAATAATATCATAAACTATGGAAATGAAATAGGTTTCATAAACATTTCATCTTTTTTTCATGACATAATTGGTTGAACCAGAAGTAGGTTTCACAAGAATCATGTCAACAAAAGCATAAACCATATAAAGAACGAATAAGAATTGTATGCATAGATCATACCCATATGAAATCATAAGGAATATAAAATGATATCATCATAGATGGTGAATAATTTTTAAAAATTACTTTGAGTAATTCTTCGTGAAAATAGCCTTTCTTTGAAAACGAACTTTTGCAAATTTTAATTTATTAAATATTTTGAAAATATATCTCATTTTAAATAACCAAGGAAACTTATAACCGAATATTTAAAAATAATTATAATATTTATGATGAAAATATCATTTAAAATTGAATTCATAAAAAATAAAACATTTTAAAAAAAAAATTCTTTGAAAATAACCTTTTAATCTTATAAAGGAAGATGCAAAAATCATTAAAAAAATTCATCAAGAAAATTACCCTTCCAATTTAAAAAATAATTTTTAAAATATAAAACATATTTAAAAACATAATTTAAAATAACCTCAGAAACATAAAAAGGAATATTTAAAAATAATTTTACAAATTTCATGACGGAAATATAAGTTCCATTTTCAAAATAACATTTTAAAACTAGATATTCATTTAAAAAAATTGAAATAATTTTCATTGAAAATATTCATTAAAATATATAAAGGAAGCATTAAAAAACCTATTTTTTATAATGGATGGAAACACCATTCATGATTTACATGATATAATAATGATTCCATTGATATTTTTGTTATGGTCCAAAGGAGCATTGGTTTTTGAATACAATATGATGTTTCCTTTAAAACACTTTATAAAATGTAAAAAATTGGTATAAAATTATTCAATGAATCCATTGTATATGTTCAATAAATGTTTTATTTTATTTTTTAAAACATGGATACATATGAAAAATGGTTTTTGACCAAAGATAAAAATAATGTTTGTTATATTTAAAAACAGTCCTTTTGAATGTTACGTACCTAAAGAGAGGAAAATTAAGGGAAAAAATGTATCCTAACAAAATAAATTGAGGAGAAGAAATTTCATTAGTTTCATGAGATGTGGATCATAATATTTCATCATCAAAATCATTAACATAAATAATCCTGATAAATCATGTCATTTTACCCTAAACCATTACTACATTTGTAACATTGAATCATAAGCCCCATGAAAGAATAAAATTAAATAAAACATAAAACACATTAAGAATAAATAATTTTTTTCTTTTACATTGTAAAGGATATTTATATACAACTCATTATAGACTATTGGTTTATAACATGACATATGTCTCAAAGAAAGTAAATTGAGACATAAATCCATTATCTCTTTAGTAATCTTTTGAATCGGAACCCCAATAAAAAAATAATAAAATGATTATTTAAATATGATGGAAGTAATTACAATAATGATATTATTAGTCAAATTGGTATTATATACCCCACATAAAATAAACAAGATTCGAATATGGCATATGTCTCCTAGAAATAAAATAGAGACAATAAATCACATTTCATAATACTTGACTAAATATCTAAAATCTCAAACTACATGTATAATAAATAAAATATTATTATAATTATTTTATAGAAACATAATTATATATACCACACCATATAGGATTTACATATGTTCCTTTATTATCAATTTGTTTACAATTCATTGTTAAAATCATGTTTCATATAACAAATGATTTGTCTTTCATGGATGCTTTGATTTTATATTATTGTTACTCTTCATTTGATCATGATTCAATCATATTTTAAATGTGAACAATAAAATAAATATCAAATATTTTTAAAATATATCTGTATCACCTTAAACCAAGAACCACTTAAAACGTTTCCCCAAGTCGGTTATGCAATGGGGATTAGGCTCACCACCACATACGCTAGAGACGGACAATGAGGGTCTACCGGATGCATAGTTGGGAGAGTATTCAATATGGATTAATAAAAAAACTATTACGAAAAAATAAATAATTTTTGTGGAATATAATAACAATTAATCAAGAAAAATGAATGATTGATTAATCATGCATTTCGTGCTCTAATATATATATATATATATATGTTTGAATTCATAGTACATGGATAAAATGAGAAAAGAAGTGAATACATCAAAGATATAAGATCGATCTCTAATAGAATCATGAGAAAATGTATAGTAAATTTGTCACATGTTCCATCCTCAGCCTGAAGGATTACTGTAACCAAACACAATCCATGATGTTGATCAAACAAATATTATATTTGTTTTGGTACCAAATAGCAGCCTGAACAAGGTGTGAGATATAATCAGAAGGACACCATAAATACTTTAAAAAACAAATCCAATATGTGAATATTGGATATAGTAGCGTGTATACATAACGAGAATAAATCTATGAAGATAAGTGATCAATAATGTATATACAAACATTAAATTACAAGCAGTATATAAAAGATAAATACTTGTGAATAGATAAATGAACTAACTATTACCTACTCTGGGATATCAAGTGTTTTGAATGTGAAACCTATGCCAAATAATTATATATCAGACCCAAAATTTCCAAGACCCAAGTCCTTTTACCAAGGAATCCTCTTAGAATCCTTGAATCACATTCATAACATTCTCAGTTAAATATAGTCCTTCTAGGGATAGAACCCATAGCCATTGAAAAGGGAGCCCTCTTCGGGCCCATGGAGGGCATCAGTAGAAAACTCGATAAGGACATGGGTTGATCTCAAAGAGTATGTCCAAGGTGGTCCAAGAAAGTCAAATATGACATTATAATCCAAGGAATCCAATTATATATATATATAACTAAGACATCAGTGTGATACCATGTTATTGAAAACTAGTGCCTTACCATGAAATCCAATTCAACAAAATTCATATAATGATTAAATTTTACATGTTAATATCCTTTCCTATATCAACATAATTCATTGCATTCGATTAATAATTTAATACATATACAATAAATGAGAAGGAGGTTTGGGTTAATGTCTATGTTGGGCCACTAAATAAATTTTTAATTTGAATAAGCCAAGGGATTCTCCATTTTATTCAACAATTCTCATTTAATAAATTTCATTAATCTATTCACTAATAATGAAAAGTTTTGACACATGGTACTCAACATTTAACAATGCATACAATTGTATTGGGATCCCTTTAATATGAGGTGAGCTCAAAACACTCCATGTATTGGTGTAAACATGGTCAATATCAAGAACACACCTTGAGGGTAGTTTCAGTTGATTTTGATAACCTCAAACCATGCATATGGGTGTAATACCATGTTTAAATCTTGGTTTAAACGTCCAATTTAGGGGTCTATTAATTTAATGATCATCCCTAAAAGGAATGGCAAGTGGAAAACATCATAAGATATAGAAATACCAAATATTTTAGGGAAAAGGTATAGACCTCCTACCATATTCTATGGATATTCCACTCATCTAATATAGGGATTGGATTCGAGTATAAATGGTAAATATATAAGATTTTAAAAACATCCTTAAATTTGGGGGAATTATTTCACACATGTTTAATATTACATATAGAGTGATAAAAAAAGAAAATAATATATAAAGAATCTTAAATTTACAATGGACATTAAATTTATATGCTATCATTCAAATTTATAAAGGAATATAAGTGATTCAACAAGGTGGGGGGGGGGGGGAATATAGGAACTATTGGGGTAGTTGCTGGAGAAATAGATTAGGACAAAGTAAAGTAAACCATTAATGGGTTAAAGGGAAAACTATTCATTTCCCCCATTAATTTAAAACATTGTTAGGCATCATGGTTTGGATAACCATGAACCAAAAACGTATCTTTCACTACTCAAGTTTCATAAAACTCACAATTTGGTTGCATGATCTAATATAACTATGAACCCACCATGTGATGCTACTTGTTAAGTGGAATTACCCTTGTGGTTAGGCCCACAGTTTAGAATACCATGTGAAGGCCATGAAACCACCATTAAAATTTACTAAATTCATTCTTCATAGCCATACATCACACCATTTATAGATTAAAAAACATCATGATTCCCCCATACATGATCATAGAGTTTCTCCAGAGGGGTTGTATAGTTTAAACAAACCATTTTCCTTAATTGTTTCTCCGAAAAAGATAGCATTTTGATTCCAGATTCTCCAAAAAACACATCCAAACTCCCAAGAAACATCTTGACACTCAAATAACATCTAAAAATAGAAATTTCTTATATTCCAATGCTCATATTTACATTCTAAGTCATAATTACTTATTTGTCCCATTCAACAACTACAAAGTTGAAATTACACTGAGAAATGAATCTATCCAAAAATGGGGGACCTTATAGACTCCCCACCATAAAACTTCTAATCCATGTGAATCCTTGGGGTACTAGAAAACATTTCCTATCCTACCTGTGTCAGAAATTTTCTTCTCAAATAGCCACATTTCGTTTATTAATGCCCAACGTGCTTTTAGTAGCCACCAAAACCATACACTATCAATACTAAAGAGAAATAAAGCCAACACTTGTAAATACCACATTATCATTATGAAAGGGTTCACCCAAGACGGACTAACCTGATACATGATCACTTCCCCATCTATATCACTAACCAGCCTATAGATCTTCCCACCATAGGTTCTAAAACTAAATGGCCAATTCCAAGTCATGGTACCCCTACCATCACGATTTCCTGTTGAAACCAATCATTATAATTACTATGATTGTCCCATGAACTTTATTAAAATAAACATACGAACACTACCCTCTATCATTTATCTTATTGAAAAGGTAAAACACCAATAAATCAAGATCAACTAATCATGCAGTCTTTTCATTGAAAATCCACAACTAACCTTTTAAGCTATACATGTCTAATATTGATGGCATGCCTGATAAAATTTAGTCAATAACAGTATCCAAACTAATACTATCTTCTAGTGGACTATTTAAAAAATTTCATTTATTAATATTACAAAATATAAGTAGAACTAGTTTTATTTACTTGTCTAAAGGAATAATTATATTTCTACAATAACATTGAAAAAATCTCATACCCATCTTTTGGGGATATCTCAAAATTGTACCATATTTTTCTCAAACCATCATGCTATAACACCATCACTAATACTATCTTGATCCATCACCCATGTATCTTTATAAGTAACTATAGGATTAATGATTATATATTAAATTGACCCAAATCCATAAACAATCCCAAAACTGTAATTTACTAAAGATTCTTGTCATGCACTAATTCTTTTATAAAATGGAATATGAGTTCCAAAAGAACCCTCATACATCTGGTCTAAATGTCCCCTAACTATTCTCTTTTAATGTTAACCACAATTGAATAAAATTTTTCTCCCACATTAAGAATATACGAATGGTCACATTAACGAACAAGAAATTGTTGACCACTTCCCATGCTCTATCCATGCAGAATTTAATTTCTATAATGGATACCATCATGCTCATCCTAAGAATCAAAATAAAAGTTTATAATCACTTGTCCTCATTTTCATATAATGGTTAACATATAGAAATACAAAATTAATTAAAATGAGATTCATCCCCTTCCAATAGCTAGTTGTGTACTACACACCATTGGGATTATCATAAATTTTTTCTTTAAGATAAACTCTCAAGTAGTATTTCCATAAATCCATAACATCTATTTAGTCTAGTAGATTAGAATATAGTCAATTCTATCTGAGAATTTTCAGGTTGATATCAACATAAGTGGCATGATAACCTATTTATTATTATCACATGGGGATTTTTTTTATATCTGTGTAATGATTCCTCCAATCCATGAAAACATCAACTAGGTAAATATTTCCTTTCTCAATCCCTAACACCACATTTCCCATCCATGTTTTTGTATGTTCATTCTAGTTTAGTCCTAACATTGGGTAATTTATTTTAATTACACAAGAATCTATGTCACCCTACTGACAGGCATTATTTTCAAAATAGTTGATCCATGACCCTTACTTTTCCGCTCATCAATGTTAAACTACAAATAGTGGACCCGTGTATTAGGAAAGAGATAAACATACCACATGAAATGATTGAACATACCATACCCCAAATTCATTAACTTGGCTCATTTTAGCATATATTTGTTAGTCAACAAGGTTAAACATTTCATGTTACATGACATGACATTATTGGGATACGATGGGATTTACCTCAGAACCCTTCTTCCTAATCGAGCATCATACATATTCCAAGATATTTTGAATAGCCACTTTCCTCAAGACACCATTTATGATAAGAAAGAATTAAAAAATGAAGAATGAGTCAACTAGTCCAAGAAACCAAAAGGTCATACCCAATGTATCCAATTTTGATAAACATGTACTCATGGTGAATTTTAAAGGTAATTTAATGACCATTACTTAATATACATATTCATGCATATACTGTAAAATAGTCAAGAAAATAGAGTAAAACAAATATCTCTATAGAAAGACAAAGGTAGTATGAGACCAATCTATTCCATGTGTTTCCCTTAACTGAACGACATATTGTCCGACAGGGGTCTGAGAAAATGTAAGGGTCCCTAGGCCTCCCATGTTGAATTAAGGTCTCTCAATTGGAACCACATCACATTCACAATAATTTATTACATAGCGCATATCCCACATGGAACCTATATTTTAGAAGAGGTTAAACAAAAAAACGGTATGAAATCATTGACCTACAAGAGTCAGAATCAATCATCATATGTGTAATGGGAAAAGCTTCTAGCATAAATAGGGGAGTTCTAGTTGAAAGATTTCAATGTTATGGTAAATAATAAAAGTAATGAAGCTCAGCGGTTTATGGATATGATAATACCCTATTCTATTTTAACATACCAGAAAACCACCAATATTATTAGGGTTTCCTTTCATCTTCATAAGTCGTACTCAAAACAACTGGAATTGGACCAAAACCTCTTGTCCAAAAACATAAAAGATGAATTTATCAATTCTTTAATGTCAAAATACACTACCATAATCAGGCTATATCCTTACATACACAAGGAATCATTCCTAAAAAAACAACATTCCTAAAAATATCACTATGAATTACCTCCTAACCATTACGTTCAACACATCCTATGAAGATTCCACCAGAGTTCCATAAAAATAGTCACATTCTCGTTCAAGGAAAATCTCAAGGAAACATTTACAACTCCCCCTAAATGGGGGGTAATTACAACAAGAACCTCTAAATGGTTTAACTATATGGAACATGATTTATTATAATTCATTTTTACGTTTAAAACATATCATACAACAATGATATCATTTACATATTGTTTGAGAAACTATACCATTAAATTTATTTTGTTGATTCCATGAAAAATTTGTAAAATTATATCATAATTTTCTTTTTGATCATTTATTTAGTTGAATATGTTTCACAGTTAGATCGACGATTATAAATTTCAATTTCAAATCTATATAGGGTAAACCTCCATAGTTTTTAATTTTCAATTCAATTAACTAGGACCTCATAATAACAATGCTCATAAATAGATAACAATGATTTTATTAATCAAAGGGAATATTAAAGTAAGATTCCCCCATATATTTATATGTAACACCATGTAAGTAGTTAGAAACACTTTAAATAACCATACCATTCACATAAGAATACCCAAAAGGTGTTATGTATCAAGGTATATAATTAATATGGTAACTTATAAGGGTAAAATCATGTCAACAATGTATAAACTATAATTTTTACCCCATTTAAGTGAGAAACTTAACAATTTATATTATTGAAATTTCAAAACAGGCTTAATGGGTTTATCTCATAAGCAACAAGCTAAGACCTACCAGCTTGGGTTGAGTACAATTTATCTAAGGAGATATATTCCCCAACTGACCTAATTGGGTAAAATTGTGAATTTAATAGTTTATTCACGCTGATCATCATGCGCAAGTCATAGAGTCCCAATCCCCAAATATCACTTTAAACACTTTACATAAAAGAATTCAATTTTCTTATGAAGTAACATTTCATAATTTATATATTTATATATATATATTTGTTCAGTTAGATGAATTTCCATTCCTAAATCATAAAGGTTATTTCCAATATAAGTTACAATATCCATTCATGTAACTATAACTAGGTTTTAAGAACCCGTATCTTCATTTCAGTTATGGTTTTCATTCCAAGTTGTTTTTGACAAAAAGTGGAGTTTCTAGAAATTTCGGGAGCACATGTGGTGTAAATTTTATTACACATTGTGTACCTAGTTGATGCAGGTAGCCATGTATTGGTCGTGTAATGGTCGAGCACATGGTCATTTGGGGTGACCTGAAGGACACCTAATGTGGGGCCTGGTAATTGAAAGTACATTCCAATTACATTTAAATAACACACAGTGTATTTTTTTATTTCAATAAATATATTGAGGTCGCATCTCATTCATAAAAATACCATCTTCTAGACTGGTCTCATCCAGGAGTGACTGGGGTTGACAGATCTTCTCTGATCCCCCCAACTCACCATATGTTCTCTGATTCGACTGTCATCGATTGCTTTGAAATAGCCACGGTAGGATATCCCTTTTTCTAGAGCCTCGTTTCCCGATTCCTCTTTATTCATGAGATATCCTTGGTTGAACGTCTTAGATTTTCTTGTAGATCTATGGAATTAGAGGGTGATTCATGTCCTGAGGATCACGTATATCGATCGTAAAACACTGAGGTATGTGGTTTGTGCCTTTCCGTAGTTATTCTTTTAATTTTTTGTGCAAAAGTGCCCAATAGCCTAGAACGGGGTATTGCATGTTTATGGATTTTAGCCCTATTAATTCCTGGTATTAATTTTGTGCCTGAGTAGAGGTTTTTTGATTTTAAATAGGGTTATATTCCTTACTATGGATGTGTTTCCCATGCTTGTTTTGATATTAGCCTTTTGGTCTAGATTTTCAAATTAGGATGCTTTGTTTTCCATGCCTAGTATTATTAGGATGGAGTGACTTTTTTCTATCATGTTGTGAGATGTTTTAGACTATTTAGCAAAGTATTTCTTGATATTTACTTTTTCTACCATTATCATTTTTGCATGATTGACTTACACAGGGTTTTGGGAACCTGGTGCAGTAGACCATAGGGGGAATGGACGTTGAGGGCTTCCCTAGAGTTTCTGTTTACTTTATTACTTTGTGAGATCATATGGAGGTTGTACATTGTGCTCCCTCAGAGTGTCTGTAGATTCCTTGATACGAGACCACATGGGGAATCATATATTGATTGCTTTCTCGGAGTGGGTATAGTTACCAATTTGAGACAACATGATGAATTAACGGTGAGTGATTACTAAGAGAGTCTTCGCAAAAGGTGAACCATAGGTGTTAGACTGTGAGTACCTCTGAAAGGGTTTCTTGTATTTGTTTGGTTGAACTAGAAGGGATAGGCTATGATTTATTCCCAGAGGGTTACATGTTTTTGATTTTCTTCTTAATTGATATATGAAAATGAATCAACTTGAAAATGTAGGACTGTTTACTTGTGAGTACTTCCTTATTTACTACTTTATTTTTCTTATTACCTAAAATATATATTCATTAACTGGTACGAAAATATCATTGGGTGGTTTCCTATTAAGATTTTTTTGATGCCTTGTTTGAGTCATGCTTTTAGACCTAAACAGATTGTATTGATGCAGGTATATATAAGGGAAACTCCCGATCTATGTCATGTACTTGACCGCTGTGGATCTAGAGAGCATGTGACCAAGATGAGGCTTGCGATGCTGCTGGAGTTTATTTGTTTTTTATTTTTGTTTAGTAATATATTCCAACATTGTGACTTTTTTGGATACTTTCCTAGAATTATGCATCATGCATCATTTATATATGTTGTCCAGTGGTTTATTACTTCAGTCTTCTATAGTTTACCTATTTCATGTTATTACTACATCCGCTAATATTAACTATTTATTCATCACGGTATTACTCTACCAATGATAGAATAGTTTCCCCACTATCACACCCAAGTCCCTCACTACTAGTCGGAAGCCTCTGGTGTTCAGAGAAATGCACTTAAGGTCATTCGGAAAACCAGGCACAGGGCACCTCAAGGAGGCACCCAGAACCAAGACATTAAAAAGGGGTATTAGAGGGATTCTTTTCTTCTTTATTTATTGTTTGGAGCCTATATCTAGGGATTGAAAGGGCAGGTAGTTGGTAATATACTATGCCTTGGAGTAGCTTACACTTGTGTAGGGAAATGCCAAATTACCTCGATTATTGCAATTTTTTCTTTGATAGTTGATTTGATTTCATCATTGGGTGATTCACATGTTTTTTGTTATTATCACTGACATCATTGATGTTCTATTTCTATTTCAACCTAATGATATGAGTGTATACTGTCTGATGAATTATCTAGGCACTTTCTATAAATCACATGTCATGCATCTGTTCCATGCCATCTAGGGTGAATTATTGATTTCATGTTGTTGTGATAGATGTTGTTTTAAATTTTCATGTATTTGTGATAGATGATTTTATAGAATAGCTGTTGTCTGATAGGGTATTGTTTTTATTAGGTTTTTTTAAATAAATACCAATCATTGGTTCAGGAGGTTTTATGGGCCCCCATGGATCAGAATTTGGTGGATAATTTCCTTGTTATTCCATATATATAACTTGTATAAGATGTCAAATGTTTCACTGCGGGGAGTATGAGCCATCGCAGATCGGAATGTGGAACATTAATGTTTGTTTTTTTCTTTTTTGGGTTTTGAAGTAGTTTATGAGGCTTACTATCCGAAAACCCCTAGAATACATGGAATTTAATGATAAATACATGCCATATAACCTTTTTATGGGAAGGAAACATTTTTCTTATGTACATGTTGTGTAATGTATGTACACGCCGTGTGGTTTATAACCGTGTTGCTTCCTGTTTGGGATGAGACATGAGGTTGGAAAATCATTGGTGGAACAGGTTTTGTACCGGGTGTACACACCATGTGTATAGGCCATGTGTCCAGCCACATGACCGATGACATGAGTCGATTAAAATTATTAAGAACATGTTGTATCCATATAGAACACACCGTGTAGAGTCAGCCATGTAACTGGCTGTGTGACTAACAACATGGTTCGGTTTAGGTATTTCTAGTACATGTTGTGTCTAGCACAAATTTTCCATGTAGTCTTGCTCTAGGATAATCATGTTGTTTACATCGTATAGAAGATCTCAGGCATGGGAAGAGGATTCAAGTGCATGTTGTGTGTGAGGATAACACATCGTTGGCCTAGGGTGTTACACGTCCAGGGATGGCATGAGTACACTCCCATGTGAAGTCTTAAAAAACATGTAGTGTAGGGGAAATACATATCGTGTATCATTATATTGAAAGACATGAATTCTTTCTTTCTCTCTTTCCCCTCTTACACTTCTGAGTTTCAGTCCTTGATAATCTTGATCTAAGGTGTGAGTTTGACCTTACAGAGTAATTCCACTGATACATCCTCCCGTTTTACGCTACTTACAGGGCAGTGACCAGACATAAGACATGGCGGATCAGTAACTACTGGTAGATCATCATGTTGTGATAGTGTTGGAACCATCCGTTATTCTGGATACAGGTGCGGATGCACAGTTTAGAGAGGTCTTCATGAGGTTTATGTAGACCATCCGAGGAGTATTGTCTCTTTCCCATCAATGGCAGAGTTGACTCGAGTATTTCAACAACATCATCCTCTTACTTTCTCAAGGGATGGAGGACCTCATGCTATAGAGTCATGGTTAAAATCCACGGTATAAATCTTTTAGCATTTAGATACACCACTAGACACGAGGGTGAAGATCTGTACTTATATGCTTTGGTATTCCACCAAGAGATGGTGGGATGTGATCTCACATGAAGGACGCAAGTAGGTTATGGCTTGGGATGAGTTACAGATTTCCTTATATGATTAAATCTACCTAGAGACGTTGAGGGCTGATCGAGCGTGAGAATTCATGAGTTTGGAGTAGGGTACTCTCTCAGTCATGGAGTATTCATCGAATTTCACTGAGTTTCAGCTCATCACGCCCATCCCAGGAGGTGATGAGTTATTCTTAGCAAGGATGTTTGAGGATGGTCTCAGGCACGACATTTTTTCTCAGGCGAACATCTTCAGGATAACTTCCACCACTTCTATAGTCATCCAGGCACTGATCACAGAGCACAATCTGAGGGATTCTGGAGCTCTAAGCTAGTGCGATTTGGCATCCATAGATAGTACCCCTCAGACTGATAATAGGAAGTGCCACCGGGAGTCTAAATGTGGATATTGTAGTAGGTGGGATACATGTTCTACAAGCCAAGTTGTGTGCTACCAGTAAGGAAAGAGTAGGAAAACAAGGCCAAATTTCCCTAGATAACTAGTGGAGTGCAGATTTTGTGGAAAGATGGATCATCTTCATCTTTTTTGTCAGTTTTTCTCACCAGTAGTTAGTGGAAGAGGTTCCAATATGACTCCTCATTCGGGATTAGCACCACTAGTTTCTCCTCAGTCTAGGATCTAGAGTTCCTCTGACTATTCAGGCCGAGGCGGAGGTCATGTTTATGGTAGCAAGTCGCCAGGATTTCAGCGACAGTTGAGTGGATTAGCTCAGGGTGGTCAGGAAAGGTCACGTGGTCATGGTGCAGGCTAGAATTTTTCAGTTGAGTAGACCCGGTATGAGTAGGATACCATACCCTCTACAGTTCGAGGTATAATTCAAGTTTCTTAGTATTGGCTTCTACACTTTTTGATAAAAGGGCTTCCCCTAATTTCATATATGACGATGTTGTGGAGATCCTTGGGGTATGTATCTTTTCTTTTGATGATGTCAGGATGCTGGATATTTTTTTGGGTACTAGAACAACTAGTGTACATCTGTGCAAGGAGTTCCATCTTGAGGTTTGTCGTTGCCACTTTTTATTGGACTTCTATGTCCTTGAGATGATGGGATATGATTTCATTCTCGGAATGGACTGGTTAGTTCCCATCTTGGTTGTGGTTTATTGCAATCGATGTAGGGTGAGTTTCACATCACCAGATGGTGGATCTTTTTTACATAAGGGTGAATGGCATGCCCAGGCGAGCAGAGCAGGACCTGAGCATCATGGGTGGGCAGGCGTTACAACCCAGATTGCAAGTCTATATCTGGATGACCTTGGTACATCACAATTGGGAATCCTTCCAGTGGTCAATCATTTATGGGATGTCTTTCTAGAACACTTTTCAGGATTTCCTCTGGAGTGAGAGGTATAGTTTTCTGTTGATCTTATTCCAACAGAAGCACTGGGGTCCATTCCTCCATATAGGATGGCTATACTTGTGTTATAGGAGGTCAAGAAGCAGTTGGAGGAGTTGTAGGCATAGGGTTTCATCCGAACATGTACTTCTCCTTGGGGTTCGCATGTCCTGTTTGTGAAGAATGCAGGTGTTAACCTCCAACATTGTGTGGATTACCGAATCTGAACTAGTTGATGATTAATAATTGTTATCCCCTAACAAGGATTGATGACCTCTTTGATCAGCTTCAAGGAGCCTGGTTGTTCTCAAAGATTGACCTGAGATACGGATTTCATATGTTGAATGTCAGACCATCTGATATACCTCTTACAACCTTTTGGAGAAGGTATGTTCTTTATGAGTATGTGTTTATGTCGTTCGGTCACACAAACACACCTATAGTTTTCATGGAACAGATGGTCTTAGTGATCCATCCATACATGGATTATATTTTGGTTGTTTTGTGAAAAATATCTTGGTGTACTCCAACACTTGGCATGACCATGCCACCCATATTGATATAGTTTTGAGTGCACTGAGAAAGCATCATTTATAAGATAAGCTCTCAAAATTCCACCTTTGGATGGATAAAATTCATATCCAGGGTCATGTTATCTGAGAGACAGGAGTATCTGTAGACCCAGAGAAAGTGAGGAAAGTAGTTTCCAATGATCAGCCAAAAAAAGACATTGAGGTACAATGTTTTCTCGGGCTAGCTGGTTACTAGGGAAATTTCATATAGGACTTTTCATGATTAGCAGTGCCACTAACGGGACTAAATATGAAGGGTGTGAAGTACATGTGGAAAGATACTTTTGAGTCATCCTTTTAGGAGACTAAAGTGAGGTTGACACCAGTACCCATACAAGTATATCCAGAGTCGGGATACATTTGTAATGGGTGCTGTGATGCATCAGATATCAGGCTGGAAGCTGTTCTTATGTAGGGAAAGGATTCATTGCATGTGGGTCTCGACAGTTGAGGCCACATGAGAGGATTTACCTAACTCATGATCACGAGTTTGGCTGCATTTATTCTTGATTTATGCTATTAAAGACATTATATTTTGGTAGAGCATTCTTTGATTTTCACTGACCACAAAATGCTCATGTATATCTTTACACAGTGTAGCCTAAGCTTGAGACAACGAAGGTGGGTTGAGTACCTTCAGTACTTTGATTTTGAGCTTTCCTACATGCCTTAGAAATAAAATTTAGTGGCCAATACCTTGAGTAGGATGACTTAGATACAGGTAGTTCAGGGGGCCAGTAGTAAGCGGTAGCTTATGGATCTGTTCTCTGAGATGCATTTGGAGGTGTACGATAGATAGGGGCAGAACATTTTTTCTTCTGAAACTATTACCTCTACTCTTCTTGAATGAATAAGAATGAGGCATCTATCCGATTCTAAAGTCATTTTCCTACGGGAATTTTTGTCAGGAGATGACCCTATTCCTAGATGGACCATAAGTGAGTACGATATCCTTCATTTTCATGGGCGTGTATGGGTGTCAGCATACATGCACGAGGAGCTCATGTGGGACTTTTAGTCCTCAGTTTGTGTAGATTGTCGTGTTGTTACTAAGATGTATCGAGATCTACATAGTCAATGTTGATGCATACATATGAAGATAGATGTTGCTGAGTTTGTCATGAGATGTTCCACCTGTCAGCAAGTGAAGGCATAACATCAGTGACCAGCTGGGCCTTTTCAGTAGTTACCCATTCCTGAGTGGAAGTAGAATGATGTAGGGATAGACTCTGTAATAGGTTATCTGAGGTCTCGTTGAAGGAATTATGTTTTTTGGGATGTCATTGAAACACTCGCGAAGGTTGATCACTTCTTTCCAGCAATAGAGACCTTCAGTGTTGATGAGATGGAAAGGCTGCACATCCAAGATATTGTACAGTTACATGGAGTTCCACACTCCATTTTGTCAAACAGGGATGCACGTTTTACTTCTCAGGTCTGGTAGGGACAAAAATGGAATTGGGTACACAGGTACTTCTGAGTATGACTTACCATCCCAAGACATATGGCCAGTATGAGTGCATGATTCAAGTGTTGGAGGACATATTATGAGCCTGCATCCAATAATTTGGAGGTTCTTGGGAGAAGCACATACCTCTTGTTGATTTTTATAATAATAAAAGTTTTCAAGCACCTATTCGGATGTAACCTTATGAAGCATGATATGGTAGTCCATTCCGATCACCCCTATGTTGGATAGAGGTGGGAGAGGCAGTTATGATATGACTACATCTTGTCTAGGCGAGCAAATGTAGATAGAGTTGATTCAAAAGAGGGTGGCTACTTCACACTCATGAAAAATGTCCTATGCGGATTGATAGAGACGACCTCCTGGGATCGAGGTTAGAGATATAGTTTCCTTGCATGTATCACTGAGGTTGGGGCATTGGAGGTTTAGGAGATAGCGAAATATTTTGCTAAGATATGTTGGGTTGTTTGAGGTTATGGAAAGAGTTGGGCAGGTTGCCTATCATTTGCAGTTACCTTAGAGGTACCATGTTATGCATGACATCTTCCACCTCTCTTAGCTACATTGTTAATTGTTAGACCTTTCTCATGTTTTCCAACCCGAGGAGGTTGAGATAGTGGTGGATGAATCATTCAAGTAGTATCCTTTCCTAATTGTTGATCGCAGAGCAAAGGTTCTCAGTGGGCGGTCGGTTCCTCTAGCACTGGTGCTATGGCAGCACAGGCGAGTACAAGACGATACTTGGGAGACGGAGATCGAGGTACGATTGTTGTGGCTAGAGCTATTTAAGGATTATTCTTATACACCTCCTTTTTAGAAATTTTTGGGTATGAATTTTTTTATGGGGGATGTTTGTAATAACCCAAATCTTCTTTTTTGGTATGGGTTTTCTTTATGGTTGTTTTTTTGAAAAAGTGGTGTTTTGGGAAATTTCAGGAGTATACGTTGTGTACCCAGTTGTCGTGGGTAGCTGTGTACTGGCCATATAATTGCAATGCACATGGGACTTTGGGGTAACACAGAGGCCCCCTAAAGTGGGGCCCGGTAATGGAATGTACACACCATGTACATTTAAAGGAAAAATAGTTTAATTTTATTTTTATTTCATTAAACGGACCGGGGTCGCGTCTCGTTCATAAAACTACCTTCTTCTTGAATTGTATTGTCCAATAATGATAGAGGACGATGGAAACTCTCTGATCCCCTATCTTCTCATCCATTCTCCAATTCAACTGCCTTTGATTGTGTTGGAATCACCATGGTAAGCTCTTCTTTCTTCTAGAGCCATGTTTCTTGATTCCTCTTCTTTCATGAGATATCCCCAGTTGAACATTTTAGATGTTTTTGTTGATATATGGCATTATAGGGTGATTCGAGGCTAGAGGTTCATGTATATTGATCTTACAATGCCGAGGTATGTGATTTTTTCCCTTCTGTAGTTAGTATTTGAATATTATGTGAAAATATACCCAATACCCTAGAACGGGGTATTGCATGTATATGGATTTTATCCTTGTTAATGATTTTTATGCCTTGTGTTCCTGAGTAGAGGTTGATTGTGAATAGGGTTATTTGAAAGGATATGGATCTGTTTCCCATGCTTGTTTTGATATTGGCAATTTGGTCCAGCTTTTCATGTTAGGCCACTTTTTTTTCTATGCCTATTGTTATTAGGATGAAGTGACTTTTATCTGACATGATGTGAGACGTTATAGACTATTTAGCAAAGTAGTTCTTGATGTTTACTTTAGCTTCATTATACTATTTGTGTATAATTAAATTACACAATGTTTTGGGAACCTAGTGTAGTAGACCATGAGGGGAATGGATGTTGAGGGCTTCCCTGGAGTGTCTGTTTAATTTTTACATTGTGAGATCATAGGGGGATAGACTTTAGGCTCCCTCAGTGTGTCTTTAGTTACCTCGATATGAGGCCACATGGGGAATTAGAAGTTTAGTGCCTCCTCGGAGTTTCTATAGTTACTGATATGAGACCATATGGGGAATTGATGGTGAGGGCTTCATCCTAGAGTATTTCCTAAAGCCGAACCAGAAGGGTTAGACTGTGAGTACATCGAAGAAGGATGTTTGTGTTTGTTTGGTTAAACCAGATGGGATAGGTTGTGAATACTTCCCATAGGGTTACTTGTTTTTTATTATATTTTTTACATGACATATGAAAATGAATGCACTTGAAATTGTAGGAGTGTTTACTTCTGAGTACTTCCTTGTTTACTACTTCATTTTTCTTATTACCTACAATATATATTCACTAACTCTTAGGGATAGATCTTTTCGTAGTTTCCTACTGGGATTCGTCTCACACCTTGTTTGGTTCATACGTTTGGACCCAAATAGATTATATTGATGCATGTATAGATAAGGGTAAGTTCCCTTCTAGGTTAGGTACTTGACTGCCGTTAAGCTGGAGAGGATGGGACAAAGTTGAGGCTTGCGACACTGCATGAGTTTATTAGTTTTCTTTGTATTTTGTTTTAGTACTGTATTCTAGCATTGTGACTTGTTTTTCTTCTTTTCTAGACATATGTACCTTGGATCATTTATATATGTGCTCCAGTTCTTTATTGCTTCATTATTATGATTTTTACTTATTGCATTATATTACTTCTCATGCTATTGTTATATATTTATTTTTTCAAGTGTTACTCTTCCAATAAGGGCATAGTTTCCCCACTATCACACCCCAGGCCCTCACTACTAGTCTACAACCTCTAACATTCAACGAAATGCGCTTGTGTCCATGTGACCAACCAGGTACTGGGCACCTTTGGGTGGCAGCCGGAACTAAGACGTTATACAAATTTTTATTTTCAATCTATAATATTTAAAACTAATGTATAGCGGTTTGATTACATGGGATACCTTTCCTAATATACAATGGCCCATACAACCTCTAACTTGTAATTAGAACCCTTTTAATCATAACCATAATTTTTCTAACTCATGTAACCTATATTCCATGCATAAAACATGTTATAATTGGATAATTAAGGTTCCACAGTAAAAGTATAAGCGAAAAATTATTTAGGTTGATGAAAACACATCAAAGACAAATTAAATATGTCATAAGTGAATCTAGGCACGCTTTCATTGATCAATAAGTATATGCATGTAATCTGAAAATTTAACAAATAATTTAATAAAAAAAATAATTTTAATTATCAATATGACATGGTATAAAATCATGAATTATAAATATTCACACACACATTCTAATAACACATGAAAAAGAGGCATTACTTCGAAATAACAAAATCTTGGTATAAAAATAATCCTGAAGATAGATCCCATATTTATTTATATAATTACTTATGATAAATAAATACCTTAGCAGGGAATACCAATGATCATGTGCCAATAAATCTATGATACTTCATACATAGCCTAGAAAATTCATGTCATGTGGATTAAATGTGTATACAATGATACATGTAACAACACATTCCCTCCATAAGGATCTGATGGTAAATATCTATAAACCAATGAATCAATAAAAATTAGAAGTACAAAAATCCCCCCAGGTGAAAAAATGATAAACCCTAATATAAAACTACAATGCCATCCCTAATAACATGATATTTTTCCAGAGCATTGGATGGCCAGACCCATGAAAAAGTAATTTACCATGTACTAACACATTACTAGTCTCTAATATACCATATAAAATATGACTACAAAATGGAAAATAACCCCTATGATGCCATTTGTAATAGCCTAACACAAGATCCAGTTTGAATGGTCCCTCAATCCGGTTTTCCACTGGCCATTAGATGGACCGCCTCATTTTATAGAGGGTTCCAACTACTAGTGAAGGTTTAATGGTGGTACATTAGGGAGAAAATACCATCTTGATCAGTAATAAACAATGTAATTAAATATTAAATAAACATACTGGAATATAATAACAACTGATCATCAATAATAAATGATTGAGTACTCATACATGACATGATCTGACATAAATATAGGATAGTATATATAGAACATTGTGAGACTGAAAAAAGAAGTAGATAAATAAAAGACATTGTGGCTATCTCTGATAGAATCATGAGAAAAATCTTAGTTCTTTTTTCCTAAGCTCGATCATATCCCATAAGGACAACAACATGTAAGAGAAATCCACAAACATTATCCGATGATCATTTCGTGTTTCTAAGTACCAAACATTATCCTTAAAAGAATATGAGATATTCTTATTAGGCCACAACCAATACTTCCTATGAAAAATATATTATGTGCATATAGGATGTATTAGTGTCCTGATATAATAGGAAAAATGATATAAAGATAAATCATGTATTCCAATTTATAATCACATTATATAAAAAGAACTCTATAAAGGAAAGATAATTATAAATAGATTGAATCATCAACTATCGCGTATATTGGCATATCAAGTATAAAGAAATTATGATCTACAATGAATAATATATCTCTAACCTATAAGGCCCATGACGCTTTTCCATTGACCAAGTAATCATCCAGGAGCCCATGGAGTTCATCTATAGAAAACTCACTGAAATATTGACCTACTAAGTAGAGGACCCAACACCATTGACCAGGGTGTACTCTTACATCCCTTGAATTTAATCTATAGTAAACTCAGTAATGATTTGGGTGGAGCCTAAGTAGTGTATCCATGGTCATCCTAGAAAGCCTTATCCAAGGATCAAATCCATGGAATCTAATGAAATATTTATTTATATAAGTGTTTCATTAATTGAATACCATGTTTTGTTATACCAGTACCCTACCAAGTAATTTAATTCGACATAATTCCTATATTGATTAAAGGGTCCATGTTATTTTCTATTCTTAAATGAATTTCATTTATCACATTCCATTCTTCATTTAATCCACATATAAGATATGGTAAATGGGTCTATGATAATTTCAATTCCATTCCATTGAATAAAAACATAACCAGAATAAGTCAAGGTATTATCCATTTCATTCCAAAATAATAATTGAATTTTTTTCCTTTTTCCTTTCACTTATAATGGAAATGTTCCACCAAAGGTAGTGGACCTTTAACATTTCATTAAATTTTATTTGGATACCATTAATTAGTGGAAATATTAATACACTCCATGGGTTTGTGTAAATGTGTTCAATATTTCAAACTCACCTCGATAGTGGTTCAAGTTATGGTTGACGAACTCCAAACATGATTATGGATGTAATAACATGTTTAAATTGAGGTCTTAACATCTAATTTAATGGTATATTAATTCAAGTTGAAACACATATAACATATAGCATTCCTACCAATGGAGAAAGAAATAAAATAGCAAAACAATTAATTTAAATGTGTAGATAACCTCTCTTATTCATAGTAAGGTCCACTTGTCATATATTTGGATTTTATTTGAGTTATAATGTGAGATAATAGAAGATTCATGAAACACCCAAAAATAGGGTAAATTAGATATCAAAGATTTAGTATTCATCGTGGAAAGATATATGAAGAAAATAATAATGTTAAATCTTAGAAATACTATTAGGATTCTAAGTCATCCAATTATTCTCAATTTGGGCAAGTAATGAAGGAGATTCACTAAGGAGGAGGAAAGGGATATCATGGCATGTGTGGGCGGGTTTATGAGAAATTGTGGTGAAAAAAGAAAAGTAACTCCTTAAAGGGTAATAGAGAAATATTGATATCCCAATATTTAATGAGGAACATGTTTAGTCATAGTTTTTTGGTTTATTTTGGACTAACCTTGTATCTCTCAATGATCAATTGTCACACACTACACAGTTTGGCCGCACCATTTAATATAATAATGTGTAAACCAAAAGCTTCTATTAGTTAAGGGAACTAACATTGTGGCTAGGAAAGTGGTTTAGAAAACTATGCATTGCCTTTGCACACACCTCTATAATTTACTACATAAATTTAAAATGATCATGACTCATACCTTGCATGTCTTAACAAACTAAGAGACACCGAATTACATGGCCGCACAATTTCTTTAGAGGGGAAGTACTGTTTTTTTAAATCACATTGTCAATTTCTCTTGGAATTAAGTGTTTCAAATATAGATTCTTCTAATACACATCTGAAATCCTGAGAAACTATTTGGGCCTTAAAGCCCATCTAAAAACAACACTTTCAAGTGTTCCAATTCTCATATATACATTTTGAGGCTCATTTAACTAATCATCCTGTTGGTCAAATGAAGAGTTCAAATTATTTTAATAATTCAACTATTCCAAAAATCAGATACCCAGAATTTTTTATTTTGAGTAAGCAATTAAATTTATATGTTGAAAATCAAACACACCATTCATTGAGACGGTTGTCTATACGTTAGCATGAATGTTGTGTCCATTTTCTCAATGGACTGAATGAAAGAAAGAAAAATAATATATTACCATTTTTTATTAATTTATATGTCATATATATATAAATATTAAAAAAATTATTTAAGACAATCCTTATTACCTTCCATGAAAAGTGGATGTGAGGAATGAAACCCATCGATTCGTGTGGTAGTAGTGTATCATACCCATGAGTGGCATTATTATTTTTCAATGAGTTTGGAGGAAAATGGGTAGATGATTTATTTCATTTACTATGTCATAAAAATATCATTAATATTATATGTAATCATTAAATAAATCAATATATCCCATTATGAGATGTGGTTGTGAAAAACTAATAATATTGGTTTGTGAGGCGGTTGTCATCTGTATATCAGAATGATAATTTTGTATCCCATTTGGTGGAATAAGATATGATTTTTGATTGTTAAAATAACATAATAACATCTCGGTATATGTTATATACTGGTTTTATTATCTTATAATATATTTAAAATATCCTAGGAGGTAGAAAAAAATAAAACAAAATGCATGGTAATGAATTTTACCTTATCTTTGGAGAGACACTTTTGGTTTACAGCTAAAGACTTATTATGAGGTTTTAATAAAAAAATAAGGCCGTAATGGTTAGGTGAGGAAATGAAATAATTTATATTTATAGTTTTTTTTACAAACTAAAGGGTTTTGGAGGTGTTGAGAAGATAGAAGACTGGTTGGCCTTTTTTAAGTGAGGCGAGTGGCACACTAATAAATTTTGAAAAGAAAAGATGTAACCACATTTTTCACATGCCAAAGGATATTAAAAAATACATTATTTAATATTTGAGGTTATAAAGTCAACATATATCTAAAAAATGTATTTTTACATGTTTCTAGTTCATTTTAACCCATATCATTTTAGTTCAACCACTGATAAACTTGTTTTAACTATAACCCCAATATTTAATGTTTACCTTTTTTACTATTAATTATAATAAAAATTAATTTTATGATATTATATAATATAAATTTATCTTATTAAAATATAGATTATTTTTCTTTCAAATTTCATTCATAAAGAGGAAAAAAATTAATTTTGTATATATCCCTCAAACGTGGTGAATAACTATTTTCCAAAGTGAAAAGTTTATTTTTTAAAACAAATATTTAATAAAAAAATTTAAAATAACATTTGTTCCAATTACCAAAATTGGATTATTCGATATATAAATTTAATAATTTTAATTTTAATACAATATTAGAAGAAATTTTTATTTTTTAAAATCTTTCAATGGAATGAAAATTCTTAATAAAAACTACTATTTTTCATTATTCGTACAAAAAATTAACTTTTCAGATATTCTCAAGAAATCATGCCAAGAAAATTCTTTAAATTATGATTTTAAAAGTAGAATTTAGTTTCCAAAATATGTTCCATAAAAGTCAAAAAATAAGTTTAAAATATGTTTCAATAGACGACAGAATGGTTTTTTAAAAAATATACATTTTTAAGCATAAAATTGGTTTTATTCCTATCACTTTTCTACAAAACATAAAATGTGAATGTTAAAATTTTTATTTAATATGTGATATATTAAAATCATAAAATCATTCACAAAAAAGTGATAATTAAATTTATTAAGGTAATCACATTTTTGTGCATAAAAATAGTTTTAGGAAGAAATGTCTCCTTTTGATTGAAATGGTTTTTATTTTAATTTATAATTAATTGGTCAATAAATAGGTTATTATATATAATTATTTAGTCTATATATTTTTATAATATTGTTAATACTATTCATATTCACCATTCCAATGGATATGTGATAAATATAATATTAAATAATAATATTTCAATAGTATGTCATGTTTTGTTTAAACTAAGTGTTGTGTATAATACAAAATACGTTAAATATAGTATATAACGAAGGATAAAGTTTGTTTTTCGCGTATTAAAAGATAAACACAGTATTACATGTAGTATAATATATTAATATGGTTAAATTTAATTGAAAAATATAGATTTCAAAAAAATTAGGGTGTTACATTCTACCCCCTTAAATAAATTGTGTCCTCTCAATTTGAACTTCTTCTTTGTAAAAAGGTTCAAAAATTTGAAAATCACTATGTGGGGAACCCACATAATGAAATGGGCTAAGAAATTCCATTTAAAATGCAAGGAAGGGATGTGTGAATATCATTTAGAATAAAACATTCATAGATTCCAAATAGGATAACATGTGTGGGAAGTGGGGATTTGGACATATAAGAAAAACATAATGTCCAAATAACGATGGAGAGTGACAAAGGTAATTGATCATTAGAATTTGAATGATCATGTGAAAACCAAATCCCAAAAAACAATTAACACTGAGGTGTGAAAAGTTCATTGATATCATCTAAAATGATATAAATACCTTAACATTTTATTTAAACTTCATTTCCATAAAATTGGGTAATTTTCATGATAAGATATAAAAACTTGATTTCATTATATTTCATAAGAAAAATCACATACATTGTTTATGATTCAATTAATTTTCACATCATCTCTTACTATATGATGTGACTATGATTTTTTTTATTTTATTATCCACTAGTTGATCATAAGATACATAAAATAATGATAATTCTTTTATTATTTATCTTTTTATTATCAAAAATAGAATTGTTATCACATGCATTCTGATAACGTCAAATGCTAAACTTAATCGTTCTCATGAATGTTTAACCTTAAATCTTTTCTATGTGTGACCAAAATTAAAATCCAAAAATCCTGATATAGGATCACTAAATGTCAAAAAATTGACTTAAAATTAAAACCCAAAATATCAATAATAAGCTCTTAATAGTCACATAAAAAATATTTGAATACCATGGTCATATATTCTCATGAATCTTGGAAATAAAAAAAATACAATAAAACCTCAGTGAAAAGAATACATGATTCATCATTCCTAAAATAAAACCATATATTATTGAATATATTCCATAAATAAATGTTTTTTAAAAGTCCATCATTGATAACATATAACACTTTTTCTATAAACATTAATTATTTTGGGGGTCATCAATACTATTCTGTTGACTTTATCCATCCCATTCATCTCTTTATCCAAACTAAACAAAATTTTCTCAACATTAGGAACACATTAAGGGTTATCTTATTTTGGTCAGGTTTTTTCTAAACAATAACTCATTTAGATTAAATAAATTTTCTATGAAGTTGGTACCATTAACCGTATTATGGAAAATACATAATGAAACAATTCTATAGAACAATAATTATATATTCCATCATTAATATAAAATAATAATACAATTCACATACAAAAACACTTCAATCATTCAACTTCATTCTTAATCCATTAACTGGGACTTATCATATCCATCCTTAATATATATATCCTTATATAAGTCGTAGTTGGTCTCTTCATCATCAACATATAGGAAACTGAATATTTTTTCTTCTTGGTCTCAAGCACCCTAACTCTCAATGAAACCTATTATTATATTCCTTGCTGACTCTATGGTGTGGTTAAGGTTCATGATCGTAACTGTATATCCTGATAACAAATTAGGAATAATCAGAATATCCTTTACTCTATTCATCACCCCATTTGGTTTCTAATCAACACATTTTATATCACATTCACTATTAATCCAGTTCATTATGGTTTCCTCCACTGACTAAAACACAAAATCATATTGTTTGTGGAAATATCTAAAGTTGGAAACCGAATAATCATTAAAAACGAATTATATGATGTCGAAATCATGACCCACTCACTTATGTATTGGACACTTTAGGATTGACAAAGGTTATTCATATAAATTTTATAAATCCTTCATTATGGTTTTTAATGAGTTTTTTAATTTAAAAGTCAAATCACCTTGGACTAAAAAACTATGTGTGCATCAACTGTCGTAATCTTGTACAAGGGGATTATTGATTCTAGTTCAATGACACCTTTATGAAGTCATTATCCCAATGTACCACTATAGTAGAGACACATCCACGAGTAGTATCTGGATAGGGATATAATTTCTTTGAAACCAGTTACCCAATCCTTTACCCAAATCTAGGTCATTTTCCTATAAATAAACTCATACTTTGACTTATCCTTAGATGTATGCATGAATATATCCATATAAATATTCATAGGGATCTCATCAATGTTTTCTTATCCAAATTTCCAAAGTATAGACTATTTTTTCTCTAATACAAACTGTAAAGATCCAAACATATAATACAAAGATATTACAACTGAATAGAAAAATATTCATTATATAATATAAATATCTGTGATAGATTTTCTTTTTAGTGCCATTGGAAACATTGACACATAAACAGCTAGTCCATAAGTGAGCTCTGTCATCTCCCACAAAGTTATTCATAACTAGAAGACTTATTATAAATTTCATACATAATACCAATCATCGTAACCTAGAGAAAGGAGACATAAGAAAGGGTAAGCTCAGATTCATGGTAAGGGTACTCAAGGGAGACATCAATATATCATGAGCATAAGGTTAAGATAAAATGATTTTTCCATTTGATAACAAAGCCCTACATATCATAGATCATAATTTGGAGTCATTGAATAAATATACGAATTTCATTATACATATATCATAATGTCATAAAATAATATGAGCCATGAGAATATAACATTGGAATAAGACATTCACAAGTGTAATTCACATAATCCTAAAAAATTATTTCATTACTAGACAAGGAGCATTTCTAAAACTAACATAGTGGAATTGGTTTACTCCCTAAACAATAGTAGTAGTCAAGGTTTACTACCAAGACTATCATAGTCTAAAAATTCCCTTCCTAAACAAATTTTACTATACATTCTAGTCGTATTTATCTCATGTGATAGAAACCATTGACCATTTCATTAGAGGAAGATATAGGTCTCAGCTGTAAAAAATGAAAATAACATATATTTGTTCCACAATATCATAAAAATTTCATCAAATCAAAAAGAATGAAAATAAAAGGGTTTTATAAAAATATAATAATATAATAACCTATGTAAAAGAAATATGTTTCATAATCATTTCATCAGTTCATCATTACATGACCCATGTAAAAATAAGTATGTTTCATAAGAATCATGTCACCATAAACCTAAACCATTCAGAGAAACAATAATAATTGTATACATGGATCATATTCCTATTAAATCATAAATAACATCAAACGATGACATATTAGATGGAAAATAATTTTGAGAGATTAAATGGAACATTTCTTGAGTAATATAACCTTTCTTAAAAAATACCATTTTTAACTAGAAATTCATACAATTTTACAGAAATAAAATTATTTGAAAATTACCTCTAAAACATATAAATGATTTTTTCAAATAATATAAAACATATCCTGAGGAATATATCATTTCAATATTGATTTTTTAAAAACTGATAAAACATTTTCAAAATCATTTTCTTTGAAAATAAACACTCAAATTTATAAAGGAATATAAAAAATATCTAAAACATCTCTTGAGTAAAACAGTCTTAAAATTATGAAAAATATGTTTTAAAATATTAAACAATATAAAAATCCTATTCTTTAAAAAAACATGGAAACTTATAAGGGGTGTTTTAAAAAACATTATAACATTTATTCTAGAAAATTTCCTTTTCAATTTAAAATAATTAAATATAAATCTAATAAAACATTTTAGAAATCGATTCTTTTTAAAATTTAATTTTCATCTTATAAATTAATCTTTAAATTAACGAGTCTGTTATGATTGTATAAAATACCCTTAATTATGTACACCATATAACAAATATTACTTTCAAATTTTCAATAAATTCTAAATAGACATTGTTCTTTGAAAACTACATGAATATTCATTTTAAAAGACCTTTTAAAAGTTAAAAATGAGTAAAAATATATTCAATAAATCCTTTTAATGATCTTAAAACAATTTTTAATTTTTTAGAAAACATAGATTTGGAAGAAAAAAAGTTTTTCGACCGAAGAGAGAAAAAAAGTCGATTTACATTAATAACATTTTCTGAATATTTAGTATATAAAGAGATGAAAACAAAGGAAAACCATATATTCTTATGAAATACCATTAAGAGAATATATTTAATGTTTTTATTTAAATATGGATCATAATATTTCATAATTGAAATCATAACATAATGAATCCTGATAAATGATGACATTGTACTATAAAACCATTACCACTTTGGTTACACTTAAACATAACCCCCATGAAATAATAACATTAAATAAAATTATAAATTATATTTAGAATAAATTATTATATGATATTACATGTAAAATAGGATTTATAAAATCCTCATAAAATATTATAGGTGAAAAATATTGCGTATGTCTCAAAAAAGAAAATTCTGATAAAAATCCATTATTTCATTAGAAATAATTTCAATCATAATCCCCAAAAAAATAACATAAAATGAAAATTTAAACTTAATTTAAAAAATTGTATTCATTATATAACATGTAAAATGTAAATTATATACACCACACAAAATAAACAAGTGGTGAATATGGCACACATCTCCTAGAAAAGAATGAGTGACTATTAATCCCTTACCTTAAGTCTTGACTTATTTACCACATTCAAAAATATTATATAATAAAAATATTATTATTATAATTATTTTAAATAACCTTAATATTATATATAATATTATATATTATTTACATGTGACTTTTTATTACCCAATTTTTAATATTTCTTTGTTAAAATCATGGTTCAGATAAAACCCATTTTTTCATGTATATTTTGATTTGTTAGTTTTTTTCTTTTACATTGATCATGGTTCCATAATATTGAAAATTATAACCATGATATAAATATCATATATATATATATATAATATATTTATATTTATATTAATCAATAAAAATTATATATAGAAAATGAGATACACCATTCCTTGAGATAGAAGGTCATACGTACCCATGAACATTGTTCCCATTAAATTGATTAATTAAAATAAATAAATGTAAGTAATGTATTCCCAAGAAATTGAATTTTTTATTTCGTATATATATCAATTTTTTAATGTAAAATGTTCCTTAGAAACTTCCATTTAAGGCGTACATGAAGAAACAATCACATCACATCGCGAGCCAGTAATCGGCCGCACACACTAGCAACATTATTGTTTTTGGAAATGTTTATATATATAAATTTGTATGTTTAATTACAGATAACTATTTATATAATATCATCTGTATATTATATAGACATTTAATCCACCATTATATTCAACTGTGATAGTCGGTGATGGAAAATTAATAACATCGTTTAATGAGGTGGTATTCTATGGTACATATACATAATGATTTCAGGTCCTATATTTTTGGAAGAGGACATGGATTTAGGTTTTTAAATTAAAAAAATAACATATTAGTATATATTATATGTTTTCAATATGTTATCATATATGAAAAATAATTAATGTGGGGGAATTTGAAATAAAACAAAAATGCATGTTAAGGAATTGTAACTCTTCTTCATAGGGAGTCTTTTGGTTTATAAAGAAATCATTTTTAGGATGTATTCATCACAATAATAAGGAATATATTATTAGGTTTGGGAATTAAATAAATTGTCAATATATGAGGTGAGTGACACAATTGTAATTTCCAAATAACAAATTTGTGACCACATATTTCACTTGAAAAAAGGATCCAAAATGGGCCATTATAGAAATTTATAGGTGATACGTTATATATATTTCCATAAAATGGGATTTGGAAAAGTTTCTATTTAATTTTACCCCTTATATTTGTAGTTTAATCAACTAATAAACTTGTTTTAACATTTACTGTAATAATTAATTTTAACTTTTTAATATTAATTATGGTAAAAAATAAGTAAAAATTATTATATAATATAAATTATCATTTTTCAAAATATTTAATATTTTTTTTAATTTCGATTTATGTAAGTGGAAAATTTAAATTTAAATTTAACCTCATTGATGCGAAGAAAAAGCATTTTTCCAAAGAGAAACGTTTCAAAATATTAAAAAGTTTTTCTATCAAAATTCAATCTAAAATTTAATCCAATTATATAAATTGGATTAATAGATATAAAATTAAACTATTTATGATTTTATACACAAATTAAAAAAATTATATGTTTTAAAATGTTTTAAAATAAATTAAATTTCTTACTAAAAAGTTGAATTTTCATTATTCATCATAAAATGTATCTTTTCAAAAAATTATGAACAATAAAGACCAATAAAATTTTTACATTGTTATTTTAAAAATGACCATTATTTTTTAGGTAACTATTATAAAATTGGAAGAATATTTATTTTTAAAAAGATATGTAAAAGGATACAAAACTACTTTTTAGAAAAATACAGTTTTAAGTGTAAAATTGGTTTTAATATTCTCTATTGTCATAAAAACTCATAAGATAACTGTTAGAAATCTGATTTTATATATAACATTTAAATTTATTTAAATTGATTCAAAAAAGTGATTTTTTTTATTTTATTTATGTAAAATGTGCTTCTATCCCTCAAAATAGTTGTTTAGAAACAAATTTCATTTAATTTAAAATGGTTTTTATTTTTATTTTAATTTATTGGTCACCAAAATATTCATTATATATAAATTTATAAACCAAATATTTTTCTAATTTATTTAATCCTATTACTTCATTGATTTCCAACATCTAGTTGATAATTAACATATTAAATAATAATATTTTAATTATATGGCGTGTTTTGTTTATACTTTGTGTTGGGTATAATTGAAAATACACTCAATGTTTTCTCTAACATTACCTAAACTCAGTTTAGTGTGTAATTCAATCTACACTCATGTTTTTATTTAACGGAAAATGTTGAAATAATTATATGTAACAATAAAAAAATATTTTATAAAATTCTAAGTGTGTTACGAGGTAAGAGTTAATTATACCCTTTTCTATATTTTGCACATCCTTAACCAAGAACCGATGAAATGTGGTATTAAAAACTATTATAGGATTCCTAGGAGGGTGACCATATTTTTTTATGGTATTGGAACATGGTTTGGGTCATGAAATCTCTGAAGCTCATTGACTTTAACGTGAAACCATGTGGTAGGATGATCCATACCATTTTCATCCATGTATATGATGTTAGAATGATATGTGGTTTATTAATGATTGGCCCTTTATTGATATTATTCTCACATGGGTCCATTAGTGACTCTGAGGAATTCTTCATTATAAAATTTTTATTATGTCTGGCTCCAAATGTTTCATCTTGGTTTGACTTTTTGTTCATTTTTAGGACATGTATTGTATGTAACTTGCATAGCCTTTGGAAATTTGTTACTGGTATCGAGATGATCAAGTGAAGAATTGGACTCGGTGAAATGTGGTCTAAATTTCCTTTAATGTGGGTCTGGCTATACCTATTTACTAATGTGAATATGTGGCTAGTTACCTAACTTGACGCAGTCCAAACACCCTTAAATGTGTTGTAGCTACCAATGTAGAAGAATTCACATTAGTGGATTATTGGTACATACTAATATGGGATTATTTTTTACTTGGGAATTGGGGGATTAAAAGGATATCAAGACGAGTATTGACATGGTGGAATGAGTGGATTTTTAGACTACAATTATTGTATTAGTGGGGTGAGATATCTTAATCATATTGCGAGATATATTGACTTATTTGGCATCCTTTCTAACAATGAGATGAAGTAGGTGGGGCTGATATTCATAGAGACTTAGTTAGTGCATGATGTCTCCACACATGTATGAGTTTACATTTTTTGATCATTTTACTATATGATGACGTATAATTTTATATTTATTTTTCACATAGGTTATTGATGAATAGGTGTTGTCCTACTGAGTCTTATACTCACACCATACTCAACCATTTATGTTTTCTTGTAGATTTCATGACTAACATCCTAAAAAATGGAATGTTCTTGATGGTGGCTGACTATGTACATGATCATGGAGTTGGTGGTGGACCAAGATATACTCCATATGACCTATTTTTTACTTATTTATTGACTTATATTTCATTTATTTGGATTATCATACCACTTTGGGAACCCATTATCTTTTGTATGACTTGTACACCATATTTTTTTTCTTCATGATTATTATGATTATTTATTATTTTTATAAAAATTATTACATTATTGATAATAATATACTAAGGGTAAAGTCTCCCACTGGTCAATTAGTCACACCCTGCTAGTTGGCAGCATCTTTCATGTGGGGATGGGAAAATAACGACATTTGGAATTATATCTTAGATGGGTTATTGGATTTGTGATGTTATAATAACCTTATTCCTCATACAAAACTCCATAATACTCACAATGTTGATAATTTAATGAATAAATAATCTTCTTCATCAAACTCAAAATGCATCCATATTTATTCCATGTAATATTTCTGATTCCTCCTTACAGTCCTCATATTTTTTTATATGTTTTTCACCATCACTAATATTTCTCACAGAAACTCAGGGCCCATGAGTGTTGATTCAATTGGACTTTTCAAGAACAATTTATACCTAAAGTGTCTCCCATTAAGAACCTAGAATAGTTCTGTACTTATGGTGGAGTGGTAATTCCTACTGCATGAAAAAATCACCAAGGGTAGGTGATCCTTGAAGTTGAAGCCAATGCAATACATGAAATCTGAAAGCATGCTCTCTGGAACCAAAATTCTTTGCTGTTTTTGGAAATATATATAGGGGTGGAACATAATGATCAGCCACAAGTATGTCCCATATTCTTCCTGAGATATGCTTGGAAATCCTGATTTGAATCAAAGATCATAGTCTGAGAAGACCATTGGGGGAACTCTATGAAACCAAAATATATATTGTATATAATGGTGTCTCAAAATCTCCACTAAAAACTATTCTCTATTGAATATAAAGTGGAAAAACTTTTTGATTTGATCTATAATAAACTATATAGCATCCTTACCTCTAGTTAATCACATAATCCATGTAAGTGTATCCATAAAAATACCATCGAACCTCCACTCTAATGCCTGAAGGGGTTGATTGAAACTCGTTGGAACCTGGTTCTTAGTATTCATCCACTAACATGTGGGGAATCAAGAGGAAAAATCAGCTACAAAACATTTTCTTATTATCCATTTGAACTGAAGATGAAGGTATTCATACCTATTTTCCACTCCGTGATGTACAACTAAGGGGGATGTATAAAACCTTTTCAATACCTCTACTCACACTATGATTGATACCATCATCGATCCTCTAAAATGTATGATGTTTCCTGACTTTATAAAAAATCCATCAAGAGCATATAAAATGGATATATATTCACACATGGTGTCACAATTGATATCTATAAGTTGATCCTCTCTTATTTTTTGAATAAGTAGAGGGGTAACAACCATTAAACCGGAGTTAAGTTGCACATCCTCATCCACAATGGATATCTAAAATTATGCCAAATACTCCAGCACCTCACTCAATTACTATGAATAGGATCTCCTAATATGATAAAATTTATTAACATTCACTGTTTTGGGTGTATATACAATTTCAAAATCACTATAGTATAAGAACACTAGGTATCACCTATGTCTCAGGTTAAGATCACTATATGAAAAGATATACCAAAGACTCTTTTTGTCAGAGTATATGATAAATTTCTCTTCTATAATGTAGTATCACCACTTATTCATGGAAAATAACACTAATCCTAGCTATAAACTAATATTTACGTAGTTTTATTCATGGGTTCTCTACTATCAAGACCCATAAGCAATCACTGCATACCTCTACATTTGAATACATCTAATCCTAGTACTAGTTCTAGTGTCATCACAGAACACCACATACGTGACACTGACTTCTGGTAGTCTAAATATTGGGTAACCTATCAACCTATAAAAAAATCCTAAAAATACATGATAGAATCAATATATCTATGTGATAGGAAAACCCTTTTAGGTCATGTTAAAATACAGTGAAGAAAAACATGATAATTTAGTAAAAAATCCTTGTTAGTAGCATACTATCCAAACAAAAATTTGTACCTTAGTCACTCTCTAGGGTGTATCCCAATATAGAACCACATTAAACTTTTTTCATGTCCCCTAATATCCCCTCACATGATATTTAATATCCCATAAAGTGAAAATCTCAAAAATAAAAATAACACTTTGAGAGCTTCGTATAAATCTGTTTCTCTCAAATTGTGACTTAGAACATCCTTAAATGTATCATGTTCTCCCACTATGATGTTGAGTATACCTGGATGTCATCCGTGATGACTACCATTAAAGGGTCTAATAAGTTATGAATGTTCCACTTTGTAATCCCAAGAAAAATATTAGGTAGATCATTAGCATTCAAGGAATCACAAAATACACATAGAGATCATAGTATTATCAAAATATTTGTCTTCAGTATATCATCTTCTCAAACTCAATGTTTTTGATAACCCAACTAGAGGTCAATATTAAAGAACCACCTCAACCCTTTTAGCTTGTATGATTGGACATAAACTCTCATAAGTGGATATTTATTCTTGATGGTCACCTAATTTATGTTACGGTAATCCATACATAACATCATTTCCACATCCTCCTTCTGGGTGGACAACACTAGGGCTACCCAGAGGGACAGACTACGTTCAAAAAAATTCCATTATCTGAAGAGCCACCATTGATTATGAGTTGTATATTTTGTCAATAATTATACTTGATTTTAAATTTTGGTCAGTAAAATATCAATATTTCATTTCTATCAATATGTTGATGAAGTTTAAATGAATGATGTTTTCGGAAGTTCTGATAAAATATTCATGATATCCAATCATGATAACCATGTGATTTTATCTTGGATGAAGTGATATAGAAGAAATTACCCATGTTTTATTGTCGTTATGAATATCTTTTAAAAACATTTAATTTCTAAGCCCAACGATTGATGAATGGGTCTACCTGTTGAGGAAGAAATTCCAGTGGGAATCATATTGTTTACAACGATTATTAGATATTGAATATTTCAATAGATTTTATATTCCAATATGTAAATAATCATAGTAATTAAAGATAACGATTCAAAAAAATAGTTTTCATTATGAATATTTAATTTGATTTTTTTTGATATTTTGGTTTGTAATTTTTAATTTTATATGGAATATTTCACTACGACATAATCAATATGCTGAAAAATAATTTGGTGAACCATAAGGCAACCAAAGACCTCTTTAAGGACATATAAAACCTAATAGGTCAACCATAAGGGAGGAAGTAAACCCATACATCCTATAGTGGAATATATAGGGATCGTAGATCCCACTGGGAGTGCATGGAGGTATCACATATTGTTTGATAATAACACCCATAGAGGAATCTGCATGGAAGACATGGAGGTTCATGGTTAGACTACGTAGTTGAGGCACATCACGTAGAGGGTGTGTGTAGTGTTATGGGTGTCCAATCCCACAATCATCTCAATAAAGGTATATGAATCAAAATAAATGTTATGTTTAGATCAATATAACATATGTTTGATAAGGGATGGGTGTGGATCAGGTTAATGATCACATATTTTTTAAAAACATTTCTATTCTTTAGAATTGATCTCAACCCTCTGATCAAGGTTGGCGATATCTTCAACATTGTTGAAACTCTACCTTGAATATGATAGGTATTAACAGGCCATGAAGTCTTTAACATATTTTAATCATGTGATGCACATCCCAGGACAATTTAGATGTATTTTTGAGAAGAAAAATATTCAATGAAAATATTTAAATTTATACTTTGCATGCATGAAATATTTAAAAGGTGGATATTTAAACGAATGAAAAAAGGTTCAAAATTCCATATATGGGAATGTATGAGTCTGATCTTATTAAATGGGATGGATAATTATTATAGGACCACTTACACGATGTGATTTCTTCATAAAGGATGTGTTCTTTTAACATCATGTATCCCATGTTTCCATAATATAAATGTTGAGAACAACGGAAATTAAAGATATTATTTGAAAAAGTAAAAAACCAAAGATTCTATGTTGATCAATGAACAATGGATAAGAGATGATCCTTGCCTAAAAATACTTATGTCGTTAGTGTATGAGACATTGTTTCTATTTGTGTGTTTTATGAGAGATCCCATTTTATGAAAACATAGAATCGCCATGCATTCTTTTACAAAAATATGTAAGAAACTCTAAAATCCAATCATCTATGAGAATATGAGAGTTTCATTCTCATATATAGCATAAATATGTTCAATGAAACATTTATTTTTTTTAAAACAACTAATTATGTGAACGAATACATTGGTTACATACTCCCACTATGTTACATAAAGAATATGGAAATGATTCTATGTAAATCCATTTAGTGGTTTGTCAGAGGAATAAATTCCATGATCTTATTTGGGGATGAATAATATTAGGCATAAAATCCCTAGCTGGGTTATGGAAAATCTCATACGCAGAGGATCATGAGTATTTTTTGAAGCATGCAACGACCCAGATTTTTATAATGTTACAAATCATTTTTTTCAGTTAAAATCCCATTTTTTATCAGTGTAAAAATGATTTATTGAATATGGATGGTTTCATGAGAATATGAGGAATTTTTTGAGTTGAGTGCACTTCGAACTGGAAAAATAGAGTGGGACACTTGGTTAGAAAACACTTAGTACTAACTGTGTGAATCAACCATGCAGGGCAGTTGTTTTACAAGTGAGTCCACACAGTTTGTCTAGAACTATGTAAGTCATGGAACATGCCTATGAGGGATTGAAGTGGTTTGTGATAGAGGAATTTCAAATGTCTTGTGGATTTTTAAGAAACCCATCTCTATTGGTTCAATGTAAATGGCATGAACACTTTTTTCACATAGTTTTTCCAACCATGAATCCAAACCATGAATCCCCATTTTTAGGGTGATTTTATAAAATTTCTCCTCAAATTTTTCTAACTTAAAATCCTTCTTCCCCCATTAATTTCAAATATATAGGCCTTCAATCCCTCTCTTGTGATTTCTTCCTCCTTATCACTTAGGTATCTTGATTTCCCCTCCTCCAAACTCTAATTAGATCACCATCCAATGCATTGGTATGCTAAAGGTATGCTCAAAAAACATATTTCTTCAATTCTTAGTTACATTTCCCTTATCTTTCTCTATTTTGGTGCGATATCATATGGCCTATTTTTAGGACATTTTTCTATTTTGGAATTTTCATCCATTATACTTTGATCCTGAAGCTAATGTTAGAGAAGGATTCATCTAAGGACCTATGTAGGAGGTCTAGTTATTTTCCTTAAAATTTAATGTTATTAAATAGCCTTTAACATTGTAAATCATGGGCAAAAATTCCATGATTCGCCTAAGAATGTGTATCCCATTTATATGTTAATGTACGTAGGTTGTTATAATCTTGTTGTCTTATATTAACATGTTAGAGAAATTATTCGTCATTGAACACCTCCCCTTTGGGTGGGAAGGATTAAACATCCCACTTTTATACAATGTTTGAGGATTCAGACCACCACCTAAGTGGTTTTTCTTCGCTCTTAAATGTACTCACCTTTCTCAATTAAATTAAAAGTTAAATTTTAATCTATTGGAAGTAAAACCATAAATTCATGATGTCCATGGATATTATATCTTTTTTCAGAATACATGTTACATTACATGAATCATGCCTAATGATTGTATTAATTTAGTCTCTTTGAAACTGGAAAACATTGGAAACTGGTTTATAAAACATCTAAATTATCTTCTGTTGTTTCATTTAAATCTAGAACCCCTTTCTGTCTTATCTAACTTAGTACCCATATTCATATCCGATGGAAAAGGAACATAAAAATGGGATATCTCATATGCTCAGTAAAGGTAAATAAGAGAGATATCAATCATATTAGAATTACACTACATAATGACCTAAAACATGAAAATCATATCTTATATATCAATGATCATGAAATTTATGTCATCGAATAAATCATTAAATTTAATAAAGAATCATTGAAAATATTACCAAACTTCATAACCTATGAAATATAATTTTTGGCATACAGATTTACATACAAAATCATTTTATATTAATCAAGACTCATATCCAAACCATCATAGCGGATAGAGACCATAACCGAACAGAGTTCACTCCCCGTTCTAGCCCCATGTTGCTGAAATTTTTTTACTTATCATTTCATCCCTACATGACATAACTATGATCATTTCACATTCAATCCACATATTTCAGAACCGGTATCATTTCCAATTACATCTATGGATTACTGAACCGAGTATACTCTTGTTACATCCTAGTTTATCTCATGAGATATAAATATTTACCCAATTCATTAGAGGGAGATATAGGTCCCACCCATCATATAATGAAAACCATACATATTTTTTCCCCATGAAAATAAATCATTCAGCAAATCATAACCCAAAGAATAAAATGGGTTACTTAAACATCACTCAATCATAACATTATCCATGTAAAACAAATGGATTTAATAAATAACATTATATCATGAATATAATATAACCATTGAATTAATAGATATAGAATAATTGCGAGATATACCCAATAAAACATAATTAACATCGTCGGATGTAAATGGAATGTAATATTGATATATCACCTGAAAAGGGTTCTTGGGGAAAAACCATTCTTCTTTGAAAAAATATTTTTCCTTTAAAAATGGCACAATTTTAAAACAAAAAAATCATTGAATATAACGTTGAAATATTATAGGGGAAACATCATAGAAATACGTCATTATGAAAGCATAAAAATCCATTCATGCAATTTAATAAAAAATAAAACATTCATCACACACTTTTGTGGGAAAACTCAAAAAGTATCTTGTTTAGAAGAAAAAAGATATATTAATTTAAAACCATTCAATAAAAAGACAAAAAAATTGTTTAATAATGACTTTAATCATAAATATGAGAATAATAAGCACTTTATGAAAAAAATTTGTAAAATAGGGACATGGATGATAATTATATCTCAGTAAATACTTACGTATAAGTAATCTCAGATAATAATGATATTGATATATTATCCCTTACCTTAGGACTGGGTTCCATCATATGTTTCAAAACTACAGTATAATGGATTAAATAGTATTATAAACTTGATCCATGACCATATTTATAATAATTATATCATATGTTACCATATTATCACCCATTTAATAATATTTCATTATTACTCTTCTTTCAGGAGTTATTTGTTTCTTATTTTGTCGTACAAATCCAAGTAATTCTTCATGGGTTTCCTTTATATCACTTATATAATTATAATAATGTAATATATATCATATTTATTCATTACAAATATTTATATAATCATATATTAAATGGTGATCATGGATAATAAATCACTTCGGGTTGTGGATTTAGGTTCTGAGCACAGTAGAAGCGAGGGAGGGACAACTCCCAACTTTTTATTTATCTATCATCAATGAAAAGTCTAGGATATATGTGATGATGAATTCCTAGATCCTAGGAATTGAATCAAATAAATAAGAAAAAAGGATTAGAAATACTAATCCAAGATTGAGGATCAATATATATATTATAAATAATTCAATTAAATAATAATTACTTCCATGGTTTATTCATTCTTCATTTATGTGTTTGAACAATGATATATAGTTCACCATCATTGTGTAATAGAAATCAAGGGTAGATCTCCTCAATTGGTGATCCACACATGTTCCAAAATTCTCATGAAATTACTGAAGGAATCTCTTGGAGCAAGCATGGAATATCGTTTCTCTTACATCGTCCGCCTCCGATCACCTTGAAAACTACTTACTAATCATTTTACTCGATCCGGTGGAGGAAGGTACCTCTCATTTTTTGAGAGAATTATTTTTTATGGATGATATCTATAGGTTTTAAAGGTTTTTCTAGAAAATGGTATGCACCACTATATAGGCGTTGTTTAGTATTCCATTGGGAAACAAGATAATAATGTAACTGGACATTTATTTCACATGGGTAATAATAAAAAAATTCACAAGTGGCTTTAATTATTACATTAATCCTCGTGAAACCCCAATGTCAAATAATAATAATAATACTATTATTTCATGCCATGTGACTAACGTGAGAGTTAAAATTTGAATTTATTTAATTAAATAATATTCAATATTATTATTTCCCACTGGACCATTAAAATTGGTCCTCTAATCCTCCTAAATATTTATTAATTATCCTAACCACAAAATATTCTCTCGAATACCTAGTGATAGAATAAATTAGATTAGGCATACATGAATAATTATTAAACCATGATCAGGAATAATATTTATTCAATATGACAAATAATAAATTATTTACCTGAGATTATCGATACACATAGTGTGTGTGACTGTCTAGGTCTCTTTCTTAGTGGCAGTAAGTAGAGTAGCATAAAATCCATGGTTAGCATCTAGCTACAAGATAGGTAACCCATAGAGATATAATTTAATTTCACAATGATATTTCATGTTATACAACTTTTTACCAGGTAATGTGATATATTTACCAAAATATCTTTAATCGAGCATTTTGCATGCATGTTCCATACACATATATGCTCAATATCGCTTTCACTAACTTTCCAATAACAGAACATTCTTATTGAATCCATGGCCATGTATTTATTTAGTTTATATCATTTATATCAAATGGATTGAGATATTAACTTCCAATAGTGAAAAAAAGTGATAAATAATTTCCTCCATTATTCATTAATGTAATATTATTCATGATTCACCCAACGTATCATGCCTCGTTGAAAACATATGTCATCCCAATTTTCATAAATACATCAATGTACAAGACTCATAATATCCATTAATAAAAATTTTAATGTCTATGGACCAATAAACATGTCCACATAGAGGAACATCCAATGGAACTTATAAATATGGATTTCTTCTTGCCGGTTCTCATTCTCATAATATTGTGCTAGATATCACTAAGGGAGAACACCATGAAAAGGTTCCTCAAAGTCCAATGAGTATCCACCCTTGATAGAATGTATAATTTGTTTCCCTCAAATGATATCATCCATAAATATAGCATATATATAATAATAGTGTCATATCACTTCCAGGTTCTCGTCACAGTGGGGAATTGCTACGAACATTTAGTGCAACAACTAATCTTAGGAAATTATCACATTCACTGTTACACATAAGAACAACCCATATGTCATAATGAATTTATTAATATTAAAAAACCTTGAATATTAGTTATCTATATGTTCATAGAAGATGGTTCTTGGAAACCAATTCTAAAAGACTCCCTCTTGAAATACATCCAACTGCTAACAACATTCAGTATGCTAGTTCTCACATGATACTCATACTTCTGTCGTGATAGGCCTTTAGGCAAGGGTTCTACCACATTATCCTCCATGGATACTATGCTCACTAAAAATTCACCACTATGATCAAAATCATTCAATATTTGATATTTAGTGAGTATTTTATTTATCTTTTGATGTGACCTAGACTCTTTTTCAAGAGTCTTCACTGTAGTATTATCACAATACAATTTGATATGGTATCTACGGCCAGGTACCACATCAAGATTCTAGATAATATTCAGAAACCAAACAACGTATTTGGCTACATAAAAAGGATCTATATACTAAGACTCCATTATATAATTGGTGAAAATTGGATAATTTGAACTCTTCCAACTCACAGATCCACCGTTGAGACCAAAAACATTCCCAGATTGCGATTTCAGATCATTCTGATCCGTCTTAAAATTAGCATCAGCATACCCTTTGATGAAAAGATCATATTTCTCCTGTATATCTAGGATCATATTCTTACTTCCTCTCAAATACTTAAAGATATACTTAACAACAATCCAATGTTGTTCTACTAGACATGGGTTATATCTTCCTACCATGATCATTGCATAAGAAACATCATGTATACTATATAACATGGCATACATGATTGATCCTATCTCCATAGTATATGTGATATTACTCTTTCATTGTGTATCTTATTTTATCTAGGGATAAATTTTCATAAAAATATGTAAGTCATATGACAGCGGAACCAATATTCTTGTGGATTGTTCCATACCAAATCACTTTAGTATCTGGTCAATATATGTACATTCATTAAGTCCAAGTTGCATTTTGGATCTTTCATGAATGATATTAATCCCTAGAATATAGGCTGCTTCACCCAAGAATTTCATGGTGATGTAATTGTTTATTCCATCATTAACTAACTATAAGACTAGTATATCATTTCCAATAAGTAATATGTCATTATCATATACTACAAGGATAAGGACCACATTACCACTAATCATTTTGTACACATATGACTCACATTCATTTTTAATGAAACCAAATTCTCTCATGGCTTTATCAAATTGAATGTTCCATGATTTAGATGTTTAAATCAATCTATTAATGTATCTATGAGACTTGAAAACCCTTTTAGAATCACTTGGTGTCCCAAAACCTTCTAGTTATGTCATATAGAAATATTCCAGAATGATCCTATTAAGGAAGGTTGTTTTGACATCCATCTACCAAATCTCATAGTCATGGTAATATGCTAACGAAAGTATGATTATGATGGATTTAAACATGTAATATCATGAAAAGGTTTCATCCTAGTAAATTCCACAATGCTGTTTAAACCCTTTATCCAATATCCTTTCTTTATAGGTTCTAACATTACCTTCCTTGTCTAGTTTCTTCTTGAACACCCATTTACTTCCATCATTCCTTACATCAACTGGCTCATCGACTAGAACAAAAACATGGTTATGATGCCTGTAATCCTTCTTATAATTCATATATTCTATCCATCATATATATTTTTAAGTCTCTACTTCCACCTTGAGGGAGATAGTTTCATCATTGTCCAATAATAATGAGTCACCATCCTTAGTGACTAGTCAAACATATTTTTATGGTTCCCTTATATCTCTTACACACCTACATTATACTTGTGTTGGATGAACTATTTATTCCATGGGGACATGTGGAACATGTTATAGTACCAAATCATGTGTACCTTGATCATTAGCTTCATCAAAGTCATTATTTATCCGACTATTCTTTTTTGGAGGTGATCCCACTTAGAAAAGATGGATTTTCTCACGACAATCACTTCTAGTCTGTGGGGTTGTATAGGAAGTATTCCTCAATTTCATTGGGATACCCAATAAAGATACACATTGTGACACTTCATTCTAGTTTGTTCCCAGAGAAATCCGTAACAAACTCCTTGCATCCCTATACACATGTATGCGACAAAACATGTTTCTTTCCACTACATTGATCAGAGGGACTTCTGTTTTATTCTTTATTTGGTACTTAGTTTCATTTTTATGCCACATTTTGAAATGTATATACCCCAAAGGATAACAAAAGATATGCATGAATCATCATTAACTATTACAGGTCCAACAATTTATGGTTCCTTCTTTCAGTTACATCCTTCCACTATAGTGTATATGGTATAGTGAGTTGGGGTAGAATTAAAAACTCCTGTAGAATGTAGATGAACTATTAGTAATATATTCACCACCTCAATATAATGGAAACCTCTTTATATTCGTTCAAAGATAGTTCTCTACTACATTCTAGAATTCCTTAATTTTTTTCAACGGACTCAACCATATACCTTGTTAAGAAGATATAACCATATCTTCTCAAGTCATCAGTAAAAGGTATAATGTAAAATTATCCACCACTAGCTTCTACTAGAAATGGTCAACAGGAATCAGTGTGTACCATTCCTAGAAGATCTTTTCCACTTTCACCTAATCACCAAATGGTGGTCTGGTCATTTTCCCTTATAAACAAGAATTACATCTCTTAAGAGCTTTTAGCTCTGAAAATTCTAAATAACCAGCTGAACAGAGATTTGTTAGATGCTTCTGAATTATATGACCAAGATAGTGATGCAACAACTTGATGTTATATGAGTTGTATGAAAATGATTCTTTATCAATTTCCAACACATTTCCTTCATAATTTAATTCATACAGACCATTATTTAAATGTGTCATACCATAACTTATAATGCCCTTATAAAAGAACCAACCATAATTTCAGAACAAGGAAAAAAACCCATATATATCAAAACAAGATAAAAAAATTGTATTTTGGGTAATATTAGGTATTTAATAAAAATAATGTACAAACAAAATCATTATCATCAGCAAAGAAAAATGGGTAGTCACCATTGGAAGGAGCATCCATCCTCGCACCATTGGATGCTTGCAGATCCACATCTCCACTAAAATTTTTCCAAAATCTACATGGTTACAACATTTGAATATATATATGAGCACCAAATGTTATATCTAATTCCCAATTTGTAGAAACATAAATATTGAACCTGATAATGAACACAGCATTCTATTCCCCCTTTCTCTAGGTGTAGTTCCTCTTCCACTAGCACGACATTCCAAATGAAAAAAATAATGGATCATTTTCCATTCCTTACCTGTAGATATTATTCTTCTTGGTCGAATGGTGCTCTAGGGCTTTAGACTATTTATATGTCCAACTCCCCTTTTCATTATTCCTCCTCTTCCACCTTAGTGTAATACGTGTGGGTTTTTCATGCCCTATGTACTTATCCACTTAGTAAATCAAGGTTTAATGTTCCAACAGACTATTCTCAATATTAATCATATTATAATTCATAATAAAACTAGAGAAGTTCTTAGACAATGATTATAATATGGGATCAGTACACAACTTATTCGGGCATTTAATCCATATGATCTCCAGAAGCTCAATGTAGCCGATAAGCATGACTACATAAGGCCGAGTGGGTGAAGACACTCCATGCTTTGTTGTAAAAATTGTGTTGGAGATCTCATACCTCTCGTGTGTCACCTTCTCTTAATAGAGATCCCAATGGTGAGACATCATGATATAGACATCCATATCCACATGTTCCATAAAGATCACATTGGACATGGATGATAACACGAATCACTAAACATATATAGAATCATTTAGATGTTTCTCCTATAGTGATATCTCTTCATCACTCGCCACATTTCAAGAGGCAAATGGTAAAGGTTCTTCTAACACATATAATTTCCTTCAATGGTGAAGGATGACCCATAGGGGACTTTACAACATCTATAAAATCATACTATTGAGAAGGTTTTCCTTAATGAGTATGGATCACAATGATATGTTTTTTGTCATTATTATTCATTTTTTTTAAAAAGAGGATTATAATTTTACTACATTATTTGATACAATTTAGGAAAATAAATTAATATCATATTTATTAGTCCCCCGCTATTTTATCAAACCCCAATAACCCTCACCATTGGCTTCAGAATATCCTATATCATGGACATTAAAGTGGAAATGATCCATATTCCACTTCTCATTACACCACCATTGGTATGCAAAGTAGCTTAAATGGTTTTAGGTAGGAATTCAAAATTATAACTGCATTGACCCACAATTCCTTGATCTATGGAGTGGAATCCAAATCCTAAAATCGTTTATTTAAATTTCCTTAACCTTTGCCTCTCAGTTACACCATGGTCTACTTTGGCAGTAAACCCTTGATTTTATCCAAGTTAAGTCAAACCAAAACCTCAAATTTGAATTCCATGATAATTGAAAGCACCCCAACACATGATGGTCAACCACTTTTTACAATGGTTCATTTCCAACTAATGTAATAGAAGTCTATACAATCTTAATATTTAATATAGGAACTTTATACTTTATAAGTAAATTTTCTATTGTTACATTTTCATAATCTTGTTAATATTAAGGGGGGTAGCATAACAGATTAACGTTGTCTCTAGATAATATTTATGCATAATACATCTTATTTTAGTTCCATGTTGCATGATTCATAATTCATTTATTATGTGATCATGAAAAAAAACATTCATAATTAATAACCATGATGATGATATATATAAAATAAAGGGTATGAACATGATATTGTTCAAATGGTTAGTTTATCTTGTGGTGGGTAAATAATATGCTGAACAATGTGATAAAGACTTGAACCATTTATCATTTGTGTTTACAGTTTTCCACTTGTCCACCTTTGTATCTCCATGGATAGGTTTCGCCTCATCTCCTAACGTAAATTTCATCAACTATCTTGCGATCTCCATCCATTAGAAATTATTTTACTCACTAGTAGGTGAGGGGTAAAATGTGGTTTATATAAAAGAAATTATCAACAATCTTTCTCTAAATAGTAATAAGGGCAGAAGGCACATTGGACCACAATTTAATTTATTAATAAATTAAAAGGAAATAAATCATATACAAATTTATGGTCTATCTCAGGATCATCCACATGATTTAAATGAATTACACATTTAATAAAACTATCATTTAATTCTTTAATAATTATTATTTAAGATAAATCAAACTTGAATTGATTAATTATTATCTTTAATTAATCAATCATTTAACGAATTTATTTTGAATTTCCTAGACATTTTAATCTATTATAATTTTATAAAAACTAAAATACATTTAAAATTAACTTTGTGCATAAATTTACCTTGGAGGTAACCTGGTGAACACCCATCCAAATATAATCTACGTGTAATATACTTACATACACATTATTCTTTGTGACATATATCAGGCACAAATTATCATGAAATTCATGACATGTACTTCAAGGATGATTACAAGAATTACATGACTTTCGGTAATGTGTTATTATTTAATTCACATAGAATAATTTTCATAATACAACTTATCTATCCTATATAGATATAAACATTATGAATATATTTATGTTTTAATTATGTGTAATTTGGTAAAATTACCTGGCTTGTAAATCCAATCTACACGGTGTTGAGTACCTTCACCATTTACCTAAAGTACACGCCTTGGGACTCGAAGTGTAAGGCTCATATCAGAATTCATGGAGTACACAGTGTGCTCAGTGGGACACATGCCGTGTTGACTCCACATTACATGGATATAGGTCAGCTATGTCGTGTAGGGGATACGCGGCCCAGCCCTGACCTTAAAGGGACTACATGTCGTGTCCTATTAGCCATACAGAGTGTAGTCTGGATGACCATGTCACAGTCTATCCTGGTCATCACATTGTGTAAGAATTAACTACACAGTGTATGTTTAATGAACATTGGTTGAGAAATTAACAAATTAAATCCTTGTGTATTAATCAATAGTACATATTGTGTAACTACAGTTACACCACGTGTACTATTTGTGTTATGAAGAAATAATCCTAAGCTCCTCTAGTTGAGATCCTCGATATTATTTTAATCATAAAATTTATTTTTTCCATTAGATCTGAGATAAACAATAGAAGGGAAAATACGTCTCATAATTCAGATTAAAATAATGGTTAATAATGAATTGAAAAATAAATTAGGAATTTTTTAATCACCAATTAATTTATATTATTATAAACAATAATATAACCACTCGAATGCCACTTTGAGGTTCTTGGAATACCAGACGCACAGGAGGTACAATGCCTAACATTGATTTGTTCCATATTCAATGAACAATCCAAGATCTATGAGATGATGAGATCTGTGATCCACAAAATTGAATAAAAGAAATAATATAATTAAATAGAAACCCGGAACCAAGAGAGAGGATCAACATATATTGTTTATAATTAATATATGTTCATTTTGGATTTCGGCCCCAAATCTGCAGGTCACCATTATAGTGTTAAAATTATCGTTGGTAGATCTCCTATAATAGTGATCCACAAATGTTCCACAAATATGTAGACATCATCAAAGGAGTCTCTGGGTTCAAGAAAAAAATATCCTTATGCTTGTGCCCTCAACCTTTGATCACATGCTAAATCACTTCCAAAGTATTTTCCTAGATCTAGTGGAGGAAGATATCTCTTATTGTTGAGGGAATTATTGGATGGGAAATAAATCTCTAATTTTGGGATGTTTTCTCCAAAATTTTGTGCACCAATGAATAAAGATTTCATAGCATTCCAGTGAATAATGAGAGAATAATATAACTGGGAATTTATTTCACTATGGTAATAAAATAAAATCTGTACAAGTGCCTTTAATAGTTACATTAATCCATGAGAAACCATCCTATCAAATAATAATAGAAAAATTAGTATTTCCTGACATGTGCGTCACATGTAAGTTATAATTAAATATTATTTAATCAAATAATATTCGATATTATTATTTCTCATGGGACCACTAATCTTGTTCCTCCAATCATCCCCAATATTTATTAATCATTTCACCCATAATATATTCTCTCGAATAACAAGTAACAAAATAAATGTGATCATGAATACATGAATAATTATTAATACACAAATATTAATAATTTTTATTCAACTTGTTAAATAATAAACTATTTAATTGGTATTCTAGATACACTTAATGTTTGACCCTCTAGTAATCCTTCTTAGTGGAATTAAGTAGAGCATCCAAAAATCCAAGGATAGTTTCTAGAAACATGCCAAGGCACCCATAGCGAAATAAGTTAATTATGAAATGAAAAATCACCTTATACAAAAGTTTACCATGTAATATAATCATTTTATCACAATATCTCTAATTGAGATGGTTGCAGACCAGTGCCATCAATCTATATGATCGATATCTATTTCATTGACTTTTTGGAAATAGAAATTTCTTATAGAAAACCATGGACACAGATTTATTTAGACGATATCATTTCTATAATAGGGAATGAGATATTATATTCTATTAGTGAATAGAAGGGATAAATCCTTTCTCGGATTATTCCTTAATGTGTTATTACTCATGACACACCCAACAAATACTACCTTTCCACAAACATCTGTCATCAAGGTTTTTGTCAATGCATTAAAGTACTCAACTCATAATATACAGTAATTATAATCTTAATTTCTACGGACCAATACACATGTCTATAGATAGGAAAATATAATGAATCTTATAAATATGGATTTCTTACTTTTGGGTCTTGTTCTCATTATTTTCTACTAGATATCACAAAGGGTGTACACCATGAGAATGTTTCTCAAAGTCCTATGAGTCTCCACCCATGATAGCCTTTATCATTTTTGTCCCTTAAATGATATATTTAATCCATATAACATATATATAAGAATATTGTCACAGAAATTCTAGCTTCTCATCATAGTGGGAACTACTCTGACCTTTTAGTGCGACAACTACTCTTTGGACATTATACCATACAATGTTACATAGGAGAGAAATCATGATGTGATAAGATTTTTCTTATTCAAAAACCATGAATATAAGTAATCATAATGTACATAGAAGTTGGTTCTAGAAAACCAACTCCAACAGTGGAGATAGTATGTCATACGTTTTCTCGAGCAATGGTATCATTCATTTAATTATGAAATGATTTGGAGGTTGATGGAATATTCATTTTTCCAAAATCAATATATTTTTATAATAATCATATATTTTTTCTTAAACCCATCCATATAAAGAGGTGGTAAAAAACATATTACACCACAAAGTGGAGACGGTATGTTGTTTTTTCGTGCGCGTGGTGATTTAATTTTTCATTGGATGAATGGAAGGTAGAATATGGTTGTTACATAATAATAATAACTTATCAATATATAATTTATACTAGATTGGTTACTTTATAATGAAAAAAACTCATAAAGATGATGTAGAAGAATAAATATGTTTGAATGAATCAGTATAGGAGATTACCTCTTCTTTGATGAGCTCCTACAAGATATCCTCTTAAAGGCACTGAAGTTGGACTTTTTATAATAATAGTACCGATATAATGTGACTAGGGAAGTTTAGAGGTGAAATGGGAATGGTATATATGACCATGAAGACTTAATGTGAAGAGAATAAGTGAGTTATGAGGTTCTCTTTTATAATTGAGGTGAGGTGCAGTTTTGGAATCTCTAAAATTATTAATTTATTCTAAAATCAAACAACATCTCAAAACCAAAAAAATGTCATATTTAAGAATATGATATGAGATAAGGTTGTAAAATAATCAAAAAAATAATTTTTGAATAATTTTTTATGTCAATTTTAATCTTTTCATTTTAATTAACACATGGTTGTTCTATTCAAATTTTAACATTGTTAACAAAATATTCTATATTAAAATAGTGTAATTTTTACTAATTTGATGTCAATTAGACCAAAAATGAAAAATATAGAATTGTTTAGACCATATAATAATTCTTTTATCTTATTAAAAAGTGTTCTTTGATTTCTAAATAATTTAATAAAACATTATTCTGAAAAAAATTCAATAGTGTCAATGTTGACACTATTCATTTCAGGCATTTTTAAAACAATAAAGATAAGAAATTATCCATGAAAAAAATATATTATTAAATTCCTATGTAATCTAGTACATGAAAAAAATTCATTTTTATAAGAATTAATCGAAATTAGTATTAATTCTTTTTAATAAAATTAATTTTATATTTCCATTAAAAAATAAATATAACATTATTTTTGTGTAATTATTTAATATATTTATTTTTTGGGTAAAAAATAAAAAATATACAATGATGAAGATAACTATCCTAGATTTGATATCAATATTTATATTATAATATATATTTTAGAGTGTCCTATATTAAAAATTTTATATTTATAAAGACGCGAATGTGACAACATTGAAATCACATTTAAAATTTTTTTACAAGTGTCATAATATATTCCATGTGGATATAAATGGTAAATAATTCCTCCCTTGATTATTAGAATCATAATATTCTTCGAAAATAATATTTGGTTATGGTTTTTGGTTATTAATAGTTATATTCATTTTAATTATTATTATGATATTGATTTTTTTTCAATTAAATAATTTATGCATCATCTTTGTATAAGCCTTTAAGGTACCTATTTTTATCCTCAAAATTACAATTAAATTTCCATGATAAATAAAAACATTTTATATTTTAAATGAGTATTTATAGTCAAATTTATCTTCTGTAAAACATTACATAAAAAATAATATATTTATTAAAATTAGAGTAACACGTCTTTAGCATTTCTTTACATTAAATTAATTAAATGTCCTAGTCTCATCCAAGTTGCATCCAAATGAAAAAATTTCAGTAAAATGATTATTTAAGTTAAAAACCCCATATAATGATATTACCAAAGGTTTTAGGTTAATTTTATAATATTATTTTAACCCTTAATTACATGATTTACATTTTTATTATATTAATAAAAATTACAGAAGTTACTATTACTATTTCCCAAAAACAAAATAAGTAATTTTAAATATTTTGAACCCACTGATTCCAAATATGAAAACCATTTTTAAAATTCTGAATAATAAGTTGCAGTAACTAATGTAAAATTAATCTCTTTGTTCGAGTGATAAAACATGTTTCTGACGTTAAAACATTGCTAAAGATTGATATTTTTTTACATCAAAATTCATTGTAAAATTAATGATGGTGAAATAAATTATATTAAATGATAAAAATAAAATTTATTTATATTTTAAAACAATTAAATTATATTACATAAATATATAAATTATTTTGTTGAAAAAAGTTGTCTTCAAATAATTGTTTTTACAATTTATCAAAACATGAAATATATCATAAAAATATCAATCATTTATCAAATGTAAATTTTTTTCCCACTTCCAAATAAATTTTGTATTTTTTAAAATGGAATATAAAAAGGTTTTAGAAATAATACTTTAAATGGGTGCTCTATTGAACGGTGAAAAAACTCCAGTTTCTCAAAAGTACTTCTTTTATTCAAAAAAATGAAATTGTTCTTATTAAATTTATAGAAAACCTATATAATGAATTATAAACATTATATTGAATATATTTTATATATATCATTAATAAATTATATAAAGAGTTATTTTATTCTTTTATAAACTCACTTATTTTGTTTTTAATTGTTTTTCTAAAAACATTTCCTATTATTTAAAAAGGGGTTTGTTTTTATTTATAATTAATTTCTCACTAAATAACTAACTATATATACATGTGTAAAAAATATTTTCATAATTCATTTAATACTATTATATGATACAATTATAATGGCTAGGTCATAAGGTAACATAATAATATTTTTTTGTTCGCATAAACTAGGTCTGGTGTGAAATTAATTCTACCAAAAGAATGTGAAATCGTGTGAAACACATGCCAAGAATGGTGTTTCCTATACCACAAGATAATGTAGTGTTGCATGTATAATACTCCTATCATGGTGTAGTGTAAATCTCTATGTGTCAAATAATTTTAAAAAAAATATCCCATAAAAATACCCGGGTGTTACATTCTACCCCCCTTAAAATGAATATCACTCTCAAAATTATACTAGGATATCAAAGGTTTTATTCTTAAAAGAATAAACCGTAGAAACTCACATAATAAAAAAAGGGACTAATAATTCATTTTAAAAAAGAATAGTTATAAAGTAACAGTTACCCAATGTAAATCATAACTTGGAATCTAAGTAGGAGAACTTAGGTGAATATTTTGGCATGAAGGAAAAACATAAATAATCATTGAGATCAATAAAGATCACTAATCAAAAGAAAATGGGTGATTCAAAGAGAGATAACAATCACAACACCATATACTAAAGTAGTGTGAAAGGGTTCATTGATATCATCGAAATGATGATAACAAGACAACCTTTTTACATCACAATATTTTTCCCAATATTAAGGAATATCCATTAAAAGATATACTTAATTGATTTATTTACAATATAACCATTGGTTGTCCCTTGAAAAAATCCCAGTTCCTCTCTTATTCCAATAAATAAAGTTAAAATTTTCATTCCTATAGTTTTATTAGAACATGTTATCCATAAATATAATGACAGGTCAATCCATCTCTATTAATCACAAAATAAGGTTATCACAAGTTGTAAAATATAAATAATTCCATCTAACATAAGATGTTATTTTATTCTAAAAACGTCATTTGAATTTTAAATTAAACATACCATAAATTTATAACCTTGAAATCCTTGTGAAATTTGAAAATAAAAATCTTTAGAAAGAGGTGCACTAACACAGATTAACAGTTATCCCCAATATATCACAATGTGTCTCTTATTGGTCATATTCCAAACATGTGAACAACTTCATCATCTATTTTCTTAATTCATGGTGATATCCTGAATTACCATATATCATTATTGAAAACAAGAATGTTTTATTATTCCAAATTTAATGGGATAGATTTCTTTTGTCCAAAAAATTTGTAGACTTCATCCATGATAGTATAACCCTCTTGAAAAAAATATTACATAATTAGTTCCCAATAAACTATTGTACACAAATTTATTTATTCATATCCAACATATCATTATCCCAACTTCTTTATCTTAACATAATTGATATATTAAGGGTTATATTTACCTTAATCATGGGTTCTCAATATATATCACTATAACCTTAAATCACTTTTTAGGTCTTTATAACTATTCCACATATAATTTCTAATCCTTAATGAAAAAATTATACTGAAAAATATTATATATTTAATAATATTTTTATTATGAAACCTATACACCTGAATCATCCAATGTTATTCTTAAGCTATTACTAGGGACCCATCATCATAGTCTTCCCTAAAATATACCACCTTAATTATTTTCATCATGATACATACACCAAGGAAATCGATTTTTATAATTCCAATACTTTCAACATCTAAAACATTCAATTTTAACCAGGTTCTATCTAGTTCAGTCAATTGACTATGAAAATAAAGAAAATTTTGAGAAAAAATCATTAATGGGAATCACATAACCAAGGTAAATTACATATAATATTTTAATCGATGAAACAATGTTTTTAAACATAGGTTATTCATGATTGTTACATAAATTCTATGATTTTAACCTATAGTTAGACTTTTCATTAGGGACATCTTTAGAAATATCCTTACAAATATCTCTGGGGATTTCAAACAAAGATTTCACATCCTAGTTTATAATGGTTGTCTAAGCCTTCTATATTATTCTTACTCTAATGAATCAAGCTTGATATACATGGATATTACATCTTTTTTTATGATTACACAATATATTACCTTAACACATGGCCAAATATTGTATTAGTTTATTGTATTTGGAAATTGGGAATCCTAAAAAAGTGGATCATAAAAAATATACATCATATACTTATTTTTCATTCATAACTACAAGCCAATTTATCACATCATACTTAATACCCTTACTCATATCAGGTGGATTTGAATCATAAAAATGGGTTATCTCATATTCTTAGTAAAGGTAAACAAGGGATATATCAATCATATCATAATATTAATACATAAGAACATAACAATGGAAATTTATATCCTATATCCAAATATCATGATATATTGTAATGGAATAAATCATAAATGTTAACAGAGATCTAATGATCATATTCACAAAAGAAATATCCTTCGACATGGAATTTTTGGAAAACACATAAGTTTAGAAACTAATTCCATATTAGTCGAGGCTCATTTCTAAGATCATCAAAGTGGAGAAATTATATTAATGAACCGATTTAACTCTTCATTCTAGCCATATATTACTGAACTGCATTTACTTACTATTCCATCCCTATATTACTAAACCGAGATCATTTTTTAATCCATATATTACTGAACTGAGATCATTTCCCATTCCACCAATGTATTAATGAACTGAGTATACTCCAAATCCAGCCCCATTGATTTGTTGATATATAAATCATTACCCAATGCATTGGTTGGAGATATAGTTATCACCTGTCATATAATAAAATCCATTAATATGTTTGTCACAGGAACAGAAATAATTCATCATCTCATAACCCAAGGAATAAGATCGGTTTCTTAATCATCAATCCATCATAATATTAACCATTTAAAATAATAAGATTTCATAAATAACATTCCATCATAAACATAATAAAACCATTGGATATATAAGAATATAATCATTAAAAAATATACCCATTATAGAATACATAACAAAAATGGTGAAAATATAAAATAATATTGAGATATAAGTTGAAAATATGTCTTCAGAAAAATATCATTTCATCTTTGGAAATGATTACTTTTCATAAAATGTCATGAAATTATAAAAGAGCTAAATTTACTTAAATATAACCTTGAAATATCTCATGGGTAACTTCATTTAAATATGGTTTTATAAAAGGGTAAAAATCAATTTATTCTATGTTAGTTAAAATAAAATATTCTTCTCATACTTTTGTCAGAAAAGTGAAAAAGTTCATTGTTTGGAAAATGAAAAAAAATATTTCATTCAAACCATGAGGTAAAAAGTAAAAAAGGGTAAAAATGGAATTAAAAAACCATATTATTATAGTTAAAAAAATGAAAACGTTTTTAGAAGACCTCAATATGGATGATAAATATACCCATAATAAATACTTTTGTTTAAATAATCTCAGATAATAATGGCATTGCAAGATTATCCCTTAACATTGGGATGGGTTCCTTCATACGTATCAAAAAATAATTTATAATGGATTAAAGGGTGTTTTAAAATTTAACCACAACCATATTTATATTTATGGTAAAATATGTTATCATATTATCACCTATTTAATAATATATCATTATTACTCTACTTTTGGGAATTATTTTCTACATGTTTTCCTATATAAATCCTAGTTGTTCTTAATGGGATGCCATTATATCATTTTTAGAATGATGATAATTTAATACATATTATATATATTAATTATTTACAAATATATTATCATGATTCAAATGGAGATAGGGAGAATGAATCACATCGTTTGTGGAGATGGTAGGTTGTACGTAGGCACAAGTGATGACAACATTTTTTTAACAATGAAGTGATATGAAAGTTTACATCCTATAAATTGTTCCAAAATCAATATAATATTATAATAATCATATGTAGTTATTCTTTACATCATTATACAGATCCATGTAAATTGGTGGTAAAAAACATATTACACCACTGCGTGGAGATGGTAAGTTGTACGTACGCACACGTGGTGATTTCATTTTTCATTTGATGGATACAAGGTGGAATATAGTTATTAAATAATAATAATAAAATATAGATATATAAGTGATAGTAGATTTATTTCTTTTGGACGGAAGCCACTAATGAAGAAGAAGTAGAAGAATTTATTTTTGAAAGAATCATTAGATGAGATTACCTCTTCTTCGATGAGCTCCATACAGATCTCCTTTTAAAGGAACAAGAGTTGGCCTTTTGAGAATACATGCACCTCTAATTGTAACTAGGGACGTTCATATGTAATATTTTATGGGTATTTATAATCTTGAACCCCCAATGTGAAGTGAAGAAGTGAGGTAGGATGTGTAATTTTATAATTGAGGTGAGGGACACTTTTAGAATCCCCCAAAATATTAAATTTTAATAAAATAAAACCACATCCAAAAACCTCAATACTCTAATATAATAAAATTTAAGATGATATAAGGTTGTAATATCATCAAGAAACTAATTTCATACATGTTTTTTGTTCAATTTTAACCATATCATTTTAATTATCTCTTAGTTATTCTATTTTAATTTTAAATAAGTTAACATATTATCCAATATTGATGTAGGGTAATTTTTATTTATTTGATGTAAATTAGACCATAAATTAAAAATTTATAACATTTTAGACCATATAATAAATACATTATTTTTTTAAAAAAAATATCATGAATTTTACGTACATTAGTAAACCATTATTTTGAAAAATATCTATATTATAAATTTTGAAACAATCCATTTCATGGTTTTTTAAAAATATCAAGATAAGTTGTTATCCTCGAAAAAAATATTTTATTATATTTATATGGTTTCAAGAACATATATAGAATTTATTATATATATTAATTACCAAGAAAATATATTTATTTTGATATATTTAATTTCCTTAATTTTATATTTCCATCAACAAAATAATTACTACATCAGGTTTGGGTAATTATTTAATATACATATTTTTTGGGTAAAAATTTAAAATAAAATAAAATATTGAAGACAAATCCTTTATATTTTTTATGAATACGTATTTTCTAATATTTGTTTTGTAATATAATTTATTAAAAATGTAATATTTATTAAAACAAGAATGTGAAAACTTTGACATCACATATAATAAAATATTATAAGTGTCATAATCTTTTCCTTGTTTCTCCAAATCATCAATAATTCATCCATTGGATGATAATGATTGAGATATACCTATAAAATAATATTTGTTCTAGTTTTTTAGTTTTTAATGGTTATTATCATTTTAATTAAAATTATTTTATAGATTTTTCATCAGTTAAATAATTTCTTCATCATCATTGAATATGACATTAGGGTAATTATTTATATCCTAAAAATTAAAAGTAAATTTACATGAAAAATAAAAAAATTAGATTTAAAATTAGTATTTATAGTTGAATTTATCTTTTGTATACCCATAAATTTAAAATAATATATTTATTAATATTTAAGAAATACATCTTTAATGTTTCATTAAATAAAATATATAAAATGTACTAATCTCATACAATTAGCATTAAACGAATAAAATTTAGGTTCAATGATGTTTTATGTCGAAAAAAACACATCCAATCATATTACGAAAAATGATATTATAATTTTATATTATTATTTTTACCCATAATTACATAATTTACCCTTTTCATGTATTAATAAAAATTCGGGAAGTTACTATTCATATTTTTCAAAAATAAAATAAAACAATTTAAATATTTTTTTCCTAGTAATTTGAAATATGAAATCCATTTTTCAAAATTCTAAACACATAAGTTGCAGAATTAAAATTAATCTCATGGATGGAAGGAAAAATTATGTTTTAAATGTTAAAACACTACAAAAGATTGAAATGTTATTCCCTCAAAATTAAATATAAAATTAATTAAAATGAACTATGTTATATTATATGATTATTAAATTATGTATTTATATTCAAAAATAATTAAATAATAAAACTTATCCTTAAAAAATATTTCGATGAAAATTGATATTTTCAATTATAATTTAGTGTATTTTTACTATTAATCAAAACATAAAACTTATAAGAAAAATATCATAAAATCCTCCAAATTAAATTTTTACATTTCAATTAAAAATATTATGTACATTATTTGAAATATTATATAAAAATTTATTAATTTTTTTTAAATGGAAGCGACATCAAAAGGGCAAAATTGTGTTCTTTGAAAAATACTTCTTTTGTCAAAAAATTGAATTTTTTCTTATATCATGCATAGAAAAAATATTAGATGAATTCAAAATATTATATTTAATTTATTACATATATACTTCAGTAATAATATACATAAAAAGTGATTTTATTTTTTTATCAACTTAGTTATTTCCATTGAAATAGTTTTCAAAAAACATTTCCTTTTATTTAAAAAGGGGTATACTTAAATTTATAGTTAATTTATCACCAAAAAATAAATTATATTTACATGCATAAATAATATTTTCATAATTAGGTTTATATTTTCCATTCCCAGCATTATAATGTCTAGGATATAAGGTAACAAAATAATATTTTGTTTTTTTCTTAAACTCATTTTTGCGTGAAATGAATTTTATCAAAAGAACTCAAAATTTAGTGTAATAAATTCCATGAATAGTGTTTCATATACCACAAGATAAGATTTTTTTCATGTAGTGAAAAATTATCATGGTGTATCATAAAACACAATACATGAAATAAATTTTAAAAAATCTATCATATAAAAATCTCGGGGTGTTACAAGAATTGGGTGACTTGGCCTTGACACATACTATATAATTTTTAATGGGAAATGTATAAATTTTAATGCATGTGATTGGTTTGGATTTATTAATTTAAATGATTTATATATAATTATTTTTATTACTGTTGTTATTCATGGATATTGGCTATTAAACGATGGATAAGGGACTTGTTTTGTGTGATGTTTCACGCTTACTTGCATCATGTTTTGGGCATGATGTCTCACAACATCATACTTTTATTTGGGTGATGTGTAAAACCTTTTATGTTCCACCTTACTGGGTTTTGGGTGAGAAGAATCACCCCACCATCTGAAATGTCATGAAATATGTCACACATTCATCATGAGATTATGGGTTTGTACTATAACGACCTTAACTGTTATAAATAAAATTTCACTTTAGGAATTATTTAAATGTCCTATTATGTAAGGTGGATATAGAAAACACATGCACTCCATTGGATTTATCCTATAGATTATAATTGAGCATTAATAATCATTACATGTGATATAGGAATTGAACAATGATAACCTGATTAGTATAAATATAGGGTTCTAACAAATCCAATTATCACATACTAAGGACGTGATGGCCTCAACCCATATGATCGTACTCTATGAAGCCCATTTTTTCAGATCATCCATGAAAGATAAAATTTTTGGACTTTTCCCATGACCATGACCAAGATGATATCCTAAAACTTATGTATGAGTGAAACCGTTAATAATATGAAGATCAAGCTTATCGAGATCATGGCCCAAACCATGTTCCCCGAACCACCTAGTGAAATTCCCATCATCTAACAACTTACTGATATGGTATTTTCTATTTTATTAAAGGGATATGTATTGAGGCCCTAAAAATATGATTATGTACATTATTTTATATTACATAAATAATATATTTTTATTCTATTAATTTTACATAGTAAATGTTTTTTATTTTAATACAATAAATATCAAATTGTATTTCTAGTTCATATTCAAATTCCATTAATTAATTTATGATTAAATTAAACATTAAAATAAAAAATATTTTAATAAAATAAAAGTATTAAATAAATTTTATGAACTATAAATGATCATATAATTTTTATGATGTCAAATGTAATTTTTTTATTAGGGTTCAAAAACCAATATTAACAGAAACTCATCATTTTCAATTAATAAATGTTATTATTTTAAAACTAAATATTAAAATATTTATCATATTATGTAGATAAAATTAATATTGTTTTTTCAATCATAACATTGTAATTATACATTCGTGATTTTTTCATAATTTTTTGATAGAGTCAAATGTTTTCGTAAAAATTAAATACCATATAAATATACTTTTTCTTTTATGAAATCTTAAGGACCCAAAAGTGATAAAATTATGACTATAAATGGGATAAAAAAATAAATTTTACAAAATTAAAATAATTTTAATTTATGTGGCTTTTATTTATTTTATAAAGGCTTTGTGAATCCACCAAACATTTAGATATATTTTAAGGTCTTAAAATCATAAATTTAATAGTGTGATTCACCTCCACATCACAAATAGTAATATTTTCATAAGTTAGCCCCATGTACGTATAAAATAATATACTCCACTCACAATTGTATTAAACCATCAAAAAACCCATTGGATGGTTTGTGGTTTTGGGTATTTTATTATATATAGTCCAAAACCTAACTAATAAAGATATCTACATCTTTTCCAATATAAATCCACAAAAGATCCCATTTATCATCACTAAAATACCTTATATCATGTCTTTAATATTTCCTCCCCTCAATATAATCCTTCAATGGTTCCCCCAAGCTCTCAAGACTCACCTACCATGCTTTTGAAGTCACACACTCATGTATGGGATCCACACCTTCCTCTCCGCTGTTTGAATTGATGCACCTTCCATTAAGTTAGTTAATTTAATTTTAATTGGTTACTTTGTAATTAATTTGTAATCATTCCCTAATTTTCCAATTGATGTTATTTGAATGAGGTATCACTTATATTACCTTATTTGGACCCTTACATAAGATGTTACTATGCCGATATTTCGAAAGGGATCTTCCACTATCCTCTTTTATCATGTACTCCTTTTACGTTATGTCTATTACTTTTCATTTTATTTTGATTGGATTTTATATTAAATATACTTTTTAATTTCCATTTGATTTGAAAATATGAAATATTTCTTTCAGTCTCTTTAATCCTCTAATGATACTTTATTTACACATGTTATAGTGCTGATATTTCATTAGGATTATTTTCCCTATTCATGTTTCATCATTACCTTATTTCTAATATTTCTAATTTTTTAATGATGGGATACTATTTTCAATGTTCCTATTACTTCCCATTTTTTGTTCAAAAAATGATACACCCCATTCCCTATCATCATCAATTTTTATAAATGTTTATATAACACCGTTATGATACCAAAATTTTTCCATGATTTCCATACCAAAACAATTGTGTAGTGAATAAAATACTCATTATTCTGTAATGGGTATTGACATTTATGAACAAATACATATATATTTGGGGAATACGGATACAGAATCCAGATTAATTATTCATGTAATAAATTATGATGGTGACTGAATCCATGTTGTATGATCTACGTGGAATACTTAATCATGAGAATGAAATGATTATGATGGTTGCACCCAGATAGCACTCTAATGCATTAGATAATGTTCGGTATCATGATATATTATGTTGGTAAGTGGGTTTACATGATTAATTAATAGGAATTTTTCCACCACGAAGTCCTGGTAGTTTATCGTTGACATATGTTCTAGATTCAGTGTATTAAGTTTTTTCCACATTTCCCATGTTTTGATTATAATATTATATCGTGCCTTATTATTCATGTTATTTTTATTCATCAATGAAATTCCTATTTTCTAACATTTATCACTTATTCCAATTTTATTCTCTTCATTAGATTTATATATCATTCTTTTCATATGAATTTCCCCAGGTTAACCAATGCGGTTTTATTTTTGAATGATTATTTTGAGTTTATTAAAAAACTTTTCAATAAATCTTGTTGAAGATGTTTTTTAATAATTTTGTTGCATCACATGTTCAAGATGTTATGTTATTTACCTACATACCAAGGAATCTAGATATATCAATATTTTAGGTGGTATTAAATTTATTTGTATTTAATAAATAAATTTTTTATGTCTAATAATTAGTTGGGTTGTTATAGTTGGTATCAGAGGAAAAGTTTATCTATTTTTGGGTTTTGATTTGAAATACCTTGTGAAAGACCTCATGGACAATATTAAGTGTATTAAAACATCCATAAATTTTTCTTAGTATAGAATAAGTGGTTTATTAAGAAAATAAATCACTTTATGGATACTATAAGTCGATGTGGTTATGGAATTTTTGTACCTATAAGTAATAACTCTAACGTGGTATTATGGGCCTGACTTGGGGTAACCTGGTACATTCCAACTAGCCTTACTATGCATCTAGTTTTAAAATATCAGGTTACATGCTTTTTAAAATTCATAAGATCCTTACGAGCCATAATTAAGAGAATAAAAGTGTCCACAAGAGTATATGTTAGAAAATCGATCATTGATAACCTAGATTGAAGCATGGAAACTCATAAGTTAAGGAGATAAATGTAATTTATAAGTTATCCCTTTAATTTCATTAGATTTCATGGAATGATTTTAATAATTTGAAAAATATTCATCCCTAGTGTTTACATTTTATTCCAGCCAATGCTTGGTAATAGGAGGAATCAGGTAAATAATCAATGTAACGAGCAATGCGATGACTACCACAACAAAATTCCCAACACGATGTGAGAAGGTATTGTAAACTTCATAACAATAATTTTTTAGATTAATATATATAATACCAATTGACGAGGAACACATGATCCTCCCTTAGTGGGAACAAGTCGCATTTGAGAGCATCATGCGACAATGTCCTCCTACTTTTAATGGATCTTCCAACCCATTAATTTTGGAATAATGGATCAAATACACTAAAATGATATTATCCATCATTCAATGTTACAAACATGAGACGTTTATACTATTTATTTATCATATTGATGGATAATTATTAGTGGTGGACATTATTAAAAAATATTAAGCCTATGGAAGAGATCAAAGTGATTAGGTGGAAGGAATTCTAGAAAATAATTTTTGATAAATATTTTCCTCAAAACCTCAAACATAAAATGGAATGGTATTTACCGTACCATAAGAAATGTGATGATGAATATCTCAGGTTATATGAAACAATATTGAAAATACTTCAATGATACACCTCCTTTTTTTCATTTCCCACGAATGCAGGGTTGATTAGTTCTTTTGTGGACTAAATCGTAGTCTACGAAAATCTTTAGTGATCTATGACATTGATAGCTGTGAGGAAATTATCAAATATTCACTCAAAGTCAAAATATAGAATAGATATTACAAAGGTTATTATAGGGATATGAAGTAGAAAGTGGACTTTAATTCTGGTGGTTCGATGGAGAAATCTAACAGTGCTATGAAATTTTAGCATCCCACTTGTCAAAGGTGCGGAAAAAAAGCCACCCCCCTGAAAATTGTCTAATGGGGATAAATAAATTATTTAGGTGTGGGAAGGATGGACACCTAGAAAATAATTGTTTATAGGAGAAACCCACTAATGAGGTGGAGGAAAATAATGCTCCAGTCAACCCTCAATGCATTGCTCAATGCTACAACTGTAAGGAACTAGGGAACTTTTCAAACCAATTGCCTAAAATAATGTTTTTCAGAGGTAACCAACAACATCAAAGAAATAAGTGGATAACTTTTGACATAACTACCACTTATGATAATCCATAAAATGACGTGGTCAATGTTATTTTAGTAAGTCATTCCTGAATAGTTAATGTACTTTTTGATTTTGGATCAACGTAGTCCTTCATATCATCAATTTATATAATAACTGTTCAAACACCACCTAAAAATGGTAGTAGATATGTCATTGAATATTGAAAATAGGGAATTCATTTATTCCCAATTATAGAAGTCCTCCTCAGTAAACATTTGTGGGATGAACATCCCTATGGACCTTTTTATACTAACTTAAGTGGAATTTGATTAAATTATTGAAATGGAATGTCTTTCCCTATATAGAAACAACATAAATTTCCACAAGAAGGAAATTAATCTACATATGGTGAGTCGACCTCCAATTTTGTACTAGTCAAAGGAGGATGATGAATCTTCATTACCATCATCATCTAAATAATGGGTATTATTTCCATACGATAAAGAGTATCTAGATGAAATGATTGAGTCTAAGGAAATAATTTTATTTGAATACATCCCTATTGTGAGGGAATACACTGATGTGTTTCCTCTAGAATTTCATAGTCTTCCTCTTAGCCGAGAGGTTTAATTTTCAATAGAGATTATACATGTTTCTTTTCCAATAACCATGACTCTATATAGGTTGGTTGTTGTAAAACATGAGGACATAAAAAACAACTAGAAGACTATCTAGATAAGGGTTTTATATACACATGTGCATTACTATAGGGAGCACCAGCCCTCTTCATCATGGAGAATGATGTGTCTGTGCGCCATTTCATTGACTATCATGATCTCAACAAGAACATGATAAATTATATGTTTCCTTTTACATGGATTGATGAATATTTTGATTTTCTACGTGGATCACTAGACTTCCACAATGTGGATCTTTGGTTGGGATATTATCAAGTTAGGGTGAAGAAGGAAGATATCCCCAAGACCACTTTTTGAATAAGGTATGTCCACTATGAGTTCATACTAATGCCATTCAGACTCACTAATGATCTATAAATCTTCATGGGTTTTATAAATATAGTCTTCATATATTACCTTGACAAATTTATGGAAGTCTTTATATATGGTATCCAAATATAATCCAAAATCAAGGAGGAGAATGAGGAGTATTTGAACATTGTGATAAAGAGCATACATAAGGAGAAAAATTTATTCCAACTACAACAAGTTTGATTTACACATAATGTAAATATCATTCTAGGAGAATATCATAAAAATATATGGGATATATTTGGATCCATTAAATAAAAAATCAATCAATGGATTGATGAGGGAAACATATGGGACATAATCTATAGTTTTCTTGGGTTCACTAGGTATTATCACTGATTTGTGACAAATTTATCCTGATTGTTGAACCCTCTTTCCAAGTTAACCATGATGCGAGTTATAATTTTTTAATTGATAATGTAAAGAAAGAATTACTGAGTTAAAAAAGAAGGATTATCATTTATGTTATGCTAACACAACCCACACGTGGATAACGTTTTGTAGTATTCAGTAATGCCTTAAATAAGGGTTTTGGATGTTTGTTAGTGTTGAATGAAAAATTCTTTATCTATTCCTCAAGAAAGTATATAATTCATGATAAAAAATACCCCAAAGATGATCTAGAGTTGGAAATAGTGTTCTCTATATTTTAAATATGGAATCAATATCTTTATGGGGAGAAAATTGAAAAATATACGGATCACAAAAGTCTCACCTTAATATTCACATAGAAATAGCATATTATATGAAAAGGAATAGTGTGAGAGCTGATCAATGACTATTAATTCTCAATTCACTAACATCCTATTTAAATAAACAAAGTGTATGATTCTCTAAGTAAAAAGGATATGACAATTTTATTATTGATGTGAATTGAGAAGGATTCAATCTTCTTACAATTGAAGAGGATGTACATGGGAATCATAAAGTAATAAAAATCTTCAATCATTTCAAAAATTATTTCTCAACCATCTCTTCATGAAAGATTAAAGGATTTTAAAAACGATGACCATGAAAATTAGAATTAAGTGGAAATATTAAGGTATGGGAATTCCTCGAGGTTCAATGTTAATAAAGAATGAGTTGTTATATTTGAGTCGTGATTTTGTGTTTTAGAAAATACCAAGTCAAACAAAGAAATATTGGATGTTTCGCATATTTTGACAGCTCCATTCACCCAAGAAGCATAAAGACATATCGAGATATGCATAAGAAAAATTGGTGGGACAATATTAAGTGGTCGGTCACTGAATATACATCAATATGACTAGTATTCCAGTAAGTGAAGAATGAAAGGGAGAAGTATAAGGGGATGATGCAACCACTACCCATACCAACATAGAAATAGGAGAAAATAACCATGCACTTTTTCACTATAATCCTAGAGACATATAAGGGAACCAATTCTCTTTGCATAATCCTAGATCATATTATAAAGATAGCTCATCATATCACAATTTTAGAGGAATTATCATTAGATCAACTGTTATAGATATACAATGGAGAATTGTTGAGGCTTCATGGGGTAACACTCTCAATTATATCTAGTAGAGATCATAGATTCTCCTGTATTTTTGGAAAAGTATCTGACATACTTTAAAAACATATTTGAACACTAGTATGGCCTTATATCCTAAAACTGATTGCAAATCTGAGTAGACAATTCAAAAACTGATGAACATGTTGCAAGAATGTTTGATGGGACTCAAAGGAGGATGAGACCTGAATCTTCCTTCGGTCGAGTCTCTTACAATAGATGTTTCCACCTAAGAATACAAATGGATCCCAATGATTCCATTTATCCGAAGAATTATAGAATGCCTACATTATGGGGTGAAGATGTGGAACAAAAACTGCTAGGTCCTGAAATGGTCCATGAAATGGTGGGGAAGGGTGAGACCATTCAACAACACATCAATTTTGTGGAGTATCGATAAAAGGGATATGAAGATAATCATCGAAATAACCCAGAGTTTTATATTGGAGACAAGGTATTACAATTAATTTATACATGGAAGAATGTTATGTGATTTCGAAATAAGGGAAATCTTATACCATTCTACATCGACCCTTTTGAGATCCTTGATCACATCAGAGAGGTGGAAAATAGACTAGAACTCCCTCCAAACCTATCTCAAGTACATGATGTATTTCATGTATACCCCATGAATATGTACATACCAGACCCCTCAAATGTTCTCAATCTAAATGTAATACCATTTTATAATGATCTTACCTACGAGGATCAATCAGTGACAATCTATGATCATGTAAAAAACTTTTATGAAATATGAAATTGACCTTGTAAATGTTTTGTGGAGAGACCAAAAATTTAAAAGTGATGTGGGAACAAGAGGAATTGATGACAAATAGTTACCCTCATCAATTTTAGTGTGGGAAAATACAATTTCGGGGGATAAATTTCTTAAGGGTGGATGATTTTAACAACCATAATTGTTATAAATAAAATTCCCCTTTTTTACTTTTTAAATGTATTATTATTTAAGATGGTTATTAAAAACGCATTCACTCCATTATATTTCTCCTATAAAATTTAATTTAATATTTAGAATCATGAAACTTGATATTATAGCTATTCAACAGTGATCTCATTATTAGAATAAATAAAGGGTTCTAAAATATCAATTGTCATAGAAAAAGGAAGTGATTTCCTCAACCAGTAGGATCATACCATATGAAGAGAATTTTTTTGGAACTTATACAGGAGATAGAATTTCTGGGATATTTCCATTACCTATACCAACATGAGATCCAATAACTTAATATTCATCAAATCTATTTAAGTGGGAATTTCAAGATCGTCAAGATCACCGCTCAAACTAAGTTGGTCGAACCAACCCAATAATGTACCACCATCACACACCTTACTCTTATGGAATTTTCAGGGGTATGAAAGAGACATGTACCAAGACCCAATAAATATGATTATTTAAATTAGTTTTTATAGAATAAATAATATATTTCCATCGTATTATTGTCACATTGTAAATGATTTTAATTTTTATATAATAAAACACAAATTGTAATTTTTGATAATATAAAAATTCTTTTAAAAAATAAATTAATTATTGGAATTTTAAATAAATAATATATAAATAAAATAGTATTAGTAATTAAATTTTTTTATAAATAAATGATCATATAGGTTTTCTAATGTAAAATGTTTTTTTTTCTGGCTCAAAAACATTTATTGCCCAAAACCCGTCATTTTCAATAATTAACGATTATTATTTTATTATTGAAAATTCACATATTTATAAACTTATTTTGATAAAATTATTATTATTTTTTTAATCATAGGATAAAAAATATCAAATAGTAAATTTTTCATAATTTTCCAAGACAGAAAAAATTTCGAGTAAAAATTAAACATTGTATAAACATACATTATGATTTCTGAAATATTAGTTACCCAAAAATAATGTAATAATTACAATAAATGGGATAAAATACAAAATAAATTTTTTCCAATTAAAATAATACTATTATAATATTATTAGATTTATTTTATAAATCCATTGTGAATTCTCCAAATCATATGATATATTGTATGCTTTTAAATTCATTTCTTTTAGTGTGTGACTCTCTGCCACATAACCAATGATAATATTTTAATAAGTTATCCCCTTAGAATAATTATTTTTAAAATACTCCCATTCGAATGGAACAGTGGGAAACCCCATGGATGTTTTTTGGTTTGGGATATTTTATTATATAGACTCCATACATAAATAATACTGAAAATTTTCCCTTTTCTATATAAATCCACCCAATCCCCCATTTATCTTCACTAAAACTCCATGGAGTATATAATTACTCCTATATCCCCTCTTAATAGTTATTCCATGATTCCCCCAAAATCATAATAAGTCGTTCTTGTGCATTTTAGGTCAAACACCAAATCAAAGGATCATCACCATCATGTCCTTTCAAATTCTAGAACCTTCTTTAATATTTTTTATTTTATATTATATTGGTTATATTGTAATTCATTTTTAATATTTCCATTACATTACAATTGAAGTTATTTTACTGATTTAAACTTTATACTCCATCATTTTTAGCCTTACCTAAGTCTTTATTGTGCTGAAATTCCTTAAGTGATCTTTCAATCTTCTCTTCTATCAAACACTCCTTTTTGTATATTGATTTTAATTTGATTATATTGGGATATGAGATTACCTATTCCCCTTATTGTAAATTTTATTTGTAAATGATTAGATATTACATTTATTCAAATTAATCCTTTAATGATATTTTATGTACACATTTTACCATGCCGATGTTTCGTAAGGATTATTTTATCTATTCTTATTTCATTATTAACATAGGCCATCTATTTTCATATTTCAAATGGTGGTATGTTATTTTACACATCCCTATTACATACCATTTTATTTCAAAATTTTGAGATACCCCTTTCACTCTCATCATCCATTTTTATGAATTTGTTTAACACTATTATGAAACCGAATTTTCCCATTGATTTTCCATGCCAAAACAATTGTGTAGTGAATACCATACCCATTATTATATCAAGGGAATTCAACATTATAAAAATATACTTATTTATTGGTGACTTACAGGAATGTAATAAAAATTCCATTATCATGTGATTAATTAATATTAAGAATGAATCTATGTAGTATATTCTCTATGGGACACTTAATCTTGAAAATTAAATGATTATGATGGGTGTGCCTGAATAGAGATCCAATGAATTTGGTAATGAATAGTACCATGATACATTATACTAGGATAGGGGTGTATCTTATTCTTTTATGGTACTTTTCCAACACAAATCTTTAGTGGTTAACCCTTGTCCTAAGTTAATGATTCAGTGTTTTAAGTTGTTTCCACATTTCTCATGTTATGACTATCACTCTATATCATGCCCCATTATTCATGTTTCTTTTGTTCCACATTGATACACATATTTTTTATCAGGATCACATATTCCATGTTTATTCCCTTATGATTTTTCATTTCTCACCCCTTTCTTTTGTATGTCCCTAGGATATCCCATGCAGTTTTATTTTCAAAGGAATATTTTGGGCATGTTAAAGAATATTAAAATAATTCATGTTATGGATGTTTTTAATAATGTTATTATACCCCATGTTCAAGATATTTTGTTATGTATATAATTACAAAATAAACCAGAATTATTGAATGACAAACCATATGTAATTATTTTTCCCTACTTGAACAAACACATGTCATATAAATATACACGAAGAAGAATGGAACAATGGAAATACCATAAATATATGACATAACGATAAGAAAGATAGTGGAAACATTAGATTATAAAATAATCCAAAACACCAACGAACAAGTCCAACTACAAAAGACCAAAACAAAACAACTAATCCATGTGATATGGTGCATAAACTCCCACAATATCACCACCAGCTTCCCTTCATATTTGACAGAAGACTTTATCACCTTACTATGTCTCCTTTCCTTTCCCTGCCTTGGAAGACTTATAAAGGTCTATGGACCACCAAAGTGGTGCACAGGTTTTCAGCTAAAAAGATCAATTGGATACCACCCATGTTTTATATATAATGTCTCTGTATAATAATTCATGTATTGTAATTTTAAATAAAACATGATATGATATGTTGTAAAGTAGTTTTATAGAAAACATGGTAAACATTTCCTCTTTATCATAGTTCTAAAAAATATGGAGTATCATTTCAGAAGTGCATTTTTTTCATATCACATTCTTCAATCATAAACATGCATAACATGGATAAAATAAAACCAAGACATATAATACAAAACAATAGGTGCAACACTGGTATCACAACACCATGTAATACGATAAGTTAGGAAACAGGGTACTTCTACCAAAAAACATATGAAAAATTCACTAGGGTACCAAAAGACAATTATCTACACTTCATGACTAGGGAGACACCCCATAATTTAAAACACTGAAATCATATACATACCTAGAGCCAATAATCTTCACTCTAGGACAATAGGTGTAACACCCCAAGATTTTATGAAAAATATTCTTTTTAATTTCATTGATGTATTGTGTTGTACGCTTCACCAAAAGGAGCATGCACTACACTCATCCCTGACTTGGCTTGTATTACACGTAATCACGACCTTCCACGATAGCGTGTGTTGTACGCAATACCGAGTTTCACTAAACAACAATATGCTAGTATTACTAAAACTTGCCGTTATGAATAGTAATACCCTCTTTTTGAAATTTTATTTTTCAAAATGGACTTTATTTTGGATTCGGAATATCGAAATTATCCTAAGGTGAATTTTTGGTATTTTTCTGAAAACATTCAATTTTTGATGAATAGTGAAAACACTAGGTTACTATTCAAAAACCGACTTTTTATTTAAATAATTATTTATTTTATTTAAATTTATTTTAGGTAAAAATTGATACATAATACCTATATAAGTTCAATGTAATTATTTGGAGTCATTTTATAATAATTTTAGATATATAAAAATTTTATGGAACTTTTCACCGTCTTTTACCCACCTCCTAGGAGAATTTGGAAATTCACATAAACATGATTTTACCACTTCTATGAGTGGATTTTGAAAATTCGAGAGACACGGTTAATATCAAGGACAATAATGTGGTTCAATTAGATGAAAATAATTTTTGATGAATATTAACTTTTTACTTTTATTTACCATAGTTAAAAGTAAATAGGGAGATTAAGGGTAAAAATGATATTATTATTATTACCCTAACACATGTACTAAATCTATTGGATAAGTGTAATTAGACCCAAAACAACCTTAGAAATACAATATTACCATTTAGGTCCACATGGATTAGATTAGGACATTTATTATTAATTTATTTAAATAATGGTTAAAATAGTTAAAATCAAAGTTTAATACCTAAATCATTTTTCATATAAGGTTGTACATAAGATAAATTATAATATAAATATTCATTATAAATCTTAAATTATTGACTACCTAATAGATTTTTATTTATAATTTTTAGACATTAAATAATTTAATTTATTTATGACACAATGATGATGCAGTAATTATCTTATTAATGAAATATTAACATAATTGATTTTATAAATACCCAAATAAATTTAATTTGAGACTTTTTATAAATTAAACTAATTTTATATGTTAATATGACATGTTAGTATTAATTTAATTAACTTTTTGCAAACTAATCATGCTGTTATAATTTTCACAAAAATCAATTACCAAGTAGTGTCTAAATTGACATAAAATAGTTTTTAAAACAAATATTACATTATTAATTGATATTATATTCATAAAAATATAAAGATAGGCCAATATACATATATCATGAAAGTTGTATCATTAATGAACCACTTGGGGGTATGTTGGATGTATATGGTATGTTTATTAACTATATAATATAAAAATACAAAGTGACATGGTAAATTTCAATCTAATTAACCAATCGTTAAAACTAATAGATAAGGTTAGTATAATGACCCAAAACTATCTTAAATCTATTTTTTGGGAGTATTTCTACCCATAACCACCTTAGCTTCAAAATAAATCAATTTGGAGCTATTAAAAACAGAATATGACTTTATTATAAAATAATATTTTAAGTTCTTCCAAAGGTACCCCTCTCCTCCCTTATAAAAAGGGAACCCCTTCCCTCTTCTCATCACACACATTGAGTCTTGAAGCTAGGGCAACCCCTAACCATTTCTATTCTCCACTTCTCTAGAAACATTCTGGAGGTTCTGGTCTTCTCAAAAGACAAACTCTACTTCCTTAAGAGTAAGTTTGAAGGAGGTGTGCTGAAGAAGAGGTAATCTCTTCTTCTGATTCTCTCAAGTTTCTTTCTTCTTCAACTTATTCTTATTTAGTTGTTTCATTATAATGTAATAACATCAGTATATATAATATAATGATATGTTATTATAAATATGAAACAAACCTATTTACCCTTCTATCTGTCCTATGGAAAATGAAATCACTGCGTGTGCGTATGTACGGAATACCGTCTCCATGCCGTGGTGTAATCTGTTTTTCCACCACCACCTTACTTGGATGGGTATAATGGTGTAAAGAATAACTATATATATGATTATTAGAACATCATAATGATTCTATGATATTATATCATCCCCTATAATTCCATTCAATAAATATGGGAACAATATCATCGCTCGTGCGTACATACGGATTACCATCTCCACGACGCGATGAGATTGATTTTCCATGTTAACAATTCAAGAATGATTATAAAGTATATATAATAAGTAATCATGAAATATATGGAATAATAATGCTACTGGATTTATTTATATATATATATATATATATATATTAATGTCATCTACTTAATTCAATAAGGAAACAAAAATTAGCATTCATGCGTACGTACGGCCTACCGTCTCCATGAACGATGTTTTTCATTTCATTTATCTATCTATTATTTATATATATATATATATATGTACTGAATATATATATATGATATATAAACCATGATTTACATTCAGGAAGTAAGTAAATCAAGATATAAGTAATAATAATATCAAGAATAACCAGTCCAAACACGTACGATAAATAAAACGATTTTACCCAAAATGCTGCTTTAACATTGAATTCACAAAAGAACGGGTAATATAAAGTCATAAGTAAACCATATATGATATCATAAAAAAGAATATGATTTTGTAATAAGTCAATGACATTATTTAAATCCTTATACAGGAGGATCAGATACGTACGAAGCATATCGGACCTAAGGTAAAGGATAATTTTGCAAATCTCATTTTTATCCGAGATTGCTTATACTTAAGTATTTACTGGGGTTATATTTTTCATCCATGCCCATAAAAGTTTTTCATAAAGTGTTTAATATTATTCCGTGTATATTTAATGTCATTTTTATCCCTCTTCGACTTTTAATTTGTGTTATGGAAGGAATCGTTCTTTTATTTACCATACGAAGAACTTTTTGACATTTCCGACAAAAGTATGAGAAGAATTTTTTTTAACTAATACGGCATGAACGTATTCTTATGGTTTCATAATGCCTTATTTTCAAGAATTTTACTCTTCATTATTTCATGATTATTTTCAAAAAAATCATTTTCTTTTAAAATTGCATGGCATTTTGTGAAAAGAAAATGATTTTGAAAAAGAAAGGATCTTTTCCTCAAGAATTCATTTCATGTGTTTTATCAAAACCATTTTCCATCTAATATGACATTATTTAGTATAATTATGTTGAAAGTATAATTTCTCCATTATTTAAATGGTTTGATTCTTCTTATGATGAATGATATCCATTTTTTTATGGATTATGTTATGATGAGATGATGTTTATGAAACCCATTTTATTCATTGGGTTATGATGGATGAATTATGTTTATTTTGTGGCACAAGTAAGAATGATTTCATTATGAGATGTTTGGGACCTATATCTCCCTACAATTCATTGGGTAATGATTTATATCTCATGAGATAGACATGGCTGGAATGGTATGTTAATCCGCTTTAGTGAAACTGGACTGGAACGAGGAGTGAACTCGATTCAGAAAGGGACTTTGTCCACTAAGATGGTCTTGGAATCAATTCCTTGGCTACTATGGAAATCATAACATGTGCTGAATGGTTTCCACAATTACATGATTTATTCCCATGCTATATTATCAAGATTTATGTTCCTTTATGATATATTCCTTACATACTTCCATGATTTATGTCCTTGCTCAAGATTTTGATGATTACATTTTATGTTCAAGTTTTTTCATTCAAATGTTTATGGATTGTTTTATGTTCTCTATGCTTACCCTTACTGAGCATTTGATCTCACCATTTTTATGTTTTCTTTCCCCCAGGATATAAAGAATGTTTTTAGGTAAGAAAATAAAAGGGTATGATCTTTATGGGAGAAGTTTAAGATCTTTCACCACGATTAGAATATTAAATTCTGAGTTTCCAAAGACACTAAACTATTACAGTCCTTGTGTGTCTGTATTTGTTATATATAATGTTTTCCGCAAATGTAATGTAATGTCTATGTACTTCAAGCTTTGGGCCTCTACAGTTGGTATCAGAGGGAGGTTTAGTTAACCTTTGGAAACTAGGATGCGAGAACTTTAGTGAGATCCCTAGAGATATTTCTAAAGTATGTTTAGGGATGTCCCTAAGGATAAGTATTAGTATATGTTATAGTCCTAGAATTATGGTAATGATATTAGAATTAAAACTAAGATGTTATATGTGGAGGGTACTCCCCCTTTATTATGTTGTTTTCCTTATAATGATGTTTGCCTCACACTATTCGTTTTGTGTTTTAGACGATGGGTGGAACCAGAAGGAACTGTGTTGATCAATGTAATGGACGATGCAATGATTGTCCTCCTGAACAAACCAATGTTTTGGGAGATGGAGTGCAAAATCTTATTTCTATACTTACACAAGCTATGAATCATTCTGGACTTCTAAATGAGAAGAGAAATGAGCAACATTCTGTTAAATCGTTCAAGAGTCAGCATCCACCTTCACTCAGCGGGTCTTCTGATCCATTAGTGGCTGAACAATGGATCAGTACCACTGAAAAGATATTTTTAGTTCTACAATGTTCTGATCATGATAAATTCATGTTATCAGTATATCGTTTGGAAGGTGATTCTGATCAATGGTGGAATCTTATCAAGAATATGAGGCAAAGAGATGAAATTGGGTCCATGGAATGGGAAGAGTTCAAGAACTTATTTTTCAGTATGTACTTCCCTCGTATTGTTAGAACAAAAATAGAAAAGGATTTCCTTGAGATTAAGCAAATGGATGATGAATCTATTGGTATATACAAAGCGAATTTTACAAGGCATTCAATGTATTCATCTGGCTTTATCATCCAACCTGAAAGTAAATTTGATCGATTATTCAGGGGCTTAAAACCATGTCTTCAAAGGGCATTAGCTATAAGAGACTTCAATAGCTATGAAAAAAATGTGTGTTGTGATATCATGGTAGAAATGTATGTTGGTGTTAAATATCCATCTCATGGTTTTGATAAGAAATGAAAGATGGGGTTTAAGGAGAAATCTCAGAATAATGGTGAAAAGAGGATAAAAGTTTCTTTATGCTCAAATTGTGGAAAGAAGCATGGTATAGATTGTCTTAAAGGGACTAGAAAATGTTTTATGAGTGGAAAAGAAGGTCATCGAGCAGCTAAGTGTCAAAATAATAGAAAAAGGGTTACTAATGATGTGAAAAAAGAAAATACTGCCGAGAACGCACCACCAACACTTCAATGCTTCTAGTGCAAGGAAATGGGGCATTATTCTAATAATTTCCCTAATCCAAGGGTTAATGATGATCAATGTGAACAACCTCTTAAGGAAAAGAACATAGGGACGTTACACGCGATCTCTATTAGCAATTTTGAGTATGAAAATGATGTGGTGGAATGATTATGTTTTTATGTAAAGGGATTAAAAAATATTGTTGTGGAATCTCATTTATAGTATTGTGGAACATTGGAAGATCTATGTAATGGTTTATTGTGGTTTTCGATGATTATATGGTACCGGTAACCATAGAAAGTGATTGAGATATATTGGAATGAAGATGATATGCACATAATGAAGGGATAAGTAAAAAATTAAATGTTTTACAGTATTCATGAGCTCATGGATGATATAAGGAAAAAGTTATATCATGGTTTGAGTATATGGAATTTTTGGATTTTGGTATGTGGAATGACTTAACTTTTGTCAGAATTCATGTTTTCACTAAGATTCAATGGGTATTCATTTTTCCAGAGTATACATAATTATGGTATTCACATGTTTGGAATGTGACCAACATGATATATCTTATATGTGGGATAAATGATTGTATTCACATTCTCGGTAGATGACATTTATAGTAATCGTTTTCTTTACACTATAAGATTGGATAGAAGTATTTTGGATAAGCCTAAAGATTGGAATGGATTATGTTGTACATAAGTTAGTATTGATTAGGGTTATAACTTTTTATATATTATTAATGGAATCTTATAATAATGTAGTTTTAGAAAAAGGACAACCTGCAGGATGGGCGACAACCCGTCGCGTCAGACAAGGCTGTGGGAATCGAACCCACAACCGAAGTGCGATAGGCCTTTATCACCTACCACTGGGCTACAGAAAGTCCCTGGTTAGTAGGAACTGGTTTTATTTTATTAATTGGTATGATAGATGAATTATAAGTTCATTTTTGGAATCGTACATGATTAACCTCACCATAGATGGGCTTATGTATATTTGATAACTTTTGCTAACCTTTTGTTTGAAAAAGATGGAATGACCCATCATTCTATCACATGATCTGCTAACACTTCACTAATAACAAATTCAACTTCATTTCTTTAAGAGATGAAGTGGAAATTGTTCGAGGCATGAACAACAGTGAGATTTTACCAAAATCATGTAAGTATTTCATTTAATTTATCAACTTTAGGGAAATGATATTGAAAACAATAAATGTTGTCCTAATGCCCTCATGTCCGATGAAACAGATGGTACCTTAGATCATCACAAATCTATGGCTTTGTGATTGTTGTCTTTTTTATAGCCATGTCCTCTAACACTCTTCATCAGAAGATGATGGTTATATTTCTCTTCCAGATCCATATTTTAACCTATGTTCTCCTATGTGGAAACCCACTGATTAGTTAATTTGGGTAACAATTACGTTTCATACTTTAGTTTTTAAAGTCAAGTTTGGGTATTCCTTTTTACGATGTGGGTTTCTATGAAAGAATCTTTCAAGTAGTAAACCATTTATAACCCCGACAAATTTCGAGGGTGAAATTCATTTTAAGGGGGGAAGAACGTAACACTACGAGATTTTATGAAAAATATTCCTTTTAATTTCATTGATGTCTTGTGTTGTACGCTACACCAAAAGTAGCTTGCACTACACGCATCCCTGACTTGTCTTGCATTACACGCAATTGCGACCTTCCACGATAGCGTGTGTTGTACACGATACCGTGTTTCACTAAACAACGATATGCTATTAAAATATTATTAAAACTAGCCGTTATGAATAGTAATACCCACTATTTGAAAATTTATTTTTCAAAATTGACTTCATTTTTGGATTCGGAATATCAAAATTAGCCTAGGGTGATTTTTTTGTATTTTTCTGAATACTTTCAATTTTTGATGAATAGTGAAAACACTAGGTTACTATTAAAAATCTGACTTTTTATTTAAATAATTATTTATTTTATTTAAATTTATTTTACATCAAAATTTATACATAATCCCAATATATGTTCAATGTAATTCATTGTAGTCATTTTATAATAATTTTAGATATATAAAAATTTTATTGAATTTTTCACCGTCTTTTACCCACATCCTAGGAGAATTTGGAAATTCACATTTAACATAATTTTACCACTTCTATGAGTGGAATATCGAAAAATATGAGAGACAAAGTTAATATTAAGGACTAAAATGGGGTTCAATGAGGTGAAAATAATTTTTGTTGAACAGTAACTTTTTACTTTTATTTACCACGGTTAAAAGTAAATAGGGTAATTAAGGGTAAAAATGATATTATTATTACCCTAACACGTGTCCTAATTCTATGGGATAAATTTAATTCGACCAAAAACAACCTTAGGAATAATATATGACCATTTAGGACCACTTGGATTAGATTAGGACATTTATTATTAATTTATTTAAAGAAGGGTTAAAGTAGTTAAAATCAATGTTTAATTACTAAATCATTTTTAATATAGGCCTATACACACGATGATTTAGACTATAAATATTCATTAGAAATATAAAAAAAATTCTTACATAATGGTATTTTATTTATAATTTTTAGACATTATATAATTTAATTTATTTATGACACAATGATGATGCAGTAATTATCTTATTACTGAAATATTAACATAACTGATGTTATAAATACCCAAATAAATATAATTTGAGACTTATTATGAATTACACTAATTTTATAGCTTAATATGACATGTTATTGTTGATTTAATTAACTTTTTTCTAACTAATCACGCTGTTATAATTTTCACTAAAATCAATTACAAAATAGTGTCTAAATTGACAAAAATTAGTTTTTAAAACAAATACTATATTAATAATTGATATTATTTTCCTAAAAATCTAAGGATCTTCCACGATACATATATCATGATAGGTGTATCATTAATGGACTACTTGGGGGTCTCTTGGATGTATATGGTATGTTTACTAACTATATAATTTAAAAATACAAAGTGACATGGTAAATGTCAATCTAATTAACTAAGAGTTAAAACTAAAAGATAAGGTTAATATAATAACACAAACCAATCTAAAATCTATTGGATGGAAGTATTTCGACCCATACCCTCCTTAGCTTCTAAATAAATCAATTTGGAGCTATTAAAAACCGAATATGACTTTATTATAAAATAATATTTCAAGTTTTTCCAAATGTGCCCCTCTCCTCCCTTATAAAAAGGGAACCCCTTCCCTATTCTCTTCACACCCTATTGAGCCGTTAATCTTGGCCAACACCTACCCATTTATCTTCTCCAATTCCATATAAACATTCTGGAGGTTCTGGTCTTCTAAAAATACCATCTCTACTTTCTTAAGAGGAATCCTAAAGGAGGTGCGTCAAAGAAGAGGTAATCTCTTCTTCTGATTCTCTCAAGTTTCTTTCTTCTTCAACATCTTCTTATTTAGTTTTTTCATTATAAAGTAATAAAATAATTATCTCTAATATACTGATATGTTATTATAAATATTAAACAACCCAATTTCACCTTCTATCGATCCTACGGAAAACGAAATCATCGCGCGTGCGTACGTACGGAATACAGTGACCACGCAGTGGTGTAATCTGTTTTTCCACCACCACCTTACTTAGATGGGTATAATGGTGTAAATAATAACTATATATATGATTATTATAACATCATACTGATTCTAAGATATTATTTTATCCCCTCTAATTACATTCAATAAATATGGGAATGATATCATCGCTTGTGTGTACGTACGGATTACCGTCTCCACGACGCGATGAGATTCATTTTCCATGTTAACAATTCAAGAATGATTATAAAGTATATATATTAAGTAATAATGAAATATATTACATAATAATGCTACTGGATTTATGTATATATATATGTTTGTCATCTACTTAATTCAATAAGGAAACAAAAAACAGTGTTCATGCGTACGTACGTCCTACCGTCTCCATGAATGGTGTTTTTCATTTCATTTATCTATCTATTATATATATATATATATATATAGTGAATATATATATAATATATAAATAATGATTTAAATTCTTAAAATATGTAAATAAAGATATAAGTAATAATAAAATCAAGAACAACAAGTCCAAACACGTATGATAAATAAAACAATTTTACCCGAAACGCTACTTTAAACTGAAATTTACAAAAGGACAGGTAATATAAAGTCATAAGTAAACTGTATATGATATCATAACAATGAATATGATTATGTAATAAGTCAATGAAATTATTTAAATCATTATATAGGACGCTCGGATACGTACGAAGCATATCGGACCTAAGGTAAGGGATAATTTTGCAAATCTCATTTTTATCCGAGATTGCTTATATATAAGTATTTACTGGGGTTATATTTTTCATCCATGCCCATAAAATGTTTTTCATAAAGTGTTTAATATTATTCCATGTATATTTAATTTCATTTTTACCCCTATTTGACTTTTACTTTGTGTTATGGAAGTAATCTTTCTTTTATTTACCAAACGAGGAACTTTTTGACTTTTCCGAAAAAAGTACGAGAAGAATGTTTTTTTAACTTATACGGCATGAATGGATTCGCATGGTTTCATAATGCCTTATTTTAAAGAATTTTACTCTACAAGATTTCATGATTATTTAAAAAATAATAATTTTATTTTAAAATTGCCTGGAGTTTTGTGAAAAGAAAATGATTTTGAAAAAGAAAGGATATTTTCCTCAAGAATTCATTTCAAGTGTTTTGTCAAAACTATTTTCCATATAAGATGAAATTATTTAGTATAATTATGTTTCCAATATAATGTCTCCATTATTTAAATGGTTTTATTCTTATTATTATGAATAATATCCATTTTTTATGGATTATGTTATGATGATATGATGTTTATGAAACCCATTTTATTCTTTGGGTTATGATGGATGATTTATGTTTATTTTGTGGCACAAGTAAGAATGATATCATTATGAAATGGGTGAGACCTATATCTACCTCTGATTAATTGGGTAATTAATTATATCTCATGAGATCGAAATGGCTGGAACGTTAAGTTAATCTTGTTCAGTGATACAGGACTGGAACGAGGAGTGAACTCGATTCAGAAAGGGACTTTGTCCACTAAGATGGTCTTGGCAGCAATGCCTTGGCTACTATGGAAATCATAATAAGTGATGAATGGTTTCCACAATTACATTATTTATTCCCATTCTATTTAATCAAGATTGATGTTCCTTTATGATATATTCCTTACGTACTTCCATGATTCATGTCCTTGCTCAAGATTTTGATGTTTAGATTTTATGTTCATGTTTTTGCATTCAAATGTTTATGGATGGTTTTATGTTCACTATGCTTACCCTTACTGAGAATTTGAGCTCCCCCTTTTTATGTTTTCTTTTCCCTAGTATATAAACAAAGGTTTTAGGTACGAAAAAATGGGGAAGATATTTATGGGAGAAGTTGAAGATCTTTCACCACGATTAGAAGATTAAATTCCGAGTTTACAAAGACACTAAACTATTACGGTCCTTGTGTGTCTGTGTTTGTTATGTATAAAGTATTCTGCAAAAGTAATGTAATGTCCATGTATGTCAAGCTTTGGGCCTCTACAATAGGAACACCAAAAAAGTGAAACCCTTTGACGATGTCCTCAAGATGAACCTTAAGCATTGTTCCCATGGTAACCCATGCTCTCTTTTTCACAATCATCTCAATGTTTCGAAAATTATTTCAAAAAATCATTTTCAATTATTTCAACATAACCATTTTAATTCCATTTACCAAAAACCAAAGGAACACCAATTTTATTTAAAATATAATTCTGATACACATAGATAATGACGCCAATTTCATACCAATTTATAAAAATGGAACAATACTTTTTATCAAACAGACAATAGAGATAAAACCACCTACCTCAATAAAAGGGAAACACACACCAACAATGGTATCCACCATCTTTGAAAACACACACAATGTTAATTTAGGCCCTATAATCAAATCCACATCTCAATATTGATTCTATTTAGAAAACAAGGGGTGAATTAAGAATAAGAAAACCACATACGTTACTAATGGACACCCATCAACACTATAACTGACAAGGGAATGACCAGAAAAACGTGTTTGCACAATGGATCTTGGAAAAATTATAGAATAACCACCAATTTAGATAAACATTTCTGATAATGAAACTCTAGGGCGTTACCACGATCAATGTAAATTAAGAATTATAAAAGTTACTTACCCCAAGAGAGGCACCACAACTAATACGAAGATCAAATAATTAATGGATTGATATTGAAGGTGAGGAATCTCAAAAAAAACAATGGGAATTGTCTTAGATCGAGAGAAATGGAATATCAATAATGAACCAAAACAAAAATATCCACATTCCTATTTTAAAAACATTATGTGGGGTGTTTCACAATGTGTAACCTGGTTACACGATGTGTAACTTCCAAATTCAAACATCTCCCAAAATAACCCTTCGCCTCAAATAAATATTTATACTTTTTATTAACACAAGATGTGTAAAGGACCTTCACATCATGTAACATTTCACAATGTGAGTCCTTTTAGGACATTCATTATAACACTTCATATAAATAGATTCCTTTTGAATAAACTTAAAAGTCAAAAGGGTTTATACACCATATAAAAGAATGATGTGTATAAAACCAAATATGCATCAATGAATGGAGATTGAGACGAAGTCCTTAAAAAGATAATTTTTAAAATAAAATAGATCTATTATGTGTATTCACTATAGGTAAACATAAAGAAAGTAAAAATACAAAATAGGACATAATAATATCATGACATAATTTGAAAGTTGGAGATTAACCCAAAGAATGGAAATTGGGTTAAGAAATTCCCTTACCTCGTGTCTGACTTGACTCAACCGTTCTTTAACCTCCTGAATAATAAACTAGAGTTAATATCTACCTTATTAAGAACCATTTTCAATTTCATTATCCTTTTTATATCACTTATTACAATGTTTTGAACATTATGTAATTATTTAAGTTAGAAACGGTCGTTTTGTGGATCTTTGGTACTTGAGTCAACAAAAAACTTCTTATAATTACAAGTTCTTCTTGTGGTGAAATATCCATTATATCCAGAATTATATTCATGATGTAGATATCATATATATCATATATATCCAGTATATACATTCATTCATAATATTACGTAACATTTAGAGGTAAGAAATGAAATGCACCGTTCATGGAGACGGTAAGCCGAACGTACGCATGAACGCTACTTTCATTTCTATTTCGTATTTAATGGAATGAAATCATAATGATATAAATGTATATTATAATTCCAGTATAATATAGAATATAATACCATTTACTCCATCCTTTATACATCCCACATATGATATTAACGTTTCAAATCACTTTGAGGGGGCGGTAGTCCGCACTTCCTAAAATGAAAATATCACGTTTACCCATAATGGAAACCATAAAGTTATACCATAAATGAAAAATACAAAATCATAAGGAAAACAAAAACATAATATAAATCATATATAAAAATAGTGTCATCATAATGGCCACCATTAGAGGTGTTATATGAGTGTTGAACAATCATCGTTTCGTGAGGCAAAAATTCGCCATCCACAGAAACAATATGTTATGTAACCATTAGATGTAGGTGTGTGTAAGTGTAGATCTAATCCTTCTTATAAAAACATCCTAATATATTGAGGATACTGGTGTTGTTACAAAAGAAATGAATACAATGTTTTTAGGGGGTTGGAGAAGAAAAATAAAACAAAACAACATTAGAGAATACATTACCTTAAAATCGGGTAACTCTTTTTGATTTGAGCCAAAGGCTTCCTTGAGAAGGGTTCTGCCCAAAGTGAGGCTTCTAGGAGTAAGAGGGGGAAGTTTAGAGAGTTGTTGGGAAGAGTTTTTCCGAGCCAAATGGCTTGAAAGTGTGAATGCGGTGGTAGAGGTGGGGGCCTTTTATAAGTGGAGAGGAGGGGCACTTTTGGAAAGTAATAAAATGTTACTTTATTATACAATGATTTTAGGATTCTAAAGGTCCCAAACTTGTATAATTCTAGGCTAAGGTGATAAGGGTTCTATATATACTCATCCAATAGGTTTTTGACAAGTGTATGCCTTGTATTTTACATTATGTTTTTATTTTATTTAAATCGTTAAATAATGAGGTAATCGATGCATCATCATGGTGTCATAAATAATTTAATTTATTTGATGTCTAAAAATTATTAAAAAACAATCACGATGTAGGAAATCGTTTTATCTTTCTAATGAATATTTATAGTAAAAAATATGACTTGTATAAACCCATTTAAAAATTGTTTTAGTAAAACAACTCTTGTTTGTGACCTTTTTATTTTAACATTAAATAAAAAGTTGTTTATGTCCTTTTCCTAACAAAGTGGCTCCATCGGGTCCCCAAGTTGACCCATGGATTTTCATGGTCGGCCATGACACATCCAATGAGGGTAGGACATGTGTCAAGCTCATCTCATATTATTAAAACATTATTTTTACCTTAAACTACACTAATTACCTCTAATCGCGATTAATTAAACTTAAAAGTTACTATTCACCAAAAAAATTATTTTAATCCCATTGAACCACATTTTACTTCCTAATGACAACCATGTATGTCGGATATTTGAAATTCAAATCAAAGAAGTGGTAATGTTTAATTTAAATGAAAAATCAGTTTTTTAACTACCACTTAGTGGTTTCACTATTCATCAAAAATTGAAGTCTTTCAGAATAATGCCAAAATTTCACCCTAAGCTATAATTGATATTCCGAATTCAAAAATGATGACTATTTTACAAAATTCAAAACATATAAGTTGCATTAATTAATTTTATAATTAATTCCCACTGTCACAACAAATAGAGTGTTTTTAAGAAACAATTTATATCAAAAGATTGGCAATTGTTTATGTCCAATTTCATTGTTAAATTAATTCTAATGACCACCATTGGATAAAATGGTAAAAATATATTCTAGTTATACTTTAAAACCACTAAATAGTATAATTTATCACAATAAATTATTTTTATTAAAAAGTTGTTTTTAAATATTTTTCACTATTCATAAAAAATTGAAAGTTCTCAGAAAATTACAAAAAATTCAACTTAGGATAATTTTGATATTACGAATACAAAAATGAAGTCCATTTTGAAATATAAAATTTCTATAATTTTAAAAAGTGGTTATTACTATTCATAACGGCTACTTTGATTAGTCGCGGTGTGTTAGAACTCGAAGTTGCGTAAAATGCAAGCTATTGCATTATTAAATGAGAAGCGTATCATAGAAGCTCGGGGAGTTACATTCTCCCCTCCTTCAATAAATTGTGTCCTCGCAATTTGAAATTTTTCTTTGAAAATAAAATGTTGAAAATAGAAAGTACCTTTGGGGAAAACCCACATCGGAAATAAGGTTAATAAAAATATAACATTAAAAGAACGAAAGATAAGTACAAAGGTCACCCGAGATAGACCATACAAGGATTCTATGAAAATATGGATATGGAGGAGAAACAACCCATCAAGGTCTGATGGAGAGTTGTAGAAAACGGAATTAGGAGAAATTTTATCTACAAGAAAATCACAAACATGTGATTGGTTAAACGATCATTGATTCCCCAGTAGGAAAAGTTAACCGACAACGTTTTTGTTTTAAGTTACCTTTTATAAAGTTGAGGAATTTATTTAGGAGATTTACTAAGAACGTAAGGGAATATACATACTTGTTTTGTATACTTTCATTCTTTAATAAATTTTTACCACAAACCCATCTTTTACTCCAAAAGGTAATAGAACTCAAAAATATTCTATTTATCTTAATTGTATGAGGTTCCAAATATCAACACAAACGATTTAGATTAGTAAAACTATTTTTTAATAACCAGGGACTTCCTATAGGCTAGTGGTAGGTAATAAAGGCTTGTCGCACTATGGTTGTGGGTTCGATTCCTGCCGCTTTGTACGACGCGATGGGTTATGCCCCACCCTGCAGGTTGTCCTTTTCCTAAAACTATTGTATTATAATATTCAAAAAATAATCTTCAGAAATGCTTTAACCTTAAACAATACTATCCAAAGATCAACTTAATCCATTCCAACCTTTATAGTTATCCAAAATACCTCTATCCAGACATTCTCTAAAGGGTCCTTAAATTCCAAAATCAATTGTATCATCAGATTCCCCAAAAAAAGTAATGTTTCTTTTATGTCACATACTAAAAATATGATTACCTTCATCATATTAAAACCTTACTGAAACAACAAGTACTGCAGTACAATCCTTATATATATGTCACATTATTCTAATAACCAGAATATAATCCATGAGTCCAAAAGCACCAATACATTAATTATTCTGCTTCAACTGTAGTAACAGCATAAGATTTTCCTTGATCCCTTGGCCTTTTCTGAGGTAATTTTCCCTGACGCTTAGGACATTCATTTGCATAATGCCCCATTTCTCTACAATTGTAGCATTGAACATTGATAGCCTCTTTTTTTCCCTTATAATCACACACCTGGTGACCTTTGTCTCCACATTTATAACAAACTCCCATTCCATTTAGGCAAGTACCAGGGTGATTCTTCCCACAATTATCACATAATGGAAAATCCTTCATTCCCTTTTTCCCTTTATCTGTCTCTTGTTCCACCGTTCTCTTATTCTCTTGCTTTACTTTGTTGTCATAAGACTTAGAGAATTCATTTTCTGTCTTGATAGCACACGAGACTATATCCTCGTACGTTGAGAACGATTGTGATACTAAAGCTCGACGGAGAAATGGTTTCAACCCATCAAAGAAACGATCAATATTACTTCTTGGGTTACGTATATAATCTGCTGCATGCCTCGCAAACCTTTTAAAGTTATCCTCATACTTTGTGACATTCTCATCCTCCTTTTGTCTCAGACTCATAAATTTCCTTTCCATATCTGCTCGATGGTCATGAGGAAAGTATTTTTCTAAGAAAATCTCTTTGAACTCCCTCCATTCCATATTCGATACGTCATCGTCTTCCTTTGTGTCTAGAATCTGCGACCACCACTGATCGGCATCTCCAGTGAGGCGGTAAACTGCCATGACAACCTTCTCTCTTTTGCTACTCCCCAAGGCATTGAATATTTTCTCTAAAGAGTTTATCCATTGCTCATCTACTAATGGATTTGTACCCCCATTAAATGTTGGCGGTTGTTGCCTCATGAAGCGGTCAAACATTGATCCTCCACGTTGCGGATCAGGGTGCTCCATACGAGTAAGGTTATTATTCATAACCCGAGTGAGTTGTCCCAGTATGGTAATAAGTTGATCAGCACCAGTTGTATCTCCAACTCCACAATAATTATCTTGAGTAGGAGGGCATTCCCCACATGGAGTGCGTGCATTGATACAGTTTCCATTCCTTCCACTAGGTGCCATTTATAAACAATGGCATAAACTAGATTAGTTTATGAATTAAAATACATAATTCCATATTTGTAAAAAACTTTACATAAATTGATCTATTTATGGATATAATACATAATCATAAAAAGAAATGTTTTCTTTGAGGAAGTATATACTCATAACCCTTCATAGTGTTTTGAAAAGAAAACGAGAATTATCCTAAGCATATCCCCCGGGAGTGTCGTAACCAAGAGTGCAGCAAGGCCCATTGTCATGCACCAGTTCCCGTTCGAGTCTAGCTTAACGTGGTGTTTTCGGGTTTTACCCCTAGGTACATCTGTGCCAGAGCTGCCTCTACCTGCTCGTATCCAGAAAAAGATGTATTGCTCAGAAAACTCACAAAATTTCTATAATACCAAAATTCTAGGAAGTTCTTCTATACTAATCATCAAAGTCTATCTTAGGGCTATGTGCTCTAATCAGAGTTTATCTAAATCAAGCTTCCAAGGTTAGTACTCAACTGCCTCTGATACCAACTGTAACACTTCATATAAAAATATTCCTTTTGAATAAACGTAAAAGTCAAAGCGGTTTATACACCGTATAAAAGAAATTTGTGTATAAAACCAAATATGCCTCAATGAAAGGAGATTGAGACGAAGTCCTTAAAAAGATCATTTTTAAAATAAAATAGATCTATTATGTGTATTCACTATAGGTACACATAAATAAAGTAAAAATACAAAATAGGACATAATAATATCATGACATAATTTAAAAGTTGGAGATTAACCCAAAGAATGGAAATTGGGTTAAGAAATTCCCTTACCTCATGTCCGACTTGACTCAACCGTTCGTTAACCCTCTGAATAATAAACTAGAGTTAATATCTACCTTATTAAGAACCATTTTCAATTTCATTATCCTTTTTATATCACTTATTACAATTTTATGAACATTATGTAATTATTTAAGTTAATAACGGTCGTTTTGTCGATCTTTGGTACTTGAGTCAACAATAAACTTCTTATAATTACAATTTCTTCATGTGGTGAAATATCCATTATATCTAGAATTATATTCATGATGTAGATATCATATATATCATATATATCCAGTATATACATTCATTCATAATATTACGTAACATTTAGAGGTAAGAAATGAAATGCACCGTTCATGGAGACGGTAAGCTGTACGTACGCATGAACGCTACTTTCATTTCTATTTCATATTTAATGGAATGAAATAATAATGATATAAATGTATAATATAATTCCAGTATAATATAGCATATGATACAATTTAATCCATCCTTTATACATCCCACATATGGTATTAACGATTCAAATCACTTTGAGGGGGCGGTAGTCCGCACTTCCTAAAATGAATATATCGTGTTTACCCATAATGGAAACCATAAAGGTATGCCATAAATACAAAATACAAAATCATAAGGAAAACAAAAACATAATATAAATCATATATAAAAATAGTTTCATCATAATGTCCACCATTAGAGTTGTTATATTAGTGTTGAACAATCATCGTTTCGTGAGGCAAAAATTCTCCATCCACAGAAACAATATGTTCTTTAACCATTAGATGTAGGTGTGTGTAAGTGTAGCTAGAATACTTCTTATAAAAACATCCTAGTATATTGAGGATACTGGTGTTGTTACAATAGAAATGAATAAAAAGTATTTAGGGGGTTGGAGAAGAAAAATAAAACAAAAAAACATTAGAGAAGACATTACCTTAAAATCGGGTAACTCTTTTTGATTTGAGCCAAAGGCTTCCTTGGGAAGAGTTCTACCCAAATTGAGGCTTCTAGGAGTAAGTGGGGGAAGTTGAGAGAGTATTGGGGCAGAGTTTGGCCGAGCCAAATTGCTTGAAAGTGTGAATGAGGTGGTAGAGGTGGGGGCCTTTTATAAGTGGAGAGGAGGGGCACTTTTGGAAAGTAATAAAATGTTACTTTATTATACAATGCTTTTCGGATTCTAAAGGTCCCACACTTATATAATTCGAGGATAAGGTGATAAGGGTTCTATATCTACTCATCCAATAGGTTTTTGACAAGTGTATGCCTTGGATTTTACATTTTATTTTTATTTTATTTAAATCGTTAAATAATGAGGTAATCGTTGTATCATCATGGTGTCATAAATAATTTAATATATTTAATGTCTAAAAATTATTAAAAAAAATCATGATGTAGGAAATCTTTTTATCTTTCTAATGAATATTTATAGTAAAATATATGACTTGTATAACCCCATTTAAAAATTGTTTTTGTAAAACAACTCTTGTTTGTGACATTTTTATTTTAACATTAAATAAAAAGTTGATTATGTCATTTTCCTACCAAAGTGCCTCCATGGGGTCCCAAAGTTGACCCATGGACTGTCTTGGTCTGCCATGACACATCCAATGAGGGTAGGACATGTTTCAAGCTCATCCCATATTATTAAAACATTATTTTTACCTTAAACTATACTAATTACCTCTAATCGCGATTAATTAAACTTAAAAGTTCCTATTCACCAAAAAATTATTTTAATCCCATTGAACCACATTTTACTTCCTAATGACAACCATGTATGTCGGATTTTTGAAATTCAAATCAAAGAAGTGGTAATGTTTCATTTAAACGAAAAATCAGTTTTTTAACTACCACTTAGTGGTTTCACTATTCATCAAAAATTGAAGTTTTTCAAAATAATGCCAAAATTTCACCCTAAGCTATAATTGATATTCCGAATTCAAAAATGATTTATATTTTACAAAATTCCAAACATATAAGTTGCATTAATTAGTTTTATAATTAATTCCCGCTGTCACAACAAATATCGTGTTTTTAAGAAACAATTTATATCAAAAGATTGGCAATTGTTTATGTCCAATTTCAATGTTAAATTAATTCTAATGACCACCATTGGATAAAATGGTAAAAATATATTCTAATTATACTTTAAAACCACTAAATAGTATAATTTATCACAATAAATTATTTTTATTAAAAAAGTAGTTTTTAAAGTATTTTTCACTATTCATAAAAATTGAAAGTTCTCAGAAAATTACAAAAAATTCAACTTAGGATAATTTCGATATTACGAATACAAAAATGAAGTCCATTTTGGAATACAAAATTTCTATAAATTTAAAAAGTGGTTATTACTATTCATAACGGCTACTTTGATTAGTCGCGGTGTGTTAGAACTCGAAGTTGCGTACAATGCAAGCTATTGCATTATTAAATGAGAAGCGTATAATGGATGATCGGGGTGTTGCATGCATCAAGTTACACTAATATGTCTTGAAGCCTAGTTACACGTCACGAAATCATCCCGAAACCTATAAAAATAACCAGTTAACGATGAGAGTCCAAAAAATCTACAACTTCACCATTATTTGTATCCTACCAATTCCTTCTCAGTTCTATATAGAAAATGAGAAAAATAAAACCAAAATGTTGTTAAAGATGTACCTGACAGATCAGTAATCGGATGTTACAAACTCCCACTATAAAGACATTCTATCCCCAAAAATCCATGTGGAAGATGTAATCCCTGGAAAAAGATGGGGCCGCAGCTCACTCATTAAGGAGATGAATTAACATGTATCATAAGAATCTTCTTCATGTTTCCATAGAACTATTACTAATGGAATCGACTTCCCATACAAGACTTTCACATGAGATTATTTAATCTCAATTGTTTTCTCTAGAACAGATACATCTAGATCTAACTAAATTTCTTCCCAACTCAAAATGTGAGCGGGGAAAGGATGATATTTCCTAAGTAGAGACATGTGGAAAACAACATGGATTCCTCTCAACTGAATTGTAAATTCGTATCGATCAACAACATGTCTATTCTACTCAGTGACCTCATATGGTGGAACAAATCATGGAGCCAACATTCCATGATTTCCAAGCCAACTGTGTCCCATGTGAGGAGAAACTTTCAAGAAAACCCAGTGACCAATGTAAAACTCCAGAGGAATACATCACCGATCAACATATTATTTTGGTCAACTATGGGTTATAACCAGATGTCAACGAACATCTTGAATTTTTGGGGATGTCTCCTAATCCACACTTGCTCCATCCCAAGATAATTCGCCGACCTCATACCAAAAAAGATTTGATCTACACGGGTGACCGTACAATGCCTCAAACGGAGCCATTATGATCAATGACTGAAAACTATTTTTATAAACAAAATCAACAATCCTCATATGGCTATCACATGATCCAATGATATTCAAGACATATGTAAGAATCATATCATCCCAGATCTAAATTACTCACTCCATATAACAGTCTATCTATTGTTGGTGAGTTGTTCTTGACATGACCTGATATCCAATATCCTCATGGAGAATCCCCTAAAACCTTGAGTTAAACCAAGGATCCCTATTTAGCAAAACAACATAAGGACTTCCATGTATCCTCACAATCTCCAATACATACTACATACCCATATCTTCAACCATAGTTGTATCATTGATTGTAATCAAATGAATAGAGTTGGTTAACATATCAACAACCACCTAGATAGTATTTCTCCCTCAGGGAGATCATGGTAATCCAACAACAAAATCTAAAGATACCTAGTCCTATTTCTTGACCAGAAATAGAAGAGAATAAAGAAAGCCATACGGTTTCAAGTTCTTTTCTTTTATCTATTTTTAGGTGTAACAACGAGACACATAATCTACAATGTGATGCTTCATACTTTTCCACAAGACCCATCATCTCATGTAATAGTACATCTTTATAGTGCTTGGTTGGATGGCCCAAAAATATCTTTGACAACTAAACAAGACTAAACTCCTCATAAATGGTGGGAAGAAAACCCACTTCCTAATGTGGAGTATATAATATGAAGAAAGTGACCAACTAGAAACAATTTCCCCACTATGAAGGATTTATTGAATTTTACTAAACTCACCATACTACTATTGACTCAACAAAATAAACACTATGAGAGATGATGATAACTGAACACTGGTCAAAACCATACCCGATACATCCTCATGATCATCCATGTGCAATTGAGTGAAAAACCCCATAAGGTTTCACTCCTCCTTCGATTATGGAATAGACAGTGACAGTACATTCCTGCTAACAGTGTCTGCAACGATGTTTCTCTTCCCTAGGGTGTAGTAGATATAAAAGTCAAACTTATGAGGGTATTATACTCATTATATCTATCTGATATTGATGTATTTTTGGGAAGTGATATATCTAAGATTCTAATGATCTGAGAATACTATGAACCAATCCCCAAAAATATAGTGCCACTAATATTTATGCCCATGCATAACTTCAAAAATATATAAATCATGACTAGGGAAATTATTCTCATGGAGGAAAATCTGGAAAGTGTCATATGCCACTACTAGGCAATATTTCATAGGCACTAATCCCTTACCAGCACCTGAAGCATCAAAAAACACATTTTAGCCCTTATTGGGCTCAAGAAAGATCAGAATAGGACCCGATGTAAGAAGTCATTTCATTTCATCAAAATAAGACTGAAACTTCACATACTATGTTAATTTAACCACATTTTTGGTAAGAGTAGAAAATGGTGACTCAAATTTATAGAAATACATAACAAACTATCAGTATTATCTGGCAAGACAATGGAACCTGCATATCTCAAAGATGAAAGAGAAGGGTTGTACCTCTAACTATCAAATCATAAGATCCATTGAATGTTTAGGAATATAAAAAACATGCAGATATAAACACATGGGGGGAACCATTTTCAAATCAAGCAATTTCTAGGAAATATGAAATAAGGGTAGTACCACTAAATATCACCAGACATGAATCAAATTCAATTTGACACTCATATACTGCATAAAAGTGCATAAATAAATATTCCTATGACTAGATACCTATAGTACTTGAAGCTTTTGACAACACTATAGTAGCCATTGGTGGTGAAAAACCATCACCATAATAATGAATATTCATAACCAGCAAGAAGTTTTGTAAATAACCAACAAGTCCATAGTTGTTTCACATCTTAATGGGAATAGTAAAAAAATTGTCTGGTCTTTCTGACCTTTTCTCCATAATATCAAGTCAAAGAAAAACTTTTGTCTAAAGTATATGGTGCGAAGGAGGCTAACTGCTGCTACCCACCTCCACCACTTCTACAATGATCCTTCCACTTTCTCTTCTTCTCATACATGCCACTGAAACAGCAACTAGATGGAAGAGAAGGGTTAAAAAACAACAATTACCACTATATCCATCTCTTTCATCATTTCTCTATTAACCATCTCTATATTGGTAGAATGTTTCAACATAAATACCTATGATCTCATATCTTATCACAAAACATGTATGCATTTTTGAGCCTTTAATTTGTAATTCATCACAATGTATAGAGGAAAAAGTCAAGATTAGTAAATTATATGTCATATGTTGACATAAAATGCTCTAAAAATTGCAAATATATGAACTCCATATCCATTTCCATCATTAGAAGCTCTAGAAAAATTTTCTTGAATAGAAGGGTTTTGAAAAACTTCCAATCCAAGTCCACATGTCTATCTTCCTAGAAAATTGAGTCCCACAATCTCTTTTTAGAACACTCAAACCAAAATACTACACACATTACAATGATATTTTTAGTTGTCTCCATGAAGTTGAATATCTAATCAATCGAATCCAACATTTCCTTGACCTCTTGAGGTTTATTCATTTCATTAACAGATGGTGGCTTCTTGCATAATAATTCTTGTGATCTCTCTCTCTCTCTAAATCTCCTCTAGATCTTAACTCTACATCAAAAACTACATTTTGAACCTGTGGTACACTGAACAACGACATTAATTTCTTATATTATTATTTCAATGAGATTCTGACCTATAGGTTGATTCACATGAGAAGTATTGGCTACACCCTTATGAGGAACTCATAAAAGAAATCTCAGAGGCATACTACTAAAAACATAAACATATGAATGATCAGACAACAGAAAAATATCATTTTAAATCAGAAAAACAATAAGTTGAATCTTATATTTAAAACCCAACCCAACACAAGAGACATGTATCCCAACATCCCACATCAACATGCGTCTCATCGCAATAATATATTTCATGGCACTTATCGCAACATAACTATCAAGTGCTAACAATCCAATCTCTAATCTAATGTACATCCTAATACAATGAATCTTGAATAAAAAACCTCCATTTGATACCATATTCTATGAAACTGACCCCGGTTTACCTCAAACCTGGCACCAGACCTCATCGATCACATACCATAAGGGAATTCCCGATCCCCATGGGCTGGAAACAAGCAGCCATGTATCGAACAACAACAGAGAGGGAAATATTTCTCCCAACCTAAACAAACAAATGTAATATATATACATAAAGATACATGGAATAGTGGAAAGCCAATAAATATATTCCACAACATTAAGAATGATAGTAGAAACAGAAAACAATAAATTTAGCCAAAACACTAAGGGAAAATTCCAACAACAATGGTCCAAAACCAAAAAGCTACTTCATGTGATGTTGTCAAAGAATTCCCTCTATCTCACCAATAGCTATCTAACCCACCTGACCTGAAATCTCACCACCTCACTGTGAAACCTTGCCTTTCCAAGCATTAGAATACATAAAAAGGTCTATGCACCAATGAAGAGGTGTGCAAAGTTTGATCTAAAAAGATCAATAGGATCTCCCCCAGGTGTCCCATAGAAATATTTTGTATAAAAATTCATGTACTCTCGTTTTAAAAAAATATGGCATGATATGAAGTAAAGAAGTTTTATAGAAAACATGATAAACATTTCTTCTCTATCACTCTTATAAAACAAATTCATTTATATAAATTTCAAATAATAGTTTTCCATATCCTATTTCACAAGAATCAACATGAATAGCATAGATAAACATGAAAAATACATGAAATAATAAACAATAGTAGAAACACATGAATCACAACACCATGGAATACAACAGGCTATGTAGTAGACTACTCTTAAAAAGAAATCTTTTTATAGTGCTCTGCGGTACCTGATGCAAATTATCTATACTATAGGTCTAAGGAGACACCCCATAATGTGAAACCCAAAAATCATATATGTACCTAGAGCCAATAATCTACACTCTAGGACAAGAGGAACACCCATAATGTGAACCCACACAATGGATGACGTACTAATGCTAAACGTTCAACCTAATTACCAATATTACCTAAGTTCTTATTTTTAAAATCATCTGATGCTTAAAAAATCATTTCACAAAGTACTTTTAAATACTTTGAATATACCAATTTTCTTTCCCTTTACCAATAATGAATGAAACCCAAATTTTATTCAAAATATCATTCTAATACACAAAAACAATCATGAAAATATCATAAAAAATTATTTATTTCCAATTTTATAAAAAAAATTGAATTATTAAACATTGGATAAATATGGAATCACCTTCTTCAAAACTCGGGTAAGACACACCCACAATGGGATCCACCATCAAAAAAACCAAGGATTTAAATGAATGCCCAAAAATCCATTCCACATATCATGATTGAACCAATTTAGAAAACAAGGGGTAAAATTGGAGAGGAACACCACATACCTCATCAAAAATACTGACCACACTATAATGGATTAGGGAGTGACCTCTAGAATGAGATCGCTCAACATATCTGGGAATAAGAAAAGAAGAAGCACTAATTTAGATAAATGTATTTGATAATGTAACTCTATTTCATTTCCATGATCAATGGAAATTAAGAAGCAAGAATGTTGTTGAACTTGAGATACCCACCACAACTGTAATGGATATTGAATGAAAAATAGATCAATCTAGAAGGAGAGATGTCTCTAAAGATATATTGGAGATTTTCCATGGTTGATTGTAGGGGAGTCATTTGAAATAAATGAAACAAAAATAGATGCATGCCAGTTTTAATAATTGTATGTGGGGTGTTAAACAACGTGTAACCAGGTTACATGACATTTAACCACCAAAGTCCCATATAGGCCGAAAACATCCATCACCTCAAGTGAAAATTTCAAAAATTAATTAACTCACAAAGTGTAAAGTTATTTCATGTTATATAACCTCTCATGGTGTGAGGCCTTTCATAACTTGAATCCTGCAACACTAACACATCATGTAACTTGGTTACATTGTGTGAAATCCTCATATAGCCTATCAAAACAACAAGGTAAATATGAGAGTCAAACAAATGTTTGACTTCACCATTATAGGTATCCTCCAAATTCCAATTTAGACCCATAATAAAAACAAGAAAAGGAAAACCACAATGGGGTTAAATATGTACATGGCAGATCGTTAAGGGGATGTTACATTATTTCTACCCGTACATAGTACATATATGTGTATATAATATATAACCATAAATATATATATGTTACTACTTATATATATATATATATATTATTTGGATCATATGTATTCTAGACTTGGACAATGAAGCTACAGATATCTAGGAATCCTATAGGAACTTAAGCCAACATGTATATATTTTTTAGATTTTTTTATATTTTATTTACCCACACACTACTATTTCTATGGAAAAAGTATTTATTATCTTTAGACATGGTCGGTGGTGGCCAACTGAGTTTATCCCACACCCTTCATAGTCAAAAATTAGTACCTTAGTAAATTTCATATATATGGGAATGGATAAGGGAATGTTCAATGAAACATAAGCTTAATCTATTTTACATATAGCTTGGAGCATGGGAAAAGAGGACCAAGCATATTCTCATGCGATGAGTGGAGTTGTCTTTTAGTCATTTGGTATTTTTATAGCATGTTTTATATGTATGTCCCATGTATCCCCTATTCCCATTTTTCATATCATCATTCCATGAAATAGTTACGTATATGACATAGCACATGGTATTCTGAATACAATTACTATTTCTTATTATTTTTTATTCCATAGTAATTCATCCTACTTGTTTCTGATGTGTTGTTTGTAATTTTATGATTCTGATATTGTCTATTTATTTATCATATAATCTTTAACACTTTGACAAGATGGAATATTCTCCCATTGTACAACCTTATAAACTCAATAAGTCGATAACCTCTAGATTATGGGCAGGTTCACTTGATTCCATGTGACCCACAGTGTTGGGGAAACGATCAAGTGGATCATGGGTTGTGACATTACAAAGTGGTATTGGAGGGTATTTTTATCAAATTTGTTCTACTATTTTGGTATTATATAGGAGAATATGATGTAAATTAATTTGGTAATGAGAATGTTCATGGGATTTTCTAACACATGTACAAGAGAAAACAAAAATTACCTGGGATGGGTTAATGATTTTATTGGATTTGGACTATTACAGTTGATACAATTTCACTTTTGCGTGAAGCACATGTTTTATGATGTTATTTATATTTATATATTTTTTGTTATGAAATTTTTATTCCTTATGTTGTTAAGTTAATGATATAGAATATCATCCATCTTATATGCATCTTGGGACTAATATTCCATGAATTTTTCAGTGAAAAGTCTTCTTTCTATGTGAATTTCTCTTTTTCATATTGTTAGTGACTTGATTTTTATATATTTAAATATGCTAAAATTTCTTGAAGGGATAAAATAATCAGAATAATTATAGTTTATAACTAAATATAAATGGTTTTTTCCAACATATATTGGGGATGAAACCTTAATTATCCAATTATAGCATATTATGGGTTCTGGAAAAAATCATTCTGGGCCATGATATATGAATATATTTAAACAATAGAATAAAAACATGGATGAATATAAATCATTAAAAGTGAAATTGTTATTATGAAATGAGATTACAAAATCAAACTTAAGGTTGTTTTCCTCTATACCTTACAATTGTAGCATTGTATAAGAGAACTTCTATCAGTTGATATGAGACTTAGCCCAGAACATGACCTTAGTAGTGGGTTGGCAGTGTCTCTTACGTTCTTATGGCTTGTTTTTTTTTCATTACCATGTTTTCCAAGATTTTGGAGGAGGTGGAGAGGTGTGACCTTTTCTAAAAGAAGTCAATGTGGATTTCATTTTATATATATGTAATACTTTATACTAAAAAGTTATTTTCAAAGGAAGTCAGTTTGGATTGTATGATTATGACACAAATATAGCCATGGGTAGTATGCTAGGAAGTTAGTGATTAACATGCACCAGAGGTGGTTGTCCTATAGCCTCTAGTGATAACTCATGTATTTCATCATATATGACAACCATTTATTCTAAATCTGAGAATTGAGGACTAATTTTTTTGTGGGTTTATTAAACATCATCCTAAATATTAAAGGTGTTGCTCAACCTTCCCAAACAATAGAAGAGTTTACATAGGATTTCCAATAGTAGTGTCCCCCACATTCTCAGGGGATGAAGGAATTCATGATATAGAATCATGGCTAGAGCCTATGATTCCTATTTTGGAGCATCTAGAGACTCCTCTATAGTAGTGGTTCAAGCTCTTTTTATATACTATGTGGTTCTGTCATGCACTGATAGAATTCCATTACCCAAGAAGAACAATATCAAGAAATGATCTGACAAGACTTCCAAACAATATTTTATGACTAGTTATTTTCTTAAAAAAATGTTGACTGACTGGGCTAGAGTGTTTATCAACCTATATCATAGATACATGAATGTCATTGAGTATTCTTCTTGTTTTACTGACCTGCTGCATTTCAAATCGACTCCAGTGGGTGATGATCTTATGACTTCTAGATGTTTCCAGGATGTAATGGTATAAATGATATAATCACATGTTATCATTTTTCAGTTGACTTATATTTATGAGATAGTCAACTAGTCCATCCTAATTGAGAGATATATGAGGGAAGTTGATAGCGGGATCTAGGGTTGTTCAACACTATGAATTGTTAGTGGTTCTTATAGTTCATGAACACATTTTTTTAGGTTTGTCCTGGGGGTATTGGTATTCAAACCCCTCATACTAATAGATTCCAAATAATCCACCAGTGAAGGATGTTGGGACACACCAAAACATAGTTTATTCGAGATGAAGTGGAATTTAGAGGATGCGACAAGATGGGGAATATATTGTGTTTCTAAATGAATCATCCATTACTGTTTGAAAAGAGGGGATCTAAACCTACCCCATGTTCTACTATAAGGATGATAGTATCTATATAGATAGGGAGATTGAATACCATCATCAACTCATGCCAAGGTCAAGGTCAAGGAAGAGGTATTCAGACTCATAAATTAAAAAACTAGTACAACTGTCCTTCCTAGGGCTGTTAGACTATGAATCAGGGCTATAGAATAGTATAGTTACATGAATTTCAACCTATACTATATGAGAAGAGAGAAAACCCTTATTATATTTGAGGTACTCTTCTAGTATCCTATACATTAGTGAGTTCTTTTATTGAAACCTTCTCATCACATGCATTTTTAACTGAGGAAATTCTGGAGATTTTGCGCCTCGATATATAATAATAATTTAATGATATGACACAATAAATCCAATTGGATATCTGATCATATATCAATTACTATTTTAAGGATTGTATCATTTAGATAGGAAGATATCTCTTCAAGAGGAATCATTTCATTCTTAACATGGTAGATTTTTATATAATTATAGGGATAGACTAGTTATTTCCCAATCAATCCCATATTGAATGTTATCATTAGATGGTGATGTTTATATCACCAGATGATCGTAAAAAATATCCATAAGGGGGAATAGGATATATAGGCATCTCGAGCCAGCCCAGAGAATCTGTGGCTAGGCATAGTGTAAATTAATATGGATAGTCTTTTCATGGATGATAAAAGAATATGATTTACTCTTTTCCTTTCGGATGTGTCATCCTTGAAGTCTTCTCTAGGATACATCCAGTGAGATTGGTTGAATTTACCATTGTGCTAATTCCAAGAGTGGAACCCATGTCCATTTATCCTAATTGGATGACACCTAAAGAGCTTATTAGAGCTCAAGAAATAGTTAGAATACTTTGAGTAAAAGTTATTTTTTCCCTATCACCTCTCCATGGGGTTCAATGATCCTTTTTACAAGAAAGAAGATGATACTCTTAAAATTTTTGTGGATTACCATCATTTTAAAAAACTTATTGTAAGGAATTGATATTCGCTGCCTCAAAAAGGTGACATATTTTATCATCTCTGAGGGGTGAGTGTATTATTAAAGATTGATTTGAGGTTGGTCCATCATTAGGTACATTTCAGATATTCAGACATATCATAAATAGCATTATGAAGAAGGTATGGTCTTTATGAGTATCTAGGGATGCCTTTTGGTCCCGTTAATGTGCCATAAATTTTTATGGATTTGATGAATTGGGTATTTTACCCGTATCTGGATTCGTTCATTGTAGTATTTGGGGAAAAACGTAGTGTATTCTCATTCTCGACATGACCATACCCAACATCATGAGATTGTAATGAATACATGGAGAGAGGACCATCTTTATAGTATGCTCATCCAATGCCACATTTGGATCAAAAGAGTTCACTTAGTTGGTTATATTATCTCAAAGTATGGATTTTTAGTAGAGGAAGAGAAGGTGAGACATATAGTTTCTTGGGGGTAGCCAAATAATTTCATCGATATATGGAGTTTTTTTGGGATAAAAGTTATTAATGACACTACAACTAGGATTCATCACACCTAATAGTGACTTTTATAGGATTGACTAATATAGGTGTGAAATTAGTATGGTCTGAATATTGTGATTTATTCATTTAGGTGTTGAAGGGAATATTTACTTTAGCATCGATTATGATTCTACATAGCTAGGAAGGTGCTATACTATTTATTAAGACACATCAGGTATTGGCATGGTGTAATTCTCATGTAGAAAGAATGTGTTGTTGTCTATGGGTCGCATCATTTGAGACCTAATGAGAGGAATTATCTGATGAATGACATTGCTATAGCTGCAATAGTTCAAGATTTACTTTTTTGGATACATTAATTTCTTATGGAGAATTTTTTTGTATTCACTGATCACATAAGACTCGAGTACATATTTACACATCATGATCTCAATCTAGGGAAAAGAAGATGGGTTGACAGTCTATAGTCCTTAAATTTTGAGCTTTCCCATATACTTGGATAATTCAATGTAGTATTAGATTATCTAATCTGAAATACTCAGTCACTAGCTGTTGAGGAGGCCAATGGTGAGTGGAAACCCATGGACTTGATTTTAGATATACACATTGAGTTTTAGGGGGATCATGGAAAGTATATCCTTTGATCCTTAAAATTGGAGTCTATCCTGTTAGAACAGGTGGGAGAAATGAAACTCTCAAATCCAAAAGGCTTAGTACTAAGGAAATGAATCATAGATAATTATTCACCCCTAGTTACACAGTGGATGAGGATAAGACAATATATATTCATGGTAATTTCATTGTCCTCGAGGACATCAGAAAGGAAATGATGTCTAATTTCGTGCTTAAGTCTCCTCGGTACATCCTAGTTCCACCAAGATACATTGCAACATACATTTCCAGTATTGGAATCCAGGTATGAAATGGAAGATATATGTCTTTATAACTTGGTATTCAACCTTCTAGGAAGTAAAGTAGGAACATAAACGATGGAATGAAGTTTTACAACCATTTTCCATTCCTACGTGGAAATGGGACAACATTTCCATGGACTTCATGACATTATTTACTAGTTCTTCATTTTTCAAAGATACAGATTTGGTTTTTTTTTAGTTGATGAAGGTCTCACACTTCTTTCTTATTCACGAATCCTTCCCCATAGATTATAATTTATGGTTATACATTAGGGAGACCATATGTCTCCATGGAGATCCTCTTTATATCATATAAGATAGGAATGCAACCATGATATAACTATTCTAAAAGGGGATAGAAAATGGCTCGGGTTCCTTGGTGCACCTAAGCATAGCCTATCACTCTCAGACCAATCGATGAAAGAGTTCATGATTTAGGTGTTAGAGAACATACTTTGTGCATGTGCCCTCAATTTTAGGGGTTCTTGGGAAAACAGACACCCCTAGTTGAGTTTTTTTTATAATAATAGATTTTAGGTTACAATCATGATGGCTCCTTATGAATACTTATATAGTAGTCCTTTCGAACCACCTCTACGATGCTTTGTGGTAGTGGAGGAAACTTTTCTTTGTCAAAAACTCATCTAGGACATCAAAAAGTAGATATAGATGATCAGGAGGCACATGATGATGGCTTATTCTAGACAATAGTATTTTTCCAACCTCCACTAAAGACCACCTGAGATTGATTTGATGGAATTTGTTTTCTTGCGAGTCTCATCCAGTTTGGGCCATCATTGAATTTGGAGGTATGGTAAGCATTCCACTAAATTCATTATACCCTTTCAGGTTTTGAAATGAATTATATCCATACATTATTATATAATACTTCCTCTAAGAAATTAGTTTTTTCCATATTTCTTTCATGTATCTCAATTTAATTGAAATTATACAAACCCATCCCATGTTTTATATCTTGATGATATTGATTTGGAGATAAAAACTTCCTTTGAGGAGTATTCGGTGTGTACCGTGTTTTGAAATAAGAAGACACTCCATTGATTCATAGTTCCTTTAGTATAGTTTATTTGGATTCACAACCAATAATAATAGGAGACCATGGAATGGGAAGATGATATGATAGCCTAGTGGTTGTTGCTTTTCGTAGATGATCCCTCTTTACCCTCTGATGACCATCTCGGGGATGATTTTCTTTAATGAGACAAGGTTATAATGATCCATATTTCTACAAAGGTATGACTCCTTTTTTTTAAATTAAAATCCATTGTTTTATCAGGTTAAACATTCCATATGTTTTATGAAAGGTGTAATGAGTTTCTGGGGTCTTGCTTTATTCCTGATGTTCTGAGAATTGAATGAAGGGAGTGATCCCCATAGCTATCACACTATTAGTTCTAACTATGAGAGTCAAACATGTAGAGAACATATTACATAAGGTTGGTCACATGGTTTTTATGTGACCATGTTATCTATTTTGTACACCTTTTTGTGATCTTAGATGTTTTTTAAAGAGTCATTTCACAATACTTGCACCTAGTAAGAAAAAAATGTGTGCTTAACCCATGGGATTGGGGTTCAAGGGAATTGGATTTCATAGAGTTGGTGCATGGTTTCACCAAATCTGAGGTCATGAAACACCCTGACCCAAGAATCCTAGAGTCAGTGCATTAATTTAATACATTGGCATGATTACAGGGAATCAATTCCCGAAAGACTGATCATTTTAGTAGTCTTGGAAAATAGATTACATATATGAATGTTACATTACACATTAAAAATAAAACACAACATAAATGATCCATTGATAAAACCATTAATCCCCAATCTTAACCCTACTTATCAATCATAATACACTTCTTCGAATCCTGTGAAAATAAAACATAGAAAGCGGTGAGCTCAGATGCTCAGTAAGGATAACAATATAGTTGAAACATTCCAAAATAAGAATAAACATTTAAGGAAATGTATAAAACTAAAACAAAATACTTTTAAACATAAATTTCAACATAATATGGAAAAGATAAATCAAATATTTCCATTAACTTGTTCACCTGGTTATTCTACTATTCGAATAATCACATGTAATATAAATAGCTAATTTCATAATAATGGAATGCATAATGACAGTCTTCATAACCACATAGTCAAGACCTTATGCAAAGACTAAAAATAATAATTTGTCTAGGCCTTGTTCCAAGACACTATTTTGTCTCATGAGACCCACTGATGAATCGAGAAGCTATAGCGGGCTCCACCTGTCACTTATTATGTCTAAGTCATTCCTCATATGAAAAGGTTTAAGCATAAAATAAACATTAATTTTAAAAATAGAATACGCAATGTCAAGACATTATCCATAAACCATGAATGATATACAAATGACACATCCATAGTCAAACATATCACAAAACCATCAATACAATATGGAAGATTTTATCACAATAAATCAACCTCGATCAAGAATAATATCCGGTAAAGGATGTTGACATAGTTGAAAACGATCAGTAAAAATATTTGAGAGAAATATTCCTTTTTCTTGAAATCGTTTAAAATTCATATAGAGGAAGTCATATAAATGATAGTTTTGAATAAATGTGTCCCATTCCACTTAAAATCTTTTGAAAGGAATTAACATTTTAAAACATTCAGGTCTATATAAATAAATCCTTAATACCCTTTTCAAAACATGGACATTAATGAGAAAGGTTTAGAAGAATAAATCATTAAAAAAATTTAAATGATGTTTTACTAAGAAGTCCCTTAAAATTGATCCCTTTAAAAAATATTTTATGAATCATGGACATTGATAATAAATATGTCCTAGTAGATACTTTCATAAAAGCAACCTCGGATAATAATGAGATTTTGAAATTAACCCTTACCTTGCACTTTCCTTTGGTCGAGGGTATATATGACCTCTTGTATAATTACCATAGTCTTATATTAAATTATTCCATAACCATATTCATATTTATTATATCCTAAATTATTAATTTATTACTTTATATTAACCATTTAGTAATGATTTCCATGATAAATGTTTATTTTGGGTAATAATGACTTTCTTTATCGTACGGGTTTTAACTTGTTATTCTTGATCGTATCATTTAGATCAGGATTTAAATACATCCAGAATATAAAACATGATATATATATCATATATATTTAAAATATAAATATATATAAAAGATAGATATATGAAATGGAAGGCACCATTTATGGAGACAGTAGGTCGTACGTACGCAAAAACGGTGTTTCTGTTTTCATATCGTATTGAACGGAAGAAAGTGAATAAGATATGTGTAAGTATATATATATATATATATCAAGTAGAATTATTATTTCATATATTACATACTTATTAATAATATATATTTTTATAATCATCGTTGAATGGTGAACGTGGGAATGAATCTCATCACATTGTGCAGACGGTAATCCGTACGTACACATGAGTAACAATATCATTATATTAATGGTGAAATTGTATGTAATTGGATGTTATATCATATATACAGAATCATTAACATTTTATATTTATTTTTTACATTGTTTATACTCCTTATTATACCCATCCAAATAATGATGTGTTTGAATAATAAACTACACCATGATGTGGAGACAGTAAGTCGTATGTTTGCATGTATGGTGACATTTTCATTTAGAGGATGGATAGAATAAAAAATATGGTTGTACGATATTTATAATAACATCATAGTAGGTAGAAAGTACTGGAGTTATTATTTTGTTATGGAAACAACAAATAGAGAGTAAGTGGAAGAAGAAAACATCTCGGAAGAGGTTGGTGAAATTAATACCACTTCTTCGGGTGTTTCCATTTGTGTTGATCAAAATGGCTCCTTAGGTTGGCTCTCTGGTCAATGTAAGGCCTCTAGTTTGAAGGGAGGATAGTTGAGAGTATATTTTGTAGGGGTTGGTCAAACCAAATGGTTTTTGAGGTGTGAAATAAGGATAATGGGAAGTAACCTGTTATAAGAGAGGTGAGGGTCACTTTAGAAAAAGATGTAAATATTATTTTATTATAAATAATTTTAGTTTTCTATTGTAAAATGTTTTCTTTATATCAATGATAAGGTGTTTATGGGTGTAAATACTCCAAAAAAATAGGTTTTAGTCAAGTTTAGGTCACCATATTAACCTTTTCTTTATGATTTAACTATTAGTTAAATAGTATAACCTTTACCATGTCTTCTTGTATTCTTACACTATATTGTTAATAAACTCACTATAAACTTAAAATAGAACATCAAGTGTTTAATTAATGACATATATAATATTATTTAACCCATTTTTCCAAACCATATATTTCTAGGAATTTTATATCAACCAATAATATATTATTTGTTTAAAAAACTAATTTATGTCAATTATGACACTATTTAGTATTCGGTATTTGGGAAAATCATAGCAACACGCTTACATCTAAAAAACTATTTAATAAACCCTAACATTTCATATTAACATATAAAACTAGTTTAATTCATCAAAAGACTGAAATTATATTGTTTGGATATTTAGAATATCAATTATTTTAATCTTTCATTAATAAGGTAATTACTGCATCACTATTGTGTCATAAATAAATTAATTATTTAATGTCTAAAAATTATAAATAAATTAATATTATTTAGGAAATAGTATTATCATTCTAATTAATATTTATAGAAAAATTTATCTTATGTATTACCTTCTATTAAAAATGGTTTAGTTATTAAACTTTGAATTTAACACTTTTAACTGTTTTTTAAATAAAATAATAATAAATGCCCTAATATAATCCAAGTGGAGATAAAGGATTTTATTTTATTCATAAGGTTGTTTTTGGTCGAATTACACTTATCCAATAGAATTTGGAAGTGTTTTAGGGTAATTATAATATCATTTTTACCTTTAATTACCCTATATACTTTTAACGGTCGTAAATAAAAGTCAATAGTTACAATTCACTGAAACTTATTTTCATATTACTGAATCAAAATTTACATAATGATTTTATCCATTCCTCTCAAATGTTTTTAATTCAACTCATAGAAGCTGTAAAATTATTTTTTATGCTAATTTTCTAACGTGCCTAGAAGGTTGGTAAATGAGGTTAAAAAGTTCAATTATATTTTATACACCAAATTTTATTATAAAATGACTCCAATTAAATAAGTTAAACTTATATTGATATATATATATATATAATTTTAAATAAAATTAATTAAATAAAATAAATAATTTTTTAATTAAAAAGGCTGTTTTAAATAATAACACAGTGTTTTTCACTATTCATAAAAAATTGAAAGTTTTCAGAAAAATTAAAAAAATTCACCCTAAGGTAATTTTAATATTAAAAATTCAAAAATGAAGTCTATTTTACCAAATTAATAACATAAAGGGTGCATTTATTAATTTATAAGTAATTCCCATTGTCAAAACCAAAAAGCGGTTTTTTAAGAAGTAAAAACTATCAAAAGATTGACATGTGTTTATGTCAAATTTAAATGTGAAATTACATATTGTAACAACACAAAGTTTCATTAATGGAAATCCCTGTTGATCTAATTAAATGTATCTTTGTGTTTATATAAAATTTCAACTTAATTGGTTTTATGATAAGAATTTTGACCGTTGCTAATATAACCATTGAACAGTGATCACATGATTAGTATAAAGATAGGGTTTTAATAAATCCAAATTTACTCAGAAAAAGGAAGCGATGGCCTCATCCAGTAGAATTTCCCCATACGAAGCCCATTTGTAGGATCTCGGAAAAGAGGTGGCATCCTTGGGCTTCGCTCTTGACCAAACCAAAGCTGAGCTTCATCATGTGAAGCTCTAACGAGACTGTCTACTAGAGAAGTAGAAGTTGATAGAAATTACCACTCGAGCTATGTTATCCAAGCAACCCCAAGAGTCTGTCACCATCGCACACCTTACCCTTAGGTCTTATGCGGCTGTTTTAAGGGGTTATTTAACAAATCTCTAGTACTCTGTTCATGTATATTATTTTTGTATATAATAATGAATATACCTTCTTGTTTTTTTTGATACATTGTAAATAGTTTTAAAGTTCAAATTGTTCTTTTAGTTATTATTTAATTAAGTATTATATTTTTTTAATTAAAGGATTTTTTAATTAAATAATATTTTAATAAAATATTATTATTATTATTAAATTAATTTTTATTACATATAAATGATCTTATAATTTTATGAATTCATTTATAATTTTTATTAATGTTTGAAAGCCATTTTTGTCAAACCCCGTGAATTTTTGATAAATATCGGTTTTTATTTTAAATGTGAAAATTAACATATTTAGAAAATTATTTAGATAAAATAAATGTTATTTCTGGAATCAGGACTTCAAAATTATCCAACGGTGAATGTTTCAGAATTTTCTAAGACTGTCAAATTTTTGGGTAAAAATTAAATACCGTTTAAATATATAATTTCTTTTATGACATCATAATGACCCAATAGTGATGTAATAAAATACTATAAGCTTTATGTTAGGCCAATATATGTTTTAATATTAAAATAATGTGATTTTGGGTTTGTTTGAATTACTCTTCAAAGCATTAATGGACCCCTCAAGACTTATTAAACACCTTGTCTTTTTAAATTAATTTCAATGGGAGTGTGACTCACTTCCACATAAGCAACCTTATTATTTTAAGATGTTCGGACTTTGGCCTTATAAAATATTGTTTTCCACTTCCCTTTTCCAAAAACCATGGGCAAAAACCATGAGATGGTTCGTGGTTTGGATTAATTTAATGTAAGGGGACCCAAACCTAAATAATAAAGAAATTCCCTCACCTTTCCTATATAAACCCACCCAAACTCCAACTTCCTCCTCACTAAAAACCATTGTATTTCGTCCAACATCTTCCCTAATCTCTCTAGAATCCTCCCAAGGTGCCCCAAGCTCCCAAGAAGCCTCTCACAAGTCTCTCTCTAGCCTTTGGAAGCACACTTCCAAGTAAGGGTTTTTTCTTCCTTTCTCATTTTTTTCCAATTTTATTTAAGTTGTTTTCGCTTTTAATTTCAATTATGAATATTGGGGTATGGTTTAAAACCTCCCTCATACTTCCCTATTTATGTTTGAATGATGGGAGACCCTTTCTCTCTCATTAAATGCATCCCATGTACACCGGTTACTATGCCGAAATTTTGAATGGAACTTCTCTCTCCTCATTTACATTCAAGAAATACTTTTGTATCATGAATCTAAATTCAATTACAATTGTTGGGACATATATCTATATGACCTCCTTACTGTCCATTGCATGTAAATATGATGAGGAACACCTTTCTCTCTCATAAACCCTTTTTATGAATTCTTATGTCATGCCTTTACGCTGCCGAAAGCGCACCGACTTTCTAAGCCAATGCCATTGTGTAGTGAATACCATTCCCATTTCTCCATCAATGGTATTCACCTTTATGCACATTTACTTATTCATTATGATGTTTAATGTATTAATTCCACATTCCTTTATCGTGGAATAAATTATTATGTTTAATTAATCCATGTTTTATGATCCATGTGGAACACTTATGCATGAAATGAAATGTTTAAGAAAGGTGCGCCCTTATAGCGCTCCAATGCATTGGGAAAAGTATAGTATCATGATATGCCATGTGCAATGAGTGTTGACTCATGATAATTAAAGTGAAACGAGGGTTTACTCGTGCTTCATGTGCAATGAGGATTTACTCATGCTCCATGTACAATGAGCCTTGGCTCATGCTAATTCTGTGATAAGTGTTGTTGCCAGATTTCCATGTTATGATTATCATGCTTTATCATGCCTTTATATTCATGTCTCTATTATTCTCTATTGATATGCCTATTTTATAACATGTATTGTACTCCTCATGTTATTCCATGTGTATTTCCTTACCGGGTTTTATAGCTCACCATTTTCTTATGCATGTCCTCAGGTTATCCCATGCAATGCTAAGTATGAGAGAATGTAGTGGTCATGTAAAGGGAGTTTTCCATAAAGATGATGAATTTCATGTTTTACATTTTTATGTAATGATCCTATGCCCCAAAGACAATAAACCTCTCTATCTTCTTTGTTGTATCAAGTGACGTATTATGTAATAAATCATGTTTAAGTTGTAATAAAAGCAGGGTTTTCATAGTTGGTATCAGAGGATAGGTTTAGTTATTTATGGGATTAGGATTTGAAGACCCTAGTAAAGCCTTAGATACAAGACTAATTATAATAAAAACATCCCTAAGTTTTGGTAAGTACTAAGTAAGTGGTTTATCAAACAAATACATCCATGTCTGGATACAAGCAGGTAGAGGCGGCTCTGGCACAGATGTATCCTAGGGGTAAAACCCGAAAACACCACTTTGAGCTAGACTCAAATGGGAACTGGTGCACGACAACGGGCCTTGCTGCACTCTTGGTTACGACACTCCCGGGGGATATGTTTTGATAAATTCACAAGCATAGTATGAACCCTTATTAAGGTAATTAAAAAATGCCCCTAAGAATATATGTTAGAATGTATATCATGAAAAGCCCAGATAGAAGCCTATAGACTCATGAGTTAAGGAAATAAAAGTATATTTATAAGTATTCAACTTTTTTCTTTGGATTACCCTTTATGTGTTACCCCTAACTTTCCTTTTATTCCTACCAACGGCCGGTTATAGGAGGACTCGGGCTAACAACCGATGTGAATATCAGTGTGATGATTGTACTAATGAGATGCCCAATCTAATAGGAGCGGGAATTGCGAACTTTGTCATGCTTCTCTTTCAGCTAACTCATGATTTGAATAGAAACACAGGTCAAGAGGAACATTCAACCCCCCATAAGAAAGAACAAGTTGCTATTAAGAGCTTCATGAGACAGAGGCCTCCTACTTTTAGTGGATCATCCGATCCTAGCATCGTTGAACAATGGATCAAATCCATTGAAAAGATCTTCTCCATCCTTCAATGTTCTAAACAAGAGAAGGTTCTCCTGGCGGCTTATCGTATAGAGGGTGAAGCTGATCAATGGTGGACATTGATCAAAAATACAATGCCTAAGGAGGAGATCGAGGCATTGGAATGGAAGGATTTCCGGAAGATATTTTTCGATAAATATTTTCCACGCACCCTCCGACTTAAGATGGAAAGGGACTTCCTTTCCCTCATGAAAAAAGATGAAGAATCTGTTGGAGTGTACGATGAAAAATTCACAAGGCTTGCACGATATGCTTCCGGCCTTGTTGTTACCCCTGAATGCAAAGTTTACCGCTTCTTTGGTGGGCTGAAGCCAAGCCTACGGAATGCGTTGGCGATCCGTGACATCGACAGCTATGAGGAAATTGTCTGATGTACCCTCAAGGTCAAAATGGAGATCAGGGAATCACAGGGGTATCATGGGGAAAATAAGCATAAGGTGGACTTCAATGCTGGAAGTCCGATGGATAAATCCAATGGTGCTAAGAAGATCCAGCACCCCACTTTCCAAAAGTGTGGAAAGAAGCACTCTGGAAATTGCCTTAAGGGAATGAGGAAATGCTTCAGGTGTGGAAGAGAAGGGTACCTAGCGGTTAATTGTCGGCAAGAAAGACTCGTGGCTGCGACAGAGGAGGGGAATGCTCCGTTCGAACCTCAATGCATTGTTTAATGCTAAAAATGTAAAGAACCCGGTCATTTTTCAAATCAGTCCCCTATTCCAAGGGTTTTCGGAGGCAACCAACAACCTCCAAGGCAGCAAGGAAGAGCCTTTTCCATCACTTCTGCTGATGTGAACCCCGACAACAAAGTGGTGACTGGTACGCTAGTTATTCATTAAATAATAGCGAACGTAGTTTTTTATTCAGGTTCTACACATTATTTTATATCTCGAATGTTTAGTAGAACAATCCTAGCACCACCAGAAAATAATCGAAGTGAAGATGTCGGTGAGTATGGAAAATGGGGAAATCATTGCATCCCATGAATATTAGTCCTCCCCTGTTATAATCTGTGGATTGAATTTCCAGGAGAACCTCAGCATACTCCCTCTGGTGGAATTTTATACAACTCTTGGCATGGCGTGGATTTCCTTATATAGGCCCAACAGAAATTTTCGGGAGAGGTAAATCACACTTCATATGGAGAATCGACCCCAGATTGTTTACAAGTGTAAAGAGGAAGATGAATCTCCTTTAGATCCATCATCAAAGCATGGATATTACTGCCTTATGAGCACTCATATCTAGCTCAGATGATGGAGTCCAAGGAATAAACCATCCTTGAAGAAATGCCTATTGTGAGGGAATTCACAGAATTGTTTCCCGAGGAACTGCCTGGTCTTACTCCTAGAAGATATGTTGAATTCTCAATTGAACTTATACCCTGGGCTTTACCAATATCCAAGAATCCATATAGAATGGTTGTTGTAGAGCTTGAAGAGCTGAAGAAACAACTACAGAAGAAACTGGATAAAGGGTTTATACACCCAAGTGCTTCACCATGGGGTGCACCAGTCCTCTTCATTAAGAAGAAGGATGGGTCAATGCAGCTTTGCATCGATTATCGTGAACTTAACAAAATCACAATAATGAAAAAGTATCCTCTCCCAAGAATTGATGACTTGTTCGATCAGCTACGTGGAGAACAATACTTCTCCAAGGTGGAATTGCGATCAGGACATTATCATGTAAGGGTGAATAAGGAAGATATCCCGAAGACTGCTTTTTGCACAAGATACAGGCACTATGAATTCATAGTAATGCCTTTCGGACACACTAATGCTCCAAAAATCTTCATGGACTTGATGAATAGAGTATTTTGAGATTACCTCGACAAATTTTTGGTAGTGTTTATAGATGACATTCTAATATACTCCAAAACAAAGGAGGATCATGAGGAGCATATAAGAACTGTACTAGAGACTTTGCGGAATGAGAAGATCTATGAAAAGTATAGAAAGTGTGAGTTCTGGTTGAAGGAGGTCTCATTCATGGGCCATATCATCACAAGCAATGGGATATATATGGATCCCTCCAAAACAGATGCATTTGAGGGATGTGTGAGGCCAACGTCGGTAACGGATGTCTGTAGCTTCTTGGGGTTAGCTGGATATTATCGACGATTTGTGAGAAATTTCTCATGATTGTCCAACCCTATTACCAAGGTAACTCGAAAGGGAGAAAATTTTTCTTGGAGTGATGAAATTCGATGAAATCTTCGAGGAGTTTAAACGGAGGATTATCACTGCGCCCGTGCTCACTTTACCCACAAGTGGGGAACTTTTTTTTGTTTTCAGTGATGCTTCAAAGAAGGTATTAGGCTTTGTGCAGATGCAGAATGATAATGTTATATCATATGCCTCAAGGTAGTTGAAAATCCATGAGCGAAACTATCCAACGCATGATCTGGAGTTGGCGGAAGTGATATTTGCCTTGAAAATATGGCGGCATTATCTCTATGGAGAGAAATGTGAGATATATATGGACCACAAGAGTCTTAAATATATATTCACACAGAAAGAGATTAATATGTGCTAGAGAATATGGATAGAGCTCATCAAGGATTATCACTGTTCAATACATTACCACCCTGTGAAAGTGAGAAAGGTGGTAGATGCCCTAAGTTGAAAGGATCCAGCGATTCTATCAATGATGAGAATTGAGAAGGATCCAATATTCTTAGACTTGATGAAGATGGACATGGGAATCATAGAGAAGTGATCATCATCAATCATTTCACAAATGACTGCTCAACCGTCTCTTTTGGAAAGGATAAAGGATGCTCAAAAGGATGATATGGGAATTCAAGAAATAGTGGAAGCTATAGAAAAAAGGAAATCATCAGTGTTTAATGTTAATGAAGAAGAAATTGTGCTGTTTGTGAAAAGACTATGTGTTCCATCAAGTCCGGAGCTGAAGAAGGAACTTTTGGATGATGCACATAGTTCAAATTTCTCTATTCACCCAGGGAGCACAAATACGTATCTAGATCTCCGAGAAATCTTTTGTTGGGATAATATGAAGAAGGATATCATGAAATATACATCAAAGTTCCTAGTGTGTCAGCATGTGAATGCAGAGAGGCAGAAGTCTAAGGGGATGATGCAACCATTGCCCATACAAGAATGGAAATGGGAGAACATCACCATGGACTTTGTCACCAAACTTCCAAGGAAATCCAAAGGCAACAATGCAATCTAGGTTATTGTGGATCGTCTTATAAAGACTGCACACTTCATTTCTATTCGGGAGAATTTCTCATTGGATCAACTTGCATAGATATATATCAGGGAAGTGGTAAGGTTGCATGGAGTACCACTATCTATTGTGTCTGACCGAGATCCTAGATTCCCCTCTATGTTTTGGAAGAGTCTTCAGCATGCTCTGAATACAGAACTAAACTTCAGTAGGGCCTATCATCCTCAAACTGATGGCCAATCTGAGCGGACTATCCAAACACTTGAGGACATGTTGAGGGTGTGCTCAATGGACTTTAATGGAGTATGGGAACAACATCTTGCTCTGGTTGAGTTCTCTTATAACAATAGTTTCCACTCAAGCATCCAAATGGCACCATATGAATCCCTATATGGGAAAAGGTGCGTAACACAGGCATGTTGGAATGAGGTCGGTGAACTGAAGCTGCTTGGACCAGAAATGGTCGATGAAATGGTCGAGAAGGTGAAAACCATTCAGCAGCATATCAAGGCAGCTTAGAGTCGACATAAGAGTTATGCATATAACAATCGATGAGACCATGAGTTTAAAGTTGGAGACATGGTTTTTCTACTTATATCTCTGTGGAAGAAGGTCATGAGGTTTGGAAAGAAAGGGAAGTTAATTCCAAGGTACATCGGCCCTTTCGATATTCTTGATCGTGTCGGGGTTGTGGCCTATCAAATAGCACTTCCACCTACCATGACCAAATTGCATGATTTCTTTCATGTATCCCTCTTAAATAAGTACATACCGGACCCTTCACATGTACTCTCTTCTAAGCAGGTACAATTGGAAGATGATCTTTCTTATGAGGAGAAAGCAGTGAAGATCTTAGATCGTAGAGAAAAATTTCTATGAAATAAGACAATTCCCCTCGTCAAGGTGTTGTGGAGAAACCAAAAGTTTGAAGAATTGACTTGGGAATCAGATGAAATGATGAAGCTAAGTTACCCACATCTGTTTTAGTGTGGGAAAGGGAAAATTTCGAGGGAGAAATTTCTTAAGGGGGGGGAATATTGTGACGACCCAAAGTTTCATTAATGGAAATCCCTCTTGATCTAATTAAATGTCTCTTTATGTTTATATAAAATGTTAACTTCTTTGGTTTTATGATATGAATTTTGATCGTTGCTAATATAGCCGTTGAACAGTGATCACATGATTAGTATAAAGATAGGGCTTTAATAAATCCAAATTTACTCAGATAAAGGAAGTGATGGCCTCATCCAGTAGAATTTCCCCATATGAAGCCCATTTGTCAGAGCATGAAAAAGAGGTGGAATCCTTGGGCTTCACTCTTGACCAAGCCCAAGCTGAGCTTCAACATGTCAAGCTCGAACGGGACCATCTACAGGAGAAGTGGAAGTTGATAGAAATTACCACTCGAGCAATGTTATTCGAGCCACCCCAAGAGTCTGTCACCATCGCACACCTTACCCTTAGGACTTATGTGACTGCTTTAATGGGTTATGTACCAAATTTCTAGTATTATGTTCATGTATATTATTTTTTTATATAATAATGAATATACATTTTTGTTTTTTTTCATACATTTTAAATAGTTTTAAAGTACAAATAGCGTTTTTAGTTATTATTTAATTAAGAATTCTTCTTTTTAAATTAAGGGATTTTTTAATTAAATAATATTTTAATAAAATATTATTATTATTATTAAATTAATTTTTATTAAATATAAATGATCTTATAATTTTATGAATTCAATTATAATTTTTATTAAGGTTTGAAATCCATTTCTGTCAAAACCCGTGAATTTTTGATAAATATCGGTTTTTATTTTAAAAGTGAAAATTAACATATTTAGAAGGCTATTTAGATAAAATAAATGTTATTTTTGGAATCAGGATGTCGAAATTATCTAACGGTGAATTTTTCATAATTTTCTGAGACAGTCATATTTGTGGGTAAAAATTATATACCGTTTAAATATATAATGTGTTTTATTACATCATAATGAACCAACAGTTATGTAATAAAATACTATAAGATTTATGTTAGGCCAATATATGTTTTAAAATTAAAATAATTTTATTTTGGTTTTTTTTAACTTACATTTGAAAGCATTAATGTACCCATCAAGACTTATTAAACACCTTGTCTTTTTAAATTAATTTCCATGGGAGGGTGACTCACCTCCACATAAGAAACCTTATTATTTTAAGAAGTTCGGACTTTTTCCTTATAAAATATTGTTTTCCTCTTCCCCTTTCCAAAAACCATGGGCAAAAACCATGGGATGGTTTGTGGTTTGGATTAATTTAATGTAAGGGGACTCAAACCTAAATAATAAAGAATTCCCTCACCATTCCTATATAAACCCACCCAAGATCCCAATTCCTCCTCACTCAAAACAATTGGAGTACATCCAACCTCTTCCCTACTCTCTCTATAATCCTCCCAAGGTTCCCCAAGCTCCCAAGAAGCCTCTCACAAGCCTCTCTCTAGCCTTTGGAAGCACACTACCAAGTAAGGGTGTTTTCTTCCTTTCTCAATTTTGTCTAATTTTCTTTAAGTTTTTTTCCTTTTTAATTTCAATTATGAATGTTGGGGTATGGTTTCTCACCTCCCTCATACATCCCTCTTTATTTTTGAGTGATGGGAGACCCTTTCTCTCTCATTAAATGCCTCCCATGTACACCCGTTACTGTGTCGAAATTCTGAAAGGAACTTCTCTCTCCTCATTTAAATTCAAGCAATACTTTTGTATCATGAATCTAAATTCCATTAAAATTGATGGGACCTGTATCTATATGACCTCCTTACTGGCCATTAAATTTAAATATTATGAGGAACCCCTTTCTCTCTCATAAACCTTTTTTATAAATTCTTATGTCACGCCGTTACGCTGCCGAAATCACACTGACTTTCTATGACAATGCCATTGTGTAGTGAATACCATGCGCATTTCTCCATTAAGGGTATTCACCTTTATGAACATTTACTTATTGATTATAATGTTTCTTGTATGAATTCCACATTCTTTTATCATGGAATAAATGATTATGTTTAATGAATCCATGTTTTATGATCCATTATTCACACTTATTTATGAAATGAAATGTTTAAGAAGGGTGTACCCTTATAGTGCTCCAATGCATTGGGTAAAGTATAGTATCATGATACATAATGTGCAATGAGTGTTGAATCATTCTAATTCAAGTTCAACGAGGGTTTACTCGTGCTTTATGTGCAATGAGGATTCACTCATGCTCCATGTGCAGTGATCCTTAGCTCATGCTAATTCCATGATAAGTGTTGTTGCCACATTTCCATGTTATGATTATCATGCTTTATCATGCCTTTATATTCATATTTCTCTTATTATCTATTGATATGCCTATTTTATAACATGTATTTTACTACTCATGTTATTCCATGTGTATTCCCTTACTGATCTTTATAGCTCACCCTTTTCTTATGCATGTCCTCAGGTTGTCCCATGCAATGATAAGTATGAGGGAATTTAGTGGTCATGTAAAGGAATTTTTCAATAAAGATGTTATATTTCATGTTTTGTGTTTTTATGTGATGATCTTAAGCCCCAAATACACTAAACCTCTCGATCTTCTTTGTTGTATCAAGTGATGTTTTATGTAATAAATCTTGTTTAATTTATAATAAAAGCAGGGTTGTCATACATATAATCACCTAAATTTTATTAAATGGTAAAAATATATTCTGATTATACTTTCAAAACATTCAAATTCATAATTTAACACTATAGATTATTTTGATTAAACAAGTTGTTTTCAATTAAAATTTAGTATTTTCCTATATTTGTCAAAATAAGAATGTTATAAAAAAAGTACAAAAATTTTATCCAAAATAAATTTGAATGTCACGATTTTAAATATGAATTAAATTTCATTAAATTGAATATATAAATGGGTAAAATATTGGTTTTAAAAAGGGTTTTCCATTAAAGGGTGGTAAAATTGCATTTTTTGTAAAATACTTTTTTATATGAAAAATGATTTTGTACTTATATTATGTATATGAAACACATAATATGGATTCTAAACTTATATGGAGTATAAAATTCAAAATTTAGTTAATACTATTCATAACCGCCTTTTCAAAGGCTAGTTTTTATGTTGTGGTGCACTCGAACTCGGTGTTGCATGTAGCGCAGTCTATTGAATTACATTAAAAAATATATCATACTATGAAATGATGGAGTGTTTAATTCCCCCAACCCATCAGTAAATTGCATCCTCTCAATTTGAAATTGTTTTTCGAAAATAAAAGGTTAAAAATATAAAAATAAATTTGTGGAAACCCACATTGAAAATTGGGATAATAAAATTTAGTCCTAATAATAGGGAATGGGAACAAAAAATTCACCACCAAATTATGATATTGATTAGGAGAACATTGGTAGAAATTAAAGACCCATAATTGGATGGAAAATGTAAATATTTATATGGTTTGATTGAGGTAATCAATCACAATCAAGGGTAAAATTATGGGCCTCAAAGCCATCAATCAATGATGATTTAAAATGTCATTAGTTCAACAAAACATAAGGTATTAGGATAACGCATTTTGGGTTTTAAGATCTCTTCCCTAATGTTTACAAATTAATTTATTCATAGAAATAGAGGAAAAAATGTACTGGAAAAGTAGAGTTTCATGTTTCAACTAATTCCTACCACAAACTCATCTTTCACTCCAAATGATAATTGAATTAAAAAACATTCTATTAATCCTAATAATATAGGGTTATAAAAATAATGAATTTATAATTCATTTGTCAGAATATTAAAAAAACACATTATACAAACTAGGACATCAATTATTCCAGTGGTAGGTGATCCACCCTTATCGCCCTTTGGTTGCAAGTTCAAGTCGCACGGCCTTGCTGGACGCGACAGGTTGTCACCCAACCTCAGAGTTGTCCTTTTTATGAAAATCCTATAATAATATCAAGAAATCATTTAACCTTAACAATAATATCCAATGTCAATATTAATTAATGCCAACCTTTAGACATACCCAAAACACTTCTGTCCAAACTCACAGTCCAAAATTCATAAGGATGGTAAACATAATGAAGATCCTTTTTGGAATATAATAACATGTGCATACATTCATCATGTATTCTTTTAAAACAATATAACACCATGAATTACCATAAAATTATATTGATTACATTCAAGCTCCCTTATTATTTATAGAATAATAGATATACTCCTTCTATCCAAAAATGTTGTAAACTCCAATAGTGATAGAATATACAAATCATTAATCAGTTTCAAGGTAGTCAAGAATATCCAATATAATTTAACAAAATCCATCATATATTATTCCAAAATCTATACCTCGCTATCAAAACCATATTATAGTTTATCTTCCTCTCAACCATATATTTTCCAAAACATTTAACTTGCTATTAAGCCACATTTCTTGGTTCAACACAATCTCATGTTCTTAATGAAATAGTATTATAGTACAATCCTTTTATACACTTTAATTCTTATAACATGTACATCATTAATATAATACTCAAATGACAGAATACTTTTATAATAACATAAGAAATTTAATAACTCAACTTCACCTTCAGTAGTATCATAACTTGGTTATTATCTAATAGCAGCATTTGTGGTGTGCTCTGATGATTTGGATATTGCTTAGCGTAGTGTCCCAACTCCTTGCAGATGAAGCATTGTACATTTGAAACCTTTTTCTTACCTGTGAAATCACGTAATTGGTGTCTATTTTCTCAACACTTATAAAAAACTCCCATTCCCATACAAAAATTACCAAGGTGATTATTTCCATAGTTATCACATAAGGAAATATCCTTCTTTCCCCTCTTCCCTTTATCCATATTTTTTCGTTTCCATCCTTTTCTTCTTTTTTATCTCTTCAAATCTATAGGACTCAAGGAATTATTTACATATCTTATTAACACATGATACTATTTCTACATATGATGAGAATATGTGGGAGACTATTTCCATTTTATATTTTGGGTTAAAACATGAAATATATGATCCCTCTTAATATTTCGATCATGCTTGCTGCTGTAATTCTCATTCCTTCTACTATGCGTCATTTCTAAATAATGGCATACAATAGGTTAGTTTATGAATCACAATGTATAATTCCAAACATTTAAAATACCTAATGTAAATTGAAATGATTATTCATTTAATCTAAAACCATAAAATGTTTTTATTAAGGAAGTATTTGCTCTTAAATCCTTCATAATGGACCGTAATGATAATGGGAATTATCCTAAGCATATCCCCCAGGAGTGTAATAACCAACAATGCAACAAGGAATATTGTCGTGTACCAGGATAACTCCGGTCAAGCTCGAAAATCCATGTCTGATTTTTCACTCCATGGTACATCTATGCCAGAACTGCCTCTACCTGCTCATATTCAGAAAGCGATGTATTGCTTGGAAAATGCAAAGAATATTACATTAACAAAATTATATGAAGTTATTTTATTATAATCCTCAAAGTCTATTTTAGGGTAGTGTTCTCTAGTCATTGTTTATCTAAATATATTTCCATTGTTGTTGCTAAAAATCCTCTGATACCAACTATAATGCCCTGACCCCAGAATCCCAGAGTTTGTGCATTATTTTAATACATTAGCATGATTACAAGGAATCAAGTCCCGAAAGACCGATCGGTTTAGCAGTCTTGAAAAATAGATTACATACATGAATGCTACATTACACATTATAAAATAAAATAGAACATAAATGATCCATTAAGAATACCATTAATCCCATATCTTACCCCTTTTTCTCAATCATAATACACTTCTTGGAATCATGGGAAAATATAACATAGGAAGGGGTGATCTCATATGCTCATTAAGGATAAAAATATAGTGGAAACTTTCATAAATAAGCACAAACATTTAAAGAAATGTATAAAACTAAAACAAAAGTACATTAAACATAAACTTCAAAAAATATATAGCAAAGATAAATCAAATAATTCCATTTACTTTTTCATTTGTATATTCTACTAGTCGAATAATCACATTTAATATCAATAGATAATTTTATAATGATAGAATTCATAATTCCAGACTTCATGACCACATAGTCAAGGTCTTGTGCCAAGACTACCAATAAGATTTTGTCAAGGCCTTGGGCCAAGACACTAGTTTGTCTCATTAGACATACCGATGCATTGAGGATCTATAGCAGGTTCCACCCATCATTTACTAATTACAATGAATTACTCATATGAATATGTTTAAACATAACATAAACATTCATATTAAAACTAGAATACTAATTTTCAATACATTATCCATAAATCTGGAATGGTATAAAAATAAAACATCCATAGTCAAACATAACACAAAACCTTCAATACAATATGGATGATTTGTATCATAATAATTCAACCCCTATCATGAATAATATCGCATAAATGGTGATTACATAGTTGAAAATTATCAGTAAAAATATTTGAGAGAAATATCCCTTTTTCATTAAATCATTTAAAAGTTATATAAAGGAAGTAATTTAAAAGATATTTTTGAATCAATGTGTTCTCAAACAACTTTGAACCTTTTGAAAGGAATCAACATTTTTAAAACATTCACGTCCATATAAAAAATCCTTAAAACCATTTTTAAAACATGGACATTAATGAGAATGGTTTAAAAGAATAAATCATTAAAACATTTAAAATGAAGTTTTAGAAAATAGTATCTTAAAAATAATCCCTTTGAAAACATTTTTATGAATCATGGACTTGGTTAATAAATATTTCTTAGTATATTATCACGTAAAAACAACCTTGGGTAATAAAGAGATTGTGAAATTAACACTTACCTAGAACTTTCCTTTGGTCAAGGTTACGTTTAACATTCTGTATAATGACTATAGTATGTTATTAAAGTATACCAGAATCATATTTTTATTTATTATATCATACATGATTCATTTATGACTTTATACTACCCATTTAATAATGATTCCATGTTAAATTATCATTTTGGGTAATAATCACTTTCTTAACCGTACATGTTTTAATTTGTTATTTTTGATCGTATCATTAAGATCATGATTTAAATACTTCCAGAATATAAAACCTGGTTTATATATCATATATATTTAGAATATAAATATTTATAATAAAGAGATATATGAAATGGAAGGCACCGTTTATGGAGATGGTAGGCCATACGCATGCATAAATGCATCTTTTGTTTTCATATCGTATTGAACAGAAGTAAGTGAATAAGATATATGTGTGTTCATACTTACATACAAACACAAATATATATATATATATATATCCTATAGAATTATGATTTCATATCTAACATACTTATTAATAATATATATTTTAATAATAATCGTTTAATGGTGAATATGGGAATGAATCTGACGCGTTGTGGAGATTGTAATATGTATGTACACACGAGTGACAATATCATTATATTGATTGTGAAATTGTATTTAATGGGATGTTATATCATATATACAGAATATATAACCTATTTTAATTATTATTTACATTGTTTATACTGATTATTATTCTTATCCAAATAATTAAGTGCTTGAATAACAAACTACATAATGACGTGGAGACGGTAAGTCGTACGTACGCACATATGGCGACTTTTTCATTTATAGGACAGATAAAATAATGAATATGGTTGTACCATATTTATAATAACATCAATTTATGTATAAGGTACTGGAGTTATCATTTTGGTATGTAAATAACAACTAAAGATGAAGTGCAAGAAGAAAAGAACTTGAGAGAGGGTGGTGAAATAATTTCATCTCCTTCAGGTGTTTCCTTTTGAGTTGATCAAAAGGGCTACTTAAATTGAATTGATGATCAAACTAAGTTCTCTATGTTAAAGGTATGATAGTTGATAGGATTTTTGGGTAGGGGTTGGCCTATCCAAATGGCTTTGAAGGTGTTAAATTAATAGAAGGGGAAGTAACCTTTTATAAGAGAGGTGAGGGTCACTTTTGGAAAAGCATGAAATATTGTGTCATTATAAATAATTGTCGGTTTATAATGTATCAAAATTGATTTATTTCGAAGATAAGGTGGGTATGGGTCAAAAACGTCTCTACTAATAGGATTTAGACATGTTTAGGTCACCATATTAACCTTATCCTTTATATTTAACTATTTGTTAAATAGATTAACTTTAATTGTGTCTTCTTGTATTCTTACACTATATGGTTAATAAACATACTATACAAATCCAAAAGAGCCTAAAGTGGTTCATTAATGACATATAAAATATTATTTATGCCCATTTTGGAACCATATATTTTTAGGAATATTATATCAACCAACAATATAGTATTTGTTTTAAAAACTCATTTTTGCCCATTTTGACACTATTTAATTTTTTGTTTTTGTGAGAATCATAACAGCACGATTACTTCGAACTAAAATTATTTATTCAAACCTAAAATGTCATATTAACCTATAAAAATAGGGAAATTAATCAAAATCTTCAAATTACATTATTTGTATATTTATAATATCTATTATTTTAGTCTTTTATTAATAAGGAAATCATTGCATCATCATCGTGTCATAAATAAATTTAAGTATTTAATGTATAAAAATTATAAATAAATTACCATTATGCCGGAAATATTTTTATCTGTCTAATTAATATTTATTTTCTAATTTATCTTCTCTATTACCCTAATTAAAAATATTTTAGTTATTAAACAGTGAATTTAACACATTTAACTATTTTTTAAATAAAAGAATAATAAATGTCCTAATATAATCTGAGTGGACCTAAAGGATCTTATTTTATTCATAAGGTTGTTTTTGGGTGAATTACACTTATCCAAAAGAATTAGTACATGGGTTAGGGTAATTATAATATCCTTTTTACCTTTAATTACCCTATTTATTTTAACCGTGGAAAATAAAAGTCAAAAGTTACTATTCACAAAAAAATATTTTTATCTTATTGAATCACATTTTACTTACTTATGTCAACCGTGTCTCTCAATGTTTTTAAATTCAACTCATAGAAGTGGTAAATATATATTTTATGCAGATTTGCTGACGTGCCTAGAAGGTGGGTAAAATAGGTTTAAAAGTTCAATAAAATTTTATACATCTAATTTAATATAAAATGACTCAAATGATTTAAATTTAACATATATAGGTATTATATATATATTTTAAATTAAAATAAAATTAAATAAAATAAATAATTATTTAAATAAAAAGTCAGTTTTAAATAATAACGCAGTGTTTTTCACTATTCATCAAAAATTGAATGTTTTCAGAAAAATATAAAAATTCAATTATGGTAATTTTGATATTATGAATTAAAAAATTTATTCTATTTTTCCAAATTAAAAACATAGAAGTTTATTTTATTAATTTACAATTAATTCATGTTGTCAAAACCAAAAAGTGGGCTTTTAAGAACTAAAAACTATCAAAATATGGACATGTGTTTATGTCAAATTTAAAGGTGACATTACTTAAAATAATCTAAATTGTATTAACTGATGAAAATAAAATCTGATTATACTTTCAAATCATTCAAATACATAATTTAAAACTAGAAATTATTTCGATTAATAATGTTGTTTTCAATTATAATTTTTTATTTTCCTCAATTAATAAAAATATGAATGTTATCAGAAAAGTACCAAAATTTTATCCCAAATAATTTTTTATGTCTCTATTCTAAAGAAGAATTAAATTTCATTAAATTGAATATATAAAAGTGTCAAATATCATTCTTAAAAGGGTTTTCCATTAAAAGGTAGTAAAATTTCATTTTTTGAAAAATACTTTTTTTTATTTGAAAAAATAAGTCCGTACTTATATTATGTATAAGAAACACATAATATGGATTCTAAAATTATATGGAGTATATAAAATTCAAAATTTATTTAATAATTTTCATATTGAATTTTTGAACGGCTAGTTTCATAAGTCGTGGTGCGCACAAACTCGGTGTTGCATGTAGCGCAAGCTATTGAATTACTTTAAAGAAAATATCTTACTTTGAAATCATGGGGTGTTACAAGACAAATAGAGAGACTCCCTTTTTTAGGGTGAGTTCAAAAAATTTATAATTAAGTGTTTCTAACTTAAAATCCCTCATTTTCCTTAAATTTCAAGTAGAAATCTCCTACATCCCTCTCCTATGGGTTCCTCATCATCCTCACCTTGGAATCTTGATTGATCCCTCATCCGGAATCCGATCAAATCACTGTTAAAGCATTGAAAATATACATTTATGATATATAATCAAATTACATACATTAATCGTTTATTTTCCTTATCACTTTTATTGTTTTGGTTCTATCTTAGGAACCATAATTTTAGGAAAATTTTATATTTTTTTTGTTTTATTGCATTCTACTTCAAACATTGAAGCTTGTATTGGATGAGGAGTCATCTATATTCCAAAGGTAGGTGGTCTAGTTGTTTTACCTAATATTTTAGATGATTATATAGCTTTAACCATTTTTCATAATTCCATACATTTCCACAAATCGCCTTAAAATTTTATTTCAACTTCTATTTTATTATACACATGTTGTTATACTCTCATTGACCTATGATAGCTTATTAGAGGAATTAACCCTCATTGGTCACCACCCCTTTAGGTTTGATGTCATAAATTTCCCTCTTTAATATGCAGTTTATTGAATCAAACCACCTCCTATGTTTCTCATACTAAATCTAAAATATATTTTACTTGATTAATTAAATTAATTGTATTAGTTTATTTCATTGTAAGTGGGTTTCATGGCCATTCCCGAAACTATATAATTATAAAATAGAATTTTATAAATTATGATTCTCGTGATTGGTTAGTCTTTATGAATTGGAATACTTTTTATATAATGTGTTGCTATTATTATTGGTATTATATTGATATTTTATTTTTGAATGATTGATATGATACTATTTTGAGAATTAAGTTTCGCACTTCCTTACATTGGATATTGGGAATGTTGTCTCACGCCATAATAATTTTATTTGGGTGATGGGAATAACATTCCACATTCCTCGGTATCTAGTGTGGGTCATTATGACTCACACCCACTATTTAAAAATATGGGAAATATTTATCACATTCATCATGAGATTATGGGTGTGTACCCTTGCTTACGCTTATAGCTCATTAGACTTGTTAAGGATGCTTGAGTAATGCCCCAAGTCTAGTTATCACATAATATCCAGGTATATTCATACATATTTCCATACATTCTTACTTCATATATGTGTTTATTGTATAAACATATATATATATATATATATGTTTATATATATATATGGTATTTATATCATACATATTCTGTTATATGCGATAGAAGATGGAGCGAACTAGGTGTCCTATTGGAACCTGGGTTGGTTGGAATTAATTCTTTAGAATTGTTTGTGTTTTCTTTACCTGCACACTTCTATTAAAAAATTTATTGGATATATTATTTAAAGGCATCATTGGTGTTGGACTACATATTCTATCTCATAACCTACTCAGGCCATATTTGGTCCCTGAGTAGACTTCATATCTACATGTATTGATAAGGGAATCACCCTACAATAGATTATGGATTTTTTTTACATCTAGCTTGGGATATGGGAGAGGATAACCAAGTGTATTCTCATGATACAAGTGGGATGGTCTTTTGGACTTTTTTATTTTTTAAAATAATGTTGTGGATTCCTATCCCATGTATCCATTGTTCCCCTTTTTAATATTTTCATTCCCTGAAATCATCATGTATATGAATAATCCTATGGGATTTTGATTACTGTTATGCTTTAATTTTATTTAAAATTCCACATTTATTTATATTAATTTTTATCACTCTTCCATTAGTTTTATTACGATTCTAATATTTATTATATGTTTATCATGTCCATTATTCCTATATGATATAAGGTTATAGTATCCCCATATTACCACATTATACCCATGATAATATTCCATAACATCTAGGGTACTGGGAGTCATGCTTGAGGCCATGTGACCCGCTGGCTTAGGTCACCAGTTAAGTGGATCCCATGTCAATATATTTCAATGCACAACATCATTTTTGTATATGAAAAATGTGTTTCATATAATCACTTGTCTGGATAAATTTTTTTTACAACTATTTGTAGTTGTGAAAAGAAGTATAAGTTCCACATACATAATCCAGTGTACATAAAGAGGATGTTTGGATCAGTGAGGATCTGTGAATGATCTGGGTTTTTGAATGGGTTTCAGAAATACAGATAATGAAACATAATTCCTTCTTGATTATCAATTTTTCGGGAAAAATACCAAATATCATATAATACCCCATACAAATATTCCTAATTCATGTGAATATAACCATTTTCACAATGATAGTTTTTCACGATCACATTAACAATAAAAATAACACATGCATGATTTCATTCACATGAAAACATATGAATCAAGTTAAAAAAAATAACAAATAATTTAAATACGTTGAGTAACCAAATAAAATAATAATAATAATATATATTTCTATTATAGGGGTTTTTATGATTCAAGACATAGAATAAAAATTTTCTAGATAGAATTTTTAAGGTCTTTATGATGTTTTCATAAGGATAAAAATTGTGAAAATTTTTATTTGAACATTCAACATTTTGATAATCATGATGGATGTTTTTTAAGGAAGAATTTTGGGAGAAGGGATTATACATATAGGTACCAGAATGGAAATAATTCACTAGATACAGTAGTATTACAAGACATATAAGTACCTGATGATTAAGAAGAATTTAGGTTAGAATATATACCATATAATAATTTCATTAACATTTAGTATCATATCAACAAGGTAAAAAAAATTAGGGTGCCCAGTGTAGTCTATTATAAACTAAATAAGAAGATGAGGAAATCTGAATAATGTAATTTTCTTGTGTATTTTCATAGTAAGAAGATTTATAAGAACAATGAGTATCTTTTCATCTAATAATGTGAATAAGGTGTAGAGTTGCATGAATACATATGTAAATTTATGTCATGAAGGATGATAAGAACAATGCATTACTGTGACATACACCAGAATTCTCAACAGGTGGAACAAATTCTTGATATCATAATCTATCTCTTGAAAGATTAGTAAATTGTATATACATTCAAACTAAATAATTACCGAGGAACTTCGTGTTAGAGTAGGTCACCTCCTAACCTGGGAAGAAGGATGTCTTCCATCCCCACTCTTAATGTTTATGTACCAATAGTATGATAAGGATTATTATCCCTCCAAACCACTATAATATGCAATCCATTATAGTGGAGAACCCATTTACTGGTCATGACTGTAACGCCCCAACCCCAGCTACACAGAGTAGGTGCATTACTTCGTAACATTGGCATGATCACAAAAGATCAAGTCTCGAAAGACCGATTAGTTTAGTATCCTTGGAAATACTAGATACATTCATAAATGTTACATTACATCATAAAGTGAAAATCTACAATAACAAAGTCTCCATAGTCCACACTCATATCCTCTTCTGACTATCCCTGCAGGTCATTCATAAAATACTTCTTCACATCCTGGAAAATATTAAAACAATGAATGGGGTGAGCTCGGATTCTCAGTAAGGATAACAATATAGCGGAAGCTTTCATCAATAAACATAAACATTTAAGGCAATGTATAACTAAAACAAAAGCCCTTTAAACTTGAACTTCAACATAATATGGAAAAATTAAAATGAGATAATTCCATTTACTTCTTCACATGGATATTCTACTGGTCGAATAGTCACATGCAATATCAATAACCACTTTCATAATGATGGAATGCATAATTCCAGACTATCATAACCATGTAGCCAAGGCCTCGTGCCAAGACCACAAAGAAGATTTTGTCAAGGCCTCGTGCCAAGACACTAGTTTGTCTCATGAGACCTACCGATGAATCGGGGAGATGTAGCGGGCTCCACCCGTCACTTATTAAGTCCAATGCATTCCTCATATGAATAGGTTTAAACATATCATAAATCATTACATAATCGTATCACATAAAACATGCATAAAGGAAACATAAAATTTCCACATTTCAATCAAAATATATCAATACAACACATTGATATAATAAAAATACTTTCAAACCCATTTTCAATACCAAAATAAAAGAATGTTAAAACATGGTATTTATTTTTCATTAAAAAAAAGATATGGCTTGTAGAGGAAGCCGAAACACAAATAATGGTCACGGCGACGGAGAAGTCACTGTCGCCGCATACGTAATACAAAAACATTCCTTTTGTCATCTAGTAAAACAATTTATAAAAAAAGATTCTTTTTTGAATAAAAGTCAATGTCAAAGGGGTTTATACACCGTATAAAAGAAAGTTGTGTATAAAACCAAATATGCCTCAATGAAATGAGATTGAGACAAAGTCTTTACAAAGATCATTTTTAAAATAAAATAGATCTATTGTGTGTATTAAGTATATGTACACATAAAGAAAGTATAAATACAATATAGGACATAATAAAATCATGTCATAATTTGAAAGTAGGAGATTAACCCAGAGATTGGAAATTGGGTTAAGAAATTCCCTTACCTTGCGTCCTGTCTTGACTCGACCGTTCTTTAACCTCCTGAATAATAAACTAGAGTTAATTTATAATTGATTAAGAACCTTTTTCATGTTTTTTATTCCTTTTATATCACTTATTACCATGTTATGAACATTATGTAATTATTTAAGTTAATAACGGTCGTTTTTTCGATCTTTGGTACTTGAGTCAAAAATAAACTTCTTATAATTACAAGTTGTTCATGTGGTGAAATATCCATTATATCCAGAATTATATTCATGATATAGATATCATATATCTCATATATATCCAGTATATACATGCATTTATAATATTCCATAATGTTTAGAGGTAAGAAATGAAATGCACCGTTCATGGAGACGGTAAGCCGTACGTACGCATGAACGCTTCTTTCATTTCTATTTCGTATTTAATTAAATCTTAATGAAATAAAGGTATTTTATAATTCCAGTATAATATCATATATAATATAATTTACTCCATCCTTTATACATCCCACATATGGAATTAACGATTCAAATCACTTTGAGGGGGCGGTAGTCCGCACTTCCTAAAATGAAAATATCGTGTTTACCCATAATGGAAAAAATAAAGGTATGCCATAAATGAAAAAAAATAATAAAGAAAAAAAAACATAATATATATAATATATAAAAATATTTTCATCATAATGGCCACCATTAGAGATGTTATATGAGTGTTGAACAATCATCGTTTCGTGAGGCAAAAATTCGCCATCCACAGAAACAGTATGTTCTATAACCATTATATGTAGGTGTTTGTAAGTGTATCTCGAATACTTCTTATAACAACATCCTAGTATATTGAGGATACTGGTTTTGTTACAAAAGAAATGAATAAAAAGTGTTTAGTGGGTTGGAGAAGAAAAATAAAATAAAATAACACAAGAGAAGACATTACCTTAAAATCGGGTAACTCTTTTTGATTTGAGCCAAAGGCTTCCTTGGGAAAAATTCTGCCCAAAGTGAGGCTTCTAGTAGTAAGGTAGGGAAGTTGGGAGAGTATTTGGGCAGATTTTGGCCAAGCCAAATGGCTTGAAGGTGTGAATAAGGTGGTAGTGGTGGGGGCCTTTTATAAGTGGAGAGGATGGGCACTCTTGGAATGTAAAGAAATGTTACATTATTATGAGATACATTTCGGATTTTATAGGTCCCACAATTATATATTTCGAGGATAAGGTGATAAGGGTTAGAAATATCTTCATCCAATAGGTTTTTGACAAGTGTAAGCCTTAGATTTTACATTATCATTTCATTTTATTTAAATCGTTAATTAATGAGGTAATCGTTGCATCATCATGGTGTCATAAATAATTTAATTTATTTAATGTATAAAAATTATTAATAAAATATCATGATTTAGGAAATATTTTTATCCTTCTAATGAATATTTATAGTCAAAAATATGACTTGTATAACCCCATTTAAAAATTGTTTTAGTAAAACAACTTATGTTTGTGAAATTTTTATTTTTACATTAAATAAAAGTTATTTATGTCATTTTCCTACCAAAGTGGCTCCATGGGGTCCCCAAGTTGACCCATGTATTGTATTGGTCGGCCATGACTCATCCAATAGGGGTAGGACAAGTGTAATGGTAATTTCATATTTTTATAATACCATTTTTACCTTAAATTTCACTAATTACATTTAATCGCGATTAATTAAACTTCAAAGTTACTATTCACTAAAAACTTATTTTAATCCCATTGAACCACATTTTACTTCCTAATGACAACCATGTATGTCGGATTTTTGAAACTCATATCACAGAAGTGGTAATGTTTAATTTAAACAAAAAAATCAGTTTTTTAACTACCACTTAGTGGTTTCAATATTCATCAAAAATTGATGTTTTTCAGAACAATGCCAAAATTTCACCCTAAGCTATAATTGATATTCCGAATCCAAAAATGATGTCTATTTTACAAAATTACAAACATATAAGTTTCATTAATTAATTTCATAATTAATTCCCACTGTCACAACAAATAGCGTGTTTTTTAGAAACAATATATATCAAAAGATTGACAATTTTTTATGTTCAATTTCAAAGTGAAATTAATTCTAATGACCACCATTGGATATAATGGTAAAAATATATTCTAATTATAAATTAAAACCACTCAATAGTATAATTTATCACTATAAAATGATTTTATTAAAAAAGTTTTTTTTAAGTATTTTTCACTATTCATAAAAATTGGAACTTTTCAGAAAATTACAAAAAATTCAGCTTTGGATAATTTCGAAATTACGAATACAAAAATGAAGTCCACTTTGAAATATAAAATTTTTCTAATTTTAAAAAGTGGGTATTACTATTCATAATGGCTACTTTGATTAGTCGTGGTGTGTGTTAGAACTCGAAGTTGCGTACAACACACGCTACTGTATTATTCAAAGAGAAGTGTACCATGGAAGCTTGAGGTGTTACATTCTCCCCTCCTTCAATAAATTGTGTCCTCGCAATTTGAAATTTTCCTTTGAAAATAACAGGTAGAAAATAGAAAATACCTTTGTGGAAAACCCACATCGGAAATAAGGTTAATAAAAATATAACATTAAAAGAAATAAAGAGAAGTACAAAGGTCACCCGAGATAGCCCATACTAGGATTCTATGAAAATATGGATATGGAAGAAAAACAAACCAGCAATGTCTGATGGAGAGTTGTAGAAAACAGGATTAGGAGAAAGTTAACAATAAGAAAATCAAAAACTTGTGATTGGTTAAACGATCATTGAATCCCCAGTTGGAAAAGTTAACCGGAAATGTTTTTGTTTTAAGTTACCTTTAATAATGTTGAGGAATTTATTTAAGATATTTACTAAGAATGTAACGAAATATACTTACTTGTCGTGTAGACTTTCATTATTTAATAAATTTTTACCACAAACCCATCTTTCACTCTAAATGGTAACAGAACTCAAAAATATTCTATTTATCCTAATTGTATAAGGTTCTAAATATTGCCACATACCATTTAGATTAGGAAAACTATTTTGTAATAACCAGGGACTTCCTGTAGGCTAGTGGTAGGTAATAAAGGCCTGTCGCACTATGGTTGTGGGTTCAATTCCTGCAGCTTTGTCCGACGCGACGGGTTATGCCCCACCCTGAAGGTTGTCCTTTTCCGAAAAATATGGTATTATAATATTCCAAAAATAATCTTCAAAAACGTTTTAACCTTAAATAATACTATTCAAAGTTAAACATAATCCATCCCAACCTTTATAGTTATCCAAAATACCTCCGTTCAGACTTTCTCTAAAGGGTCCTTAAATTCCAAAATCAATTGTAACATTAGATTCCCTAAACAGAGCAAATTTTCTCTTATTGTCACATACTAAAAATATGATTTCCTTCATCATATTAAATCATTAATGATAACAACAAGTACTGTAGTACAATACTTATATATATCACATTATTTTTATAACCAAAATATAATCCTTGAGTCCAAAAGCACAAATACATTAATTATTCCGCTTCAACTGTAGTAACAGCAAAAGATTGTCTGTGATCCCTTAGCCTTTTCTGAGGAATGTTTCCCTGACGCTTAGGACCTTCATTTGCATAATGCCCCATTTCCCTACAATTGTAGCATTCAACATTGATATCCTCTTTCTTTCCCTTGCAATCACACGCCTGGTGACCTTTTTCTCCACATTTGTAACAAACTCTCATTCCTTTTAGGCTAGTACCAGGGTGGTTCTTCCAACAATTATCACATAATGGAAAATCCTTCTTTCCCTTTTTCCCTTTATCTGTCTCTTGTTCCACCATTCTCTTCTTATCTTGCTTTACTTTATTGTCATAAGATTTAGAGAATTTCTTTTCTATCTTGATAGCACATGAGACAATGTCTTCATACGACGAGACGGTTTGTGAGACTAATTCTTGACGAAGAAATGGTTTTAACTCATAAAAGAAATGATCAATCTTACTTATTGGGTTACGTATATAATCTGCAGCATGCCTCGCTAACCTTGTAATGTTGGACACATACTTTGTGACATTCTCATACTCCTTTTGTCTCAGACTCAAAAATTGACTTTCCATATCTGCTCGATGGTCACGAGGAAAGTATTTTTCTAGGAAAATATCTTTGAACTCCATCCATTCCATATTTGATACTTCATCATCTTCCTTTGTGTTTTGAATCAATGACAACCATTGATCGGCATCTCCAGTGAGGCGGTAAACTTCCATGATAACCTTCTCCCTTTCGCTACTCCCCAAGGCATGGAATATTTTCTCTAAGGAGATTATCCATTTCTCAGCTAATAATGGATTTTTACCCCCATTAAATGTTGGCGGTTGTTGCCTCATGAAGCGGCCTAACATTGACCCTCCACGTTTCGGATCCGGGTGCTCCATACGAGTAAGGTTATTATTCATAACCTGAGTGAGATGTCCCAGTATGGTAATAAGTTGATCAGCACCATTTGTATCTCCATCTCCACAATAATTATCTTGATCAGGAGGGCAATCCCTACACGGAGTGCGTGCATTGATACGGTTTCCATTCCTTCCACTAGGCGCCATTTCTAAACAATGGCATAAACTAGATTAGTTTATGAATCGAAATACATAATTCCATACTTGTAAAACACATAACACTAATTGAACTATTTATGGATATAATCCATAATAATAAAAAAAGTTTTCTTTGAGGAAGTATATACTCATAACCCTTCATATTGGTTTGTAATGAAAATGAGAATTATCCTAAGCATATCCCCCGAGAGTGTCGTAACCAAGAGTGCAGCAAGGCACGTTGTCGTGCACCAGTTCCTGTTCGAGTATAGCTCAAAGCGGTGTTTTCGGGTTTTACCCCTAGGTATATATGTGCCAGAGCCACCTCTACCTGCTCGTATCCAGACAGGGATGTATTTCTCGGAAAACTAACAAAATCTCTATAATACCAAAATTCTATGAAGTTCATCTATATTAATCATCAAAGTCTATCTTTGGGCTATGTGCTCTAATCAGATTTTATCTAAATATGGCTTCCAAGGTTAGTACTAAACTGCCTATGATACCAACTATAACGCCCCAACCCCAGCTACACAGATTCGGTGCATTACTTCGTAACATTGGCATGATCACAAAAGATCAAGTCTCGAAAGACCGATTAGTTTAGTAGCCTTGGAAACAATAGATACATTCATAAATGTTACATTACATCATAATGTGAAAATCTACAATAACAAAGTCTCCATAGTCCACACTCATATCCTCTTCTGACTATCCCTGCAGGTCATTCATAATATACTTCTTCACATCCTGGAAAATATTAAAACATTGAAAGGGGTGAGCTCAGATGCTCAGTAAGGATAACAATATAGCGGAATCTTTCATCAATAAACATAAACATTTAAGGCAATGTATAACTAAAACAAAAGCCTTTTAAACTTGAACTTAAACATAATATGGAAAAAGTAAAATGAGATAATTCCATTTACTTCATCACATGGATATTCTACTAGCCGAATAATCACATGCAATATCAATAACCAATTTCATAATGATAGAATGCATAATGCCAGACTATCATAACCACGTAGCCAAGGCCTCGTTCCAAAACCACAAATAAGATTTTTTCAAGGCCTCGTGCCAAGACACTAGTTTGTCTCATGAGACCTACCGATGCATCGAGGAGCTGTAGCGGGCTCCACCCGTCACTTATTAAGTCCAATGCATTCCTCATATGAATAGGTTTAAACATATCATAAACCATAACATAATCGTATCACATAAAACATGTATAAAAGAAACATAACATTTCCACATTTCAATCACAAGATATCAATACAACACATTGATATAATAAAAACACTTTCAAAACCATTTTCAATATCAAAATAAAAGAATGTTAACACTTTGTATTTATTTTTCATTAAAAAAAGTTATGGCTTGTAGAGGAAGCCGAAACACAAATAATGGTCACGGCGAAGGAGAAGTCATTGTTGACGCATACGTAAGACAAAAACATTCCTTTTGTCATCTAGTAAAACACTTTCTAAAAAAAGATTCCTTTTTGAATAAAAGTCAAAGTCAAAGGGGTTTATACACCGTATAAAAGAAAGTTGTGTATAAAACCAAATATGCCTCAATGAAAGGAGATTGAGACAAAGACCTTACAAAGATCATTTTTAAAATAAAATAGATCTATTATGTGTATTCACTATATGTACACATAAAGAAAGTACAAATACAATATAGGACATATTAATATCATGACATAATTTGAAAGTAGAATATTAACCCAGAGATTGGAAATTGGGTTAAGAAATTCCCTTACCTTGCGTCCTGTCTTGACTCGACCATTCTTTAACCTCCTGAATAATAAACTAGAGTTAATTTATAATTGCTTAAGAACACTTTTCAAGTTTTTTATTCCTTTTATATCACTTATTACCATGTTATGAACATTATGTAATTATTTAAGTTAGTAACGGTCGTTTTGTCGATCTTTTGTACTTGAGTCAAAAATAAACTTATTATAATTACAAGTTGTTCATGTGGTAAAATATCCATTATATCCAGAATTATATTCATGATATAGATATCATATATCTCATATATATCCAGTATATACATGCATTTATAATATTCCATAACATTTAGAGGTAAGAAATGAAATGCACCGTTCATGGAGATGGTAAACCGTACGTACGCATGAACACTACTTTCATATCTATTTCGTATTTAATTAAATCATAAAGATATAAAGGTATTTTATAATTCCAGTATAATATCATATATAATATCATTTACTCCATCCTTTATACATCCCACATATGGCATTAACGATTCAAATAACTTTGAGGGGGCGGTAGTCCACACTTCCTAAAATGAAAATATTGTGTTTACCCATAATGGAAACAATAAAGGTATTCCATAAATGAAAAATTCAAAATAATAAGGAAAACAAAAACATAATATATATCCTATATAAAAATAGTGTCATCATAATGTCCACCATTAGAGGTGTTATATGAGTGTTGAACAATCATCATTTCATGAGGCAAAAATTCGCCATCCACAGAAACAGTATGTTCTTTAACCATTAGATGTAGGTGTGTGTAAGTGTAGCTCTAATCCTTCTTATAAAAGCATCCTAATATATTCAGGATACTGGTGTTGTTACAAAAGAAATGAATAAAAAGTGTTTAGGGGGTTGGAGAAGAAAAATAAAATAAAAGAACACATGAGAAGACATTACCTTAAAATCGGGTAACTCTTTTTGATTTGAGCCAAAGGCTTCCTTGGGAAGAATTCTTCCCAATGTGAGGCTTCTAGGAGTAAGGTAGGGAAGTTGGGAGAGTATTTTGGCAGAGTTTTGCCGATCCAAATTGCTTGAAGGTGTGAATAAGGTGGTAGTGGTGGGGGCCTTTTATAAGTGGAGAGGAGGGGCACTCTTGGAAAGTAAGGAAATGTTACATTATTATGAGATACTTTTCGGATTTTAGAGGTCCCACAATGATATATTTATAGTCTAAGGTGATAAGGGTTCTAAATAGCCTCATCAATTAGGTTTTAGACAAGTTTAAGCCTTAGATTTTACATTATCCTTTCATTTTATTTAAATCGTTAATTATTGAGGTAATCGCTACATCATCATGGTGTCATAAATAATTTAATTAATTTAATGTCTAAAAATTATAAAAAACATATCATGATGTAGGAAATATTTTTATCTTTCTAATGAATATTTATAGTAAAAAATATGACTTGTATAACCCCATTTAAAAATTGTTTTAGTAAAACAACTTATGTTTGTGACATTTTTATCTTAACTTTAAATAAAAGTTATTTATCTCATTTTCCAACCAAAGTGTCTCCATGGGGTCCCCACGTTGACCCATGTATTGTCTTGGTCGGCCATGACTCATCCAATAGGGTTAGGACAAGTGTAAAGGTCATTTAAAAATTTATAATACCATTTTTACCTTAAATTTCACTAATTACCTTTAATCGCGATTAATTAAACTGAAAAGTTACTATTCACCAAATAATTATTTTAATACCATTGAACAACATTTTAATTCCTAATGACAACCATGTATGTCGGATTTTTGAAAATCAAATCACAGAAGTGGTAATGTTTCATTTAAACAAAAAAATCAGTTTTTTAACTACCACTTAGTGGTTTCACTATTCATCAAAAATTGAAGTTTTTCAGAACCATGCCAAAATTTCACCCAAAGCTATAATTGATATTCTGAATCGAAAAATTATTTATATTTTACAAAATTCCAAACATATAAGTCGCATTAATTAATTTCATAATTAATTCCCGTTGTCACAATAAATAGTGTGTTTTTTAGAAACAATATATATCAAAAGATTGACAATTGTTTATGTCCAATTTCAAAGTGAAATTAATTATAATGACCACCATTGGATATAATAGTAAAAATATATTCTAATTATACTTTAAAACCACTAAATAGTATAATTTATCACTATAAAATACTTTGATTAAAAAAGTTGTTTTTAAGTATTTTTCACTATTCATAAAAATTGGAAGTTCTCAGAAAATTACAAAAAATTCAGATTTGGATAATTTCGATATTACGAATACAAAAATGAAGTCCATTTTGAAATATAAAATTTATATAATTTTAAAAAGTGGGTATTACTATTCATAATGGCTACTTTGAGTAGTCGTGGTGTGTGTTAGAACTCGAAGTTGCGTACAACACACGCTACTGTATTATTCAAAGAGAAGTGTACTGTGGAAGCTTGGGGTGTTACAATGACCACACATGAAAAGGAATAGCTACTCTTATTGAGTAGTGATCCTTGTAAAAACATATGGGGCCATACTTACTAGCATTAATGTAATTTAATAATAATGAATGAAAATAGGGAATCAAAATAGTAACAAGTTTTTAGGTAATGGGATAAATGTTATAGGAGGTGAAATTGATCCAAATATTTATTATACCCCTATTCGTGTTCATTATATCTTGAAGTGGTCCTCCCAATCAATATCATGGGGAAAGTTATTTTATATTGGATTCTCTATGTTATAATGATTATCTTTTAAAGATTTTATTTCATTTCCTCTATTAAAAATGATGTGGAGTTTAGGTTATGATTCAATTATCATCGAATAGAATTTTATTTCATATAATACCATGATGAATAAGAGAAGGTAAAGGGAAATAATGTTAAAGAAGGTATCTATCTTATATAAATAAGAGGATGTATCAGTTTTTGTATGCCATGTTATCAAATAAGATATAATAGTATTGAAAACTAAAGAGTAGGTGGCATATTTTTTCCCCAAGAAGATGGGAAATCTCTCTACCTAAATTAGATCAAGATATTCAAATGATCAAGGGGTAAGTGTTAGTTCCTATAAAAAATTTTGATGACTATGATGAATCCATTAGAGGTATTCATAACATTTTTTTTGATTTTTCATTTGATGAATTAGAGGATATGATACATGGTTTTTCTAATCAATTATTATTTATTAAGGAATGCATATTTCAAATCATGAAGGATGAAATCCCAAAGCGTGAGGAAAAGTCGAAATTTGTAATGACGTGATCATTTAAGAATAAAATTTCATTTCTTTTAATGTCTTATAGATATAGAAAAAACATGCAATATTTTTTTATTTTTTTATTTAAATGACTGTTATGTATCATTACTATTGATAATATAGTTGTTGAACAGAGATTAGATGACTAATATAAATATAATCTTTTAAAAAAATACTTTCGATAAAGATAAATGTGATGATGGCCTCATCTATAAGACTCGGTCTATATGAAGCTCTTTTTTCAGAACTCGAAAAGGAGGTAGTGTCACTGGGCTTCTCTCTTTACCAATCCCAAGATGAGCTTCAACACATTTTGCTTGAACAGAATCACCTATATGATAAGTCCAAGTTAATAGAGATTACCACACATGCAATGCTATCTGATCTTCCCAAGGAGTCTGTCACCATCACAGAACTTACCTATAGGTATTATGTGGGTTTTATAAGGGGTTATGTTATAAGATATCAGTTACTTATTGTGTAATACCTTTTTATAAATAAAAGTCTTTTTCTATCAATTATTTTATGGGAATAGTCTTTCTTTAAAAATGATGAATTTTATAAAATGATTTTATAGGTAAAAATGGTACTTTTGAGATATATATACATTATTATATTAAACTATGGATTTTATTTATAATTTTATAAAAAAAATTCTTATAAATGATGATTATATCAGTTCCTTGTCTTTTAATGATTAGGTAATTGGTTTGATATGAGTAATATTTTAATACCATAAAACAGTAAGTGTAGTTTTAAAGAATTTATATAAAGGGATTAATGAATCATTTAAATATTGAATACATTAATAAAATATTATTATCAAATTTATTTTATTAAAATAAATTATTATATAATTTTTATTAATTCATGTGTAATTTTTTTTAAGGTCTAAAAACTGTTTTTGTCAAAACCTATCAATTTTCAATAAATATTGGTTCTCATATTAAAAGTGAAAATTAACATATTTAGAAAATTATTTATATTAAATAGTTTTTTTTGGAATCAATAATTCAAAATTATCCAACAGTGAATTTTTCATAATTTTCTAAGACATCTGAATTTTTCGCTAAAAAGTTAATAATATATAAATATATATTGTGTTTTATTTCATCATAATGACTTAATAGTGATGTAATAAATACCATAAAAGGTATATTAGACCAAATATATCTTTTAAATTTAAAATAATGTGATTTTCTATTTATTTGAATTATTTTATAATGCCTTAGTGAATCCTCCAAAATATATAATATATTTTTTGTTTTTAAATTATTTTCCTTGAGAGTGCGACACATCTCTACATAGGAAAGGGAAATATTTTAATATCTTTGGCCCATGGCCTTATAAAATAATTTTTTCCAATCCTCTTTGGAAAAAACCATGGGAAAAATCTAGGGGAAGTTTTTTGGTTTTTGATGATTTTTTTGTGTAGTGTCCAAAACCTAAATAATAAATAATTCTATCTCCTTTCCAATATATACCCACCAAAGAACACATTAATCTACATTAAAACACCTTGAAGCTCGTACTCAATCTTCTCTCCACTCCATATACGTCTCTCAAGGGTCCCCAATCTCCCAACAAGTGTAACACCACAACCTTCTATGGTACGCTTCTCTTTGAATAATGTGATAGCGTGTGTTGTACGCAACACCGAGTTCTAACACACCATAACTAATCAAACTAGCCGTTATGAATAGTAATACCTACCTTTTGAAATTATATATATTTTATATTTGAAAATGGACTTCATTTTTGGATTCGGAATATCGAATTTATCCTAAGGTGACATTTTGGTACATTTCGGATAACTTTCATATTTTGATGAATAGTGAAAATTACTAAGTTTTAATTAAAAACAACTTTTTTAATAAAAATAATTAATAGTGATAAATTATGAATTTGAGTGGTTTTAAAGTATATTTAGAATATATTTTTACCATTTAATATAATGTTGGTCATTGTACATAATTTTACAATTAAACCGAACATAAACGAGTGTCAATCTTTTGATAGTTATTATCTCTTGAAAACACGCTTTTTGTTTTGACAGCGGGAATTAATTTTAAATTAATTTCTGCCACTTCTGTGTTTTGAATTTAGGAAAATGGATTCCATATTTGGAATCAGGATGTTCAAATTGTGTAAATAGGTAACTTTTATTTTTAGACATTTTGAATAATTACTGCGGTAAATATTTTATTTACCATGGTTAAGGGTAAATCCGGTAAATAAGGGTTAACAAATAATATTATAATAATACTAAATTACCCTAAATCGTGTCTTAACCCTATTGGTTGATACATGGTCGACCATGGGCATCTTTGGGTCGATTTGGGGACCCCATGGATCCACTTGTAAGTGATAATGACACTTTATTTTAATTAAGTCAAAATGAATACAAAAATGACACAAGCATATATCTTTTAGAAAAACAATTGTTACATAGGGTTATATATGTTGGCATTTAGATTATAAATATTCATTAGAACGATAAGAAGATTTACTACATAATGATATTTTATTTATAATTTTTAGACATTAAATAATTTATTTTATTTATTACACAATGATGATGTAGTAATTACTATAATAGTGAAAAATTAAAATAATTGATATTATAAATACCCAAATAAATATAATATGAAACTCTTAATGAATTAAACTAATTTTCTAGGATAATATGATATATTAGGATTGATTTAATTGACTTTTTTCGAAGTAATCAATCTGTTATGAGTTTCAAAAAAATCAACTATTGAATAGTGTCAAAATTGACATAAAAGAGTTCTTAAAACAAATATTATATTATTAATTGATATTAAATTCCTAAAAATCTAAGGTTCGGCAAAGATACTTATATCATGATAGGTTCATCATTAATGTACCACTTGGGGGTCGCTTGGATGTATATAGTAAGTTTATTAACCATATTATATAAAAATACAAAGAGACATTGTAAAAGTGAAACTAATTAACTTAGAGTTAATACTTAAAGATAAGGTTAATATAAGTACCCAAACCTGTCTAAATTCTATTGGTTGAGTGGTTTTCGACCTATCCCCACCTTAACCTTTGAATAATAAGCTTTGGAGCCATTAGAAACCGAATAAGAATTTTTTATAAATTAATATTTCTAGCTTTTCCAAAGGTGCCCCTCACCCCTCTTATAAAAGGGAACTCCTCCTTCTCATTTCTTCACACCATCAAAGCCTTTTGGTTCGGCCAAACTCTGCCCAAATACTCTCCCAACATCCCTCACTACAACCTAGAGGCCTTATTTTGATCATAAAGCCAACCTAAGGATCCCTTTTGATCAAATCAAAAGGAAGAACCCGAAGAAGAGGTAATGATTTCACCACCCTTTTCCAAGTTCCTTTCTTCTTCCACTTCCTCTTTCTTTGTTCTTACCATTCTAAAATAATAACTCCAGTATCTTACATATACTGTGATGTTATTATAAATATGGTACAACCATATTCAGTATTCTATCCACCCTTTGAATAACATGTCACCATACGTGCGTACGTACGGCTTACCGTCTCCACGTCGTGGTGTAATTGTTATTCAATATATTATTATTTGGATGGGTATAATAATGATGTGTAACTCATGTAAATAATAAATATAACATGTTAATGATTCTGTATATATGATATACCATCCATTTATATATTATTTTAATATCAAAATAATGATATTGTCGCTCGTGCGTACGTACGGACTACCGTCTCCACGAACGCGATGAGATTCATTCTCCATCGTATCCATTCAAGTATAATTATCATTTGATGATTTAAAAATGATGTTTAAGGACTTGATATAATTCTGGATATGAATAATATACAACCTATTCTTTACAAACATGTCTTACGTAACAAAACATATAAAAGAAAACAAGTAAGTTAACACTCGAAACGACGATAATTCTAAGATATTATTAACAAATCAATGTTAAAAGATCATATATGATATCATATTAATATATATGATTAATTTATAATTTAATAACAATTATTTCACCATTATACAGGAGGTTAACCTACCCCAACCAAGGAAAAGTACAAGGTAAGGGTTTACTTTACAACCTCTTCATTATCCAAGGTTGTTTATACGTAATAATCTACTGGGATATCTTTATCATCCACATCCATGTTTCTTAAAAAATGCATTTCAAAACATTTTTACTATTTACTAGAATATGAGTTAAAGTCATTTATACCCTTTTTGACTTTTATAAGTGGTTTATAAAAGAATCTTTCGGTCGTTTTCAATACAAGGTCATTTTTAACCTTTTCGACAGAATTGAGGTAAGAATGTTTTTTTAACTTATACGGCGGGTGCGGCTATTTTCCGCCGTTATAAAATCTTCAAAGCTTCCCTTACAAGCTTATAAGAATATTTTCAAATAAAATGTTTTATTTTATATGGATCTTAAATTATTTCAAAATAAAAGGAGATATTTCTTTAAAAAGAATTTTGATTTCATCTATGTCAACATCCTTTGATGGATTTTAAGATTATTTGAAGTTGATTTATTATGATACAAAACTTCTATATTGTATTGAAGGTTTTGTGATATGTTGGACTGTGGATGTGCTATTTTTATACCATTCATAGTTTATGGTGAAAGTATTGACATTTCATATGCTAGTTTTAATATGAATGTTTATGTTATGTTTAAACCTTTTCATATGGGAATGCATTGGACTTAATATGTGACGGGTGGAGCCCGCTATAGCTCCTCGATGCATCGGTAGGTCTCATGAGAAAAACTAGTGTCTTGGCACAAGGCCTTGACAAAATCTTATTTGTAGTCTTGGCACGAGGCCTTGACTATGTGGTTATGATAGTCTGGCATTATGCATTTCATCATTATGAAAGTGGTTATTGATTTTTTGCATGTGATTATTCGATTAGTAGAATATCCATGTGAATAAGTAAATGGCATTATTTCATTTTATTTATGCCATACCATGTTGAAAGTTCATATTTAAAAGGCATTTGTTTTAGTTATACATTGCCTTAAATGTTTATTCTTATTTATGAAAGTTTCCTCTATATTGTTATCCTTACTGGGCATTTGAGCTCACCCCTTTTCTATGTTTTATTTTTCCCAGGATGTGAAGAAGTAAGTTATGAATGACCTGCAGGGATTTTATGAGGGGTTAATAGTGTGGATTGTGGAAACATTATGTTTTTTTAGTAGTTTTTCATTTTATGATGTAATGTAAAACTTATGAATATATCTAGTGTTTCCAAGGCTACTAAACCAATCGGTCTTTCGAGATTTGATCTTTCTTGTGATCATGCCAATGTTATGTAATAATGCACCGACTCTGGGTAACTGGGGTCGGGGCGTTACAGTTGGTATCAGAGGAAGTTTAGTACAAACCTTGGAAGCTAGATTTAGATAAACTCTTATTAGAGCACGTAGACCTAAGATGAACTTTGAGGATTAGTATAGAAGAACTTCCTAGAATTTTGGTATTGTAGAAATTTTGTGAGTTTTCCGAGCAATACATCCCTGTCTGGATACGAGCAGGTAGAGGCGGCTCTGGCACAGATGTACCTAGGGGTAAAACCTGAAAACACCTCTTTGAGCTAGACTCGAACGGGAACTGGTGCACGACAACGGGCCTTGCTGCACTCTTGGTTACGACACTCCCGGGGGATATGCTTAGGATAACTCTCATTTTCTTTACAAATCATTTTGAAGGGATTATGAGTATATACTTCCTCAAAGAAAACATTCTTATGATTATGGATTATATCCATAAATAGTTCAATTTATGTTAGGTGTTTTATAAGTATGGGATTATGTATTTTGATTCATAAACTGATCTAGTTTATGCCATTGTTTAGAAATGGCGCCCAATAGAAGGAATGAGAACTCCAGAAATGCACATGATCCAAAGAGAAGGAAGGATCATATCTTTCATGGTCTTAAGCTAGAATTCATAAGAAAAATAGTCTCCCATGTATTATCATCATATGAAGAAATAATATAATCTATTTTACTGAGTCCTATGGATTTGAAGGGAAGCAAGAGAAGAAAAGGATGGAAGAGAGAAAGATGGATAAAGGGAAGAGGGAAAAGAAGAATTTTCCCATATGTGGTAACTGTGGAAAGAAACACCCTGGAACTTGCCTGAAACGAATGGGAGTTTGTTATAAGTGTGGAGGAAAAGGGCACAAAGTACGTGACTGCAAGGGTAAGAAAATGGTTTCAAATGTACAATGCTTCATTTGCAAGGAGTTTGGACACTACGCGAACCTATGTCCCAGTCATCAGACTATGCCGCAAATGATGTTATTGGATAATAATCAAGTTATGATACCACCAAATATGAAGAGGAATGATTAGAGTTCTTATGTTAATTATGTCAATTGAGTGTTGTATCAACAATGTACTTGTTATAATAATTATGGAGTATATAAGGATTGTACTGCAGTACTATTTCATTAAGGACTTGAGATTGTGTGGAACAAAGAAAAGTGACTCAATAGCAGGATAAATTTTTGGAAAATATATGGTTGAGAGAATATAGTTCTGATACTGAGGTAGTGATTTTGGAATAATATGTGATTATTTTGGATAAATTATATTGGATATTCTTGACTACCCTGGAACTGATTAATGATTTGTATATTCCATCATTGTTGGGGTTTAAAACATTTTTGGATTAATGAAGTATATCCAGCTTTCTATATGGAATAAGGGAGCATGAATGTAATCAATAAGGAATATGGTAATTCAGGATGTTTCGGTGTATTAAAAGAATACATGATGAAGGTATTCATATGCTATTACGGGATAAAAAGGTTCTACATTATGTTTACCTTACTTATAAATGTTGGACTGTGAGTTTGGATAGAAGTATTTTGGATAGTTCTAGTTTGGATTATTTTGGATTGCCATAAAAGGACAACCCGGAGGTCGGGCGACAACCCGTCGCGTCCGGCAAGGCTGCGAGACTTGAACCCGCAACCGAAGGGAGACAAGGGTGTATCACCTACCACTGGCCCACGAGATGTCCTAGATTAAATAATGTAGTTTTTATTAAAAGATCTTGTAGATGAATTATAAATTCATTTATTTTGGAACCCTATACGAATAGTGTAAATAGAATTTTTTTTTTACATTCTATTATCTTTTAGAGTGAAAGATGAGTTTGTGGTAGAAATTTATTAATGGATAAAACTCTAATTATAAAGTAAGTATATCTCCTTATGATCATAGCCAATCTCATAAATAAATTCCTCAATATTAAGAAAAGCAACTTAGAACAAAAATGTTTTCCTAGATGGTACCTTAAATCATCACTAATTTATGGCTTTTGGATTGTTGGGCTTTTCATAGCCATGTTCTCTACCACTCTCCATCAGATAATTGATGGTTAGATTTTTCTTCCATATCCATATTTTCTTACATGGAACCCTAGTATGTGTTATTTTCGGTAATCTTCATACTTTCGAATCTTTATTTTAAATAGAGGCATCGTTAATTCATTTTTCGATGTGGGATTTCAACTAAGATATTTTGAAACGTCAAAAATGTGTTATCCCAATACCCTATATTTTGTTGAACCGATGGTACTTCAAATCATCATAGATTGATGAGTTTAAGGACCTCAATTATACACTTGTTTGTGATTGATGACCTCAATCACTACCTATAAATATTTACGTTTTTCCTCCGATTATAAGTCTCTAATTGCCACCAATGTTCTCCTAATCAAGATCATAATTTGGTGGTGACCCTTTCATTTCTCTTTTCCTCATATTAAGACTAAATTTTAGTAACCCAATTTCTGATGTGGGTTTTCCCACAAATATATTATCTATTTTCAACCTTTTATTTTCGAAGAACAATTTCAAATTGCGAGGACGCAATTTATTGAAGGAGGGGAGAATGTAACACCCCAACCTTCTACGGTACGCTTCTCTTTAAATAATGTGATAGCGTGTGTTGTACGCAACACCGAGTTCTAACACACCATAACTAATCAAACTAGCCGTTATGAATAGTAATACCTACTTTTTGAAATTATATATATTTTATATTTTAAAATGGACTTCATTTTTGGATTCGGAATATTGAATTTAGCCTAAGGTGAAATTTTGGTACATTTCGGATAACTTTCATATTTTGATGAATAGTGAAAATTACTAAGTTTTAATTAAAAACAACTTTTTTAATCAAAATAATTAATAGTGATAAATTATGAATTTGAGTGGTTTTAAAGTATATTTAGAATATATTTTTACCATTTAATATAATGTTGGTCATTGGACATAATTTTACAATTAAACCGAACATAAACGAGTGTCAATCTTTTGATAGTTATTATCTCTTAAAAACACGCTTTTTGTTTTGACAGCGGGAATTAATTTTAAATTAATTTCTGCCACTTCTGTGTTTTGAATGTAGGAAAATGGATTCCATATTTGGAATCAGGATGTTCAAATTGTGTAAATAGGTAACTTTTATTTTTAGACATTTTGAATAATTACTGCGGTAAATATTTTATTTACCATGGTTAAGGGTAAATCCCGTAAATAAGGGTTACAAATAATATTATAATAATACTAAATTACCCTAAAACGTGTCTTAACCCTATTGGATGATACATGGTCGACCATGGGCATATTTGGGTCGATTTTGGGACCCCATGGATCCACTTGAAAGTGATAATGACACTTTATTTTAATTAAGTCAAAATGAATACAAAAATGACACAAGCATATATCATTTAGAAAAACAATTGTTACATAGGGATATATATATTGGATTTTAGATTATAAATATTCATTAGAAAGATAAAAAGATTTCCTACATAATTATATTTTATTTATAATTTTTAGACATTAAATAATTTTTTTATTTATGACACAATGATGATGCAGTAATTACTATAATAGTGAAAAATTAAAATAATTGATATTATAAATACCCAAATAAATATAATATGAAACTTTTAATGAATTAAACTAATTTTATAGGATAATATGATATATTAGGATTGATTTAATTGACTTTGTTCGAAGTAATCAATCTGTTATGAGTTTCACAAAAATCAACTATTGAATAGTGTCAAAATTGACATAAAAGAGTTCTTAAAACAAATATTATATTATTAATTGATATTAAATTTCCTAAAAATCTAAGGATCGGCCAAGAGACTTATATCATGATAGGTTCATCATTAATGTACCACTTGGGGGTCTCTTGGATGTATATAGTAAGTTTATTAACCATATTATAGAAAAATACAAAGAGACATTGTAAAAGTGAAACTAATTAACGTAGAGTTAATACTTAAAGATAAGGTTAATATAAGTACCCAAACCTGTCTAAATTCTATTGGTTGAGTGGTTTGCGACCTATCCCCACCTTAACCTTTGAATAATAAGCTTTGGAGCCATTATAAACCGAATATGAATTTATTATAAATTAATATTTCTAGCTTTTCCAAAGGTGCCCCTCACCCCTCTTATAAAAGGGCACTCCTCCTTCTCATTTCTTCACACCTTCAAAGCCTTTTTGTTCGGCCAAACTCTGCCCAAATACTCTCCCAACATCCCTCAATACAACCTAGAGGCCTTAGTTTGATCAGAAAGCCAACCTAAGGATCCCTTTTGATCAAATCAAAAGGAAGAACCTGAAGAAGAGGTAATGATTTCACCACCCTTTTCCAAGTTCCTTTCTTCTTCCACTTCCTCTTTATTTGTTCTTACCATTCTAAAAAAATTACTCCAGTATCTTACATATAATGTGATGTTATTATAAATATGGTACAACCATATTCAGTATTCTATCCACCCTTTGAATAACATGTCACCATACGTGCGTACGTACGGCTTACCGTCTCCACGTCGTGGTGTAATTGTTATTCAATATATTATTTTTTGGATGGGTATAATAATGATGTGTAACTCATGTAAATAATAAATATAACATGTTAATGATTCTGTATATATGATATACCATCCATTTATATATTATTTTAATATCAAAAAATGATATTGTCGCTCGTGCGTACGTACGGGCTACCGTCTCCACGAACGCGATGAGATTCATTCTCCATCGTATCAATTCAAGTATAATTATCATTTGATGATTTAAAAATGATGTTTAAGGACTTGATATCATTCTGGATATGAATAATACACAACCTATCCTTTACAAACATGTCTTACGTAACAAAACATATAAAAGAAAACAAGTAAGTTAACACCCGAAACGACGATAATTCTAAGATATTATTAACAAATCAATGTTAAAAGATCATATATGATATCATATTAATATATATGATTCTTTTATAATTTAATAACAATTATTTCACCATTATACAGGAGGTTAACCTACCCCAACCATGGAAAAGTACAAGGTAAGGGTTTACTTTACAACCTTATCATTATCCAAGGTTGTTTATACGTAATAATCTACTGGGATCTCTTTATCATCCACATCCATGTTTCTTAAAAAATGCATTTAAAAACATTTTTACTATTTACTAGAATATGAGTTAAAGTCATTTATACCCTTTTTGACTTTTATAAGTGGTTTATAAAGGAATCTTTCGGTCGTTTTCAAAACAAGGTCCTTTTTAACCTTTTCGACAGAATTGAGGTAAGAATGTTTTTTTAACTTATACGGCGGGTGCGGCTATTTTCCGCCGTTATAAAATCTTCAAAGCTTCCCTTACAAGCTTATAAGAATATTTTCAAAGAAAATGTTTTATTTTATATGGATCTTAAATTATTTCAAAATAAAAGGAGATATTTCTTTAAAAAGAATTTTGATTTCATCTATGTCAACATCCTTTGATGGATTTTAAGATTCTTTGAAGTTGATTTATTATGATACAAAACTTCTATATTGTATTGAAGGTTTTGTGATATGTTTGACTATGGATGTGCTATTTTTATGCCATTCATAGTTTATGGTGAAAGTATTGACATTTCATATGCTAGTTTTAATATGAATGTTTATGTTATGTTTAAACCTTTTCATATGGGAATGCATTGGACTTAATATGTGACGGGTGGAGCCCGCTATAGCTCCTCGATGCATCGGTAGGTCTCATGAGACAAACTAGTGTCTTGGAACAAGCCCTTGACAAAATCTTATTTGTAGTCTTGGCACGAGGCCTTGACTATGTGGTTATGATAGTCTGGCATTATGCATTCCATCATTATGAAAGTGGTTATTGATTTTTGCATGTGATTATTCGATTAGTAGAATATCCATGTGAATAAGTAAATGGCATTATTTCATTTTATTTATGCCATGCCATGTTGAAAGTTCATATTTAAAAGGCTTTTGTTTTAGTTATACATTGCCTTAAATGATTATTATTATTTATGAAAGTTTCCGCTATATTGTTATCCTTACTGGGCATTTAAGGTCACCCCTTTTATATGTTTTATTTTTCCCAGGATGTGAAGAAGTAAGTTATGAATGACCTGCAGGGATTTTATGAGGGGTTAATAGTGTGGATTGTGGAAACATTATGTTGTTGTAGTAGTTTTTCATTTTATGATGTAATGTAAAAGTTATGAATATATCTAGTGTTTCCAAGGCTACTAAACCAATCGGTCTTTCGAGATTTGATCTTTCTTGTGATCATGCCAATGTTATTTAATAATGCACCGACTCTGGGTAACTGGGGTCGGGGCGTTACAACAAGCCTCTTCCAAGCTTCATGTATCACACATCCATTAAGGGATCCTCACATTAATTCCTTTGTCATTTTTGTCCATGTTTCCATATATTATTATACCATTTTATTTTTCCATTAAAAATGATATGGTATGATTTATTACCCCCCATACTACCCTTACTATTTTATTGTGATTAGAGAACCATTTCACTCTCATTAATCCCTCCCACGTACACCTATTACAATGCTGAAATTTTGTAGGGGATTTCTCTCTCCTTATTTCCATATATTGTTATACCCTTTTATTTTCCATTAAAAATGATAGTGAATGTTTTATCCCCTCCCCAGTACATCCATTATTATTTTTTAATTATTATAGAACCCTTTCTCTCTCATCAACCCATTTTAGGAATCCCTATGTGATGTCGTTATGCTGTCGAAATTACACCATGATTTTCCATGAAAAATTCACTTTGTAGTGAATACCATTACCATTTCTCAAATAAGGATTTTCACCACTATGAATATATACATATTGATTATACAATTAATATATTTATTCCATATTCCTTTATCATGGAATAATTTAATATTTTGAAATAATCAATGTTGAATGATCTATGTGGCACACTTGAGCGTGAGATTGAAATGATTACGTATTTTGTGCCCCGATAGTGATCCAATGCATTTGGTAAAGTTTAATATCATGATACATCATTTTGGGATACTGGTATACTAGATTCCTTTATAATAATTTTTTCCATCATGATGGGATAATTGTTTACCTGATTCCTTTATGTTATTGATGGAGTGTTTTAAGTTGTTTCCACATTTCTATGTTACGATAGTCATGATATATCTTAACTATATGTTCATATTTCTCTTGTGCTCCATTGGTATACCTATTGCCTAAAATTTATTTTTTTTATTCAAGTTATTCATTTTATACTCCATTATTGGGCTTTATAGCTCACACTTTTATTGTGTCTTTCCTTCGGTTATCCCAACCAATGTTAATTACGAAGAAATATTGTTGTCATGTAAAAAATGTTTCAATAATGATGTTGTATTTTATGTCTGAAGTTGTCATGTAATGTTCTTAATACCTGAAGAAACTAGGCCACTTTATCTTAAGGGTTTTATTTAGTGAAATATTATGTGATAAATCATTTTTAAGTATGTAATAAGGACCAGGGCTGTAATTTTTTGTAACAAAGAGTTGGTTTAGTAATATTTGTGATTAGGTTTAAAAACCTGGTGAAGTCCTTAGGGATAAGACTAATTATAAAAAAATCTATAATGTTTTGTGATTATAGAGTATGTGGTTTTTCAATCATATGAATCCCTATCTGGATACACACAAGTAGAGGTGGAACTAGAATAGATATATCTAGGGGTAAAACATGAAAACACTTCTTTGAGCTGGCCTTGAACATTAATTTGTGAATGATAATAGGCCTTTCTATACTCTTGGTTCGAAAATCTTGGGGGATATGCTTTGGTAAATTCAAAATATTAGTACTAAACATTGTTAAGGGAAACAAATTCCATAAGAATATAAGTATGGAAGTAGATTAAGGATAACTTAGTTTGAATCATAGAAATTAATAATTTAAGGAGATAAATGTAATTTATAAGTTATCTATTTTTTTCATTGGATTCCCCTATATTTTTTTAATAATTCAGAATCGTTACCCCTAATTTTCCATTTTTTCTAGACAATGGCCAGTAATTTGAGGACTCGACTAACAAACGATGTGGAGATCAATGTGATGAATGTTCTATTGAGATTCCCAATCCGATGGGAGCGAGAATCACAAACATTTTCATGATACTCTCTTAGTTAACTTAGGTTTCTAATAGATACATGGTTCAATTGGAATATCTACCCCCACCCCCCTAAAGAAAGAACATGTCACAATCGAGAACTTTATGTGGCATAGGCCTTATACTTTCAATGGATCATTTAATCCCTCAAATTCCAAACAATGGATGAACTCCATTGAGATGATCTTCTCCATCATTCAATGTTATGAAAAAGAGAAGGTTATCCTGGATGTTTGTCATATGGAGGGAGAATCTGATCACTGGTGGACATTGATAAAAAATATTAATCCAGACTAAGATACCGAGGTGATGGGATTGATGGATTTCAATAAAAGTGTTTTGATAAATATTTCCCATTGTACCATTCATCAAAATATTGAAATATATTTCCTTTCATTCATGAAAAAATAAAATAAATCTATTGGGGTGTACGAGACAAACTTCAACGGACTGTCACGACAAGCCTCTTGTTTTTTCTTTACCGCTTAATTCTACGTTTACTACTCCTTCGATGGGCTAAAAACTAGCCTAAAAATCCCTTGTGATTTGTGACTTTGACAACTATGAGGATATTTTCCAATGTTCCATCATTGTCTAGATGGCGATCATAGAATCTTAGGGGTATCATGGGGATAATAAGTTAAAAGGTGGACTTTAATTTTGGCATTCTGAGGGACACATTCAATAGTGCTATGAAATTCTATAATCCCAGATTGAAAAGATTTATAATGAAGCACCAAAGAAATTGCATGATGAAGACAAGGAAATGCTTTAGGTGTAGGAAGTAAGGGGACCAAGACAGTGACAACTGACTAGAAAATCCTACAAGTCAGACAAGAAGAAAGGAACACCCTATTTTATCCCCAACTCATTGTTCATTGCTACAAATACAAAGAAACATGGAACTTTGCAGACCGGTGCCCTAAGGGAAGGATTTTTTTTGGGGAAACCAACTTTCTAGGTAGCAGGGGAGAGATTTTTCTAACACTACCATAGAAGATATTCTTAACAACTAAGTGGTGATTAATATTATAGTGTTCATTCATGAATATAGAATGTAATTTTTGATTCTGGTTCTACTATTTCTTTTATATCCTAAATGTTTAGTAGCACAATCCAAATAATACCACAACTCATGTATGTAGTGAGGTCGGTGAGAACAAAAAATGGGGAAAATATTACATCCCATGAATATAACTCCTCCCCTATTAAAATATGTGGAATGAACATCTTGCTAAACCACATCAGAGTTTCCTTAGTAAATTTTGATGTAATTCTCAGAATCGATTGTCTTTCCGTATATAGAGACAACATAAATAGGCACAAGAGAGAAATCAGCCTATATTTAATAAATTGACCCCTGATTCTATACATGTTCTAGGAAGTGGATGAATATTCATGAGATATATCATCTCAAGAATGGATATTACTTGCCTATTATCTCATGTATCTCTCTCATATGATTGAGTCTAAGGAAGGAACTGTCCTTGAAGACATGCCAATTGTGAGGGAATTCATTGATGTTTTTTCGGAGGAATTTTCTAGTCTTCCTACTGGATAAGATATTGAATTCTAGATTGATCTTATATATTGTAAATTTCCAATATCCAAGACTCGATATAGAATGGATATTGGGGAGATTGAGGAGATAAAGAGACCACTGCATATGGATCTAGATAATGGGTTTATACAACCAAGTGCTTCACTATGGGGTTCACTAGTCCACTTCATCAAAAAGAAGGATGGGCCAATGTGCTTTTTCATTGATTACCATGAGCTCAAAAAAATCATGATAAAGAAAAAGTATCCCTTTCCATGAATTGATGACTTTTTCGATCAACTATTTGGAGAGAAATACTTCTCTAAGGTGGATCTATGGTTGGGATGTTAGCATGTATGTGTGATGGAGGAGGATATTCCAAAAAATGTTTTCCTTACAACATACAGGAACTATGAATTCATAGTAATTACTTTAGGACTCACAAATTCTATATAAATAATAATTGACATGATGAATATAGTGCCTATGGGTTACCTCAACAAAAATTGATTGTAGTATTAATGGAATATATTCTAATATACTTCAAAACCATTGAGGAGAATATGAAGCATCTAAGCATTGTACCATAGACATTGTGAATGGAGAATCTATATGCAAAATATAAAAAGTGTGAGTTCTATTTGAAGGAAGTATCATTCATGGGTAAATCATCACATAATGTGGAATATATATGGATCCTTCAAAAAAACAAAATTGAGGGTTGGACTGTGATAGATATAGGTAGCTTCTTGGGGTTAGCGGGATATTATCACCAATTTGTGAGAAATTTCTCATGATTTTAGAACACTCTTACCAAGATAACTCAAAATGGAGTCAAGATTTCATGGAATTATAAATGTGAAGAATGAATCATGTATTTGAAGACGTGGCTTATCACTACACCTGTGCTCACAGTACCCACAATTGGGGAGCTTTTCGTAAGCTTCAGCAATTCTTCGATGAAGGGAATGGGGCGTCTGTTGATGTATAATGAAAAATTCATCACCTATGCCTCAATGAAGTTGATAATTCATGAGAAAATTTATCCCACACATGATATGGTGTTGGATGTTGTGATGATTGTGTTGAAAATATGGAATAATTATCTCATTGAAGAAAAAGTGAAAAATATATATGGATCAAAAAAGACTCAAATATATTTTCACATAGAAAGACATGAACATGCACCAATGAAGATTGTTAGATCTCATTAAGGATTAAGACTTCTCAATACATTACCACCTTGGAAAAGAAAACAAGGTCAAAGATGTTATAAGATGACAGAACCCAGTGATTCTATCATTGATGGTATTTGAAAAGGGTTTAATATTATTAGATTTGATGAAGATGGACATGGGAATAATAAAGAAGGAAACATCATCAATCCTTTCACAAATGATTTCTAAACTATATCTTATTTAAATGTTAATGTATTATCAAAAAGAAGATGTGGGAATTATAAAGAAAGTGGAATCTATCAGAAATGGGAAATCCTTGGAGTTCAATGTTAATGATGAAGGAATTGTGAGATTTGGGTCAAGACAATGTGTTCCATCAAATATGAAGTTCAAAAAAGTACTTTTTAATTATGTACATTGTTCATATTTCTCCATTATCCCATAAAAAAAGATGTATCAAGATATCCAAGGGCATTATTGGTGGGAAAACATGAAGAAGGAGATCTCTGATTATACATCAAAGTGCATGGTATATCACCAAATGAGGGTTGAGAGGAAGAAGCCTAAGGGGGGGATGCAACCATTACCCATGAAAACATGGAAATGGGAAAACATCACCATGGACGTTTTCACCAAACAACTGAAGACATCCAATGGAAACAATGCTATTGGGTTTTTATGGATCATCATATAAAGACTGCACACTTCGTTGCATTTAGAGTGGAATTATCATTGGAAATACTTACACAGATATACATTAGAGAATTGGTAAGGCTGCATGGTGTACCACTATTGATTGTATCAGATCAAGATCACAGATTCACCTCTAGGATCTGGAATTGTCTCTCACACACTCTAAATAATAATCTGAACTTCATTACAACATATCAATCTCAAACTGATTGCCAATCTAAACGGACTATCCAAACACATTAGTACATGTTGAGAGAATGATCAATGGACATGAAATTATTATGGGATCAATATATTCCTCTAGTTGAGTTCTATTAAAACAAAAATTTCAACTCATGAATCAAAATGGCTCTATATGAAGTCCTTTATGGGAAGAGGTGCATGACACCGAAATGTAGGGATGAAGTTGGGGAGAGAAAATTTCTAGGTCCAGCAATGGTCGATGAAATAGTGGAGAAGGTTAACACCATCCAACTCCACATCAATGTGGCTTAGAGTCAACAAAAGATCTATGATTTCAACCATAGATGAGAACTAGATTATGATGATAGAGATTTGGTTTTCCTCCATATATCTCCATTGAATAGATTTATGTTATTTGGGATGAATAGAAATATTATTCCATGGCACATCTCCCCTTTTTAGACCCTTGATCACATCGAAGTAGTTTCTTATAGAACAACACTCCCATAAAACATGTCTAATGTACATGATGTATTTCATGTATCACTCTTGATGGAGAACATACCAGACCCGTCGTAAGTACTCAATCCAAATGTAGAAACATTGGATAATGACTTCTCCAATGAATATATTCTGGCGGAGGACTTAGATCATAGTGAAAAAGTTCTACGAAATAAGACAATTCCCGTCATCAAAGTGTTGTGGAGACACTACATGTTTGAAGAGGCAACATGGGAATAAGAGGAAGTGAAGAGGCTGAGTTACCCTCAACTATTTTATTATGGGAAAAGGAAATTTCGAGGGTGAACTTTCTTAAGGGGGGACATTTTTAATTACCAGATAATTTATGAATAAGATTACTTTTCTTTTAATGCCTTATTGATATAGAAAACACAAAAACTATTTGCTTTTTTGGGTTTAAATGACATTTAAGTATCTTTACCATTGATAATATAGTTGTTGAATAGTGGTCACACAACTGATATAAATATAAGGTTTTTTTAGAAATCCATTCGACACAGCCACTAGAGAGGATGTTCTCATCTAGCCGACTTAGTCCATACGAAGCTCATTTTTAGAGCTCAGAAATGATGTAGCAACACTAGTTTTCTCGCTTGACCATGAACAATTCAAGCTTAATCATGTTAAGCTTGAACAGAATCACCTATGGGAGAAGTTCAATTTAATAGATATTACTACCCGAGCGATGATATCCAAGCTTCCCCAATTGTCGGTAACCAACGTACACCTGACCCTTAGGTCTTATACATGTGTTATAAGGGGTTATGTAATAATGTATTAGTTTTTTATTATGTAATCCTTTTTTCTAGATAAAAGACTTCTTCCATCAATTCCATTTTGGGAATAGTCTTTCTTAAAAAATGATTAATTTGATAATTTGATTTCAAAGGTAAAAATGGTACTTTTGAGAAATATATACACTATTATATTAAAATAATTTATTTAATATTATAATAATAATAATTCTTATAAATGATGATTATATGAGTTCCTTATCTATAATTGATTTGGTAATCAGTTTGATAAGATTTTTATTTTTATATGTTAAAATAGAAAGTCTAATTTTAACGAATTTATTTCAAGGAATTGATGAATTTATTTAAATAATTCCTATTTTAATAAAACGTTATTATAAACTAAATTTTATTAAAAATAACTGAGTATAAAATTTTTATGAATTCAAATTTCATTTATATTAACGTTTAAAAAGTTATTTCCGTGAAAACCCATAAAATTTTATTAAATGTTGGTTCCCATTTTAATGGAGAAAGTTCACTTATTTGGAAAATTATTTAGATAAAATGAATATTATTTTTGGAATTAGGATTTCCAAATTATCCAACTGTGAATCTTTCATAATTTTCTATGATAGTCAAAATTTTGGGAAAACATTTAATAATATATAAATATATAGTGTGTTTCATGATATCATAATGACCCAGTAGTGAGGTAATATATACCATAAATGGTATATTTCACAAAATATATGTTTTGAATTTAATATAATGTAATTTTTTTTATTTGAATTATTTTTAATGCTTTTGTGAATCCTCCAAAATTAATAATATATTTTATTACCATAAATTCATTTCCTTGATAGTGTGACTACCCTCTACATAAGAAAGGAAAATATATTAGTATCTTCATCCCATGTAATTATTAAATATATTTTTCCACTCCAATTTTTTAAAAAAACCCTATGAAAAAACCATTGGATGTTTTTTGTTTTTGAATATTTTAGTGTGTAGTGTCCAAAACCTAAATAATAATGAGTTCCCACTTCTTTCAATATAAACCCACCCATGAACCCATTAAACATCACTAAAACTCCTTGATGATATTCCCCAATATTATCTCCACTCACTTGATTAATCCCAAAGATCCCCCAAGCACCAAAGAAACCTCTCCCAATACGTTGGGATCACACATCCAAGTAAGGGATCCTCACATTCCTTCCTTTCTCATATTTTTCCAAGTTTCCTTCTATTGTTATACCCATTTATTTTTCTATTAAAAATGATTTGGTATTATTTATAACCTCTCCCAAAATTCCTATATTTTTTTTGAATGATTACATACCCTCTTTCCCTCTCATTAATCCATCCCATGTACATCTGTTACCATGCTGAAATTCCGTAAGGGATTTCTCTCTTCTCATTTCCATTAAATAATTTCTCTTATATTATGCATCTAAAATTCTATTTAATATATTGGTATATTATTCAAGATTATCCCCTACTTCAAATATTATTTTTTAAATGATGATATTACACTTTTTCTCTCATCAACCCATTTTATGAATTCCCATGTGATGTCCTTATGCTACCAAAACTACACTGCGATTTTCCTGGTAAAAATCATTGTTTAGTGAATACCGTACCCATTTTGCTATCAACGGTATTTAACTTTATGATCATATACTTATTGAATATATAATTTCATTTATGTATTCCACATTCCTTTAACGTGTAATAAATGATGATGTTGAATGAGTGCAGGTTATATGATCTATGTGACACAATTAAGCATGATATTGAATTGATTATGAAGGGTGAGGCCTGATAGCACTCCAACGCATTGGGTAATGTTTAGTATCACAATATGTCATTTTCAGATTGGGGTTTACCTTATACCTTTATAGGTCTTCTATCCATCATGTTGGGACATGGGTTTACATGATTATTTTATGTTATAATGTTTCCCCATTTCCATGTTATGATAATCATGCTATATCATGCCTTTAAGTTCAGTTTTCTCGTGTGCTCCATTTTTTTGCCTATTGACTAACATGTATTATATTAATCATGTTATGCCTTTTTTACTCCCTTACTAGGCTTTGTACATCACCCATTTGTTATGTATGTCCTAAGGTTATCCTACACAATGTTTAGTGTGAATGAATGTTTTGGTCGTGTAAAATATGTTTTCAATAAATATGTTGTTGTTTACATCTTAAGTTATCATGTAATGTTACTAAGACCCAAATACACTGTACCTATTAATATTTTGGGTTTTATTAAGTGCAGTTTTATTTAATAAATCATGTTTAAGTATGTAATATAAACTAGGGTTTTTATAAAATGTAATGGGGAAGGATTTAAAAGAAAAACATTTAGAATGTACAAAGAACTCGATGAAAGTGGTATCATTGGTTGTAGAAAGTGTGGATTGGGAAATAACATCCATAGAGTTTAAATATAGGTGTCTCAAAAACAATTAATACAATAAAGGATTCAAGAAGAATCTATAAGAAAATATTCATGTACTTGAATAAAAGTTGAAATTAGAATCGTTTTTAATGAGTTTCAATTGTATGAAAATTAAATAAGATCAAAGAAAATAACTCTTTATGAAAAAATTATGTTATGATTCATGAAAAAGATGTTGATAGAATGAATAATTCTTGTGAATATAAGATTATTGTGATTGATGATAAGAAAAAAAACCTAAACATGAGATGTCAGGAATTAGAAGTATAGTTTTCCAATATTTAAAAAAACATATTTAGAATTCACAAAATAAGAAGACTGCTTCTATTGATACTCAATGTATATTGTAAGATTATAAGGTTAAATGAGCTCTAACAATTAATAATATGTTCATTACATTGTTTAATGGTAAATCTCAAGTAATAATGAATAACGATATATTGTCCATAATATCTTGTAATAATTTTAATAAATCTATTTTCATAAATAGTACTGGTTTTAAAACAAAATTAATCCATTTATAGGTGAATAAATAATATGAAAACCATGTCAAGTATGGATAAGAATATGATTGAGGAAGTTGGTTCCCCATGATGATGGCAAAAATTTATAAAGAAAACCGAAATTCATAATACAGAATAAAGTTTTCTATGTCAACGTTGGTGAAAAAACACAATTAGAAATTGTGCATTAAATTTGTAGTGAAATCCTTGAAATGAAAAATAATAATTAAATCCCATATAATGGTAGAGTATTCCAAATATATAAAATAAATATACCCAATTAAGAAAAAATCATATACATCTAGTAGTTTTGGATAACATGGAAATACAAGTGATCCATGATATGGTAGTTGTCACAAGGTTTGTACATACAAATATTGACATATATCAGTATATTTTTAAAAAATAATACCATAAAAGGCTGTTTATAATAATGTTTCAAATTTATAATAGTAGTGGAATATTTTTTTTAAATAAAATATCCCACGAATAATTCAAGAAAGAAAAGTGAGAATACCTTACATTCTAAATACATGGTGATGAAGAAAAGTTTAGCATCCAAAATATATAACTATAAGGATGGAAAAATCAAGAAGCCATGTGGAAAATAAAAATATTATTCTAATTTTCCTAGTGATATTTTCGTAGTCTAGATATAAGATTTTCAACTAATGAGAAAAATAGATTAATAAAAGAAAACTTCTAGTGTAAAATAAAAAAATATTCCACATAAAGGTGAAATTATGTTTGTTGGGTGAAATATGGATGGCCACACTCTTGCATATTCTTATTCAGTAATTCTACCACAAGAATGTTTACTTAAAAACATAAAAATTTCACTACGTGATACAAGTAAATAAAATCAGATAAATAATGATGGTTTACACACAAGGAAATACAGGAAGTGATAATATTCTCATAACACCGATTAGAATTTAAATTTGGATATACAATCATGAAAAATATATGAAATGGAAAAATTTGGTTGAGAAAACTATCTGAATCAATTTTTCCACATTAAGATGAAATTAATATACTCTTTATTAACTTAATATTCTATTATTCTATTTTTTATTTTAATTCATGCAATTGAATGTGAAATTAGGGCTTAAGGGGATAACCCAAAAGGATGTGAGTGATTTTTATTCTTGATTATAATGATAAATAAATAATTATCCTTGTATGATTACTTAATTTTTATTCAAATAAAAATATAATATATTATACTATTGGATAGAATTGAAGAGGATATTTCAACAAACCAATCAACAAGTACAAGGAAGATACCATTATAGTTTGTCCTTTTATTTAGTATCCTAAATAACAAGTTTGGAAGAAGGTCATTATTAGGGAAGTTGTGGAAGTTCTAAAATCTATACCGTCATAAGATGAAGATCTATTTCAATGTATTCTATACATTGAAATATCCTTAAATACATTCATAAATGGATTCACCATTATGAATATTTTGATGAGGGTTTCACTTTTGCGGAAGAAAAATTAAGAGAGATGATGAATGTGTTAGAAAATATTTCTTCATACAAATATGATTATTGTCCTAATATATTAATGGTTATGATATTATAAATAATGATATTTTCTTATTCTCTAAATTTTTGTTAATAAATTTATCACCAGTTGGGAATATGTTAATAAATTAATGACGAAAGAAATATATAAGTATGGAGAGCTCGAAGGTTGCTTATCCAAATTGTTAAACTTATTTTTTTTCTATTTTTTAAAGTGAGTTTAAGAGTTTTAGGTTGATCTTTCATTAAATATTTTCATATATCATATAATTATATTAGTACTAGAAAAAAATTGGATAATTTTGGAAGAAATTTTTTATTATTGTCAATTTTTGTGTCATCAAGCTTTTTTGGTAAAGGAAAACATTGATGGAAAAAAAGAAAATCCACTTGTTTTATACATCGTGTATGAATCATGTAGACATAGAGGAAAATGATGTATGATACATTGATTAAGAGTAAAATTATGCATTTTTTCCAAGAACATTGTATTTAATGTCAATAATTTGAATGATTTATAAAGAAATGAGTATCTATAAGTTCTTGATGATGTATCCAAGATTTAAATCAACGAGAGTGGAGAATGGAGGAATATGTGATGAAGAAAGTACGTATGAATTTTTATCTTTATAATGTTATTTTCAAAACTGTAAGTTTATAAATATTATGAATGATGAAATGATTTAATTTTTTAATGATTGTGTTCTTATGGGTATCACAGCATTTACAATGATAATTTGTTACTTAATATTTATTTGGAATTTATAATCCAAAAATAAATTCGAAATACCGATTAAATAAGTCAATTAATAATATTATTTGACATAAATAATATTAAATGGATATATTTTGAGATTATGGTTTGAAATTTGGGTTTTAGATGGAAAATGTTGGTTATACATTTTCTACGGGTTGAGTAAAAAAATATTTCTAACTATAAGATAAACAAGGACCACCTAACCCCCATATGAAAAGTGGGTGGCCAACCACATGGGAGGAAGATGAACATTCTAAACTAGGGTGATATAGAGGGGTAGAATAGTTCCCATAGAGAGATAATGTGGCTATTATTTATGGCTAGATTCATAATAAACGTAGTGATGTGTGCATTTTTCACATGGAGGTTCCTAGGCAAACCATATAGGTGAGGTGCGACACATAGAGGGAAAGTGTGTTGTTTTTGAAGTGACCAACAATAATACCATCTTGAGAAAGAAGTGTGAACAAAAACACATTTTAAATATATGTCAAATATACTTAAGCATAGTGTAGGATGAGTATATAGCATGTTACTGTTCCCTTGTTAAAAACATACATTTTACCGACAACATTCGATCACATTGATATCACTCATTGGATCGAACATGACATTTTCCTTATCCTTGTGACAAACCTACTTAAACTCTATCAATAATTTCTCAGATACTATTTATTGCATATCTATTGATCATGTAATGAATAGCCCAAGAGAATTTGGATGAACTTTTTAGATGAAAGGTGTGACATGAAATTGTTTCCAGATCAGTTATGCTTGAATGGAATATTTCAAAGGCGGATCCAAGAACAAATGCAAAAATAAATTTCAAAAAGACTTGTGTTTTTTTCGATATGTCAAATATTATATTATTTCAAAACTTGTGAGGATACTACCACATAAATTCATGTAGTTGAATTTGGGTACATTTATGTAACGTAACCCATGTTCAAACAATAATAATTATTTAATTTATCGGAAATGTAAATATTTATTTAAATTACATAACATTAGATATTCTATGTTAGTGAATGAAAATGGTGAAAAAATAATATTTAACTACAAATACTAAATCATGTAGTATGGGAGAAACATAATCCATTTAATATTTCAATAAGATCCTTAATTCTTTTAAATATATAATCATTTTACATTAATTTACATAGAGATACGATGAGTTTTACAGGACAATCTTCTATGTAAATAATAGAGTTGTGAACTCATATATAGTGTAAATATTTTCCACAAAATGTTAATTGAGTTTTCATGAAGAACATATTCCAAAAATCACTACCTGAGTGACTCCCACTCTATTACATGAAGAAGTTCTGACTAATGTTCCATGAATTGATATATTGGTTTTCATATGGAAAAATTGTCACAATATTCGTTATCAAATAATAATGATAGATATAAAATACCGATTTGTGTTTTTGAGAATATATTACATGATGACTATATTGTTATTCCACAAAATACAACATCTTTCAAGAAAAAGAATAATACATGAACATAAGACCAGCACTTTCACAAAGAATGATGTTCGGACAACTACTTCTTGTTTATACAAGAAGAAAAAGGTACACATATCTATTCTGGTGCATGTGTAAATGAATATTGAATCTATGTGGATCTATGAATCATATGCATCTAAAAAAGGTTTTTTGAAATAATCTATATGAAACACAACTCCTGAATGAAGATATTATTGTTTTTTTGAAGATAATATAACATTGAAGACATTGTGTCCATATACCTAATGCATGTGAATTAAACCAGGTTCATTGATCTAGTTTTTCATGATTTTATTAATGTAAATAACACATGCATGATATCATTCACTAAAAAACATGTGATATGAAATATAATAAATACTAAAAAGAATAAATCTATTGGAACACATAAAATAACAATAATATATATATATTTATATATCTCTATGTGTGTGTGTGTCTATGTGTTCTTGGCTTTATAAAGACATGATACTTGGAAGGATATTTTTACAAATATAATGTTTAACAGTATTTATAATTTATTCACATGGATAATAAATTTTAATATACTAATATTAACATTCATAATTTCGAAAATCACGAAGTATATTTTTGATTCTAGCAATATTTAAGGAGCAAGGGATTAATAATATTGGTGCTAGACTGAGTAGATATAATTATATGGTTCATTATAAATATAATATTAGGTATAGGTTGATCAAGAATATGAATTTTCAGACAAAATACTAGATATATAATTTATTATCATTTTCCATTGGATGAACATGGTAAATAAGAAAGAGACCTAGTGTAGTATGTACAGTATTGAAGAATAGAAAGGGTTTAAGAGATTACATATCATGAATATATGTATTTATTGGATGAACATGACCCAAAAAGATGAGCTAGAAGCGAATATTCATACCATTTATTGAGAAGAAATAAAAAAGTATAGATAAGAAAGACAATATCAAACAAACAGAAATGTCCTCCTACACTAATCAACCGGTCTAAATATCCTAATATGAAAATTAATTTCTATAATCAAATCCACTAGAAACCTCCCACTCAGATTGAGATTTTTTTATATTAAACATATTAGGAATGACTATGTGCACCTTTTTGGACATATTGGAAGATGATCTGGTAGACATATTCCTAGGAAAGTTAAAATAATTATTGCATGGTCTCTGTTCTGAAGGAATAGAGGTGAAGCCCTAACAATCTGCCATCTTTTCCTTTACTCTAAGGATTACCTCCATAAAATGTGCACACCAACCACTCCCTGAACCCTTAATTAGGGAACCATTCCCCCTTTCATCCTCAGAAACATTCCCACATTTCTCAGATAATTCTGAAGACTGTTTGAGCTTTTGGATATCTGATAAAACACTATTTTATTGAATATTTTATTGATAATAAATGATATAATTTCCTCACATTGTGTTAAATATGTTTAATTAGAATGTATTTGGGATTAGATCATTCATTTGAATATTTTGATGAAAATTCCAGTTTTACCCCTTATAGTTCACTGTAGTATTTCAAAGATAAATATTATTATATTTATTATTTGAATTTGAAATTTTGTAAAAGTGTTTACATCTTAATTATATACACCTTTTATTCAGGACACCAGAGCTAAAGAGTGCATGTGGTTGTTGAAAATATGCAATGAAATCAAAGTTGGGCTGGACTCGCCAGAATGGAATAGCTTATGTATTTTGGCCATAACTCCTTCATCGGGGCCTGGATTAAGCCCAAATTCTAAGAGGAGATAGAGAACCAATATCCAAACATATTATCCTTCTGGAAGGCTGGACAATTCATGCCTTTTGGTGGTAAAATGGGCGGTTAAAGTTGTCATAGAATATTTGTCCGAGATTCCCCATTCACACTTGAAACCACATTGAACCTAGCCTCCCCACCACTCTATAAATTGGTGTTTTTCTCATTTGGTGGGTTTGGGACGTGAATTAGGAAGTTTAAGGAAGAGGAGAAGTGGATCCACTCTAAATATCCAACCATTTCAATAAGGGTATCTCTTGAAACAAGGATCCCTTCGACAAAGCCTTTTTCTTCTCCTTCATGTTGTAATGATTTTGTTTGTGTAATAAAATTATTTGTTCTTATTTTATTTCTTCTATTTTCTTCTATTTTGTTTAAATTTATTCTTCTATTAATATTCCTATTTGGGGTTGACTTATTGAGTAGAAGAGTGATTGGGTTATACCCATTCTAAACCTTTGCACATACAAAACACTTCTACGATGATTACGCCACCCATGGAAGAGTAGTTCTTTTTAGTAAACGATCGACCTCTATCCTTATTCATTCATTTATTTTGAATCAATGAGCCACTGTAATTCACATAATATGATCTATGAATTTTGTTTTTAAATTACAAGAAACTATGCAAGTAATTGAACAATTAATACAAAACATGCGAGGCTGAGATTTTGTGTAAATTATGAGAGCGCGATCTTAATCGGTAATACAAGACCACACGGGATAAATTTGTAGAGTTAAAATATAATCCATAATCACAATTAATCCTCATTTCCAGAATGGATATGTGCTCTAATTAACCACTGACCATAAGCTATCCTTATAACAACAATCAAAGCAGGGTGCTATGATTGCGTGTTCCGAAGCTAGCCTAGGGTTTAAGTAATTTCGTCTTTGTGGTTAAGTTAACTCTCATAGGGTTCGAGGGATAAAAAATTAGGGGATCATAATTAATTGGATATTGATTTAAATGATAATGATTAATAAGTGAATGAAGAGGTAGAGTTAGATTGATTACATCTTTTAAAATAGATTTCTAAAAAAACATCTTCTTGTTGTGTCATTTTAATCGAAATTCATTTCAAAACCGAAAACAAAAAAAATATACAATCTTCTTCTAGCAAACTTATTCTAGATTTATAAACTATAAAAAACCCCAATCCTTTAAAGTAGTGTTTTATTCTATTCTATTTTATTTTTTAGAATACTTTTAATAAATTGTTAAATTCACTTTCTCATTTGAGAGACGACCTTGGTCAGCCACTCTACTACACCTAAGTACCCCAAAATCACATTAATCATTTGAGGGCACCCACGAAAGTGCTCTTTCAAATTGGCTCCATTGCCGGGGAGGCAAGTAATTTATTCAACCATTTAGAGGTGTTTATTTTATTTTTCATTTTCCTATTTTCTTCACCCCTCTCTTTCATCTTTCCCCTTTCTCAAGTTTTCATTTTTTTCATCCTCTTCTTTTCTTTTTTTGACCATCAAATCAAACTTCTCATTTTTATTTTACTATGGTCCAGTATCTTTCTTTTCATTTTTATTTGATTTATAAAACGAACAAATCCCAGAGATCTCTTAGATCTTAACCCTAAGATTGAACGTAGCCTTAGGGCTCGAATCAGACATTCTCAGTCTATGGGAAGTTTCAATATTCAACGAGTTGGTGAATTACTCTCTTCTGGAAACATTGAAATTGGAATCAATTAAAATTCAAACATAAAATAGGAACAATGGCTGGAAATAATGGAAATGAACTTAATATAACCATTCGAGAATTGGCTGCACCAGATATTAACTATCAACCAAATTGTATTGCATACCCAAACCTTTAATCGGTCTTTGAATTGAAATTTGAATTAATTCACCTTCTTCTAAAGTTTCATGGCTTATCTGGTGAGGATCCCAATAAACACCTTAAATAATTTAATGTGGTTTGCTCAACATTAAAACCACGAAATTTTTCTGAAGATCAAATCAAATTAAGAGCATTCCCATTCTCATTTGATGGAGATGCAAAGGATTGGATGTACTATTTACAACCTGAAGATGTAACATGTTGGAGCGATTTGAAACGTCTTTTCTTGCAGATATTTTTTCCAGCATCAAGGACCACTTCTATTCGTAAGGAGATCTAGGGGATCAAGCAAGCACAAGCGGAGTCAATGTATGAGTACTGGGAGCGATTCAAGAAGTTGTGTGCAAGCTGCCCACATCACCAAATCAGTGAGCATGTACTCATCCAGTAATTCTATGAAGGACTCACACCTATGGAGAGAATCATGGTGGATGCCACAGCTGGAGGGGCAGTGGTGCACAAGACACCAGTAGCCGCACGTTCATTGATCGAAAAGATGGCCAAAACTCCCAAAAATTCGGTGATAGAGGTACACTACATGTTCGGGGAGTACATCAAGTAAGTCCTTCTTCTCTTGAAAGTCATTTGATTGATACAAAGTTGGAAGAATTGAACACTATGGTGAGGCAGATTGCTTTGGCTCAAAAGAAATCCCAACCCACTCCTTCAAGGCCTTGTGGCATTTGCACTAATACAATAAATCCAACTGACTGTTGCCCCCAACAACAAGAAACAGATGATTGTGCAGTAGTATTCCCAGGGAGACCATTTCAGTAGCAACAACAACCATATCCCCAAAAGAAGTTTGATTCATTTGCTCCAACATACAACCAATGGTGGAAAGATCAACCATACATGAGGTATGGCTCTGGAAAACAACAAAGTCCACCCTTTCAACAAAACTTCTAGCAGCCTCCGCCTTACTAGCAGGGTTTCCAACAACCCCAAAGGAGATTTGAATCCCAAGTATCAGTAAGCCAGCAACAAGGGAATCCCCCACCCAAGGTAGATTCTAACACTGATGAACTTTTGAAGAAATTTTTTCTTAATCATCAGAATGAGCTAAAGAGTCAAGGTTCGGAGCTAAGGGAGTTGAAGACTCAAATGAGCCAGATTTCCACCGCCCTCCATGAACTTTTAAGTAAGAATTCCGGAAATCTACCTTCCCAACCCACTCCAAATCCAAAGGGGAATGTTTGTGCCATCACATTGATAAGTGGGAAGAAAATGAACGATACATCTATACCTACCATTCCACCGGGATTTACCTCAACTCCGGAGTAGCAGCATTCCAAACCAACTGATGAGCAATCCAAGGATAAAGATAAAGGTAAGAAAAATATTGATGATGTTACTCCAAAACCCCTTCCTTTTCCAAATAGGGTTGTCCAAACCAAGAAGATGGCTGAAGAAGCAATTAAAAAGGAGGTTTTGGATACATTCAAGCGTGTGGAGATCAACATTTCTCTACTTGAAGCCATTAAGAAAATTACAAGGTATGCAAAATTATTAAAAGAACTTTGTTCCAATCGAAGAGGGATCAAGGGAAATGAGAGGATCAACCTTGGAAGGAATGTCTCAGCACTCATTACACCGACTCTACAAATTCCAACAAAGTGCAAGGATCCCAGGACATTCACCATCCCGTGTACCATAGGGGATTTGCACTTCTCTGATTCTCTTTGTGATTTGGGAGATTCCATAAATGTGATGCCTCACAATGTATTCTCTTCCTTGCAGTTTGGTGAGTTGAAGCCAACAAGATTAGTGGTGCAGTTGGAAAATAGAGCTACAACATATCCAGCGGGAGTCCTTGATGATGTACTTGTCCGGGTAAGAGACATGATCTTCCCAGCAGATTTCTATGTGATTAACATGGAGGGAGATTAGGTAAGTTCTCATTCCCCCATTATCTTAGGTATACCCTTCCTCAAAACAGCAAAAACTATCATAAATTTCAATGAGGGTACACTTTCCATGGAATTTGGGAATGAAGTTGTGATATTTAATGTTATGGACTCCATGAAGTACCCCTCTGAGGACCATTTGACTTTTGTTATCTCCCATTTTGAACCACCAAGTAAAAACTCCATGGATTTTGATTGTCCTATGCTTATGGAGATTATGAGTATTGGTTCTGGTTTAATGTCTAAGAGAACTTCCACACCTGTTTCTGATGAACAAGACTCTAAAATTTTATTTTTAAATGGATTCATATTCTGATCATGATCATGTGAGCTCTGATTATGACATGGATATTGAGTATGATGATGGATTTGGTTCTTTATTCTCTGATTATGATGATTTCTATTCTGATACGGATGTTCATTGTGCAGATATGTTTGTTGCATAAATTTCTCCATCCATACATCACCCCCTACATTGGAACTCAAGCCATTTCCTCCAAATCATAAATATGCATACTTGATGAGCGGTGATAGATTACCTGTTATCATTGCTAACAATCTCTCTTTTGAACACAAAGAAAAACATTGGAATCTATTGAGAGATATCATTTGGGATATCTGTTATCATTGCTAACAATCTCTCTTTTGAACATGATGAAAAACTTTTGAATCTATTGAGAGATAACATTAGGGGAATTGGTTGGACATTGGCAGACATATCAGGTATTATCCCCTCCATTTTCATGCATAGGATTCTCTTGGAGGATGGGGCTAAACCGGTGAGACAACCAAAAAGGAGACTCAATCCCACCCTCCTCGATGTTGTTAAAAAAGAAGTTGAGAAATTGCTCGAGGCAGGTATAATCTTTCCCATTTAAGATTCTCATTGGGTAAGTCCAATTCAGGTTGTTCCTAAGAAGAGTGGTGTTACTGTTGTCAAAAATGAGAAAGATGAGTTAGTTCCAATGAGGGTGCAAAATAGTTGGGGTGTTTTATTGATTATAGGAAACTAAATCAGTCCACTCGCAAGGACCATTTCCCCCTCCCATTTGTTGATCAAATGCTCAAGAGACTAGATGGGAAAACACACTATTGTTTATTGGATGGATTTTATTGATATGTTCAGGTTCCTATAGCTCCAGAGGATCAGGAGAAGACTACATTCACATATCCCTTTGACACATTTGCCTACCAGAGGATTCCATTTGGACTTTGCAACGCCCCAGGCACCTTCCACAGATGCATGCTGAGTATTTTTTCTGATTTTATTGAGACCTACATGGAGGTATTTATGGAAGATTTTATAGTGTATGGATCTTCATTTGATGAATGTCTAAATAGTTTGGGAAATGTATTGAATCGTTGTATTGAGAAGAATCTGGTCCTGAACTTTGAAAAGTGCCATTTCATAGTAGAGAAAGGAATTGTGTTAGGGCATGTAGTGTCAAAACATGGGATAAAGTTTGATAGATCAAAGGTAGATATTATTTCATCCTTACCATATCCTTCATGTGTTCGTGATGTTAGATCTTTCCTAGGGCATGCAGGATTTTATCAGCGCTTCATCGATGATTTTAGTAATATTTCTCTTCCTATGTCAAGATTACTTCAAAAGGATTCCGATTTTGTGTTTGATGTTTCTTGCAGGAATTAATTTGATGAGCTTAAACAACATCTGACCACTCCACCTATCATACAGCCCCCATGGTGGGAGATTCCTTTTAAGCTTATGTGTGACGTCTCCCACTTTGCGGTTGGAGTTGTCTTATCTCAGAGGGTGGAAGGACGTTCACATATTATTGACTATGCATCATGGACATTGGATTCAGCCCAATCAAACTACAATACCACAGAAAAGGAGGTTCTTGCTGTCATATTTGATTTAGATAAATTCATTTCCTATTTATTGTGCTCTAAAGTAGTTTTTTTTTCTGATCATGCAGCTCTGAGGTACCTCTTGAAGAAGCCAGATGTAAAGCCATGACTTATCCGTTGGATGCTCCTTCTTCAAGAGTTTGACATTGAGATAAATGACAACAAGGGGTCAGAAAACATGGTGGTGGACCACATGAGTAGGCTTACTCACACACTAGCGGGTGACACCTTGGACCAGGTACCACTTTGGGACACCTTCCCTGATGATCATCTCTATACCATCTCAGGTACGCATCCTTAGTATGCTGATTTAGTTAATTACATTGTTGCCTCTGAAATCCCAGTGAATTTGAAGAAACATCAAGTCCAAAAATTCAAAATTTAGTATAGGTTTTATTTTTGGGATGATCCTTACCTCTGGAGCATGTGTAGTGACCAAGTTATTAGGAGGTGTATTCCTGAACATGAGTTTGAGTCTGTTTTGCAATTCTGTCATACACTTGCATGTGGTGGACACTTTGGACCACAACGGACATCTAGGAAATTTGTGGACTCTGGATTATATTGGCATAGTTTATTCCATGATGCCCATGTGTTTTGTAAGTCATGATCTCATTTCCAACACACTGGGAATATTTCTAGGAGACATGAGATGCCCCAACGACCCATACTATTCTGTGAGATTTTTGGTGTGTGGGGCATTGATTTTATGCATCTTTTTCCATGTTCATGTGGTTTCTTGTATATTTTTGTTTTTGTTGATTATGTGAGCAAATGGTTTGAGGACAAGGCCACCAGGACTGATGATTCTCATGTTGTTGTGGATTTTGTGAAGGCACAGATTTTTTGCAGGTTTGGAGTACCAAAGGCCATCATCAGTGACCAAGGGACACACTTTTGCAATAGGAATTTTTCTTCCATCCTTTGAACGTATGGGGTGACACACAAAACCTCAACACCATACCACCCCCAAACAAATGGCCAAGCTGAGGTTTCAAATCGTGAGTTGAAACAAATATTGGAGAAAACTGTGTAGCCAAATAGGAAGGATTAGAGCACGCACTTGGATGATGCATTGTGGGCTTATAGGACATCACACAAGACACCCATTGGTATGTCCCCATTTTAGATTGTTTTTGGGAAAGCGTGTCATCTCCCCATGGAAGTTGAGCATCGGGCTTATTGGGCTATAAAGAAATGCAACATGGATTTGGCCCAAGATGGAATCCAAAGGAAGCTGCAAATTCAAGAGATTGAGGAGATTAGATTGTCTTCAAATGAGAACTAAAGGCACTACAAGGAAAGATCAAAACCAGCTCATGGTAGAATGATCCAACAAAGGGAGTTTCATGTTGGAGAGAATGTCCTTCTCTACAGTTCATGACTGAAGCTGATGTCTGGTAAGTTGCATTCCAGATGGTTAGGTCCTTATATTGTATCTAATGTTTTTCCTTATGGTGTAGTGGAGATCACACAAGAGGATACTAGAAGGAGCTTTATAGTCAATGGGAAAAATTTGAAGAGATACATTGAGGGACTTCCTACTGATGCAGTGGATTTTATCACACTGCATGACCCCATCATCACTTGAGCACATCAGGTTGTTCCTAACCCTTTTACTTTTATATTATTTGTCCTATTTAAAAATTCTGCATTTCATGTGCATATATCATCTCATGGGTTCACATTGAGGACAATGCAATATTTTAAGTGTGGGTGAGGGAACCTTTTAGTTTAGTAATTTCAATTGTTTTCCTGTTTAAAAAATCCAAAAAAATTGTGTTTTTTTCAAATTTTGTGTATTTATTTTAAATGTTTTAGTGTTTTTTTGAAACTTTTGAGCTGAAATGATTCTCATCACCATTTTTAAATCCATATCAATAAGTGAAACAATTTACCCCTTGAAACTAAGCTTAAATTAAAACTAAAATGACTATGTTTCAAGTTCAAATATTTAGTAATTTCATGAAAAGTTCACTGAATTTTGAATCCCATGCCACATCTCACTGTCTTTATATTTAAAATCACTTTCCTGTGAGGCTTATAAACCATTATTTTCATATTATTTACATTCACCTCACTTCTTGAGAGAACCAAAACATGCTTGATTTAACCAGAATTTGATCTATTCCTATCAAAATGTGAGGGTTTGAGGTACTTATGTTTAAATGAATGAGGCATTTGTTTGGTATTAAAGCCCCTATTTCAAAGAATCTTTTTTTATAATGGGATAACTTGAATATTTAATCCTTGTAGCCCTTAGAAGCCATGCACATCCTGTTAGGTTAGCGACATTACAAGCCAATTTTCCCTATCCAACCAACTCTTGAAGTGGAATTTCATAATCTAGTTAAACTTATGTGTGGGGGAATCTATCTTGTGTTGTGCCACCACATTCTGTGATACTTTGGGTGGAAAATTAAATTCTGAAGAGATATGTTTTCTACTGAAGAAAGTCATTATATTGAAATATTTTCCTTTTCTGGAGCTTTCATGACAAGTGAAGTTGTGCCTTTTCTAGAGCTTCTAATTAAGGTGGAAAGTTGTGCCCATCTTGAGCTTTCAAGAAAATCATGTTTGAGAAGATATAAATTTTTTATGCTGAAATGATGAATGATTTAAACCTTTAATGTCTTTTCATGATGATGGAGCTGAATTGATACTATGGGGTGTGAGGAGAAGACCATATTTAAGTAAAAGTTATATTAATGCAATTTTGCTTCAAAAAGAGTCAAGCCCTCCTCATTCAGCCTCAAAATTTTTCACATCTAAATCCTATCAAGTGAAAGCCACAGAACAACCATAAAAAGTCATAATGATAAACATATGTACTTGACTCACATTGGGTAGTGATTTAGGAATCTATCAAGCCTATGGTGACCCTTTTATGAGTTTGTATGAGAAAGACATTGCAAACAAATTGACATTTGTGTGATAAGAGAAAATTCAAGTGAGGTAAGTGTTTTGTGCATGGGAGGATAGATAAAGTGGAAATATATTGAATGATATAAATGAAGAACTTTAAATAATGGTATTTTATGAGGCATGATATCTTTTGTTTCTTGGTGTGTAATTGTTTGATCTCAAGGATATGTGTTTTAAAATTGGTTTTGATTTGATATTGATGTTTACTAAATATGAGGTTTTGCTCAGGTGTGAAAAAAGGTAAGTGTGGGGGAGTTGATAAAACAATATTTTATTGAATATTTTATTGATAATAAATGATATAATTTCCTCACATTGTGTTAAATAAGTTTAATTATAAATTATTTTGGATTAGATCATTCATTTGAATATTTTGATGAATATTCTAGTTTTACCCTTTATAGTTCATTGTAGTATTTCTAAGATAAATATTTTTATATTTATTATTTGAATTTGAAATGTTGTAACAATGTTTATAATGGAATTATATACAACTTTTATTCAGGATACCAGAGATAAAGAGTGCATTTGGTTGTTTAAAATGGGCCATGAAGTCAAAGTTGGGCTAGACTCGCCAGAATGGAGAAGCTTCTGTATTCCAGCCATAACTCCTTCATCGGGGATTGGGATAAGCCCAAATTTTTAGAGGAGATATAACACCCATATCCTCACATATTATCATGTTGTATGTCCGGCCAATGAACGCGTTTTTGTGGTCAAATGGGCGGTTCAAGTTGGCATCAAATATTTGGCCGAGATTCCCCATTCACACTTGAAACCACTTTGAACCTAGCCTCCCCACCACTCTATAAATTGGTGTTTCTCTCATTTGGTGGGGTTGGGACGTGAATTGGGAAGTCGAGGGTAGAGTAGACGTGTATCCACTCCAATTATCCAACCATTTCAACAAGGGTATCTCTTGAAGCAAGGATCCCTTCGACGAAGCCTTCTTCTTCTCCTTCATGTTGTAATGATTTTGTTTGTGTAATAAACTTCATTGTTCTTATTTTATTTCTCCTCTTTTATTATGTTTTGATTAAATTTATTCTTCTCTTAATCTTCCTATTTTGTTTGGAATTCTTGAGTAGAAGCGTGATTGGTTTATACCCATTCAAAACCTTTGCACATGCAAAACGCTTCTACGATGATTACGCCACCCATGGAAGAGAAGTTATTTTTAGTAATCGATCGACCTCTATCCTTCTTCATTAATTTATTTTGAATCAATGAGCCACTGTAATTCACAAAATATGATCCATGAATTGTGTTTCTAAATTACAAGAAACTAATAAATCAATTGAACAATTAATACAAAACAAGCGAGGTTGATATTTTGTGTAAATTGTGAGAGCGCGATCTTAATCGGTAATACAAGACCACATGGGATAAATTTTTAGAGTTCAAATATAATCCCTAAAAACAATTCATCCTTATTTCCAGAATGGATATGTTCTCTAATTAACCACTGACCATAAGTTATCCTTAGAACAACAATCAAAGCAGGGTGCTGCGATTGCGTGTTCCGAAGCTAGCCTAGGGTTTAAATAATTTCATCTTTGTGGTTAAGTTAACTCTCATAGGGTTCGAAGGATAAAAAATTAGGGGCTCATAATTAAGTGGATATTTATTTAAATGATAATTATTAATAAGTTAATGAAGAGGAATAGTTAGATCAATTACACCTTTTAAAATAGATTTCTATGAAAACATCTTCTTGTTGTGTCATTTTAATCAAAATTCTTTCAAAACTAAAAACAAAGAAATATACAATATTCTTCCAGCAAACTTCTTCTAGATGCATAAACTATAAAAAACCCCAATCTTTTAAAGTAGTGTTTTTATTCTATTCTATTTTAATTTTTTAGAATACCTTTAATAAGTTGTTAAAATCATTTCCTCTTTTGAGAGACGACCTTGGTCAGTCACTCTGCTGCACCTAAGTACCCCAAAATCACATTCATCATTTGAAGGCGCCCATGACAGTGCTCTTTCAATATCCTAGTGGAAATCAACATGATGGTGTGCATCAGTCTAGTTGGGGATAACAACCTTATAGTAATTAAGGATCATCAATCCCATAGATCATGAAGTGGTTTCCTCAACTGAAGTAACCTCTTTAACCAAATAAACTCTAGGGTCTAAGGGGACACTATGAGCTCTCTCTGGAGACACATCCCTGGGAACCCCAGAGTCAGATTTCCTAGAAATCATCAAATTTTACAAAATTTAAATTGTATCCTTGAGTACATAGTCATCATTAGTGATGGGATTTGACAAAGCCTCATATATCATCCATTACATCATTATACAATGATTTTCAAGAAGAACCCTCACCCCACATTCCTCACAATAAACATGCATACGACATGTCTCCAGAGTGTTCCAATAAACCATACATTCATTGCAGAAAAGAAGAAATTTTCATATTCAACATCATTTTGAATGTTATCATAAGGAGTATAATGATATACCTTGTAAATCAAGGTACAGACGAGTTCAACCTCCACTACGATCCTAGAAAAGTTACCAAACCAGAAAACCTCATCCCCTTGTAAAATTCAAAACGAAGTCCCAATTGATGTGGCAATGTCATACAAAATCTTTAGAATCCAAAGGACCCAATTGAGCTCATGAATATGAACCCAAAATTGAGAAAATTAATTTCTTGCATGTATGACATTGAATCTTGAAGACCATTCAGGGATGTGAATCCAACCAGTCTTCAACAACTGAGTCCCAACGCTCAATGAAAAAACCATCAAATCATCTAAAGGAAACATGAAATTAACCAAACCCTGACCAAGATAGAAGAATTCTTGTTTAGATAAACCCCATATGTTTGAGGTTTTGTGAAAAAAATCGTCATGAATCCAAGGTTCATCACCTTTAGGAAAAACAATGGATGTAATCAAATATTTTTCCCCAATTTTAATTATCTCCAGAAGAATTTTTGGGTTAGCTTCAACTTGAGCTGATGAACACTTATGAAGGATTCTACTCGAGCATAAGTCCTTAAGGATACCCAAAGAAAAAACTCCCTTCAGCTTTGGCCCAAAATTTATATTCATTAAAGAATCAACATAAGATTGAGGAGGAAAAACATTACCAATAGAAAAAGTTGGATCCACCCAACCATCCTACAACAAGGAATTCTCTTGTAGACCATATGACATCTGAGAATCATTATGGTTGGGAATCACAGCATCAGTAGACCTCACATCCATAGATCTAAATAGAGAATATTGTGCCGCATTATCAGATCTTGATCTAATATTAAAAGAGGATATTCTGAGATGCTCTGATCTGTAGGGAAGAAATCCCATGGGTCTTGCAGTGAATGAGAAGATATGTTGGTTGGATCTAAATTTAGATGAAAATAGGCTGAGTCATTGGTCTTCAGCACATCCATAAGGATACTGGTCCCAATGAGAAGCTATGGATCATGAACATTCACAACCCCTGATACATCATTGCTGGGAGGAAGGATATTGACACATAGGGAGTGAGGAATGGCCATGGCAAAACCCTATAATCCATGGTTTAGAGAGGAGTCTCCTGCTACCCAAAACTCCATTTTTCAGGAGACCAAATATCTTGGATGCAGAAGAAGAAGAAGAAAGAGAAGCCATTAGTTTTCTATTGTGTACAAGAAGAAGTATTATATTTATGTTTCTTTTTAACTAATATACCAAGTTGGATAATGGTAAAAAAGAACTGTGCCAACATTCAGAAGAATCAAAAAGTGGAAACCATTATGGGGTCCTAAAATTATCTCTTCAATATATTCAAAACTATCTACACTCTGAGTATAATGAAACAGTGAGCAGATATAAGTTACGATAGTTTTCTCTAGTCGAGTGAAGAAGAATTTCTTCCACCCCCTCCAAATGTGTAGGGACCTAGAGTAGCGTAATTATTATTATCTTTTGAAACCACTATAATAGGTATTTCATTATAGTAAATAATTCTTGTAATGGTCACCACCAAAAAATGAGAGGAATAATTAATCATATTATGTATTGAACGATGTACAAATATCATATGTAATGATACCATTTCTCAAATACCTAGATATAATAAATAAAAGAGAATTTGATAATCAATCTCCAAATCAGTCTAGAAGGTAAAGGGATAAATATATAAATCGTTCTCCACTCATATCCACCCCTCTTAATGATTAGTATATTGCAACGTTGTCCTTTAATCCTCTAAAAATCCACCAAATATACCTTTTGATATTGAAGCTATACAGGGGCCGTCTGATATTCCTGGAAGATTACAGGGCAATCCCTTGGTGTAGGAATAAAAAGAAATTAATCTCTGAGTGGACATGTATTCTTGACATGTCCGCATGGAATCTATCCACTTACTCTACCCCTACTATAGGAAACTAAATTTTCATAACATATGCTACCCCAAGAGTAAAACTGACCATTTTTTGGGTAATCACTGGTATCCTACTTCGTACAAGACCTTAATTCCTTGCCTTAGTTATCCATATCACTGATAAATGAATCCTTATTCCAGAAACTCTAATGTACCACATGGACCACCTAAAATAACCAATATATTCCTGAACTATAGAGAGAAAACCTATAAATATAATGAAATCATAAGGATTCCTCATTTCCATGAGAAGATCCCACATTAATCTATATCCTGCAAGAGTGAAGACACCATTGACAGAATTGTGTGATTAGTGAATCTCCCCGGGTATGAGTCTCCAATGGAATGGATCTAGCTAATGGCTCCACTAGTATCTGTAGTCCATGAAAAATGGATGTGTCAAATTAGTATTGTATTGTTCTTCTATATATCAAAATTAAAATTTTGGAATTTTAGACACTAATAAAACACAAAATTATTAGTGGAGCCTCTAGGTCATTATCCTTCACTTCTTGTATTTTCCACATCCCTAACCACAATGTCCATAAGCTAGGCATGTAACACCTAGTGGTTAGTGGAGGAAATTGATCTAAATGTCATCCCCCCGCCCCTTGTGGATATTCTGTCTCCATAAAATCATTGACCCTGACATGGGCCTCCATATTATAGCTCCTACCTTCTAGGGGGCCTAGAAACCATCTCTCCATTTTCTTTAAGGTGGGTCATAAAATCACAGATGATATTTCCTCATCCATCACAGGAGTAACATCTCCTCTCTCTTTGATAAATAGAACCATTCCAGGAATTCTCTAGCACTCCATCATAAGAAGGAATTCAAAGAGATATCACATTAACTCAGATATCTATATGAAATCCATTATCAAATGTACTTAATCAAAAGTACGCATCACGAACCAATATCATAGAGTATTGTGATAGGTTAGTGGACCTCAACGCATTCTCTATGACTAATATTCTACCTTTATAGAGCATCATATGCTCTTGTATATGTAGTTCCCACCACATGACATGGAAAAAACCCAATATAATATAGTTTTAAAACTATGTCCAAGTTTGATTAACCTTTTCATGCTTATGTGTCACCAACCTTCACTATATCTCTATGTATCCATGGATAAGGATCACTTACTGGGCCAATATATGGTTGGGAGGGGTCCAATGAAGCTGAAAAACATTAACAACTCCCTTGAGATTGTAATCATATTAATTGGGGATTTTATAACCCTAAAACCTGATGGGTACCTATATTTAGAACACCTGAAGTGTGATTATCATATGCACATCATATTTCGGTACTTCTGGAGAAACCTTCTTCTCAAAAAGTGGTATAGTGAAGGAAATACCACCCAAAGGTACCACCTCTCACACATGCCCCAAAAAACATATTAACACTAAGAGGATCATAATCATTATCCTACTATTGAATCCTATATGGTTTTCATAATGGAGGCATATTAAAAAGTTCAAGACACACATTGATTAAAAATCATATAAGGGTATTTGACTGAAGAAAAAAATGGAAAGGAAAACTCATTCATATATTATGCATGTACTAATTTTCCCCATAAAACCAGTTCTTAAATGTACTAAGTCAACAAGTAGGTTATCAGAGTATTGGTGAATGGATATGTCATCTTTTCCACCATTAATGGGTTTCCTGAGTGAGAGTAAAACTCAATACACTTTAAAATTATTTCCCAGTTTGTTAAATCAATCCTTTTATCTGGGATATCTCGAAACTCCATTCCAAATATGATCCACTATGTTTCCACCAGGCGTGTGGAAAGATGAGTGTGACACCCCAAGCTCACCTCTAGTTTTCCCATGGTTGGTGAATAGAACTATGTTGGAATACTTCACACATGGGAGGCCTCTTCCAAAAGTACACGTACACACAAAAACTTTCATAACAATCCTATATAATACAACAATAAAAGAAAAAAACAGATACTAAATAAAAATTCATACAACTAATCCCACATTAAATTATAACACAAGTCTATGAAATGAAAAGGGCCAAATAAAATTCCACCAAAACTGTTAAAAGGTATAAATTGCCAGTAAAATGGGAGAATATATAAAGATGAAACTTTTAGAACTATTTAATGTCTGTATAGCACACCAAAGCTCTACTAGCCCATAGTCCACATAGGAATCCATTAAAATTTATATCATTTAAAAATGACATGAGATGGTGGGGAATGATCATATAGGGTTGAGTATAAATATATCCATTAGGACCACCAAAATCATTGTACATAAAGAATCAAAGGGAGTGATCTCGTAAGAATGTATGGGATGAAACCCAATATGCTCAATGATAGAAACCAATTTCAATGTATGTTTATGCACACAATGTCGGTATAATATTCTAATCAAGGCCCCATGGTAATACTAGGGTAAGATAACTCGAAATGAGGGTCTTTCTAATATTGAGGGAACTCATATCAGAGGCCATTCCCTTCGAAACTCACCATTAATATGTATTAAATTGAATTTAAAGGTTGTTGATAATAAAATAGGGGAAAATTAGGGATTATGGGGGATACATAACTATACCATATGAAATCCACTAGGATGGAGAAATCATGTTGTTAAAGTAAGTAATGGGATACCTAACCCAACCTATAGAATAATGTTAGAGGATCACACATTAGGCCACACTACGAGATACCTATGTCTATCTAGAACTAACCCATAGAGGGGATCACTCATTCTATGCTCAGGATAAGATGCCTCAATGTACCCTCATAGGGATAGACCAAGGGATTACTGTCACGACCCATCCCCCGGGGCCCGTGCCGTGACTACCCCAAGCCCGCCTTCTATTGGCTAGGGGCGGGCGACTAGGACCAAAGGCATAGTTCCATAAAACTGGGTAGGCATTGACTTTATAACCAGTAAACACACACATTAGATATGATCATGAGTGAACTGAATAACCAACATGTGAGTACTGTAAGTAAAAATGGGCCAGAATACAAGCCCAACTGGAAAGTACATGAAACTGAAAGTACAAGTACAATTGAGAAAGTTAGGAGAACTACCAATGGGTCATCTTCTAAGGTTCCTACAAATAGGGTAGGTACAAATCACCTCCTCATCACTCCAAGTCCGTCCGTCTCCTCCATGTATCGACACGCCGTAAAGTCCAGCTCCGGGTACTGTCTAGTCCTGGTACTCTCAGCCTCAGTTAGTGATGTCTGTCGTCTGCATCCAACACAATGAGGTACAGGAATAGCCCATGCAGGGGTGAGTATAACGATACTCAGTAGGGACCCCGAGACCTTTAAGGTCATACAACATCCAATAAGTATAAACCACAAGGTATGGAAATAGCAGTTAACCCCACTTAGCTATATTCCCACACATATACCTAATTTGTCATGTAATCCATCCCAATCATGATGTAAACACAAAAGTTACTGACTCAGCTCACATAGGCATACAACTTATGTAGAGAGATAGGGATGATTAGATGTAGCCATTGAATCATCTACTCTGTCGAACCCACATAGGTTCCTAGAACATAAAACAGAGCATTCAAACCCACGTAGGATCCAGGAATAGTAGTCAGAACTATCAAACCCACATAGGATCCTGGAATAGTAGTTAGAGATGTTGAACCCACGTAGGATCTTGGAACAGTACTCAGAGCTGTCGAACCCACGTAGTATCCTAGAACAATATTTAGATTTGTCGAACCCACGTAGGAGTATTTCAATGGTCTTACATGTCATAGAGGTCTCAACATGACAGACGACACATCAATCGGATGTTCAGTCTGTGAGTTATTAGCCATTTAGTCACGGGGGCCCAGTTGGATTCGTTCACGATCCATCCTGGCTGTATCTCAACTATACCCCAATCTTCAGGGGGGTATGGGTATACTCATAGGGTCCTTCATGCTCCATGATTACTAGCACCGCTGACGGTTCTTCAAATGAATGTTCGGTGCCAAATATATTTCCAAAAGAATGTAAAGGGTCGGTAGTGGGCATGGGACCGGTTCGACACGGTTTGGGTTGACCCACCCAGACCAGTTGAGTCTCAGCCGACCCGTTATGCGGGACATCCAGTTAGATTTGGCCTGGCACACTCGGCTGAGGCCAGCAGGCCGCGAGGGGTCGCAGAGGTCCATGAGAGCACGAACCGGTCTCGATGGCGCGTACGGGCCACAGGTTGGCGCGAGGGTGGTTCGCCGTGTTGGGCACCACGTTGGTGGATCAGCTCAGAGGCATGGATCCGGTTTGATCTAGAGTGTCGCAGGGGAGTGGTTCAGGTGGCTCGGCCTGGGAGGCTGGTAGGCCAGTGCGAGGCTGGGAGCCGGGAGGCACGGTTCAACTGGGGCACACAGGAGTCCGACGGCGGTCGGGAGATGGGTGGTGTGGGCTGGCGCGGTGCAGCCATGGTGAACGGGAGGCCGCCAACGGCCGGGGGCTGGGAGGTGCAGGCCGGCGCAGTTCGGCTGGGGTGCCTGGGAGGCCGTTGGGTGGCTGGGTAGCCAGGAGGTCAGAGGGCGGCTGGGAGCTGGTTCTGTCGAAGCGTCGTGAGGGAGGAAAGGGTTTCGGAGTCCGCGGGTAGCCCATACCATCTATATTCCCACTAGTGCTGACTCCCTAGGGTCAGTCCAGCACAAAGGTGATATGAAATGTCTCCCATATAATGCCTCAAAAGGTGTCATCCCAATGGTGGAGTGATAGATTTTTTTTGAATGAAAGCTCCACCAAAGGTAAGTTATCCTCCAAGATATGACTGAAGTCCAGGACACATGCATGAAGCATGTCCTCAATTGTCTGAATGGTCCACTCAGTCTTACCATCTGTCTGAGGATCAAAGGCGGTGCTCAAACAAATCTATGTCCCGAAAGTTTCCTGCAACCCCTTCCATATCCAGGAAGTAAAACGTGTGTCAGGAAAGGAGAAAATCGTCTAAGTACTCCATTTAGCCGCACAATCTCTTGCACGTAGAGGCGTCCCAAGATTTCTACTGAATCCTACTCTTTGATCGTTAGGAAGTGGGCTAACATGGTGAGTCAGTCGATGATCACCCAAATCGAGTCGTGCCCCTGGATGTGCATGAAAGTCCAGCCACAAATTCCATGGATATCATATCCCACTTCCACTCTGGGACCTCTAAAGGATAAACCAAGCCTTCTGGAACATGATTCTCCACCTTCACTTGCTAACAAGTGAGGCATCAAACTATGCAACTACTTTCTTCATTCCTGGCCACCAGTGCTGTCTTCAGAGATCCTGGTACATCTTTTCCACCTATATATATACCGATAGAGGGGATGTGTGGAACTCCCTCAACACTTCCTCCTAATGGGACACTAGTACCATGGTACATCCTCTAGAGAGGATGACGTGCTCCCAACCATCAGAAAATCCATCAGGTGCCTGCCCTGTAGATATCTGAGCACGTCATGTCCGGTAGTCAGTGTCCCCATGCTGTGCCCCCTGACTAGCTGAAGAAGTAGGGGTGTGACTGTAAGAGACTATTGGAAAGCTGCTACATCTATATCCACAATGTTTATCTGCAAAGTGTCTAGCTGCTCTGATGCTTCACCTATCAGCTGTATAACAGACCTCTTGGTGAGTGCATCTGCAACAACATTCCCCTTCCCAAGAGTATAGACTATCTTGAAGTCGTAGTCATGAACAAACTCAAGCCAAAATTGTTGTATTAGATACAGGTCCTTCTGGGAGAATATATACCTGAGACTCTTGTGGTCAAATTACACATTAAAACATTCACCCATTAGATAGTGTCTCCACATCATCAAGGCAAAGACCACTACTGCAAACTCCAGGTCATGGGTAGCATAGTTCTTCTCATGTTGTCTCAGCTACTAAGAACCATATGCGATCAATGCTCGCTCCTGCATCAGGACACATCCGAGTCTGGTCCCTGATGCCTCACATTAGACTACTTACCGTATTCCCACCTCTGGATGCCTCAATATGCAGGCACTATTCAGCCTTTTCCTCATATCCAAAAAGATCTGATGGCATCTCTCCAAACACATAAAGGGTTTCCCCTTATTCGTTAAGCCTGATAGTGGTGCTGAAACTCTAGAAGTGTTTGGTACAAAATTCCAGAAATAACCATCCAACCCCAGGAAACTTCTTACTTCCATCACAATCTAGGGTGGCTCTAAGAAAGTACCACCTCAATATTTGTTGGATCCACTACAACTCCATTTTCTGATATGACATGTCCCAGAAATTGAACCTCTGGGATCAGGACCTGGCACTTCGAGAGCTTACCATAAAGCTGGTGCTCTTGGAGTGTGTCCAATACTACCCACAAATGATAGGCATGGTCCTCCTTAGTAGTCGAGTATATCATAATGACATTTATGAATACTACGACAAAGCGATCGAGGTATTTCTGGAAAATCTTTTTCATGAGTCCCACGAACACTACTGGAGCATTGGTTATGCCGAAAGGCATAACCAAGAACTCGTAGTGGTCGTACTGACATCTGAATGTTGTCTTCTGTACATCCCCATATCGAACTTTGTGCTGGTGATAGCATGATCTGAGGTCTATATTTGAGACCCACCGCACTCCCTTCAGCTGATAAAACGAGTCGTCAATTCTCCAGAGTGGGTACTTGTTCTTTATGGTCACCTGGTTCAGGTAATGGTAGTAGAAACAAAGCCTCAAGCTCCCATCTGCCTTCTTGGAGAATAGAATCAGGGCTTCCCATGGAGAAACATTGGGCCTGATGAATTACTTCCCCTTTAAGACATCCAGCTTCACCCGCAGCTCACGATGCTCCGCGGGATCCATCTGATACGCTGGAGTAGATATTGGTTCCATCTCAGGGTACAAGCCAATGTAAAATTCCACCACTCTGTGAGGAGGTAAACTTGGTACATCATCAGGTAAAACATACATGTACTAGTCAACCACTACAGGATAGCTCGGACTCTCCACATCTACTGCTTTGAGGGTAAGGCAAGCCAACTGAGGAGTGATCGGTTGCACCCTCCTCCAGGTTAGTCTGTCATGTGCTGCAAATGATCCCTTCTCACCGGTGAAGGTAAACATGGTCCCATATATGCAGAAACACCACAATTTGTGCCTAATACAGTCAATATGAGCATTGAATGTAGATAACATGTCCATACCCAAGATGACGTCGTAAGGCCTCAACACCACTACTATGAGATCCCAGCCGAAGCTCTCGCCTCCTAGAGTAAGCTCCCTCTGCATTCACCGGTGCATAATCATCGAATCTACTCCCGTAGAAGTATTTTGCCATAAGGATTGAGCCAATGGCTCCGTCAGAATCTTCGAGCTCTAAACGAGGGCGGTGTCAATGAATGAGTGACTCGGACCTGTGTTTATAAGAACTGAAAATAAGGTGGAGTAGACATAGATCATACCTCTAATCATTTCTGATGCGCCATGATCATAAGCCTCAGCTTCTTGGAGCTGAGCTCTCGCATGTCCACCTGCTCTCTACTTTCGGGGTGGACCTCTTGGTGGTGGTGGTGGTAACACCTCGTAACGTCATCCACCACCAGCTGCCCGACTAGCTCCTCTTCCACATCCACCTCCTCCCTGAAGATCACCTCAATAAAACCTCTACCTCTACCTGGGAGGTCCCTCAACTGTCTGTTGATCATATGCATGGCAGGTCGGACAGTCTTGACCCATGTGACCCTGCACGTCGCATGCGTAGCACTTCCTGTTCAACGTATGAGAGGCTCTCTCTCATGTGCCTCGCACAACCGAAACTGTGTCCTGAGGCCGTTCACCAAATGGTTTGGTCCACTTGGATATCTATGACATATGTCTGCTGGTAGCTTCAGAAGACTCCGATACGTGTTGCTCGGTGGTGGGTCTCGCTGCTGGTGACTGCTTAGCCAGGAATTTCTCTACTAGGAGGGTTCACACCAACACCTCTGCATGCGTTAGGATGCTGTGGGAGATCATCGAAGCCATGATCCCTTGCGTGAGCCCCTTATCTAAGGTCTGGGCCCTAAATAATGGGTCCTGCACCATATCTGTAGAGTAGCACAAGAGGTCGGTGAACCTCACTAAGTATTGTGCCACTGTCATACTGCCCTGCTACAGATGAAGTAGTTCATGTATCTGCACTTCACGTAGGGTGGCTGGGACAAGCTCCGCCCGAAACAGGCTCTCATAGTCTTCCCAGAGAAGTGTCGCCTCGTCATGAACCTAGAGCATTAGGCTACACCATCTGCATGCTGCTTCCTGAAGGAGACTAACGACAAGGATCACCATAAGGTCGTCTGGTGACCCTACTAGTCTGAAGACTCTCATTATATCCTTTACCCAATCCTCAGCTACCTGCGGGTCCATCTCATCCCTGAACCTAAGTGGCCTCTGGTGATGGAACTAATGCAACGTGCTCAGGCGTCGTGCGCTCTCTAATGCTGGGGCTGGAGGCATCCATGGCCCAATGGGTAGTGGTACCGCTGGTGCCTCTATTGTGGTAGGGTCATGCACTGAGGCCTCGTTGCTTGGTGGGATTCCATCTAATACAAATCCGGGAACCATGGATGGTTGTCTGCGTGGGGCCATCCTAAAATGAAATAGGTGTACCTATGTCAAATGATTATACCTGGTGATCTGAATCAAAGAAAACTTTTGAAAACACACATGAAATCAGTTTTTTTGTGCATTGAGTCGGAAATCAGAAGTTAAGGTCCTGGTGTATGGATACGTCGGCTGCTGCACCAACATTGGACTCCCTGAACTGAAAACCTCACTCAGTACCCTTAACACTATTTCTTCACAGAAAAGATCAGAGTCCTATGTTTTAAGGTAGAACAGAATCCTCTGATACCAATTTGTCATTACCCATACAACTGGGCCCCAGGGGATGGGTCATGACAAATATCCCCTATTGATACTCAACTAGAATAAAGATAATAGGGCATCCAACCTTCCCTTTAATGGGCACATGACGTGTATGAAGATGAAACATTGTGTCCAGATATTCTGATATCCGCCTTGCGATTGTGGCCAGGCTCATGTACACTAGACCATGCCTATGTACTCCGGTCATGCCCATGTACGCAAATCATTCCCATGTAAATTATAAGTGACCATGTACATCAGTTGTATACGTACTAAAATACCCTTTGGGTACACACTATGTCATAAGCATTGAATCACCTGGTATATTATTTGCCCTGGTGGAATTAGACATTTATCGATGTATCTGTCCCTAGCTACCTTTGAAAGGGGTTCCGCATTGTGTGTGTTCTTCTTAACAGCACACTATGTCAGTAAGTTTTTTAAACAATGTCCACCCTGTAATGTCACTTTCACATGTGACACTACCATCTTTTGATCTATAAAAAATATTTCTCATAACTCTCATAATATTGTTGATCACCATCAATTGTCAGATAAATGATGTATTTCGGTCCATCCGCATCAGAGAAATCGATAATTTCATACCATCGGAGGCACTATCTTGATCCATCATGAAAAGTACCATACTCTCATACCTCCAATAGATCACTGTCATCATAATCACACATTAAACATAGATTCAGTCTTAAATATGATCTTATAATTCGGATCTTCAGTATGAAAATTTTATTTTATAACCATCATGTCTCCAGTATAGTTGGACTATCAGTGAAACAAAATTTATACAATGAAGGTTTGAATAATAAAGGGAGAAAATAATGATACAACAAATTGTTAAAATTTATAATGTTCATTGTTTTATTTTTTTAATAAATTGAAAGATAAATTGTGAATAAAAAATAATGATAAAGAATCCAAAAAATACATATTTATTATTAATTCGTAGATAGAAATCATATACTCTAAAATTTACAATCAATCCCTGAATTGTTTCTAAAGGAATTTATTTGAGTTTAAAATGAGAAAAAAGGGGATTAATCCAAAAAAACACCATACCTCGATATTAGATCAATTATTACTGAAGAATTATTTTATCATTATTGTCATTTGTGATATACAAGAACTCCGTCAATGAAAAAACTCTTTGGGAAACCAATCATTGATTCCCAATCTCACTAACTCCTAATAAGGATCTTCTTCATGGTTATATCTAATCTCCATGTTTTTTAATCTAACCGTAGAATAAGTCCAAATATTTTTATATATAAATTATTTTTTGGTTGTATGAAAATAATTATCATAAAAGTATTTATTTGTTTTATAGGTTTATTATTAAACTTATGCCTTCCCTTAAACAAAATGACTAACATGCATTCATATTATTCTTTGGAAATGGTTAAACCCATATTCTATGTTTAATATAATTCCAAAATTTCATATATGAAAAAAATATTCAATAGGTATTTAATTTTTTCATAAAACTATATGAACTTGATTTAAATATATTTACTATATCAACACTGAGGCTCCATTGACCCCATAATCCCATGCTGACTCTATGCCTAATTTTGAAATTATTCATTAAAATATTCCATTGTATTCGTAAGATAAAATAGAGTTATTATAATATCTTTATTAACAAGGTCAATATTTTCACATCCAACTAAGGTTCTCCTTATCATGGAACCTGATTATGTGTTTTTAATGTATCCATTATGTTTCTCAGTTACATTTTGGAATTTAATTTTCATTTATCATTTGTTTGATATATGTTTTCATAATTTGAGTTTTAAATTATAGAATCATTTCTTAAAATTATAAAAATTATGATGATGAAATTTATTTATCTAGGGGATGTAACATCCTAAACATTTAGAATACTATCCAAGATATCTTACATAATATACAAAATTGAGCATTAAGGGAACTATGGTATACAATAAAATTTACAGTATCTAACTTTCCCATTAATAACATAGTAGTTAAATTGGAAGGTATGAATATTAATAATGAAATTATTTTAAATATGTTTAAATTTTTTAGACAATACAAATATATTTATTAAGGAATAATAAATAAGCACTCAGTTTTCTATAATGTCATTTTATGATTTAGAAAATTTCAAAAATTATTTTTATTACATTTTTATCATGGAATATAAAATGATTTTATATAATTTATATAAATTTAATATTATTTAATGAATATAATTTTTTAAATTTTCATTTCATTATATTCATATGATGTATTTTTGGGATTCTTCTAAAGAGATTTATTTTTTACTGATTAGTAAAAATACAAATTGTTTTAAAAACTGTCATTTCTTTTCATGTAGAAGTCCCATTATGTTTCAAATTTAATTATAAATTAACATAATTTTTTTATTATAAATAATCTAATTAATTACCTATTAATAATAATAATAATTTATTTTGGTATAAGTTAATTATTGGGATAAAAAACATATTTTTACTAAGAAGTTGTTTTTATCCACGTAATGTGTATTTATAAAATGATTTTTCATTGCGGGTTGAAAGCTTTTTTAAAATCTAAATTAGAAAAAAAATACACTTTTAAAATGGTTTAATTACATTTAATTAACATAATTAATATAATTTTATAGTTTCATCTAATTTCTTAGTAATAATTAAAAGTAAAAACAGTAGAATTTTGTTAACACTATTATGGTTAGAATGGGTTTACCAGGGGTTGTCCCAAGTAACAAGGAAAGGACTGATCCCCCCAAAAAAATAATTCCTATTAGTATGAAATATTTCAAACATTTTTTGTAATTATTTGAATATTTTTCTATTTTGATCCACATTACCTTGAAAGTTACCATATATTATTGAAATATTTTATTAAATTTCATGTGTGTCCTTCCCCTCACTTATAAAAGGTCCCCACTTATCCTCCAATATCCACACTATTTGAGCCTTGTATCCTAGAATGTACATGCTCTAAAAACATAATATGTTCCTTCCCCTCATTCTATATATTTTTTTCTCATAAGACTACTCTTTTAAGGATCAATGTGTAAGCCCAAGGAGGTCTCCAAAAGAAGAGGTATAAATATTAACCAATATCATTCAATTTTAGTTATTATTAAACCTTGTCTAAAACCGTTTTCCTTCCATAAATAATGAATATAATATCATAAATATAATTTGATGTTATTATTATAATTAATCAACCATTTACAATAGCTTCTTCCTCAAATGGGAATGAAAATTATCGATCGTGCTTATGCTTGAACAACCGCCTCCACATAGAGATATGATTCATATTACAACACCATATTTCATTGGTGGTTACAATGTTTATATGTTATATATATGATATAAATATTCTTATAGAATTATTTTACAATATCTACATTCTTACTATCTTATCCATTGGTAAATGATAACGTCATTGTTACATATATGTGTACTACCCCCTCTATGATATAATGTGATTTGTTTATCATTTCGGCTTTACATAGATGATAATAATTATATATTTAAGGAAAAGAAATGATATTTATGAAGTAATAATGATTCATGAACTAAGAATTATAATCTACCATTATTTTATTTCATCGATTGAAAATTGGAAGCATCATTCTTATGCTCGTACAGATTACTGTCTTTATAGAGTGATGTTGTTCGTTTTTAATCACTGCTTAATGTTGATGGTTTGAAATATATATAATCAAAAATAATTATAAAATTAATGAAAACCATTCCATGTGTCAATCTAATATCACTAAATATATTTCTATTTTTTCACCATCCACTTTTACTCCTCTATTATGATAAAAAATTCACATTCACTCCACATAACATTCACTACTTCACCTCATACTCTATACATCTAAGAAACTTTATATGGTCAACCCTATTCATACTTCCTACCATATAAAAAATATATTATCTCCCATATTTGGCTTCCCCATTCCCCCATTACCTACCTCGGAATCCCCATTTATGTTTCACTCTCTTCTTCCATTCCTTCCCAAATATTCCCCCTCCTGGTTTTCTTTATCTCCCCTAATTAGTATCCTACTTAGTTTCCCCTCATATTCTTTTTCATCCATATTGTTTCCTCTAAATCTACTTTAATATTATACACATCATCCTCTTCTCTATTAATTATGTTACTTTACATACACATAATATGAATTTTTATTCATATAAATGTAATAATCCAATCATTTCTCCTTTTGGAATCATTGATTTTTATTCTCTTTTTTTATATTGAAAAATTTTCATTATGAAAACTCTGACATTTTGAAATAATGTTGTATTTTTAAATATTCAATCCCATTTGGGAATGATTATTTATGAAAATTAGTATTTAATATTCTGTTATATCATGCCATGAAAAAAAATTATGACTTGAACTAGGAGCTAGCCGATACCTGAAAAAATGATGGATATTGGATTAGTTTTATTTGAAAAATATTGGGAATGAATGAAATAAAAAATAATAAATATTTATATTTATGAGAATAAATACTTATTCATTTAATCAATATGTGATTCATATTCTATGGGTGATTAATTTACAAGATTTAATAAATCAATGGACACTGTCTTTGGTCAATAGTTGATGTCAACTCATGATAGAATTTTTTACAAATTATTTATATAAATATTTAGTCTATATATAGAATAATTTTATATATAAATTCATTACAAAAAAAAATTAATTTTATACACATTCTTTAGTTTATGAAAAATCTTTAGATTTATTTTATACAGATACAATTTAAAAAAACTAATTAGTTTATAAACAATTTTTGACACCCAATTTATGCATAATTAACTTATTCCCACATCAATTTTATACACACATTTAGTTTATGGACACAATAAATTTATTTAAATTATTTTTCTATTCAAAATTTTTTTGTATTGTGTGAATATCACTACACAATATTAATTATATTAAAATATATTAATTTTAATCAGAGTAACTTATTACAAGATATCAATTTTAAAGCTTCTTCAAAATATAAAATAACTATTACTGATCTTAATTCAGTAACTCTTATAAATATTGAGTACTTTACCTTAATATTCAAAATAAATGTAAATTGTTTCAATTCATATCTAATAAAAATAAATATTATTTATTTTCATTTTTTGTATCATCAACTAATTCAAAAAAATCATTTCCCACTATTTATGTGGTAATTTTTTGTCTTTTTTTGTGAGTCCATTTATATATAATGGATTAGATGAAGTCAGACAGGATTCATATATATATATATATATGGGTGTCTTCTTGGTTTATGTTTCTTGTAATATTCAGGGTTATTATATTTTTTCTGGATGTTTGATGGATGAAATGAAGGTGTTCTTTTTGTGAATGCATGTTTTTTTGTTTATGTTGTTTAATTAAATATCATTTAATTATTACTTATACATTTTGAAAACTGTTAAAAATATAAGTTGTTAGGGATTCTACATATTATATTATTAAGTGATCAATATATATTGAATTTGGGTGTCTCTTTATCTTTGAATTTCTATTTTTTACATTTTTTTACTGTTTTATAGGACGCATAATGTTACAATCATTCAAAATAACAAGGAGGAACCAATTTCTCAAAAAAAAATTATTTTTATTTGGTCCAAAAAACCTTATTTATATTTTAATGTTCAAATAAATTCTTTTTCAATCCATATATACAATTCAATGATATCACCAAGACTTCTAATCATGACATCGAACCAATTTATAATGTATTTATTCTCCTCATTAATTGATGATTTTTTTGACAAAGTTACTATATTCATTTATTAGACACATTATTTTATATTCTATTAATTTTCATCACATGTATCAAAGATCATATTTTGAATTTCATCTCAAACATCATAAATATTTTAATTAATAGTTATAATAAATTTATGTTCTTTGAATTCAATTATTAATCGATTTTTGATATTAATATCATTAAATCAAATAAAATTAAAAATAGGTGTACATAAATTAATAACTAAATATATAAAACTATTAGATGTACTGTGCCACATTTTTTGATAAAATTACATGAGATAAGATCCATTTATTGTAGATCATAATCATAGAGATATCAATCCCAAACCTATATGTTAGTCTCGATTGAACTTCCACCAATCTCTAGCTAAACTGTATCTAGAACTCTTATAGACCCACATTAAAGGAATTGAGAGAGTCCACTAACTTGCCACTAAAAATTATATAAGATAATAATAATAATATCTTCATTATACTAATCCAAAATATAAACCTTTATGATTGGAGACTTTTTTTTCCTAAAAAATGTGTTAGTTTTAATTTTTTGTTTTATTCTTTAGATATTCATTAATGTTCGCTAATGTAGTAAGGCTATTAGTCACTAATTATTCCAAAGGACCAAAATCATTTTTTTATAACGTATACAAAATTAGTGATACCATTATTATATTTACTTATTTTTTTGTCTATTCATTCAACAAGATCATTAGTCATTTCATCCTTTTATGCAATGCACATATATACCATATTTACAAAATAAGGATCATCAAATAAAAGATATTTTTACAAATCATAATCCATTTAATTATTATAGTTTTTTTTCATTTTATGGGACTTTTATATAATATAAATGATTTTTCTGAATGTCTATTTTCTCATTAATATAATCTTGAAATTTTATTGTTAATGTCATTTTCAAATTTAGTTAATCAATCTTTGAGGGTTATTAATATTATTGATTACAACCCCCTATATTTCACTTAATATTACATAGGTGTTTTCTAAGATTTGAGTTTTTAATCAACAACCCCAATGAATTATTCATTTTTTTATAATTTATTTTTAGATCTTTTATATTTCTCTTGTACTCTAATGATTGTAATGAAATTTCATAAATTTTTCATTTCAAAATAATATTTACTCCCTCTCTATTTCCTTCACTCAAAATGTTTTGTGAATTATATATATATATATATATATATATATATCTCTCTCTCTCTGTGTGTGTGTTTGTGTGTGTGTGTGCTCTACTTATATATATATATATATATTTGACGCCTATATAAAAATTCCTCCAAAACGTATTTATAATATATATATATATGTGTCTGTGTTTTGAATATATTCTTTTTATATATAGAATATATATATAGCCTAATTTCTTCAATATTATACCAATTTTCAGGTTTTATATATACACAACATATATATATATATGATGACATCTATAACCATGGGATCATAATTTTATATGTTTTCTATATTATGTTTGATTTTATTAAATTATATCTTTTATAGTTCCTTAATATTTTATTTCTTTTCCAATCCCATTTTATTTTTGTAAAACCCCCACATAATAATGATACCTCTATATGTATCATTTTATATTTTTAAATTTTATGTATTGTATTTTATTACATTTCCTCTATATCATTATTTTATGTACAAAATTGCTGGGTTTGAAATTCGATACATCATTATAAATATTTCTATATTATAATATTCTAGTTTTTCTTCGATAGAGGAATAATATCCCATATAGTTAGAAAGTATTATGATCATTATATATTGTGAAATGTGAATTTTTAATTCACCATTATATTTTATTGTCTTAGAAGGATAAGTTATCAACTAGTGAAAGAAAAATGGAAGATTATATTACTTGATGTTTTCAAACCCATGATATTGCTACTCTTGAGAAAATTTACAAGGTAATATTTTGTTTGTTTAGTTAACAGTTCAAACATATATTATTTGAGTTAGTTTTTAAAAATTATACTTTGATAGTTCATACAGAAATTATTTATTTAAATGTTAGTTTTATGTTTTCTTTTCAATGTTGAATATAAATCCATACCTCATAAATTAGTGATTTGTGTAATCTGTGAAAAAATACACACATATATTTCAATGATTTTCCATTATATATCTACAATTATTATATATATATTAATATAAATAATTTTTCTAATTTCATTCATAGAACATTAATATTATTATTACTTTTTAAATGTATAGTTTATTGTTTTTGGTTATATAGAAACTTCATACTATGTGAATACATAGGGAGTGGTAGAATACTGATGAATATATATGATATTTATATCATGATTAATATTATTGATATTGATGAATAGTTATCAAATAGAAAGGACTATAACCCCTACTAAAATACACATGATAAATGAAGTAGTTAATACCCAAAATAAAGAATTTTGTAGAGAATTTCTTATAAATAGTTCTTCAAATGATATAAATGGATCATATATGATATTATATTTATAGATAATATTCTTGTAAATAATTTTAATAAATATTAATTTAATTTATAGGATTTTATTATCCTTATGAGCCAAGTTATATATAAGGTAGTGGATTCATTAGCTTAAATTTGACTTCCTTGAGAGAGGTTTAAGTTATACTCCTTCTTTTATTAATAACCATGAAAATAATTCCACATTTTTTTAATCACGATTCCATTATACTTATTGTTGTTAAATATTCTAATTCAATTTCATTCCCTCAAGGGGTGTTTAGTCAATGATTAATTTTTTTCATAAGATTTTTCTCTTTGTTTACATTCATTGAGATGTGGTTTAATATTATGCACCAATTTATTATTTATATATTTTTTATAATTCCCAGGGATGTATTTTAGAATAATACCATATTTTATTAAATTTATTTATATAAAAAATTTATTTTATATCCACCAACAACTTTTTATTCAAAAATTATTGAATCTATAGGGGTCTTCATCTAAATTTTTGTCATTGAGACATGTTTTATGTTATGCATAAATTTATGTTTATGTGGTGTATGTATTGATCCTTTGAAATTTTATATCATGTATACTTCCAAATTTATGTTATTTAAATTTAAAATTGGAAATATTTTATCCACGGAGTTTTGATTAGGAAGTTACCAAAGTTAGTAAGGGTTTATCATCTCAATTTTTCTCCTTTAGACATATGTTATTTTAAGACCCTATATTATTTTATGTGAGGAATATACAAAAATTTTGATACTTTTTATATTTTATCATTATGTTCATCGATTTTTATGTATTATTTGAATTTATTTCTTTCATTGTAGTTACGAATCAAACGTTACCAATGAGATAAGGAATTTATATCACAACCTCATTTTTTTGAGACAATATATTCTTGTTTTTTTTGTGATGAAATTATATGATCCATCTCACAAAAATATTATTTAATTTAATTTTATATTATTATTTATAGAGATAAAAATATTTCCTTTTTATTTTCCTTTTTTTAAGTACTAAAGAGACTGAATGGTTTTTTATGTAAAAAATGCTTTATTTCCCCCTTTGATCAGGGATCTATTCTTCAAGTGTCCATATTATCTTTAAAATATTTTCTAGTTTATTTTTTAAATTCACTGAAGATTTATTAAATTTATTTATACCCATGTTTTAATCTGTATTATTTTTAATAAAATATTCTTACAATTTTATAGTCAAGATACTCGTAACTTTTTATAGATAATATGAATGGAATTTCTGTTTTTATGTATAGCACATGAACTAAATTTATTGCCATCTCATTTTATATATTATGTTAACCTCCCATAATAATTTCCTCTTATTATTTTCAAATAAAATATTTTCTATAATATTTTATAAATTAGTTTATTTCAAATAATAAATTGCTAAAGGAATGGGGAATCATCGTTAAGAAATGTTTCAATGATTTATATTAAAGGTATGTTTATCTATAACAACATACATTGTTATTTTTTATGATTTCATGAGGATGTGATCCATTGTTAAAAACATAAGTTTTTTCATTCAATAGTTTATTTTTATGATGTCCAAATGTTTATGAAATCCACTTTCTTTTCAATATAATAAGATTTGAAGTAATTATATATGTTTCCATGATATTGTTGAAAAGAAATGAATAAATTATGATTTTTTGAAATGTGGTTCTGTAATAAAATAAGGATGGGTTGTTATGTTATAAACCAAGGACATGTGGTTATGTAATATACTAAGGATGGTGGGTCTGTTATATCCCTCCAAAGCATTGGGTAATGGCACATATGTTGTGAAACTCTTAAGATACAACATAGTTAATAAATTCTTATGAGATAACAATGATAAATTGATTTATGTGACTCCCAAAAAAAGTTTTAAAATGAATGGGTGTGCATTTCTATTAAAATAGTTCTTCCATAATTATAGTCATGGCAGCAAGACATGAAAAAATAAGTTATTTACCTTGCATTATGTGTATAACACAAACATATGTATTATGATTATGATTCATTTCGACAGATCGTGTTTGTTTATTAATGATTCCAAACACTTATTTATTTTGCCTTTTTGTCAACATGTCTTTATTCCATTACTCATGTTTATGATCTATAAATTATTGGTTATGGTTTTCTAGTGTTTAGAAATTATTACCATTAAATTATGCTTGTATGTGCACAATTAAAATATTTGTCTAATATATTCCTTTTACCCTTACCGAGAATCTCTGAACACCCTTTCTTTTGACTCATTTACTTAGGTTATGAAAAAAGCTTTTTTGTCTGCTTTTTCTATAAAGGGTGAATGTAATGTAGAACTAAATGAGAAATTATGTATAGAATTTTTGTCCACATTTTTTATGTTTCCATGTTTCCAAAGACATTAAAACATTTATGTTGTGGTGTATATTGTATTGATATGTATTGACTATTATGATAATATTATGTTTTTTTATATATTAAAAATTCGGGTCACATTAATATCAATATCATTATCAGAGGTAAGAATACAAAAATATTATTTTCCCTCATAGTATGAATAAAAAAAAACGATTTTCTACAAATAAAATTTATTTAATTACCCCTCATAATTTAGTGTCCAGATATACATAATAAAATTGATTATCATAGAGATATCATACTAGTCCTTCGAATGATATATGATTATATGTTGATTAAGATATATATTTTCAATTTATACCACTAGAAATTAATAGGGGAAGATAATAATATTTATAGGAAGAAAAAACTATAAAATTAGATCAAAAAAGAGTTATAGACTTGTCATACAATCATAAAACCAAAACAAGTTTTCTTTGAGAATTAAAAATATAATCATTGAGTTTATGAATTCATGATCATATAAAACAACCAAGATATGTATTAGGGGATAATGAAGAATTAGACAGATAATATTTAGATCTAGAGTTATTGATTATTTCACTTTAACTCACGTTATTTTCCTGACTAACTTCATCAGTTGTGATTGTATATGATTTCCTTTTATCATTTGGGTTTAGAGTATGTTATTGTTGATTTTCATATATAACAGTTGGATTTTTGAATAAGATGTGGTATTGTTCATACTCCATAAAATTTTAGTATTTTTGTATAGGTGATGAATAAATTTGGAGATTTTTATCATATATTTTATTGACATTGGACATTATATCTTCTCTAGTATCTCAATAATATTGTCTTGTCCATCAATACTAGATACATTTTCTTATTAATTTTAGGAAATATAATAGGTTGTTCCTATAACATTATTATCAGGTTGGATGTTTAATATTATTTATTCTGTGGTATAAACCACATGATATTCTAGGTAAATCCATTTAACTCTTCTTTAAGTGTTGGCTAATTTCATGAGGTAATGGTTGTTATCTTGATTCATCCAAGTTTGATCCAATCACTAAATCCAATAATTTGGCATGATAATAAAACAAAAATAATTATTTAATGAAATCATATGATGAGGAAAATCAATCCAAATATATAAAAAATTATGAATCATTAATTTAAACCTATAACATTATATGTTCATCTAACATCACTTTTTATTTTTCAAAGAGTGTTTTAGGATCCACACACAAACTATAGATATCATACTACACATAAATAATTGAACAATGCTCTGATAGCAAAATAGATTACCCAAACTTGAACTCACATATCTGGTTCTAAAATGCAAACATTTCATATATTTTTTAAAAATGTGTCTGATGAGCAAGAAAAAACACAAATATAATTTTCTTAAATACATCTCGTAAATTTAATAAATAAATAAAGAACGTAAATTTTTAATATATTCTAAAATTAGAAAATGATATTATTATTTTATTCTGAGTCTATTACATTTCCCCCAAGTTTTTCCACACAATCTATTAATTTAGATATTTCACATATAATACTCTTATTCATATCTTGTGGAGTGGAAACAAAAAATGCATTAAGTTAAGATTCTCGGTAATAGTAAATATAGTATTCATCAATATAATATCATATGTGATCATAAGATATGAATGTGGGAATGCAAGAATAATCAAAATACAGGAACCTATTGGAGGGAAATAATACTCAATTAAAAGTGGATCATAAATAATGGATCATGACAAAAAGGAATCTAGAATAACATAAAACATTATTTAAGAGTCAATAATAGATGATCATGAAATTGGAGAAATTTATTACATAAGAATATGGCATGAATTTGATAATAAAACTAATAACATGTTTCATGTCAAAAAAATAAGGACATTTATCCCATAAAGGACTTGTCTACCCACATGTTCATAATATATTAGGCCTGGGATAACTAGTCATATATTTTTCATTCTTATTCTTAACACCTATTAATCATTGGGCTTAGGCTGACTATCGATGTATTATCAGGCTTGGGAATACCATCAATTTACACTGGGTATTTGGATGCCAACCCCAATACCATTTTTATCCCATGATATATAGAACATTACCTAATGATTTTGGTGGAATTAACCATCCCACCTATCACATAATAAAAGATAAAAAATATGTACTCCCAATGATCATTAAAATATTCATAATTATATAATAGCTTAATTAACCTATAAAAAATAAATAATTTTAATGAAAACATTAACATAACATAACCATAATCCAACCAGAGAAAGATGGTTGATGCTACTGATGGAAAATATCTTTAGTACAGTATAAGAATCATTAAATCATGTGGATATAGATGAGTAACCAATTTATAAGTGTGAGAAAATGTATTTTAATAATAATAAAAAATATCCTTTCCTCTTTATATAATTTATTTTAAAATAAATTATTTACACTAAACTAGAAATAGATATTTCTATGGACGATTGTGGATACTTGGAGAATAATAATAATAGTGAAAATGTGTTATAGACGAATGAAAAGGCCTTAAAGTTGATATAATTAAAAAATAATATTTTTTTCAGAATATTGTAAGGAGAGTTGATGTTGAGTAAGAAAAAGTATACCAAAATTATGAAAAGAACATTTCTTTTTTTAAAAAAAATTACAATGAAAAAGACTATAAGAAATAATAGAAGTAGAGATAAGGACATCCCTAAAAATAATGAAAAATGAAATATATGGGAAATATTTCCAATAAATGAAGAGATAATGTCAGTTTTTATTACAAGAATCACACCAAAAAAATAATGAACCGAAGAAATTAAAAATATTAAGAATAAATGGGAACCCCATGAATATCTTGTGGAATATAAAATAAATGTGGTTTAAGAGAGACATGTGATAAAAATTTTCATGAAAGAAATTAGTTCATAGAAAATCTCAATTTTACAATGTTATTGGACGAGAATACCCTTATAGACCTGAGAATTTTTGAAATAAATGAACTTGAAATAATGAACATGATGTGTATTTAAAAATCTCAACCATTAAATAAAAAATATAGTATATGAAATTAATGGAGAACTATATACACCCCCTAAAGAATGATTTTTTAAATATAGAACATATCACAATGAGATAAATTTGAAATGAAAAATCCCTTAAATTTCTTTGCATCTTGGTCAAACATGATTCAACCACATTGATGATTTCTACTTTTCCTCACATGGGACCCTTCTAATGTGATGATTGAGTCTTTCATTCATGGAAAAAAAGTACACCACATTTATTTTAAGGATTAGGAGAGTAAAAATTGGTAGATACTAATGTGTGAAATGAGTTATTAGTGTGAGATTGTAACGGTGCATGAGAGTTCCTTTTTAGGAATTTTCTCACATTCATTTTGATAAATATTAATTTTTGATAATTTTTTTCTTCTAAAGATTTTTTTGACTTTTCATTAGTGTTTTCTAGTTTTTACTAATCTAAATCCCTACTGGTGAAAGGTCTTTGTACCACGTGTTTATACTATTACACATGTTTTTTAATAAAGTCCTTTGGGGTATGAATTGGGAGACCAATTCATGTCCATACATAAATAAAAATAAATGAGGAAAAAATGAAAATTTGAAATACTTTTTTTAGAAATCCCCTTAACCAGAGAATAATAGATATAGTTTTTGGATATTTTAGGCATTTAACACTTATTTACCCCCTTTTAAACTCATTTTACCTTAACTATAATAACTTATTTTTTACTAAGGTAACTTCTTGTTATTACAAAAAATTAAATTTGCCTCCGTAACTAACTTTTACATGTTGATTAAACATTTTGACACCCTTTTATATAATTAAATTTAGTATTATAATGAATTCATAAAATAAATAAATAAAACATGTATTATAGATAAATAACTTTTTAAACTCCAGATATTATTCATCTTAATTCATATAATCTATTAATAAAATTAATGTTAGTACATTGGATTATATTTTGAAATTTTTTATAATATTATCTACTTAAAATATATTAGTTTAATTTATTAAAATACTCAAAAATTTAAAAAATTAATCAGTTAAAAATTCCGCTTTTCAACATTGATTTTTTTTTTATTATTTATAAAAAATAAATGTAATTTAATTTATTTTAATTCATTTTAATTTATATTTTAAAAAAGTCATTTAATTAAATTTCATAAAAAAATAAATTTAACCTATAAATAAAAATATGTAATATAAAATAAATTTTTAAAATAAATTTTATTCAATTTTCAATAAATTAATAAATTATTATTTTGTATACATCCATAATTATTTCATTGATTATATTTATTTATATTAAACGTCATTTGTTTTCACCAATCTATCTTATTGAAATTATTCTTTAATAATATTAATAACATATAATGAATTAAAATATAAATTCATAATAATATTATATAATTAAATTTTTTATTTATGTATCATTATTTATAATTTGGGAATTATATTATTTTTAGTCTTTTAATACCAATTTACATATCATCAAAACACTTATTGGATATATGTAAACCAAAAAAAATCCCAATGACTATATATCTAACAGTCTTATTTATTTAGATATTTGTCCTTAAAAACATGAAAATAATTCATCATATATAATTTTCTACCAACATGTCGATAATATTTCTAAATCTTTTCATTCCTTCCACAGTTACAATTGTGGTTATTGTATTCATGGGAAACCTAAATGATTATGATTACATGTTCAGAGAATTTTAATTACTTTTGGAATTTTTCCACTTATATTTTGTGTAATAATATTCTAGATTACGTTCCCAAAATCTATTAATATTTATGTTTTGAAATAATATTTTATATCAATAAAATGTATCCTTTTTTTCTGGTTTTTTTTAATGTGAAATAATCAATATAAAGTAGTATGTATTTAAAAGAGAATTCACACGAAACTCCTTTGGTATTATAGTCCCAGGTTTGGGGTACATGTGAGATAGTTCATTAAAAAAGATAAATCTCATTTTTTGAAATATCTTAGAAGTCTATCACACACATAAAATCATGAAATTCATCTATATAATCCAACAAAGTATGATAATTTAGAGTTTCTTACATATTTAAATAAATTGAGATTTATTAATTGAGTATATATTACATAGTGTAATGTAGTCACCTTAATACACTATTGTATTTTTATATGAACATTTTTTATGCTTATATTTTTAATCAATCCTAGGAAAACCTTATATTTATAACTCTCCACATATGAAATGACATTATTTGTAACTTTCATTAACCCATTTTAGAGTACCACTCTCCCAAATCATGTTCCAAAAACACCTGTGGACAGAGTCTAAAACTCATGGTTGTGGTTTATTTTTGGAATGAAATAACCCATTAAAATGTTAGAATAGATAAATATTGTATTATTTCACAAAATAAATTCGAACTATCCATATATAAAATGTTTTAAAACGTTAATATTATCTATTATTGTCATGATTTATAGAAATTGAACCATAGAAACTATCATATATATGTATGAAAAAAAATATTAAAAATAAATTCAAACACACATATCTCAGAATATATCTATGAAATTAATAATAAGTTTCTAAAAATGGAATAATAATAATGTTAAAAATAATTACTCAACAAAGTATTGGTATACTATTTAATAATATTTCATAAAGACTAAACTATATAATGTGACTAGATTTCTATAATATTCATATGGAATAAAAATTGATATTTGTATACCTATACGTACATAATATTAAAATAATGATGTTTCATGTATAATTAAGTTCATATATAGGGAGTCCATAAAAAGTCTACATAATCATCCCAATTAATCCAAAATCACACATGGTTTAATAAAGTGTTTGAAATTGAAGGTTCTTATAACATTTAAACATACACAGATTTATGGGTACACTGATACCTGATCCAGTCCTGGCATGGCCAAAAGGGCATTCCAGATCCCTACAAGTTGACAAATAACACCTAACAGCATAAAAGAACCATTAGGGAATGATTTTTCCAAAAATAGTAGATGAAAAAAATAGACCGGTTTATATTCTCAACAGTAATGATGGAGAATGTACTAGAATCAAACAGGTAAAATAAACCCAAAATGACTCATCGTCATGTGACACATCATCTTCCATGGTCAAAACTCAAATATATCCAATTTAATATGGGAATAAAAACTCCACTTATCACCTCTATAACTTCGGGTCCCTATGGTCAAGAATATTCACCACCTCTAAGTGTCACGTTCACTTTTCTTGGACCTTGCATGAGATAATATACAAACATAAAAAGTAAAAGATATGGTGTGAGCTATATATCATAGTATGGAATCATTTGGTGTTCTATAATCAATTCCATTACAGTTAAACCATTTATGATTCAAATTTATATAAAAAATCCATGTTATATCATTTACATATTTCAACAAAAAATTGTTTTCCTAATAAAAAATATGGTATATATATTAGAAAAGTATCAAATGAAGATTTTTTTAAAACATTTATATAATTCCATTGGTATGAATAAAATAGTTCAATAATCAATGGCATGTAATATTCAAATGAAACATATCATATCCCCATTTAATTATATATGTGGTGCAATATATTATGGTAATGGGATCGTCATAGTACTCAATCAGGGATCTCATCTCATTGTTTACACACATCCCTTATATCCTACTATCATGACTCTACTCCCCGTTGATATAATCATTCCATTGTATGTTTATGTTAGTGTTTTAATTGTGAAACAATTTTTAGAGATTCAGATCTAGGAATTAATTTCCTCATTATCGACTAACTACTCTAGCTCAGATGTTATTTTTTTAATCAATAAATAAATCATAATAAGTATAGTCATTTTGAATAAATTCAATATATTAATGCCCTGATTTCATTTTTCAAAATGCCTTTCTCATTTCTAAACCAAATTATAAGATTCTATTAATTCATGTAGTTTCAAATAAAAATTCAAATTAATTAATTTATCTAATGGTTTAATATAAAACCATTTCATTAAATCAATTTCATAATAAATCAATCAGTTTTACTTAATTCCAGTAAATAATTTTAATTCCACAAAAATTGTGGGTTTCACAATATTTATACCCTTTTCAGAATCTAACATCAATCATATCAAAATTATGTTTTAGAATAATTTAAAAAATAATTTCAAATCAATCATGATGTTTATGTTTTAAATTATATAGAAAAATCATATAGAACCACCTACCTTTAATCACCTGATCAAATAAACATCCTTTATGCAAAATTCAATTAATGAATGAAGATGAAGGATATGAGTAAGGAATTACTAGATAACAAATCATTTAGAATAAACTCTAATTCCAATGTAAAAAATGATATCACAAAACTATAAATGAAGGGTGGGATGGAGATGGTTAAAACCAATGTGAGGAAACTGGCTGGATATCAAACAGAAAACTGAGACATCTAGATGGGAAAAAATTTCCCCATAATTACCTAGTGTAGCCCAATGGGTTAAGGGAAGAGTTTTCATGAGAAAAGAAATGGTTTCAGGGAATATTTAAAAAAACACATGGAATAAGGAATTTAAATAATGAATCTTCTATTTGGGATATGAATATCCTAAGTGGAATATATTCTGAAAGAGGCATTGTATCAAGTTAAAATCCCAATCCTGACCAATTAATTTCATGAAAATAATTCATAGTGTAAATATCATTCACATCATGAACTATTTCTTGGATTCTATTGAGTGATAGATTCAAATCATGAATTAATTTTGTTTCATGTCTCTTTAAAACATAAAATAGATAGCTAGTTCAAGTAGAAAAACTCAGAAAAGGCCTCTAACTCAACTAGGAACCAAAGAGAACCCTCTATAAACATTGATATATTCATACCTAGAATCTATTAAATCAAACAATTATAAATCCAAAAACATAATGTCTAATCAAGGGTTAATAAATGCCTGAAAATCGTGGTGGAATATTATAATAATTATTATATTTTCATATAAACTAAAAAGATAATGCAATAAAATAATATAATTAATCATATATCAATAATAAAATTAAAAAATAACTCTATTTAATAAGAGTATCCCAAATTTAATTTATTCATGATCAGTATTTAACCATTAAAACATTCAACAATAGATTATAATTGGATAAATGGAAAAAAAAAATACTCATAGTACCTTTAAACCCTTCCCACAAGAAAGGAGAAAGTGAATATAATATCATGTAAACATTACAATCATTCCACCATTAAAGGGGAAACTATATAAAGATTGAGAGATCCATAATCCAATATAATATCTGAAAACATATTTTTTATGTGCTTTGTATACCTATATAATGATTCTATTATAAGAACATTTCACTATTCAAATTCTGAATATAAAAAATATATTAAATTTACCCATTGCTTAAACACTAACCATACTTACATTATGATACAATTCACTGACCTGTGAATACATAACAAAACAATTAATCTGAAACATATCTAAAAAACAGGGAGTGTAATAAAAAATTCCATAACTTTTTGAGATAATGATAAAAATATCATATAATCAATAATCATTGTATATTATATTAAGTTTATAAATTTTCATCTTTATAAAGTTATAATTTTTTAACCATATTCAATAAATAAAATAACTCAATTTAAGTTAATATCAATCACATAGTATAACTAACCTCAATAACACAAAGTGCCTAATAACCTCTCATGTTACCCAGGTAATGCTCCCCTTCTTTCAACAAGAATAAAATAACTCACTTAATAAGATTTCCCAGTTTACTAAGTAGACAAAAAATCTATATGGATTCTCACACACTACTATATTAATATGCATGTATCCCACGTCATGAAAACCCATATAGATACATCCCTATAAAAGGTGGGACCCAATGGAAAGTGAATCAATGTCAGAACCTAATAAAATAACATGAAAGAATGTCCCAAGTGAAACAAGTGTTTTAGAAAAAATTTCAAAGTATAATTCCATAAATTATTAATGATTGTATAAATATATATATATATGAAAATAATATTGGAATATGTGAATAGTTTTAATTAAATTCAATAAATACTCAACTGATCTGTAACAATTCTAATCTACAAATTTATTTAGTATGGTAACACCCTAACCTAGTCATTTTTACATTTTCTATCACTTTTTGTTCATATACACAATAGAGAAAACAATTATAGATTAATTTTTATTATTTCAACAATGTAATTAATTAATATTATGACTGAAAGATATAATTTATTTTTTATCAAATAATAATAATAATATAAGGGTAAATTCATTATAAAATATAGTTCAAAAAATCTCATACTCAATGTATACATAATGAAATAATATAAATTCCACTAATTTACAGTCTATTATAAGCTAAAACCTATGTATAAAAACATTCTCATCACCTTATAATTTTTTTTTCATAAGATGGGAATTATCCATACAAATCCCTCATTCATATAACATATCCAAAAAACAAAACATAAAATATTTTAACAATGAATCCTAAAAATTTAATCTTATCAATTAATTTGAAGCTAACATTCAAAAATTTTAGAATATCAAAATTTCAATAATAAATCATTCTTATTACATTAATATAAATCGATATTGAAACAACTAATTATATTGTATAATTATGTGTAAAAACAGCTCTAACCATTCTATGATTCGAAGAAATAATATTAATAAATAAAAAAAGAAATCCATTATTCAAAAAAATATATAAAATTCATAAAATAATTCTATAAAAATAAATTTATTTTATTTTATTAAATAATAAATTATAAATCCACTTTATATTTTCAAAATTGTACTATTAAATTATATTAATGTGTATAAAATCAATAAGTAAACACATTCTAGACATAACCCTTTTAAGTTTTATATGATGTTTCAGAGAACTCATAATGAAAATCCATCTATAAGTTACTCATAATTAGGTGACCATAAAATCGTATCCTATAATAAAATAACAAAAATATATTTCCAATTTAACTGAAATAAATAAATTCTTTAATTAAAAAAACCTAAAACCCATTTAAAACATCAAATGACATTAAGAAAAATATACTATATATAAAAACAATCAAAATCCTCAAAAAACATCATCTTAGAAATATCAAATTTAATAAAAGTCAATGTAAACCTTCAGGGAATCCCCTATTTAGAGTATAATATACAAAATAGGGGAAAGGAGGGATTAAATCTCTAATAGAATCCATTAATATGAAATTAAGAATATTTTAACTATAAAATGTGATTCGAATATGATTTAACGGGGTCACATATCAAAATAGCAGAATTATGAACCCAAATAAAAATAGTATTCAAGAATAAGAAATAATAATGACAGAACTTTCTCTAGCATATAAAAGGAAATTTCTACACTATGAATCCAAGGAGGTAAGGCATAAGATAAATACATAATAGAGGTGGAAGATCCCAATTTACATTCACAGAATTATATATGATATCTATTAGAAATACCCCACCCAGGCTGTAACATGCTGATATTTTAAGATATATTTCTTTTTAAATAAATATAATCTCTTCGATAGTTTACAATACACAAAACCACACGTCTAAAAGAACCAAAATATAGTATAAAATTATAAACATGACATTAAATTAATGGTATGAATAGGAATAAACATATTTTAAAAATATATTTAATTGATTTAAATAAATTATTATACTTTTTGTAATGTATTTATATCTTTTAAGAGGTTATCCTAACATGAAAAAGGTTTTAATTGTTTTTATTAGAAAATATTATATTTAATTTTTTCACTCTATGAAAATATATTTTACAAAATGAAAATTATTATTTTAATCAACATGTCCAAAGTGATTTTTTATAATTATATTAAATGTTTAATATTTTGATGAATATTGATAAATTCTATTTTAATTAAAAATTGTCTTTTCGGTTAAATAATTTACAATGATACATTCTATTTTAGAATGGGATTAAATGTAAAAATAGTTCAATTATATTATTACTCATTCAATTTATGTCATTGAAATAAATTTTATGTATAATTATAATATGATTTGTTTCTATTAATAAATCATTTTCTTTTGAATCCTTCTTTTCATCACGTTTTTTGGATTAAGTTAAAATTAAATTCCACTAATTATGAGAAATAAATATGAAAAAATTGATTCTATATATCTAATCATTATATTTAATATTAATTAGTATTTTTAAATTAATTTTTTGTAATAAATAATTTTACAACTATTAAAAACCCATATTAGAGGCATTTTTTCCAAAAAAATCATTAATATATTTTATTCATTTAAAAAATTCCACGGATGTATTCTCCCCCACTTATTAAATTAATCTCACTTATATCTCCAATAAAAACTTCATGATCCTTTTTGGTCAACCAATACATATGTATAACTCATCTTTACATCCCTCCCCATTACCTAGATTCCTTATTTTGATCAATAAAAGATCTTAGGAAGGATTTATGTATAAACCAAAATAGGTTGTCTAAAGAAGATATATTTTACCTAACCATGCATTCTTATTTTATTTATTTTCCATAATTCTTAAAATAATATTATACAAAACTGAAATAATAGCACTGGTATATTCCATCAGCTAGGATGTTATTATATTAATGTAATCACCAACATCCATCACCTCTTCCATTAAATGGGAAATGAAACCATCAATTGTGTGTACATAAAACTACCGCCTCACAAACCGATGTTATTAATTTTCTATCAGGTTTGGATTTAATGATGGATTTAATGTATGTATATATATATATATATATTATTTATTAAATATTTATATTTTTTTAATTATAATATCACATCTATCTTCATACGTTCAAATTCATTAGAATATAATAACTTCTCTCTCGCGTACATATTGACTACCACCTCTCTAAAGGGTTGCAATTCATTTTTATTTAATATTTATACATGGATATTAATATGGATAAATTTAATATATATATATATATATATTATGTTGTAATTATTTTATAGAGGTTAATTACTCTTTATTAATCTTTGGTCTCTTTCATACAAAAATGAAAACAAAATTCATGTGTATAACCATCCATCTCCTTGAATATAAATTTTATGGATGACTCTAAATATGTAAATAATTACTATTTATTATATTTATATCATTATTAACATCTTCTATGTGATGGAACCACGATCAATGTACATGAACCATAACATCTGAACCAAAATGTACATGAAAAATGAAGCAAATATCTCATGAAATAGTTGTATCAATGAAGAATTGTTTTTAAATAGGTTATATAAGGTTATAATAAAATTATATATGGTATGATATATATTATTATTCTTCATTAATATAACTATAATAAATTTATATTATTTATTAAGTAGGTTCTAATATGTATGAATTAAGTCAGATCCGACGTATGGGGTTGTGTCACAATTTCATCAGTATTCGACATAGTTTATGTATAAGTATCAAATAGGAGTATTAGGTTATCCTTAAATCTATAAAAAACATATTTTACCCTTTTTATATTTCATTAAAGTTATAATTTTTCTTTTATTTTATTTTTTAAATTACTTGAGATACCAAAAAATCATTTTTTAAGGAATATGACATTGTATTTTCTACTTGGTTATGTTTCTTTCTCATACTTGTCCATATTTTACAAAAAATATCTAAAATAATGTTTTTAAAATTATTAAAAAATTTATTAAATATATTTTTACCCATGTTTTACTTTTTACAAAATTATTTAAAAAGAATTATATTGTCAATTTTAGAATGAAGATCTTTTGATAGTTTTTCAAAATTTTGACTGGATTGATTTTCAAATTTTATGTCTTGAATAAAATTTATTATAATTATGAACCCTATTATATTTTAATTTTCCATTATTATTTTTTAGTTCCCTTGAAAATAAATTTTCTACCGTAATAATTTGCAAATATTTTATGCTTTAAATAAGTGGTTTCAAATTGAAAAAGGTGTATTCTTCAAGAAATTTTCTAGTAATATTTGTATTATATATTTCTCTATATAAAAAAAATGATGCAGTATTATTCTGATGATATAATTTAATTATACCCTCCACCATATGTATTTGGATTCTTTATGATTAGTTAGTCTTAAGAAATTATTGAGATTCTATATCCTTGTTCTCTCAATACAGAAAATTATTGTTTTTAAGGGCATGTTGATTAAGTCGAATTATTTATTCATATATTTAATTATTTAGAATTATTAAATGATGAGTGGGGAATGGAACAGCATAAAACCTTGATTCATCATTCGGTCTAATGATACGAACTATATTGGGTATTTGGCCAAGTCCGTACAACGTTTTGCAATATGTCTTGGCTCGAGACCTCGATGGCATGTTTGAGATATCTAAAATTATGAAATCCATAATTATTAAATCAATTATTAATTTACTTATGATTATTTTATAATTTATGATATCTATGGATATGTTTCAATCCCATGTTATTATATATATGGAATTATTTGATTATTATTTATTTCGTATACATTACTCATTACTTATTAGAATATAATGTATATATACACTTATTTAGCATTTGATTTCATCTAATTATTATCTTTTATTTATCAAGGATTCTAGGAAGTGTACTATGATTCATATGTTAGGTTATACTATAGGGAATAATATTGTTCTCATGTAAAATACTATGCTGTATTTTATGCATAAAATTTTAAGCTGAAATTTAATTATGTATCTAGTTTTCCATGACTACTAAACTATTTAGTAAATTAGGTTGTAGTTCCCTGAATATAGTTTTAATTTAATTGATTAATCACTAGATCTATGTCACTAGGAACCGGGATGTTACAGTTGTTATTAGTGGAAGTTCTGTTGAATCCTTGGAATTATATTTTTGGAAACCAAGGATTAGGGAATATAGCCCCATGGATGACTTTGATTATAATTATTAGTATTGGATAATATCATAATGTTATAGTAAGGAATATATTATGTGTTTTCCTAAATATAAATCATTTCCTAGATACTACAAGTGGTCATGGTTTGGAATGTATTCATATATGGGTAATAACCATGAAAATATTTGGTTTGAGTATATCATGACCACAATTTAGGTGAACAATGAGTGTTCCCTTATAAGACACATGTTTCGACACATGTGGGGCTTATTCATGGGTTATGTTACCTTTTATTTGCAAAAAAATTTAAATTATTTGAAAATATATTTATGATTTGAGAATATTCCCAGAGAGAAAATGTATATGATTTTGAGTTAAGTTATGTATAAATTTTTCTATTTCTGTTATTTGTTTCACTATTGTTGAAATTTTACATTATGATCCATAATATTATGATATAATCCAGTTTATTAAATTATTTAGAAATGGTTCCTAGTGTAAATAATGGAGAACATATCAATTCCGAAAATCTATGTTGATATTTCCCTCGTGGGAAAGTTGATGAATATGGATCAGGAAAAAAATTGATATATATTGGTGGATCTAGCTCAAGTTTTGACAAACAACCCTATATTTATGTAATATCCTACTGATCCATAATGTGGTGTAAAAATTTTTGTCCACTTCATGCTTCGGAAACCTCTACAATTCATTGGGACTAAAAACCCATTTGAATTTTAGTAATGAATAAGTTCCTTAAAGATGATATTTCTCCCTTTGGGACGTAATGAATGGGAAAAGGTTTTCATGGATTTTTTTCATCTCTAAATGGATACAAATTAATAGTGAAATTGATTCATAACACTAATTATGACAATGAATAACAATCATGGAATAGAATGATTTTATGTAACATTCCTCAGATAAATATTTTCTTTATTAACAAAGTGACGATTTGGAGAAACAATTTTTTAGTCTGAGACAAAAGGAAGAAGAAAACATTTCTAATTATGAAGTTCACTTTACATGGTCATCATGGCTTACAGCAGGAAAAATACCCAATCAAAAGAGAATGATTGACCATTTCATTAATTAGAATAATCTAATTATTCTAAGGGTACTAAAATCCAAAAACATCACATCACATGAAGATATAATATCATGTGGTATCATGATAGTTAAATAATTATCTATTACTTATTTCTATAAAGTAATGTAAGAGAATAAGATGATGGTAGGGAATAAATGGATAGGTGGAATAATAGAAATGGGTAGTTTCAAACCTGAGATACTTTTAGAAATAAACATATTTTTACATGATTAAAAGATAAAGGAGTTTTATTCTAGTGTGGATAAAAGTGTCATTATAATTATAATTAGAAGGGAAAGTGAGAAGACATTATTGAATAATTTATTAACTATAAGGAATTTGGGCACTATTCCAACAAATTCCCCAAATGTTAATGAAAATTTCAATAAAATAACCTTAAGGGTTAAGGACTTGTTTATGAAATTATTGAAGCTTACAAGCAACGACCTAGTGGTGACATGAAAAGTAAAATTATCATCTACTCCATAATTAAAATTGATTTATAAAATTAATGTTCTTCTAAATATTTTATATATGATCATTTTTATATGGTTTATGAATCACTACATTAATTATTAGATAATTAATTTGTGATAAAACATCATAATAGTTGGATGACCTCATATCATGTATGTAACTTCTCTTCGATGAAATGTTATGGGAATGATCTTCCTGTTATATTTGATATTAGTCCTCTAGTTGAATTTGACGTAATTTTTGGGTTTTATTGACTCTCTCAGTATAAATACCATATTAATTTTAAGGGAAGGTAAGTTATAATTGATATTCTGAATATTCATTCAACCATCTATCAGTGTGAGGATGAACCTAAGCACCCAATTGAAATTACATTTATCATATGGTATTTTATTCCTATTCATGAGGAATATTTATCTAAAATATTTGGAGAGAAAATCAACATTAAAAATGTTCATATTATTCGATAATGTGATGATGTATTTTTCAGGGACATTACTAGTCCTCCCCTGAATCGTGAAGTTGATTTTTCAATTTAACACTTACATCGTTTTCTGTATGTTTTAAAGAATTTATATACAATGGAACTGGTCGAGTAATAATAATTAAATAATCATCACCCTAGTGATTCACTATGGGATTAACATGTTTTAGGAAGAAAAATAAGTAAATTCCTGTATGAATTTATTATAAATAACATAACAAAATCAATATTTAAAATAAGAATCCTCCACCTCACATTAAAGATATATTTGATCAATTTTGAGGATGAATATATTTTTCCATGATTGATATTTTAATTTAATATCGTCGGCTAAAGATAAAGAAGGAGGATATACCATATAAAACCATTGATATGAGGTATCATCATTTTGAATTTACTGTAATTAAATTTAAACGCAACATTTTCCTACAATCTAGATTATTTAATGATTATAGTATTTAGATATTACCTTTATTAGTTTTTGGAAGTAAATGTAGATTATGTTCTTATATATTCAATAAGAGAGTAAGATAATGAAGAACATTAGAAAATGGCAATTAAGACACGATGGAAAGATTAGTCGAATGATAAATTCACCACTTGTGAATTTTGGAATCAAAGAGTTCCTTTCAGGGGTTAGATAATATCTAGCTAGTGTATATTGGTGGATCTTTCAATGACAATAGTTATTGGGTAATTACCAAGACCAACTTCCAAAAAAATATATTTCATAGGTTTTCATAATACTATTGATTATTTCTGATAGATTTATCAAGACTATACAATCCACTCACCAAGATGACTTAGAATGGGGTTATGTTCTTATGGATGGTTGGATGAAAAAAGAGATTCAAATAACTCAGTAGAAGATTGGTCAGTGAACCCATTCATACACTACTGATTAGTATAGAAGGGTTTGTGATCATTAGTGATTCACCAAAGTAGGGAACCAGATGTATCCAATTGATTAATTAAATTTTTATTTCATATTAAACTCTCTAATTAAATATTCATGAGAAAAATAATCTTATTCATGATTTAGAGTTGGTAGTGGAATATTTTGCATTGATGATATTGAGGAATTACATATACGGTGAAAGGTGTAAAATATATAATGGTCATACAATAATTAAGTATATACTTACATAGAAGGAGTTGAATATGTAAATGACATGATGGTTGTAGTTTATCACTGATTATTATTTCATGATACATTACCTCACTAGGATGGTGAACAAGGTGGTTGATGCTGTAATTCAAAAAGAGAATTCCATTAGTCCATGGTGATGATTGAATGAGACCCAGTCATTTAGGATTCAAAAAATATTGATCATGAAGTATTGAGTAAAGGGGACAAAACTTTTATTTTTCAGATTAATGTTCAACTATCTATCCATGAAAGGATTAAAAAGGTTTAAACTGTCAATATAAAATTTAAAAAGATGGTGATAAGTGCTCATTAGGACAATATTGATCTTGTTGGAATAATAATGATTTGTAATCCATTATCTGTTCTATATATGGAGGATGTGAATAGGAACTCTTTGATGAAGCTCATAGTTCATCATTATTTAATCATCCTTGAAGTAAAAAATAGTATATAGATCTAAAAGATTATTTATTTTGGTAAAATATAAAAATAGATATTGAAGTGTATTTATTTTGGTTTATGTTATGATATTATGTTAAGGTTATCATACTGGAATTTATTAGTTTTCTATAACTATTACCTATAATATAATGGAAATGGGAAAAATCCTAATGGATTTTATAACTAGACTCGTCAAAACATCACAAGGGAAATTTTAAATTGGGTTGTACTCTATTTCCTAATAAAGTTATCACACCTCATTTCATTCATAGAATATTTATCTACTTTTAAACTTGATGGAATATAAAATATGGAACTAGTAAGGCTAAATGGAGTACCACATTCTATTTTATTTGATCGTGATCAGAGGTTTACATCAATGTTTTGGAAAATTCATCAGTGATATTTGGATACAATATTGAGTTCAAATACCGATTGTCATCCCTAGAAATATGGCCAGCCTGATATAAATAATAATACTCTTCAAGACATATTGAAAAAATTCTTTATTGTTTTTAAATGTGTTTTGGATGAACACCTTACTTTTTTAAAAAAATTCTGGGTGAATATATTTCTCTCAAAAATTCAAATGGCTCCTTATAAGTCCTTATATGAAAAAAGTATAGAACTCCAATTACATTGAATGAATTTATGGAATGAAATATATTGGGACCTAAGTCAGTTTAATAAATGAAATATAAGTTCAGATCTTTTCAAAGACACACAAAGGAAGCTTATATTCAAAAAACTTATGCTAACAATTGTCTATAACATCTATAGTTTAACATTCATTAAAAATTATTCTAATTAATATCTCCCTAAAAGAATATAGTAATATAAAAAATAAGTGAATTCTAAGAGCTATGTATATTGTCCCCATCAAAATTCATTATCATACGGGGATGGTATCTTATCGCTTTGCGCTTCTACCAAATATTTCTCAAGTTTTTAATGTGTTCAATGATTCACACATGAGGAAGTAAAAACCATATCATTAAATAGTTATAAACAAAAAACATGTTCCATTAAATTATGATATATCTTATGAGGAATAACTGATGGATATTTTGGATGTTGGGATAAAGTTCTCTGAAACAAGACCACTCACATAGTCAATGTTTTGTGGGGAAACTATAAATTGTAGTAACATATCTGGGAATATGGGGATTTGATGCGGATGAAGTATCCTCTATTTTTTTAATGGATTGGATTAATTTAAATTAACCAATTCATTTTAAGGGGGATATAATTTATCACCAGTATAATTTATGATAAATTTATTTGAAAATAAAATTAATATCTTTTTAGCCTATGATACACACAACTCCGAGTCTAAATAAACCGAACTATAATATACGATTATAACATAACTATTAAATTTCCTGTATGAATAGGAATAGTTTTTAAAAAAAAATTATTATGTATTTAGATAAATAGAATATACATTTAGTAATGTCCTTTTATGCTTGAAAATTTTACTTTTTCCTTAATTTGGTTTTCATATCTTTTTTGTGAGAAAGTAATATAATAATTTTTATATACTCTTAGAAATTGTATTTCCAAAAATTAAATTAATTTTTGAAATGAAATTATAAAAATTATCATCAATTTAATTTTTCATAATTTTCTAAAAAGATTAATTTATCGAGGAATTTTGAAATTAACTGATTTTAATTAAAAAATTTCTTTTCAATTATAGCATTTAAAAATAAAATTTAGAATTAAAATGACTTAAAAATTAATATAAGATAAATTATGTTTTTATTAATCATTTTCAGTTAATTGGAATCAATTTTTAATTTATTTTTGATATCAAATATATTTTATACTTAAGAAATCATTCTCATTGGATAACATCTTTTCATTGATTTTTTGGGATTAATTTGAAATTAAATTCGACCAATTATATGAATTTTATTTTATAAAATCTATTAGATATTTTTAATAATAATAATTAATATTTTTTATTAATTAAAATTTAAATTTTGGTCATAATGAATATTAAAAACTGTACAAATATGTTACCATCATTAAGGTTAAAGTAGGTTTACTTGGGAGTAAAAAAACATATCCCAGATAAAATCAGATAAAAAGTTTTATAAATTTTATTATATGGTAATATGTATACCTTATATCATATAATAGTTTTGAGTGATAAATTTTGGATGCATTTTTTGTGAATAAGATATAAATATATTTTTTTTTTCAAACATTCTATGTGTTTCCTCTCTTCCACTCATAAATGGACACCTCATATCCTCTCCTCTCCACACATCAATAGCCTCTTTGTTTAGCTAAAAACAATATGAATTCCTTATTCAATTCCATTACCAACACCCAAAGTCCATTATTTTATCTGATACCCATCATGGGATGACTTTTTATATAATCCTAAATAGGTTGTCTGATAAAGATATTTAGTTATTAACCATGCATTTTTCTTTATTTCAGATTACAGATACATAAAATATTATTAAGATATAATAAAATAATAAAACTATTATATAATATATACTATGATGTTATTATGTTAATTTAATTACATATATCCTTCTCATATTCTATAAAATGGGAAATGAAATTGTCGATTATGTGAACAGTGGACTACCACCTCACGAATCTATGTAATTTTTTATCTTTAATCATATATCATGACTAGATATAATAGTAGATTTAATATATAAATATATATGTCTGTTATTTATGAAATAATATTACTTTTTTAATTATAATATCACCTTATATTCTTAACATCCAATCTGTTAGAAGTGATAACGTCGCTCATGTGTACGTGTGGACAACCACCTCCATGAAGTGATGTGATATGTTTTTTTATTTTATTTTTACATGGATATTAATATGTACATATTAAATGAATATATGTGATATAGATTCTATAATAAGTTTTTTTATAAATTTTAATTACTATCTAACATTCTTTGGTTCCATCCATCAAAAAATTAAAACAACATTATTGTGTACGGCCTATAGTCTCCTTGAATGGTATAACTCATTTTTTCAATATATATAATTGATATATATATATATAAATATGTATATATAAAAAAAATTATGATATTTATATCATTATTAAAATTATTTATGTGATGGAACCATGATCATAGAATACATAAAAAAAACTGACATACCAAAACATACAATAAAAATGAAATAGTTATTACCCTGAAAATTAATTGTAATAAAGATTTTTTTTATAAATGGCTGATAAAATGTTATAAGTGAATCATATATGGTATAATACATAAAATTAGTTTTGTTGAATATATTTTTAATAAATCTATATTTATTATATAGGATTTTTGAACACACATGAAGAAAGTTGGCCCAAAGGTAAGATTTTATTTCACAATCTCATCATTCAGGATTGTTTATATTTAAATCTACACTGGGTGTATTTCATGATATTTATTTGTTAAACAGAATTTATTTATTTACTCTATGTTTATTTATATAAATTAATATATTTCCATTCATCTTTTTCTATTTATATACTCAAGATACTCAAATGGTGTTTTATGGAAATCTGACCTTATATTTTATACACAATCAAGTAACCTTTTCATTTATGTCGTTGTTTTCCATAAAATGACCAAAAAAAATTAACATTATCCCGTGATTTATTAGTGTCATTTTATAAATTTTTACCATATACATAATGGATTAAATTGAATATGCTTATAATTTTCATAAGTAGTTACTTTTTGAAATTTTCACAAAAGTATGAAAGGAATGTCTTTTTAACTAATATGACATGAAAAGAACTTACTACCTTCATAACTAAAAATTTCTATTAATATTACCATACAGGATTACAATGTTATTTTAAATGAATGTTTTTAATTTAATATTTTGTAAATATTTCTTACATTAAACAAGTGATTTCAATGTGAAAAGGGTATATTCCGCATGATATTTTCTATTAAAATATTTGATATTTTTTCATCTACGTCAAAATCCGTTATTGAAACTTATGTAGAGGGTTTATTCTAATGATTAAATTAAACATATTTCTATATAATATTTATGACCATTTTGATTGGGGGAAGTATTGTTATTCATTACGCTAGTTCATTTAATATAAAAAAATTCGATTTTTAAGGCATGTTTCCTATGTGTTAAACATTATACATGTATTGAATTCATTGAAATAATTAAGTAATGGGTCTGGACTAGAATTAAATATCCCCTATATGCATCATTTGGTATCATGAGACATACTATATTGGGTATTTCTCCACAAACATACTCATTTATGTAATATGTATTGGAATGAATCCTTGAAGGTATGTTTATGATGTATGACATTATGTATTCCTACGTTATGAAATTTGTTATTGATATCCATGAGATTATTTGATTAGTTATTAAATCCATGAATAATTTTAAATATTTTATGATTATTTATATGATATTATTTGATTATCCTTTATTTCATCCATATTATTTATGTCTTGCTATGTTCTATTTTATGCATACCCTAAATGATCATCAAAGTTCACCACTTTCTAATGTTTCCATTCCCCAGGATTCCAGTAAGTGTATTAATATTAACATGTTAGTATATTTTAAAGACAAAATTTTTTCCCCCATGTAATGTATTGTACTTTATTTTAATTATTCAAATGTAATGTTTAATTCAAGCAGGTCTCTTGTCTTTCAATACTATTAAATAATTCAATCTTTTAGTATGCAATTATTTGAATCTATTGCCAATGTAATAAAGTAACAACCAACTCTAGGATACTTGGGTAGGGTTCTTAAAACCTAGGGGTTTCCATTAATTTTTATAATCCTATTTTAATATCATTCTAACTTATTTACTTTTTATTAATGTAATAATAAAATAGTGTGGGAAAACGATGGAGATATAGGGAATGTCACAGTTCACGATGGTCTAAAAAATGAAGGCCCAAAGACTTATCCTATATAATGCATTTACAATCCAAAAAAGGTGTCTAAAATAAAAATAATCAACGAGAAATTCATGTGAATGATTGAATATTGAAAGATAGTATTCAACTTCCCCCCACCCCAAAGAGGTTTATTTGAAGTGTGAATTTACTCCATAAATGTTTACAAACTGTTAAATATTGTAAGTGATGGACTAGTGAGTTTTATTTGGTGATGAAGGATACATAAATACTATGGATTATCCAAATTCCAAAATTAAATTAATAATCTGTTAGCCTTAAAAATAGAAATCCCCATCAGGACTATAGATCTGATAATAGTTGAAGGAGTTAGTGGGGAATTCCCAAGTCATATTTTTATCATGACCAATGATTAATCTAAAATTTATATGAATTTAAATGTTGTGATCCATGGAATTAAATCAAACTATATAGACAATATAAAAATATCATAATCAAATAACAATACCATCACATGTTATTTATAGTTAATATAAGTAATTAAATAATTACCATCTAAGAAAATACTTCTTCGTTGATTTATTTGAAAACATATTTACATTGTACTGTAAGTGTGTTATAGAAATAAAGAATAGATTCCCTTAAGAGGCGATCCACACATACTTTTGAAACCTCCTAATGTCACTATTGAAATATTAGGTGATATCACCACAGATCCCAAGTCTTACATTGTTCATGTTTGATCACCCTTAGAATCACATCATGGAAGGGTTCTCTTTCATCTCTATTCACATAAAAGTGGTTGATGAGTAAGATAACGTTCTATTCTTGAGAGAATTATTATAGAGGGAGCAATTTATAGACTTGCGATGATTATTTATAGATATCAACATGCATAAAAACTGGGTTGGATCTCTTATGAAGATAATAAAACTGGGTTTATATAACACTAGGGTTAACAAATAATAATTAAAAATGGTCCATTATGGTTGTCATAATCCCAATGAATCCAACTATCAATAATAATAATAATTATATTATTATTATTTCTTGACATGCACTAAACTCATGATTTTAATTAAATATTATTATTTCAAATAATATTCAATATATACTATTTATCAACGGAACATCCGCCATGGTCCACCATTCCTCCACAATATTTTTAAGACCATGAATAATGACTATTTATTTTTTAAATAAATAAAATTCTATTATTCAATAATAAATAAATAAATATTATATTCAAAAAATAGAAAGTAAGTATTTACTAAATATTCTACCGACATAATATTTTATCGAATAACTGATGATAGAATATATGTGAGAAAGAAAACAAGAATAATTATTAAACCATGTGAAAAATTAATATTTATTCAACTTGATAAATAATAATATCATTTAGCTGAGATTTTGGATACACCTAGTGTGTGATCTTGTAGGCCACCTTCTGTTTGTAATTAAGTGAAGAAACCTAATGTATAAAGTTAGCATCTCATAACATGCCTAGGAACCCATAAAGAAATAATCTAATATCATAACAACAAAAAACCACATATAGATTATTACTTTATAGTGTATTATATTTATTGTGATATCTCTAATCAAGAAGGTTTCATGTTTCATCCATCAACCTTTGTGTTCATTTTAACTTTTTTTAATTATCAGAAATTGAACATGCCAATATAATACCTTGGCCATGGATTTATTTAGGCTATATCATTTCCATCTAAGAGCTTGTCTTATTAACAGATGGAAACGAACACAAGGTAAAAAATCCTTTCTCACATTATTTAGTAATGAAATATTACTCATGACACACCCCATGTATCCTACCTCACCTATAACATATATCGTCATGGTTTTCATCAATACATCAAAGTACATGAATTATAATACTTGATAATAATAAAATTAAAGTATAAAGATAAATACACACATCCAGAGATAGATACATTTTATGAAAAATTTAAATGTGGATTTCCAACTGGCTGGTCTCATTCTAATAATATCATACAATAGAAATTTCCTTGGGTATACACAAGGAGAAGGTGAATCAATGTCCTATGAGTATCCACCTAGGATGTAAGATCCCAACCTTTTCTAGATTCTCATTTGGTGCATTTTTAGCTATTTTTTTATGATTTTATGTACCTTTAGCTGGGATCAGTGGCTTGGGGTGTGTTTGGGTGATTTTTTATGGAAACGTAAAGGAGAGTGGCTTGCATGCAGTTTGCACACGGTTTGGAAAACTATGCAAAAAAATTGTGCCAAACATATGAAACTGGACAGAGAGTTCCACATATTTTGTGCACAATATGATAATCCGAGTGACCAAACCATGCCTACTATGCAAAATTGGATAGAGGGGTATGCGCGGTTGGTGCATCGTTTTCCAAACAGTACATCTGCCCCAGAAACCGTTTGTACGGGATTTTAATTCGGAAAATCCTTTTTAAAACCACCCAAACCCCTGGGACGTCAATATTTTCATTTTTTCTTATGTCTTGAAGAATTATAGGTGTTTCCAAAGTCTTATAAAGAGATTCCATGGTGATCTGAACACTGTTTTTGGAGATTGAAAGCCCAGATTGAAGATCTGCTCTCATCCTAGTAAGTGTATTTCATCCCATTGCATCTACAATTCATTCCTCTATCATTCCATGATGTTTTAAAGTGTTATATTCACCATTTCCATATATCTACACCTATTAGTTGAAATCTAGATCTAGTAATGTGGATCTAGATCTAGTTTTAGAAGATCCTGATGCCTTTGATCTTAATTTTGGGTTTAGGAATTTTGATCTAGAGCATGATCAATGATGTTGTGCCGCTTGCAATTTGGTGATTTCTGTTGGTCTAACTTCTATCAAGGAACTGAGGTAGGTGGTCCAAATTGAACTCACATAGTCATTATTTATGATATATTTACGAGTTTATGAATTTTCTTGATTCACTTGATAAATGATTTCGTAAATTGGAGTTATTAGTAAAGTGGAATTGAAGTGTGTTTACCTTGGTGATTTATTGATAATAGAATCACAGAACAAAAAAATGTGTGGTTCCCCAAATTATTTTATATTTTAGAAATTTAATTATGGGTGGTGATTTTGTGTTTCAGTTATTTATTTTATTGTATAAAGATAATTAATTGTAGGGAATTAATAATGGAATAATTTTTTGTCTATGAAAGATGAATAACTGTTAGAATTAAATATCTTCCATGATGTGATCAAAGATAATTAATTTTCAGAATTAATTATGACTTTTTGGGTTTTGATTTGAATAATTATTTGTGAAGAATTATTTAAGGAAAGAGAATTGGGTTTATTTGTTAATTAATTGATGAATTAACTAATGGGATATATGCTTAGATAATTGTAGAATTAACTAATGGTCTTTGATGTTTTTAACTAATAATTTGATTAGTAAAGGAGTAATGTGAAAGATTCTTATGACATAATGAATGATTAAATGGATGATATTATGTGGTTCTAGGCATGGAAAACTAGACCAATTTGAAGTTGGGAATTGGACAAAGCGTTCCTCCCCAATAGTTATCCAAGAATCATATTGTGTGGTGTTATGCATGTCCCCTACACCAAATGAGAAAAAAAAAACCGATATCCATGATGACCTACACTCAACAATATTTGGGGTGCTATGCATGGAAAACTACACCCAATGAATGATAACAATGAATGTTGTTTCAGATGAGATTTGGGGTGCTAGGCATGAAAACCTACACTAAATGAACAATAATAATCAATGATGATTGAAATGGGAAACATGAATTGAATTATCCTAATGTGATAAATAAAGATTAAATGACAATATTACATCTTTTTAAATTATGAAATGTTTTTAAAGATTCATTAATATGCATGCAATATATTTTGACTAGACATGTTTTAGACATCGTTGGTGCTGGCCTACTGAGTTGTACTAACACCCTATTCAGGCTGCATGGTCACCACTAGAGTAGACATTTTTGTTGCGTGACAGGATAATGGAAAGGCCCTGGGATAGGTTGCAGTTTTGTTTTATAGAATGGGAGAGGAACCATACATGGTTTGGGACCCATTTTGGTGTCATTGTGTCTTACGTTGAGTTTCATTATAAACACTTGTCATTTTCATTATCATAGAATGATTTAACTTCTAGTTGAGTATTTTATTTTCTATTTTGGTCATCATATGACATGGATTTTTTCTAGTTTTATATATATGCTTATACAATTAGTTATTTTTCTTCCACTGGTGTTCTAATATGATAAAATAGAGTATAGTCTCCCCATAACTGACTTACCATACCCTCATTTCTTGTCATCACCATTTTTAATATAATGTGGCGTTATTGAGGGCATGTGGCCAATCGGCTTCGAGCACCATTCAGTGGATCCCAGGTTGGGATGTCATGAAGTGGTATCAGTGGAGTTCTCATTTCTTTCTTCTTCATTTGTCTTACTATTTTGGGAAATCTAAACAAGAGACTAAGAAGAGTCAAGACTTCGTAACAAGCTTGTGTGTGGGTGTTTAAAACTCATGTATGGGGGAAAATCTAAGTACTTGTGGTGGATTGTTGTGATTGTGGTTTTTTGTTATAGTTGAATATTATTTCACCATGGGAGACGCACTTGTGGTGTGACGTGATATTTGTTTTGAAAATTGTTTAATTTCCATTTGTGGCTTAAAGGGGCATGAAATTTTATTATGCATGAATCATTATAGGCACTCAGGTTTGTTATCCCATGCATCATTCTAGGCACTCATAGAAAAATGGGTTATTGAATGTTGTTAAACATAAACAATTTTTACTTGGTGTGAGATTTAAACAATGATGAAAATGAGAATAAATGGATTTCTAATGAGAACCTTGATTGTTGAATTTAATATGAGAAATTATTTAATTTTTGAAATAATTAATTTGAGATAATGTGATTAATTAATGATAATAAATATACCCTTGTTATCCAAGACTTCAGAGTGGGATGGTTAAGGGTAATGATAAGGCTTCAGTGTTGGACGTGTGGTAAGAAAAATGGGGGGAAAGACTTGTGGAAACATGTTGTGTTAGATTCTCATCTAATGTAAATGTTATAAGGTTGCGCTATGAGAATTAATACGTGCATTTGGATTTGTAGGAGCATTCTTCCACAATGCTTGTTGGGGGAGAGACTGAGGGGTATGGCTCAATATGAACTTCCAAATACAGTGCTTTAGGAACAATTAGTACAAAATGAAGAAGAAGGAGAATAGTTATGAGACAACATTTCTCATTTGATGAAATTCATGGAGTGAGACCCATGGTAGGTTCAATAAAGCCTGTTTGAGATGACAAGGGTGTTTCAGCTACAGCACCCTCATACTTTTACTGATGAGGGTGTATCTGGTGAAAATGAATTATGGATTGAATCCATAGAGAAAATACTTGACCATTTCAAGACTCCATATTAGTTGAGGGTCAAGCTGGTTGCTTATATGTTGTGGGTTCAGCAAAATGCTGGGGGACATTTAGGTATGATCTAGATAGATAGATGATATGTTATGGAAGGAATTTTTGGGGATGTTCTTAGAACACTTTAATCCAAACAAGCTAAGAAAAGGTAAGGCTTCAATTTTTTTGAATCTGACAAAATGAAACATGTCCATAATCAAGTATTCTAAACATTTCACAGATTTATAGTGTTTTGCTTAAACTTTGGGGATAGATGATGACTCTTTGGAAAAATGATTCAGGATGGACTTAAGTGTGAAATTAATTCCATAGTGAATATCTTTTGGCTGAATAAATTTGTAGAAGTGGTGAATCAGGATCCCATTTCAAAGGGGAACCTGATAGAGGATTCTAGTACTAGACATGTAGCTAGATGATCTGGGAGTGTTCCTTCCAAGAGAAGGAAGCACCATCACGATAATCTTATTCAGGAAAGTGTAAATCAAGGTAGACAACAAGGAGGTAGAGTTACACTGAATCATTCTTATGTTCTTTTCCACCAGGGTGATAGGCAGATAAATTATTGTGCAAATTGTCCTCGACAACCATTGGAGTTCTGGTGTTCTGGCAAGATGGGACATCTACAAAGCTTCTGTGGGAAGCAGTGGCATGCTGGTGCTGAGGGAATAACTGCTTAGTGTCAGTTTGCGGGAAGGGGGAATTTTACACCACACAGCTCTAAAAATTGGAGTTCTACTAGAAGAGGAGGTAGAGGAAGTATTCATGATTCTTCAGGGTATGAGAGTCTATATCAGCGGAGTAGTGCTACTATGGGGAGTCAAACGACACCACATGGAAGAGGGGCGGGACAGTTACATGCAGTGTAGCTGACACTTGGGGAGAGTGAGTCCAGTAAATCAATATTTATAGTTAATATTCTATATTCTTCAACATTAACTACTACCTTGTTTGATATAGGTGCATCTCATTTCTTTATATCTACAAATCTTTTTAATGTCTTGAGCCTAGATTTGGATTCTGTAAGAGGGGTGATGGATGTTGATACAATGTTGGGAATATGGACTAGGGATATCTATTTATGCATGGTATGTTCTCTATATATCTGAGAGTAATGTTTCCTTTGGGATATCTATGAACTTGATATAATAGGATTTGATATGATTATGGTAATGGACTCGCTAGTCGCATATCAAGATCACATAGGTTTTTACCGCAAGAGAGTGACCATTGTATTTCATGAGGTTGCCAATATGTCCTTCGTGAAGAATGGAATATTCATGCAGGATGGTCTGGGATAATTACTCAGCAATTGGGAGAGCTCACGGCCCAAGTTGCAAGAATTTTTCTAAATTATGGGATTGGTAGGAAAGATGAACTTCCACCTGTAGTAAAACAGTTTCAGGATGTCTTTCCTGGACACATTTTGGGGTAGCCACCTGAGAGAGATGTGGAATTCACTATTGAGGTCATGTTGGGGGTTGAGAAAGTATCTATTCTTGTAAAGACCTTTAAATTTCAAGGAAAATTCTTTCTTAAATTATTTGGGATTTTACGAGTACGCAGTTTTGGACGGCACCTAATTCCAAGGCCCGGTGTGCCCGGAATCAATTTCCAATGTTTAGCTCGGGTACGTTCAGTGAACGAACGAGCGAGTTCTTCTATCATTAGAACCAGTGCTCGTAATTGAAATCTGAGGGCACCGATGAAACCGCAACACCAGTAATTTCTTAAGGAGACCTTTACTGCAGTTGCGTTTTCATGGGAGGAGGAGTTAAAAATTGAGGATTAATAAAGAATTGAATAAAAATTTTGGAATTTTTTTATTCGTTATCGAAGTGGTTATATCCTATATAGGGTAGTTGGGGGGACACACAAGCCCCTAACTACCCATGTGAGGATATTTTTGAGGTAGGGCCCACACGAGCCCCACCCCTTCACATTCCTTAAAACTCCTCTAACCCCTCTTAAATTTTGTAACTCATATTAACTTGTGAAACTTATCCTCTTCCTCTAATCTCTCTCTCCCTCATTAATCTTGGCAACATATTAGTTAATTAATTAGAAAACTCATGGTTTAATTAATTAAGTGAAATAGATTTTTGAATTTTGTAATTTGAAATGCATGGCATGGATTAATAAAATAAGGAGAAGCCTTATTTTATTTTTTTGGTGGGCTTGTTGTGTTGAGAGAAAGGGAAGAGAGCTCTTTAGACTTGAAGAACTTCATCTCCTATGTTGAAGAATTCCAAGACTCCGACGAAGAACATCAAATCGGTGATCCCAGATTCTTCTTTATTTTACTCCTCCGCGGTGAGGGAGGAAACAACGATACAGGAATTTGCAAACGACCTCACGTTTTGTTTTCTTCTCTCCGTGATAAAAAGAGGAGACACCGCTTCCTCCTCCAATGCTCTCCGTCGACGTCTACGAAACCTCACAACGTGACGCCATAAACCGTGATTCTGACGTTAATCATCATTTGTTGAGGTAGTGGTTAAGTTCAATTTTAATGAATTAAAATTGTGCTTTGTTTTTTTGTTGAAATATCTCATTTATATTGACCGCTTGTTATCGTCCTAACGGGAGGAGATCAGACCGCACAAACACGGTCGATCCTCCACCCATTTTTTGTGTTGATCATTGTTAATGTTGTGGCTAAGGCGGCGCGATGCCATTACATAGCGTGGGAACGAAGGGGACCACGACCGAAGTGGGCTGCAATAGAGGGGTGCGGCGCCGTCGCGCTGTGCCGGTGAGGCTATTGCCAGAAGCGGGCCACGACCAAGGCGGACCGCGGTGGAGGGGCGCGGCGCCGTCGCGCTGTGCCGGTCGGATAAGTGCAGCGGCCTAAGGCCGCCACGGTATTAAAAGGTGCGGTCGGCAGAGCCGTCCGCCTGCACCGCCTGGAGGCGGGACCCGAGGGCATCCCGCGGTTACACCAAGTCCAGTCATTACGGCCAGCCATTACGGAAACAAGGGGGTGGTGCCCCCCTTTGCGCCTCGCTCGGCCAGCGCCGAGCCGCGGCTGGCTTCTGAGCGGGGCCGCTAGCCGTACGGGCTAGGCCGGCCGCACCCCTCTGGGCCGGGCCGTGACCAATCGGGCCGGTCCTGGACCCGGGTCGGGTCGACCCAGTTCGGGCCGACACAAGGGGGTATTGGGCCGGGTCAGACCGGGCCCAGACCCCCTATTTTCGGACCAGGTTCGTTCAAATGCCCATATCATGGGCTGCGAACCTCCGATCGACGCACAGTCAGTTTCGTAGGGATCCTTGGATCGAGAAAGTCATTTAGGTAAATTACACTCGAGGTTTCCGCAATGTTTGGGTATGGCCGGGTTGGTTCGAACCTGAAACCAACTGGGCCCTTGGAGTGGAAATGCTCACAACATAAGGACCGGATGTCCAATTAACGTACCATCAATTACGTTGAATTCCTCTTAGTGAGATGGTTTTTTTTGTTTAATCCACTTGAGGTTTGGACATAGCTGGAGTACGGTCGGGTTGGTTTTAACTTAAAACCAATAGGGCCCCTCTAACGGAAAAGCCATTATCTCTCAGACTGGGTATCTGATTGACGTGTCATCTATCGCGTTGAGTTCCTTTTTATGAGATGGAACTTCAGGATACATCAACTTTGTAAAACGTTCAAGTTGATGTATCGATTCCCTTGGCTCGTTGAGCGGACCCTCCCGGAATCAAGCCTGCTGTGTGCGGGAACCCAAGAGCTGGCTATGACTGCGACGATGATGACAACTGTACTTGGATCCTCCGTGGGTTCTTTAGCGAGGACGACTGTACTTGGATCCTATGTGTGTTCGGCAGCGATGGTTAGTGTAATAGGATCCTACGAGGGTTCAATATTGATGACTTCTGTACTTGGATCCTACGTGGGTTCGACATGGGAGATGATTCAAAGGCTACAACTAATCATCTCCACCCCTCTTCATGGGTAGTATACCTGTGTGAGCTGAGTCATGACATTCAATCATTATCTTCAATATGATTGTCTTTATTTCCTGTGTGTACTGGGTTGTTCTTTCCTATGTGGATTGGGTAGTACTTGGGCTCATGAGTTGGAGCCGAAATGGAATTGATTACTTAGTTATATGTATGGGCATATACCTAAGTAGAGTTGGTTGATACTTTGTATTTGTATATTTTTTTGTGGTTTATCCTTTGTGGATTCTGGGAGACCTTCGGGGGTCTCGAGGTCCCTACTGAGTGTTGTATACTCACCCCTGCATGGGCTATTCCCGTACTACATTGTGTTGGTTGCAGACGACGGACAGCGCTGATCATGGTTGAGGCATGAGGAGCAGGACGGTATCCGGAGGTGGACTATCAGGCGGGACGTACACGGAGTGGACGACCGGACCTGAGGTGATGAGGAGACCATATGTACCCACCCTTCATGTGGGATAGCTAGAGGATGACTCTGTGGTTGGTGATTTACTTTACTTCTTTTGTACATTCGTTTCAGTTGTACAGTACTTTATGTTCGGTTTGTATACTGGCACATTTACTTTCCATCACTAAATTTTTTACTCAGTTTACTTATTCTTTACTTCATCTTGTGTGCTCTGTGGTATTAGTTTTCATATATAAATGCAATGCCTTCCCTTTTATCTGGATTTACACCTTTTGTGCTAGTCGTCAGCCCCTGACCTATGGAAGGCGGGCTTGGGGTAGTCACGAAATCGGCCTCGAGGACGGGTCGTGAAAAATTGGTATTAGAGGATTTGGTTCTACCGCATAACTTAGGACTCTGATAATTTCTTTCTGTGAAGAAATATTGTTAAGCATATTGAGTGTGGTTATCAGTCCAAGGAGTTTAGTTTTGGTGCGGCGGCCGGCGTACACATACACTAGGACCCTGACTTCTGATTTCCGACTCAGTGCACGAAAACATTGATTGCATGTGTGTTTCAAAAAATTTCACTGGGATTACTTTGTGTTAGCTCACCAGGTATACTGTATTAACCGTGGTGAACCTGTTTCATTTCAGGATGGGCCCACGATGGTATCTAGTTAGGTTTCCGAGCTTTGTGAGAGATGGAAGCCCACCGAGCAACGAGGCCTCGGGGCAGGGCCCCATTACAGCGGAGGCACCGCCGGGACCTCTACCCGCCGAGCCAGCGATTCCACCAGCCCCAGCAGGTGAGAGTGAACGTCGCCTGAGTACACTACATGAGTTTCAGCGTCAGAGGCCTCCTAGGTTCCGTGGAGAGACGGACCCTTCGGTAGCTGAGGATTGGCTGGAGGCAGTTGTCCGAGTCATCATATTAGTAAGGACATCTTCTGACCTCATGGTGATCCTTGCGGTGAGTCTCTTGCACGCAACAGTAGGTAGATGGTGGAGCCTAATTCTCTAGGTGCATGATGAGTCATCTCTAATTTGGATGGATTTCGAGAGCCTCTTCCCCTCAGATTTCATTCATGTGACCCTCCTTTCTTTGCGCATCTAAGAGTTACTACAACTGCGGCCAGGTAGCATGACAGTAGCCCAGTACTCGGCAAGATTTACCAATCTCTCACGCTACTCCACGAATATGGTACGATACCCATTCTTCCAGGCCCGGACCTTTGATCAGGGACTGAGGCATGAGATCAGGGCTTCAAGGATCTCCCTCAGCATTCCAACGTAGGCAAGAGTACTGGAGCGAGCCCTTCTTGTGGAGAGCTTTGTTGCTGAACCTACACCAGCATTGATACCTACTGCGGGGCGACACGTAGCGGAGCCTTCTGTATCCGGTAGTAGACAGATGTTTCATAGGTCCAAGCAGACCAGACCATCAGGTGGGAGACTTCAGGATACTGGTTCGGAGGTATGGGGCACACGCAGCAGAGCCAGTCATACAAGAGGTAGGCAGTGCTATGCATGCAGCGGGTAGGGCCACAAGGCTCGTGACTTCTCGACCCGCGATGCAGAGGAGCAACATATGGTTGAGGGACCACCCAAGAAGAGGCAGAGGTTTGACCGTGGTGGTCTGCAAGGAGCAGGCGGATGAGGTAGAGGAGCTGGCCAAGCAGCAGGCGGTGGACGACACTTCAGGGATCTACCACCACCACCACCACCAGGAGGTCCACCCCGACCACATGGAGCTCGCGGACAGAGGTAGGCTTAGCTTTAGGCAGAGGAGGTTTACGACCACGGTGCAGTTTAGATGATTCAAGGTAATATCTGTGTCTACTCCACACTTGTTGCAGTTCTTATAGACACAAGAGCGAGTCATTCTTTCATTGTCGCTGCCTTTGTTCGGAGCTTGGAGATTCTGACGGAGCCGTTGGCTCGATCCTTATGGCTAGAGACTCCTACGGGAGCAGACATGACGATTACGCACTGGTTTCGGCAGTGTTATCTTACTCTAGGAGGTGAGAGCTTTGGCTGGGATCTTCTTTTTGCGGCGTCGAGGCTTTACGACGTCATCTTAGGCATGGATTGGTTATCTACGGTCCATTCTCAGGTCAACTGTATTAGGCGCAAGGTGCGGTGTGTCTGCACCTATGGGAGTAATTTCACCTTCACAAGCGAGAAGGGAGCCTTTGCAGCATAAGATGGACTCACATAGAGGAGAGGACAACCGATCAGCCATCAGTTGGCTAGTCTCATCCTAGGAGGAGTTGATGCGCGGAGTCCGAGTTTTGTTGTCGTGGTGGATCAGTATGTGGAAGATTTTCCTGACGACGTTCCAGGACTACCTCCTCGCAGAGATGTAGACTTCTATACTGACCTGTACCCTAGGAAAACCCTGATATCTACACCAGCATATCGGATGGCTCCCGCTGAGCTTTGTGAGCTGCGGGTACAGCTGGAGGAATTGCAGGGCAAGGGATTCATCTGATCCAGTTTTTCACCCTGGGCTTCCCCGATTTTGTTCCCCAAAAAGGTGGACGACAGCTTGCGACTATGTTTCAACTACCGTCGCTTGAACCAGGTGACCGTGAAGAACAAGTATCAACTTCTGAGGATTGATGACCTCTTCGATCAGCTCAATGGAGCATGATGGTTCTCGAAGATAGACCTCAGGTCAGGCTATCATCTGCTTAGAGTTCAAGATGAGGATGTGCAGAAGATGGCCTTCAGGTGTCGTTATGGCCAATATAAGTTCGTGGTTATGCCTTTTGGCATAACTAATTCTCCAGAAGTGTTCATGATTATCATTAACAGAATCTTTCAGCCTTACCTCGATCGATTTGTCAAAGTCTTCATCGAAGACATGCTGATTTACTCAACAACTGAGGAGGAGCATTCCTACCACTTGCGGGTTGTACTGGATACACTCTGAGAGAACCGGATTTATCGTAAGCTCTCGAAGTGTCAGTTCTAGATGCAAGATGTCCACTTCTTGGGGCACGTCATTTCTGAGGTGGGGGTTGCGGTGGATCCTATGAAGATCGAGGAAGTAATAGATTGGGAGCCACCTAGGAGCATGACGGAGGTGCAGAGTTTCCTAGGTCTGGCTGGGTACAATCGTAGATTTGTGCCAGACTTCTCCAGAGTTACAGCACCGCTTTCAGCATTGATGAAAAAAGGGAAACCCTTCATGTGGTCAGATAGATGTCCGCAATGCTTCCAAAAACTAAGATAGAGATTGACCAGTGCACCCATATTGAGGGAACCGGAGGAGGGCTTAGGGAACGTAGTTTACTGCGATGCATCAGGGACCGGACTCGGGTTTGTCCTGATGCAGGAGTGGGCAGTGATCTCTTATGGTTCATGACATCTGACGTAGCATGATCAGAACTACGCTACCCATGACCTAGAGTTAGCAGTAGTTTTATTCACCTTGAAGATGTGGCGGCACTATCTGATGGGCCATCGCTTTACAGTCTACTCTGACCACTAGAGTCTCAGGTAAATCTTTCAGTAGAAGGACCATAACCTGAGATAGTGGTTTTGGCTCGAGTTCCTCCAGGACTATGACATTGAGATAGTCTATACTCGTGGGAAGGGGAACGTAGTAGCTGATGCTCTCAGTAGGAGGTCGGGCATTCAACTACTTGGAGAGGCGACAGAGTAGTGAGCCCCTTTTCAAATATCCTTCACGGATAGAGATGGGGAAGCCTTTCTACAGTCGCTCACATTTACTCCTCCACTACTTAAGCGGGTCAGGGAGGCACATCGTGGGGATGTTGACTGTGAGGTGCAACGTGCTCAGATATCCTCAGGGCTGGCACCCGATGGATTTTCTGAAGGCGGGGAGCACGTCATCCTCTTTAGGGGACGTACCATGGAACCAGTTGCATTACAGGAGGAGTTGTTAAGTGAGTTTCACACTTCCCCATTGGCACTACATCCAGGTGTAGAGAAGATGCACTAGGATCTCAGACGAGAGCACTGGTGGTCGGGTATGAAGAAGGCTGTGGCAGAGTTCGTTTCTCGATGCCTCACCTGCTGGTAGGTGAAGGCAGAGCACCAAGTTCCAGCAGGTTTTGTGTAGTCATTAGAGGTCCCGGAGTGGAAGTGGGATGAGATATCTATGGATTTCATGAAGGGACTTCCACATACTTCCAGAGGACATGAATCCACCTGGGTGATCGTGGACCGACTCACAACGTCGGCCCACTTTTTACCTATTAGAGAGCATGGCTCAGTGGAGATCTTGGGACGCCTTTACATTTAGGAGATAATATGGTTTCATGGTGTGCCATCGTCTATCATCTCCGATCGAGACGCTCACTTTACTTCCTAGCTTTGGAAGGGGTTGCAGGAGGAATTTGGGACGCAGTTATGTCTAAGCACTGCCTTTCACCCTCAGACGGATGGCCAGACGGAGAGGTCCATTCAGACTCTCGAGGACATGCTCCATGCATGTGTCCTCGACTTAGTTCGCAGCTAGGAGGATCACCTACCTTTAGTGGAGTTTGCATACAACAACAGCTACCACTCCACCGTCAGGATGGAACCTTATGAGGCATTGTACGACCGACCATGCAGATCACCTCTGTGCTGGATAGGCCCTGGGGAGTCAGCACTCGTAGAACCAGAGATGGTCCAGGATATGATAGAGAAGCTGCAGATCATCCAGGAGCGGATGAGGACTGCACAGAGCTGACATAAGTCCTATTCTGATAGGAGGTGGATACCACTAGATTTTGAGGATGGTGACCATGTTTTCTTATGGGTCTCACCTCGACGTGGATTACGGAGATTTGGTCGGGGCGGCATGTTATCTCAGCGCTTCATCAGACCATTCCAGGTTCTTAGAAGGATATATGAGGTGTCTTATTTCCTAGATCTTCCACCTCAGTTGTACTGGGTTCATGGAATCTTCCATGTATCTCAGCTGAGGAGATACGTGCAGGACCCGATGCATATCATTGACCACGAGGAGCGGGACATCGACGACGGGGCAGATTTTGCGGTGGTCCCGGTGGATATTGATGATAGACATGAGCGGGTCCTTCGTGGATGGTCTATTCCTCTAGTGCGCATCAGGTGGCACCACGGGAACCTCCAGGAGAGCACATGGGAGCCTGGAGGCTCAGATTCCTGCACAGTACCCTCATTTGTTTCCCTAGATTATGATGTAGCTTTATGGGGACGTAAAGCCCTAAGGTGGGAGTAATGTAAAGACCCCTAAAATTCAAGGAAATTTTTTTCTTAAATTTCTTTGGATTTTATGAGTACGCAGTTTCTGATGGAACCTAATTCTGAGGCCTGGTGTGCCCGGAATCTATTTACGAAGTTTAGCTCAGGTACGTTCAGTGAACGAATGAGCTGGTTTTTCTATCTTTTGAACCGGTGCTCGGAATTGAAATACGAGGGCACCAATGAAACCGCAGTTCCGGTAATTGCTTAAGGAGACCTTTACCATGGTTGTGTTCTCATGGGAGGAGGAGTTCAAAATTGTTGATTGATAAAGAATTGAATAAATATTGTGGAACAATTTTTATTTTTTATCCAAGTGGTTATGTCCTACATGGGGTAGTTGGGGTGGGACCCACAATCCCATAACTACCCATGTGAGGATATTTGTGAGGTGGGGCCCACACGAGCCCCACCCCTTCACATTCCTTAAAACACCTGTAACCCCTCTTAAATTTTGTAACTCATCTTAACTAGTGAAACCTATCCTCTTCCTCTCCTCTCTCTCCATCATTAATCTTGCCAACATATCACTTAATTAATTAGAAAAATCATGGTTTAATTAATTAAGTGAAATGGATTTTTGAATTTTTTAATTTGAAATGCATGGCATTGATTAATAAATAAAGGATAAGCCTTATTTTATTTTTTTGGTGGGATTTTTGTGTTGAGTGAAAGGGAAGAGAGCTCTTGAGACTTGAATTACTTCATCTCCTTTGTTGAAGAACACCAAGACTCTGACGAAGAACATCGACTCGGTGACCCTGGATTCTTATTCCTTTTTCTCCTCTGTGGAGAGGAAGGAAACAATGATGCGGGAATTCACCAAAGACGTGACGCTTTGTTTTCTTCCCTCCGTGATAAAAAGAGGAGATGCCACTTCCTCCTCGGACGCTCTCTGTCGACGTCTACGAAACCTCACCATGTGACATCGTCAACTGAGATGCCGATGTTCATCATCGATTGTTGAGGTAGGGGTTAAGTTCAATTTTTATGAATTAAAATTGTGGTTTGTTTTGACGTTGAACAATCTCGTTTATTTTGACTGCTTGTTATCGTCATAATGGGAGGAGATCGGACCACACAAACATGGCAGATCCTCCTCCCCTTTTTCGTGTTGACCATCGTTAATGTTGTTGAGAAGGTGCCAGGGTGATGTTACACCGTGTGGGAACGAAGAGGACCGCGGCCGGAGAGGGCTGCAGTGGTGGAGCATGGCGCCGTCGTGCCGCGCCGGTGTAGTCGAAGGAGACAACGGCCAAGATCATGTCGCGGCGGAGAGGCGTGGCGCAGTCGCGCCACTCCGATAGGATAGGAGCCATGTCCTAAGGCTGCGGTGGTCTTCAAACGGCGGCCGGTTGAGCCCGCCGCCGGCGCCGCCTGGAGGCGAGACCCGAGGGTGTCCCGTGGATACACCAGGGCCGGCCATTACGGTCGGCCGTTTCAGAAACAAGGGGGTGACACCCCCCTTTGCGCCCCGCTCGGACAACGCTGAGCCGTGGCCAGCTTCCAAGCCGGGCCGCTGGACGCGCGAGTTGGGCCTGTCACACCCCACCGGGTCAGGCCACGCCCAATCGGGCGGACCCAGGGGGTATTGGTTCGGGTCGGACCGGGCCCAGACCCCCTATTTTCGGACGAGGTTCGTTCAAATGCCCATATCATGGGATAAGAACCTATGATCGATGCACCATCAGTTTCATAGGGATCCTTGGATCGAGGTGGTCATTTTTTTATATTACACTCAAGGTTTCAGTGAAGTTTGGGTATGGCCGGGTATGTTCGAACCCGAAACCAAGAGGGCCCTAGGAGCGGAAAAGCTTATAACTTAATGACCGGATGTCCAATAGAAATACCATAAATTACACTGAATTCCTCTTATTGAGAAGGTTCTTTTGTATTTTTCCAGTTGAGGCTTGGATGCAGATGGAGTATGGTCAGGTTGGTTTTAACTTAAAAACCAACCGGGCCCCTTGGACGGAAAATCCAATATCTCTCAGACCGGGCGTCCGATTGATGCGCCGTCTGTCGCATTGAGTTCATTTTGAAGAGATGGAACTTCGGGATACATCAAATCTAGACTTTGTGATAGTTGATGTATCGACCCCCTTGGCTCATGGAGCGGACCCTCCTGGAATCAAGCATGCTGTGTGCGGGAACCAGAGAACTGGTTGTGACGGCGACGACGATGACGACTGTACCTGGATCCTCCGTGGGTTCGGCAATGAGGACAATTGTACTTGGATCCTCTATGGGGTCGGCACTAAGGAAGACTGTACTTGGTTCCTATGTGGGTTCTACAACAATGGTTACTATAATACGATCCTACATGGGTTCAGCAGTGACTACTTCTGTACCTGGATCCTACGTGGGTTCGGAAGGGAAGATGATTCAGAGGCAACATCTAATCATCTCCACCCCTCTTCGTGAGTTGTATACCGGTGTGAGTTGAGTCTTGACTTTAAATCATTATCTTCGATATGATTTTCTTGCTTTCCTGTGTGGACTGGGTTGTACTTGGGCTCGTGAGTTGGAGCCAAACTGGAATTGATGACTTAGATATATGTATGGGCATATACCAAAGTAGATTTGGTTGATACTTCATGTTTTTATCTTTCCTTTGTGGTATATCCTTTGTGGATTCTGGGAGACCTTCAGGGGTCTCAGGGTCCCTAGTGAGTATTGTCTAATCACCCCTGCACGGGCTATGCCCGCACTACATGGTGTTGGTTGCAGATGATGGACATTGCTGATCGTGGTTGAGGCTTGAGGAGTGGGACGGTATCCGGAGGTGGACTATCAGGCAGGACGTACACGGAACAGATGGCCGGACTCAAAGAGCTGAGGAGACCGTCTATACCCACCAATCAGGTGGGATAGACGGAGCACAACTTAGTGGTTGCTGATTTACTTTACTGCTGTTTTACTTTCTTTTCAATTGTATTTTACTTTTAGATGGGTTTGTATACTGGCCCATTTACTTTCCAGAACATAATTTTGTACTCAGTTTACATAGTGTTTACTTCATCTTGCGTACTCTGTGGTGTTTGTTTTCTTATATAAATGGAATTCCTTCCCTTTTATCGGTATTTACACCTTTGGTGCTAGTCACCAGCCCCTGGCCTATGGAATGCGGTCTTGGGGTAGTCATGGCACTGGCCCTGAGGACGGGTTCTGACAATTCTACATTACAGAATGGAATTTACAGAGCATCAAGAGATCAAAACGTAGTTGGAATAGTATGAGGATAATGGTTTTATCATTCCACGTACATCACCTTGGAGATCACCTATTTGGTTTACAAAGATGGCCAAATGGAGTTTACCCTTATGTTTCGATTACCAAAAGTTGAACAAAATGCATATGACGAACCGATATCAGCTTCTATTTATCGATGATCTAATTGACTAAACGAAGTGGGATAGGGCATTCTTAGTGATCTATTTGAGATTAGGGTATCACCAGGTGAGTGTTCGGACCTCTGATATACCTAGAATAGCTTTCAAGAGTATGTATAGCCTTAATGAGCTTTTTGTAACACCGTTTGGTTTGACTAATTCTCCAGTAGTGTTTATGGCCTTGATGAACATGATCTTAAATCCATACATAGATCAATTAGTGGTGTTGTTTTTGGATGATTTATTATTGCACTCTAAAACTCATAATGATCAGGCCCAACATCTTCACATCATCTTGAGTACACTAATAGAGCATCGGCTATATGCCATGCTATCTAAATGTTAGTTTTAGATTTATAGGGTATACTTTTTGGGGATCATCATCACAAAGGAATGTGTGGTAGTGGATGCATAAAAAGTGAAGGAAATGGTTTCATGGAAGAATCCCAAGAATTTTTTGATATTTGAAGGTTTTTGGGATTGGATAGTTATTACAGGAGGTTCATCCAAGACGTTCCCCGATTGCCATCACTTCTTACTAGTTGACAAAGAAATGGGTAAATTTTGTTTGGGAAGAACCATGTGAGAATACTTTCCAGGAGTTGAATAAATTTTGGACATCAGCACCAGTTTTGATCTTATTTGAGTCTGGTGAGGAGTACACGGTGTATTGTGATGCTTCTGGGGTCAGACTCAGAACTATGTTGATGAAAGTAGGTAGATTTGTTTCTTATGGATCTAGGTAGCTAAGGCCACATGAAAGGAATTACCATATGCATGAACATGAGTTTAAAGCATTGTTTTATGCTCTTATGTGTTGGTGATACTATCTTTTGGGTGAAAAGTTTATAGTTTTTAGGGATCACAAATTCTTGAAGTACATATTATTCACAACGTAACTTGAATCTTCGATAGCGATGATGGGAAGAGTATGTGCAGTCCTTTGATTTTGAACCGGCATATACACCTAAGAAGAGGAATAGTGTGTCTGATGCCTTGAGCATAAAAACAAAGACTGAGTTGTTATATGAGTTGAGTGGTGAGTGGAAGATGATGAATTGTTTGAGGAGAAGCATGTGGTAGTTTAGAGGAGTCAGGAGAGGATGAATCTGGTTTCTATAGCAGTGGATTCTACACTCTTGAGACAGATCAGGGAAAAAAGTATGAGTATTTGGAGTGTTTATCCATAAGGGAAAGCCTTTACGGTAGGAAGAAACATTCATACTAAAAAATATATTAGGATGAGATCTATTATTTGAAAAATTGGGTTGTTGTGTTTATGTGTGTGTGGGAGGAACTCATACAAGAATTTAATGCTTCAAGGTGGGAGGTAAATCCTAGGGTGAAAAAAATGGATTGGGACCTTCTATGACATTTTTGGTGTCCATGCATAATAAAGGAGATAGAAGGGTTCGTAAAAAGATGTTTCACCTATCAACAGGTGGAAGTAGAGCATCAAAGACCTGGAGACCTATTTCATATGTTACCTATTCTAGAATATAAGTGGGGCGACATGCCTATGGATTTTGTGGTAGGACATCCAAATAATCATAGGAAGAATGATTCTATTTGGGTCATTGTGGATCTACTAACGAATGTAGAACACTTAGTTCTTATTAAGGAAACCTTTTTAGTATAGGAGTTGGTAGAAGTGTGTGTGAGAGAGATAGTCATTTTCACGGGGTGACATAGACAATAGTTTCATATCATGATTCCCTCGTTACTTCATGATTTTGGTAGGGCTTACAGAAGGCCCTTGGTATAGCTGTTCTGTTATGTATAGCATTCTACACACATACAGATGAGCAGATGGAGCCTTCCATATAGGTGTTAGAGGACATCCTACGAGCATGTGTTAATGACATTGGTGGTTCTTGGGGAAAGCACTTGGATTTAGTGGAGTTCTCCTATAATAATAGATATCTGGGAACTATACATATGGCACCATATGAGGAACTTTACGGTAGACTATTTAGATCATTGCTATGTTGGTTAGAGGCGGGTGACATAGAGATGTTAGGACTGAGTCTCATTCAGGAGACATTAGAGCAGGTGCATTTTGAGTCGAACGTGTATGGATATAGCTCAGAGTAGGCATAATATGTATTCTAATGGATAGAGATGACCACTAGAGATTTTATAGGCTGATCGTTTTTTCCTCAGGGTGTTTCCTAGATTGGGTCTCCATAGGATATGGAGGTAGGGAATGTTTTCACCTAGGTTTGTGTGACCGTTTGAGATGTTGGAGATAATCGGGACAGTGGTGTACCGATTACCACATCCACCAAAATACATCACTATACATGATGTTTTCCATGTGTCAAAACTGTAGCGATATCATCCGCACTCTTCTCATTTGATTTATGTAGAGGAAGATGACCATTAGACAGATGCGTCCTTTGAGGAGCATCTAGTACGTGTGCCGGGTCACAGTGAGAAAGTGTTATGGGGAACGATTATGTTATTTGTTCATGTATGATATAAACATGGAAATGTTCAAGAGGAAACATGGGAATGGGAAGCAGACTTGAGGGATCAATGGCCAAATTTCTTTGTCTTGGAATCATAGGGAAATTTGGGAGTGCAGCTCGAGGACTAGCTGTTATAAGGTGGGGAGATTGTAAGATCTCGGCGTTTTCTATAGTCATCTCGGGTGTGTTTTGAGGTACTTTTTAATGCTTTTAAGTACCTTTAACTTAGATTAGTTCCTTGGGGTTCGTTTGGGTATACTTTTAAGGAAAACTAAAGGATAGTGGGTTGTGAACAGTTTTGACAGTGATTGGAAAACTGTGCGACCAAACCATGCCAAGTTTGTGAAACCGGATAGGGAGGGAACCATGGTTTGCACATGGTTTAAAAAACTGTGAAACCAAACCATTCCAACTGTGAAAAACTGGATAGAGGGATATACACTGTTGGTTCACAGTTTTCAAAACCATGTACCTCTGCTTAGGAAACAGTGCATGCAGGATTTTAATTCTGAAAATCTATTTTAAACCCACCTGAACCCCCAGGACATCCATATTTTTGACCTTGGATTGGTATTGATGAATTCTTGGTGTTTCTGAAGCCTCCCAAAGAGATTACATGGAGATCGTAACAATGTTCATTAATATTGAAATCCTGGATTGAAGATCATCTCTCCTCCCGATAATTGGATTTCACCTCGTTGCTTCTCTCATTCTTTCCTCTATAATTCCTTGATCTTTTCAAGGATAATCTTCACCATTTCCATAGATCTAAAACATAGAATTGAGATCTAGATATAGGACTGTGGATATAGATCTAGATTTAAAATATCTTAATTACTTTGATCCTAATTTTGGTTTTAGGGATTTAGATCTGGAGCATGATCAATGAAGTTGTGCCGCTCGTATTTTAGGGATTTCCATTGGGTTAACATCCATCATAGATCTAATGTAGGTATTCTAAATCGAACTCACAAATTCATGATATATTATATGTGTATGAGCTTATTAATTTTATTAATTCTTTTGATAGATTAATTCTTAAATTAGAGTAATTTGGAAAGTGAAATTGATGTGTGTTTTCCTTGGTGATTTATTGAGAATTGAATCCCCGAAAAAACAAATGGGGGGTTTCCCAAATTGATTGGTATTTTAGTGATTTATTAATTATGATAATTACTTATGTGTCACGATGTTATCAATGATAATTAATTTTGGGAATTAATTATGATTTTTTTGGGTTTTTATTTAGCACATTAATTGTTAATAAATGACTGTGGAAAGATATTTTTTTTATTGATTAATTAATTGATGAATTAATTAATGGGTCATATTCTTAGTAAATTGTGGAATTAACTAACATCCTTTCATATGTTTAATTAATCGTTGGATTATAAATGAGTCATGTGGAAAATTATTATGACTTAAATAATGATTAAATGGATAAGATTTTGTGATGCTAGGAATAGAGTCCTAGACTGATTAGAAGTTGGGACTGGGACCTGGAGTTCCTCCCCAATAGTTATCTAATATTGTGGTTATGAGTTGTTAGGAATGAAAACCTAAAACGAATGAGAAAATAAGTTCTAGGAATGACGACCTATACTCAACAAGATTTTGGGTGCTAGTCATGACAACCTACACACAATGAATGATAATGTTGAATGATGTTTCAAATGAGATTTGGGGTGCTAGGCAGGATGACCTACACCAAATGAATGATAAAAATGAATAATTATTCAAATGGAAAACATGAATTGAATTGGCCTAATGTGATGATTAAAGATTATATGACAATATGATAACTGTTTAAATTATGAATTTCTTTTACTTATTCATAATTCTACACGCACTATATTTTGACTGGACTTGTTTTAGACACCCTTGGTGGTGGAAAACTGAGTTGTACGACACCCTATTTGGGATGCCTAATTGGCACCCGAGGAAACTTTTTCTTGCATGAGAGGATAAGGGTAAGGCCCTGGTATAGGTTGAATTTTTGTATTATAGAATGGGAGAGGGAACCAGATGTGGTTCGGGACCCGTTTTGGAGTCATTGTGTCATATATTGTGTTGCATTGTAGTCACTTGGCATTTTCATTGTCAAAGCATGATTTACCTTCCATTTGAGCATTGTATTTTCTATTCTGGTCATCATATGATATATATTGGTTCTGGTTATTTATATATTATTCCACACTTGGTAATTTTTATTTTTATTTTCTTGTGTTTTATTTTGACAAAAGAGAGTATAGACTCCACAAAACTAACTTACTAGACCCTCGTTGCTATTCGGCACACTCTAGCGTAAGGGGAGTCACACTTGGGGGCATGTGGCCAACCTGCTGAGGTAACCATTCATTGGCTCTTAGTATGGGATTTCACACATGATTACCTATCGCATTCGAGTCCCTACAATTATTTCTTTGAATTATAAAACATATATTTAAAAATATTGGTGTTGATCTTTTAGGTTCTCATCATAGAATGAAACTTCTATGACCTTTTATTGTGACATATACTCTTCGGCAATAAACATATACTATGTTTTGTAAACGAACATAAATTATGTGATAATAAGTTTATTAATATTAAAAATAATGAATATTTATTATCATAATATACAAAAAAGTAGGTTCTAGGGTACTAACTCCAACATTTTCTCAATTAAACTGAAGATAACTACTAATAACCTTTATCCCACCAGCACTCACAAAATATTCTTCTGAGATAGTATATTAGTCAATGGGTCTTCAAAATATTCTTATATAGGATCTATTATTACCACAACATAATCCCTCAAACATAAATCCCTCAAGAGGTGATAATTTAAGAGTGTGTTCATTGTCTGATGGTCTGACCATGACTATGTTTTTAGAGCCATCAATATAGTATTATCACAGTACAATGTGATATGGTCTTTAATACTAGGTACCACATCAACATCCTAGAAAACATTTCGAATCCAAATTGATTCCATCATTACATTAGAAGAATTATAAACTAAGCCTCTATTGTAGAGTCAGTGACAACTAGCTACATTGAACTCTTCCATCTCAAATATCATTTTTTGGGAAATAAAACACAATTTGACTATGAATTGTGATCATTATAATCTATTTGAATACTATAATTAGTATAAACCATGGTGGGAATCCCCTCATATCCACTATAAATGAGGAACATATACTTTTTTCTCCTCAGATACTTAAATAGAGCCATAAAAAAGAGTAATATTGTTCTCTTAGATCATCTTGATATCTTTCTACCATGGTCAATGAGTAGAAAACAAAAAGTCTACTAAATAACATGGACTACATTATTGATCTTATCACTAAAGAATATCTGATCATACTCATTCATTATTTCCCCTGTTGGGTTTTAGTACACATTTTCATTGAATATGTATACCATGTGATAGTAGAACCATTCTGCAAATGGATTGTTCCATACTGAATCTCTTCATTATCAGGTCAATGTATATACATTGACTTAGTCCTACTGGCCTCTTGTATGTATCATGAATGCTATTTTTACCTATAATATAAGTTGCTTCTTATATGTCCTCTATGTAGAAAAACTTTTTTAACAAGTCATTAATAGATATTGGAACTTTTATGTCATTTCTAATAAGTGATATGTCATCAATATATACTAAAAGGATAAGGAATGAATTCCTACTAAACATATTGTAATTATATGGATCATATTATTTCATAAGGTTAAAAAATTATTTTTTAGCATAATCAAATCGAATGTTCCATGACCTAGATTATTACATAAATCCATAAATGGATCTTTGTGACATAAAAATCATTTTGGAATCACCTAGAGTCATGAACCCTTCTGTGAGTTTCATATAGAAAATATCCTAATGGTTCCCATTGATGAAAACAACTTTGACAAAAATCTTAACAAATTTCATAGTTGTGGTAAACTATTCTAGAAATAGAAATTCTGATGGATTTAAAAATTCAAAAGTAGTGAAAATGCTAGTCAGATTCAATTACATGATTTTCATTGAACCCTTTAACCACAAGACTTTATTTATAGGTATTTAATTTACCTTATTATGTCTAGTTTTCTCTTCAATAACTATTTTTCCCTTATTGTCTTTACATCAGCAGTTATATTAACCAAAACCAAAACATTTTTATAATACATAGAATCTATTTCTGAATCAAGGTATTCTTTTCATCTTGCTTCTTTTAATATTTATAATTACTCTTTGTCGAAGATAAGTTAAATATTTTTCACTAAAAATGAGTCACCGTCTTTGGTGACTACAAAAACAAATCTATCTGGTTCTCTTAACTCTGTACTTCTCCAATCCAGTATCTATGTTTTATGAACTAATTCTTACATATGCCCACGTAGAATCAATTCCTATACCAACATTTATGTATTCTGAGCATCAATTAAATAGAATTTAATCATTCCCCCAATATCCTTTTTTAGGATGTGTTCCCTCAAGAAGGAAAGCATGTTTGGAAATAACCATTTTGTTTTTGAGTGGTTGTGTAGTTTTTATTCCTTTGTTTCCTTAAGATACCCTATAGAGAAACACTTTTTGCACTGAGGTTCTGGTTTGTTTCCTTAGAAGTAATTAAAAGATTCCTCACATCCCCATCCATCGGTATGAAAAAAAATAGTTATAATCCACTTTATAACTTAATGGTAATTACATTTTCCATTTTATTTGGTACTCCATTAATGTATATCGAAAATTTTAATTCATATCCCCAAAATGATAATGTATGATCTGCCTGAATCATCACCAACCTTACCCAGTCTTACAATGTATGTTTACACCATCCACTAATGTAATGACCCGGAAATTTCAAGGAATTTTTTTTCTTAATTTCTTTGTAATTTTAAGAGTATGCAGTTTCTGATGGCACCTGATTCCGAGGTCCGGTGTGCCCAGAATAATTTTCTAAAGTTTTGTTATGCTTAAATTAACGTGCGTAAGTAGTTTTACTAAAAAAGTGTAATAACTATTAAACGGTTACTCGGATCCGAAATCTGAGGTCACTGTTGCGCTTAGGATGGCGGGTTTACCCTAGGCGTGACTTCATTTTAGTCGGTGCGGGCCTCCGGTGTGAAATTTCAAAAATGGCATAACCGTAAATAAAATATTTAAATAAATTATTTTATTTTTCAAATGCTTATAACTCACAAACGGTAGCTCGGATTAAAAATCTGAGGCAACTGCAGAACTCGTGAGGGCATGGTTTATTTATGCAGATACTAACAATGGCCGGCGCGGGCCACCAGAAAAAGTTAATTTTTGGCCGTAAATAAAATAATAAAATGACAATCATTCTATTTTAAAATTTGTATCTTTTAAACGGAAAATCGGATTGAAAATCCGAGAGTACCGTTGGATTCGTTGGGGCGTGTTTCACTTAGGCAGAGCCTGACATTTACCGGCACGGGTCGAGGGTGACTGATGATAATTTTCCGAACTTTTTTTCTACTACGTTCAATAAATGTACGTGTGGGTTTTCCTATATTTTGAACCGGTACTCGGAATTGAAATCTGAGGGCACCGATGAACTCACAACATCGGTTATTTCTTAATGGTACATTTACCGTAGTTGCATGTTAAGGAGGTTGATAATTAATTTTTGGGGAATTAGTTTAAAATAAATAAAATTGGTGTGTACAATTTTATTTATATCTGAGGTGGTTAAATTCTACAAATGGGAGTTAAGGGTGAGACCACAACCACCAAACTACCCTTGTGTGTATATTTAGAAGGTGGGGCCCACACAAGCCCCAACCATTCATATCCCCATAAAAACTCTTAAACCCCCCCCTTAAACCCCCCCTTAACCCCCCCCCCCCTTAAACCCCCTTTTTAATTAATTTGTTAACTCCTCAACTCCCATATTAATGAGATCTCTCCATATTCCTCTAATTATGTTTTTCAACATAATTAAATTAATGGTTTCATTAATTATATTGGTACATCAAAATTTGAATTATATTGTGTTGCATGACACATCTTTAAATGGGAGAAGTCTTTTGTAATATTTGCCATAGTAAATATTTCGATGGGAAACCTCTAGAGGATTAGAAAGAGAGGTGTTCTTCCTCTGACGAAGAACGTGAAGTCCCGAAGACGACTCTTCCTCCGACGTAAATAGAATCAACACCATTCTTCCACGACGTCCGACCACAGCGACGTTCGTCTTCTGCGGTTTGACGACGTGTGGCGTCTTTGCGAGGTAGGGGAATATTGTATATTGCTCATTTATATGGTTTATACCCTCGAGCTTGAGCATTCATTTGTAGGATTTATCTTTGTGGATTCCTTACCCCGGTTTAATTTCTCATGATGAACGCGAATTAAATTAATTAATTCATGGATCGATAAACAATTGATTGAATTAATTTTCTTCTTGTTTATCCTAAGTTTGAGATTTTTGAAGCATGATAAATATTTAATTACCAATCCCCCATATTCTTGATTCTTAAAAACAATGGCCAAACTAACACGGCTATCAATCCTCACTTAAACCAAGTTCCTTCTTATTCATGGTCTGTGCAGTCTTCACGTGTTCTTCTTATTCAAATAGATAAGCACACTGGAAACTCGATGTTTTGTTGAGCGCGACATACAGACGCGGAGATCTCGATTCAAGGATGAAGAATCCGCAATCGTCGTAATTGTTGGGGTTAGAACGAAGGTGTAGCGGACTGGAGGTGTAGCAGTGCGGCAGGCCGAAAGTAGGCTGTGTGCGAGGCGAGGTGCAGTGTTCCCAGTACGTTAGGGCAGCGTGAAAATTGGAGGAGAAGAGAACGTGAATAATGTGGTAGATTGGAGAGGGAATGATATATTAAGTTGATAAATAATAAAAGTTATAAATAAAATGGGTAATCAAAGAGGGGGCGTGATTGGCTTTGAAACAAGGGGGAGGTTTTATTTTTTTTGGTGGTGCGTGGAATTGGGTGTGAGAGTTTAAAGTATTAAATTAAATTCAAAATAATAATATAATAATAATGTTATTATTATTTTCATTGGGAAAACCGTATTTTGACAGTATCTTCTTCGTGCGACCTCGGTTTCATGAACTGTTGGTGGCAGTGTGACCCTGACTTCGAGATGGAATTTATGAGTCCAATATTGGATATCTTTTTCGGGTTTTTGGATCGGGTAATCGAAGTGCTCAGAAAATAATAGATTTAATAATATTATTAAATCTTCGACCTGCTATAACTTGAGCTCCGGATGTCCGATTAACGTTCCAACTACTTTGTTGGATTCCTATTGATGAGACGGTTCTTTTGACATACTTCACCTGATGTTTGGACGCAGTTGGAGTAAGGCCGGGTTGGATTGTACCTGAAATCCAACCCGGCCCCTAGAACGGAAAAGTTGATAACATTCAGACCGGATGTCTGTTTGACGAACCGTCTGTGGAATTGGTGATCACGTTGAGAAACGGTCCCTAAGAGTATACCCTATGAGAGTTCTGGGTCCAGTTGAGATATGGTCGGGTTGGTTCGTACATGAAACCAACTAGGCCATTGGGACGAAAAGGCTAATAACTCACAGACTGGGCGTCTGATTGACGCGCCGTATGTTGTGTTGAGACCCCTATGACGAGGCGGTCCTTTGAGATACTTCTTCATGGGACATTGTGATACTTGGAGTATCGACCAATAGCTTGTGAATCGGACCCTCCTGGAGATGAGTGTATGGAGTACGGAGACCGTGTAGCCGGTTGAGACCTGACGACTGCTTGACCGAATCGACTTGGAGTGAGTCGACTAGCCCAGTGGACGGAGCACTACTTTGTTTGGGTGCTGACCCATGGTGGACGGAGCACTACTTTGTTTGGGTACAGTCCCATGGTACTCATCCGGAGAGTACCTCTGTAGGCTATTAGGGGGTGTGCACTACTGTTTTTGGGTGGCATACCCTGGCGGGAAGCACTACTGTGTTTGGGTGGCTGGCCCGCGGTACTCGACAGGAGGAGTATCTAAGCAGTCTTAGTTTAGTGAGAAGTACCTTGGCGTCGTGACAGGATCACTGTACTCGACAGAGATGGGGCTCTTCAGCAGTTACAGTTTCGATAATGAAAATCTTGGTTTGAGCTGAGTCTATGAACTTTGTGTTTACCTCATGATTGAAATGGGTCACTTGATAACTTAGGTATATGTATGGGCATATACCTGGGTATTGGTTATCCATTGATTTCATAATCTTTGTGTTTCCCCATGATTGATATTGGTTACATGATAACTTGGGTATATGTACGGGTATATAACTAAGTAGAGGTTATCTGTTGAGATCTTCTTTGTGGTTATCTTTGTTGGATTTAGTGAGACCTTGAGGGTCTCAGGGTCCCTACTGAGTATCGTTAAACTCACCCCGGCACGGGCTATGCCTGCACCTCATTGTGTTGGTTGTAGACGACGGGCAGCGCAGACAGAGACCGAGTGATCGAGGACCGGACGGTACCCGGAGGTGGACCACACGACGAGACAGTATTCGATTGTGGACTTCACGACGAGACGACACTCAGAGGAGGTTGAAGAGCGAGAGAATTGTGGAGGCTATATGTACATGCCCTTCAGGTAGGATCCGTGGTGGACGATCCAGGAGCTGCGCTATCTATACCTACCCTTCAGGTAGGATCCTTGGTGGACGATCCAGGAGCTGCTTTTCACCTTCCGGTTGTTTTATATTTTTCCTTGTACTTTACAGTTGGGCTTGTATTTCCGTCCCCTTTACTTTCAGCACAGCTTGTTTTAGTTTTACTTAGTGTTTTACTTCCTCTTGTACTCTATGCTATTTTGTTTACATTTATAAAGGCAATGCCTTCCCAGTTATTGGGATTTACGCATTTGGTGGTAGTCGCCAGCCCCTGGCCTATGGAAGGCATGCTTGGGGTAGTCACAGCACGGGCCCCGAGGACGGGTCGTGACAAATTGGTATCAGAGGAGTCGGTTCTACCACAGAACCTATAACTCTGATATTCCCTTTCTATGAAGCAATAATGTAAAGGGTACAAGGTGTTGTTTTTAGTTCAGGGAGTCCAGTGTTGGTGCGGCGGCTGACGTATCCGTACACTAGGACCCTGACTACTGATTTCTGATATTGTGCAAGAAAACACTGATTGCGTGTGTGTTTCCAAGAGTTTTAAAGTCAGCTCAAACCATGTCTGCTCACCAGGTATAAATCGTTTGACCATGTCGTATCTATTCTGGATGTCTCCATGCAGACAGTCAGTTGGAGTTCTGAGATAGTACACGATGATGGCCCACCGAGCGACGAGGCTCCGGTGCGGGGCCCTTTTTACTATGTTGGAACCCTCGGGTGGTGTAACAGCAGCACCCCCACCTGTTTGGAAACAGATGCCACCAGCTAAACTAGCGAACTGTGCACGCTGGCAGAGCGCGTTGCATTAGTTCCAATAGCAGCGGCCTCCGAGGATACGAGGCGAGGAAGATTCCCAGACAGCAGAGCACTGGCTGGAGGCGATTGCTAGAGTTTTCCGCCTAGCTGAGACATCAGTAGAGTGGATGGTGGTCTTGGCCACTAGTGTTTTCCAGTGAATGACCATGAGGATGGTCCGCATAGTGATGAGGCTTCGGTACGTGGACCAATGCCTGAGATAGTTCCTTCAGGTAGTGTTTCGGCTATACATCACTACCTGTTGGTCAGTAGTTACAACCGGTGGTAACGGTATGTGACACATGTAAGATTACTTCCTTACACATGTTCTAACATCAGATACCCTCAAGTTTCGAGGTGAACCTGACTCACAGGCGACTGAGGACTATCTTGATGAGGTGGATGAGTGTTTTCTAGAGCTTATATAGCTTCGGAAGGACGATGTGTCGGTAGATGAGAATTCATCGAGGCATACCGAACATTCCAGGTACTCGATGAATACGATTCGAGCCATCAATTTTTCCTCTATGCATTCCTACTCACGTTAGGGTCCTAGAGAGAACCTTGAGGTTGAATGTTCTTTGGATGAATGAATACAGATAGAGAATGTTAGAAGTTGGAACGCAACGATCTGGTGCAAGTCTCAGAGACTTGGGCGTGCGAATGTTTCAAGATGAGGAAATGTTAAGGACAGATAAATCTGTAGAGCATAAAACGTGGAGGCAGAGCTAGGAGAGCAGCATGAGGTGGTGTACATTTCAACATGTTACAACCACCCACCTTTGTTGTCCCCTCCAGGCTCAGGGAGCTAGAGGGCAGGGGAAAAGTGTAGTTGCATGCGGTCAAGGAGTGCGACCAAAAGGGTTCTAAGGATGATTCGAAGTGCAGACTTTGTCTTCTACTAGATGCCGTAGCCACAGAAATCGATATGAATCATCCCTTCCTTCCATGAATCTAGTCCCAGACCTATAGATTCTGGTTAAGACGTTGACTTGGCCCTCACGGCTGGAGATACCTTTGGGAAGAGACTTGATATTCACACTTATGCCGACGGTGTAAGCTGACCCTTGAGGCGAGAGTCTCGGTTGGGACCTCTTTGTGTCAGCGTTGAGACCTTACGACGTTAGTTTGAGTATGTATTGGGCAATCACTACTCATACTCAAATTTACGGTATTAGGAAAACGTCGGGATGGTTTTTCCTTGGTCAGAGAAAAGGAAACCCCAGGAAGCACAGGATAAACTCATGCATGGGAGGGTGTAGCTAATCATTCTTGGGTCGGCCAGCCTTACCCTCGTGGAAGCAGGAGTTTGAGCTTGAGTTCTAATCAGGAAAGGGAGACCTCTAGAGTTCAAGGATGGCGACCACGTTCTTATACGGGTCTAACCGCAACGAGGTTTATGGAGATTTAGTGAAGGCGGCGAGATATCTCCAAGGTTCAACGGATATTTTTAGGTCCCTAGTAGGGTAGGCAAGGTGGTTTACCACTTCACCTTTCCACCTCAGTTGCACCGGGTGCATGAAATCTTCCACGTACAATGGCTGAGGAGATACGTGAATGATCCTTCACACATCATCGACCTCAGGGAGTTGGACGTCGATGACAGGGTGACATGCACGGAGGTTCCAGTGGAGATCTAGGATCAACAGGAGCGGGTCCTACGTGAATGGTTGATTCCTCAGGTGCGCTTTTACTGGAATCACAGGAACCTCCAGGAGAGCACATGGGAGCAGAAGGCTCAGATGCGTGCTTAGTACCATTTTTGTTTCCCTAGTTTGTGTAATAGCTTTACGGGGACATAAAGCCCTGAGGTGGGAGTAATGTAAAGACCCAGAAATTTCAAGAAATTTTTTTTCTTAATTTCTTAGGAATTTTACGAGTATGCAGTTTCTGACGGCACCTGATTCTGAGGCCCGGTGTGCCCGGAATAATTTTCCGAAGTTTTGTTAAGCTTAAATTAACGCGCGTAAGCAGTTTACTGAAAAAGTGTAATAACTATTAAACAGTTACTCATATCAGAAATATGAGGGAACCTTTGCACTCAGGATGGCAGGTTTACCCTAGGCGCGACTTAAGTTTAGTCGGCGCGGGCCTCCTGTGAGAAATCCAAAAATGGCATAACCGTAAATAAAATAATTAAATAAAATATTTTATTTTTCAAATGCTTATAACTCACAAATGGTAGCTCGGATTAAAAATCTGAGAAAACCGCAGAACTCGTGAGGGCATAGTTTATCTAAGCATATACTAACATTGGCCGGCGCGGGTCACCAAAAAAAATTAATTTTTGGCCGCAAATAAAATAATTAGATGACAATTATTTTATTGTAAAATTTGTATCTTTTAAACAGTAACTCAGATTGAAAATCCAAGAGTACCGTTGGATTCGTTGGGGCGTGTTTCACTTAGGCAGAGCCGGACCTTAACAGGCGCGGGTCGAGGGTGACTGATGATAATTTTCTGAACTTTTTTTTCGGGTACGTTCAGTAAACGTACGTGTGAGTTTTTATATATTTTGAACCGGTACTCGGAATTGAAATCCAAGGGCACCGATGAACTCGCAGAACCGGTTATTTCTTAAGGGGACCTTTACCGTAGTTGCCTTTTAAGCGGGTTGATAATTAATTTTTGGGGAATTAGTTTAAAATAAATAAAATTGGTGTGTACCATTTTATTTATATCTGAGGTGGTTAAATTCTTCAAAGGGGGGTTAAGGGTGGGACCACAACCACCTAACTACCCTTGTGTGGGTATTTAGAAGGTGGGGCCCACACGAGCCCCAACCATTCATCTGCCCATAACCACTCTTAAACCCCCCCCCCCTTAAACCCCCTTTTTAATTAATTTGTTAACACCCCAAATCCCCTATTAATGAGATCTCTCCATATTCCTCTAATTAAGTTTGTCAACATAATTAAATTAATGGTTTCATTAATTAAATTGGTACATCACAATTTGAATTATTTTGTGTTGCATGACACTTATTTAAATGGGATAAGTCTTTTGTAATATTTTCAATAGAATATATTTCGATGGGAAACCTCTGGAGGATTATAAAGAGAGGTGTTCTCCCTCCGACGAAGAACGTGAAGTCCCGACGATGACTCTTCCCCCGACGTCAACGGAATCGACACCATTCTTCCGCGACGTCCGACCATAGTAACGTTCGTCTTCCGCGGTTTGACGACGTGCGATGTCTTTGCGAGCTAGGGTAATATTGTATATTTCTCATTTATATGGTTTATACCCTTGAGCATGAGCGTTTATTTGTTGGATTTATCTTTGGGGATTCCTTACCCCGGTTTAATTTCTCATGATGAATGCGAAATAAATTAATTAATTCAAGGATCGATAAACAATTGATTGAATTAATTTTCTTCTTATTTATCCTGAGTTTGAGATTTTTGAAGCATGATAAATATTTAATTGCCGATCCCCCTTGTTCTTGATTCTCAAAAACAATGGCCAAACTAACACGACTATCAATCCGCACTTAAATCAAGTTCCTTCTTATTCATGGTCCGCGCATTCGTCACGTGTTCTTCTTCGTCAAATAATTAAGCATGATGGAAACTCGATGTTTCATTGAGCACGACATACGGACGCGGAGATCTTGATCCGAGGATCATGAATCTGCGATCGTTATAATTGTTGGGGTTAGAACGAAGGTGCAGCAGACTGGAGGCGTAGCAGCGCGGCAGGCCGGAAGCAGGCCGTGTGCGAGGCGGAGGTGCAACGTTCCCAGTAAGTGAGGGCAGCGTGAAAATTTGAGGATAAGGGAATGTGAATAATGTGGTAGATTGGAGAGAGGATGAGATATTAAGTTGATAAATTATAAAAGAAATAAATAAAAGGGGAAATCAAAGAGGGGGAGTGATTGGCTTGGAAACAAGGGGGGTTTATTTTTTTTGGTGGTGCGTGGAATTGGGTGTGAGAGTTTAAAGTATTAAGTTAAATTCAAAAAAATAATAATATAATAATGTTATTATTATTTTCATTAGGAAAACTGTATTTTGACGGTATCTTCTTCGTACGACCTCAGTTTCATGAACCGTCAGTGGCAGTGAGACCCTGACTTCTAGACGGAATTTATGAGTCCAATATTGGATATCTTTTTCGGGTTTTTGGATCAGGTACCCGAAGTGCTCGGAAAATAATAGATTTAATATTATTATTAAATCTTCGACCAGCTATAACTTGAGCTCCGGACGTCCGATTGAAGTGCCGTTGACTTTGTTGGATTCCTCTTGATGAGACGGTGCTTTTGGCATACTTCACCTGAGGTTTGGACATAGTTGGAGTAAGGACGAGTTGGATTGTACGGAAAATCCAACCGGGCCCCTAGAATGAAAAAGCTGATAACTCTGAGACCGGACGTCCGTTTGACGAACTGTCAGCGGCGTTGGTGATCACATTGAGAATCGGTCCCTAAGAGTATACCCTGTGATATTTTGGGGTATAGCTGAGATATGGTTGGGTTGGTTCGTACACGAAACCAACCGGGCCCCTAGGACGAAAAGGCTAATAACTCACAGATCGGGCATCCGATTGACGCGCCGTCTGTTGTTTTGAGACCCTTATGATGAGGCGGTACTTTTAGATACTTCTTATTGGGACTTTGTGATACTTGGAGTATCGACCAGTAGCTCATGGGGAAGACCCTCCCCGAGACGAGCGTACAGAGTACGGAGACCATGTAGCCGGCTGAGACCTGACGACTGCTTGACCGACTCGACTTGGAGTGAGTCGACTAGCCCAGTGGACGGAGCACTACTTTGTTTGGGTGCAGAACCATGGAGGATGGAGCACTACTTTGTTTGGGTTCAGACCCGTGGTACTCGTTCGGAGAGTACCTCTGCAGGCTATTAGGGGGTGTGCACTATTGTGTTTGGGTGGAAGACCCTGGCGGGAAGCACTTCTGTGTTTGGGTGGCCGACCCGCGGTACTCAACCGGAGAAGTATCTCAACAGTCTTAGGTTAGTGAGCAGTACCTCGGAGTTGTGACAGGATCACTGTACTCGACAGAGACGGGGCTCTTCAGCAGTTACAGTTTCGATAATGAAATTCCTGGTTTGAGCTGAGTCTATGACCTTTGTGTTTACCTAATGATTGAGATGGGTCACCTGATAACTTATGTGTATGTATGGGCATATACCTGGGTAGTGGTTATCCGTTGATTTCATAATCTTTGTGTTTCCTCATTATTGATATGGGTTACATGATAACTTGGTTATATGTATGTGCATATACATAAGTAGAGGTTATCTGTTGAGATCTTATTTGTGGTTATACTTGTTGGATTTAGTGATACCTTGAGGGGCTCAAGGTCCCTACTGAGTATCATTATACTCACCCCTGCACGGGCTATGCTCGCACCTCATTATGTTGGTTGCAGACGACGGGCAGTGCAGACAGAGGCCGAGTGTTCGAGGACTGGACGGTTCCCGGAGGTGGACCTCACGATGAGACAGTATCCGGTGGTGGACTTCATGACGAGACGACACTCGGAGGATGTTGATGGGAGAGAGCGTTGTGGATTCTATCTGTACCTACCCATCTGGTAGGATCTGTGGTGGACCATCCAAGAGTTGTGCTATCTGTACCTACCATTCAGGTAGGATCCTTGGTGGACGATCCAAGAGCTTCTTGTCACGTTCCAGCTGTTTTATATTTTTTCCTTGTACTTTACAGTTGGGGTTGTATTTCCAGCCCCTTTACTTTCAGCACAGATTGTTTCAGTTTTACATAGTGTTTTACATCCTCTTGTACTCTGTGGTGTTTTGTTTACTTTTATAAAGGCAATGTCTTCCCAGTTATCGGGATTTATGCCTTTGGTGCTAGTCGCCAGCCCCTGGCCTATGGAAGGCGAGCTTGGGGTAGTCATGGCACGGGCCCCGAGGACGGGCCGTGATAACTAACAACATTTAAATGTGGTGTGTAAGGTAGAGTGAGTTGAAATAGAGTCTTATACTCTAATATAATTTCAATAAACGCATGGTTAATATATTTTCCAACTCAATCTGATCAAATATTTTTTATATTCCCTCCATGTTGATTCTCTATTTAATTCTCAAATTTTTTGAATTTCTCAAAGCACTCATACATATACATCATCAAATAGACATAGTCATATCTACCTAATTCATTAGTAAAAATTTGAATGGAAGAATATCCACCTCTAGCTTTTACTAGAAATTTCCCATACACATCATCGAATAAAAATCCGGAAATCCCTATGGACCATTCACCCTATCAATTGAATAGTGATTTGGTTATTTTTTTTCTAAATAATCATGAAATATTTTATGTGGTTTTAGATCAAGAGTCTAAATAACCATGTTGTAAGTGATTTTCCAAACACATAATGTTTACATTACCATGACGACGATTCAATTTTTGGGTGTTATATGAGTAATGTTACCAATATTTGTTATCTATTTCTAATACATGGTTCTAGTAATTTTCTAGAGTCGCCAGCCTCACATCATTGGAACCTCACAAATCCACCTATCCTCTTGAAATATTTCAAATTATACTTGGTTCCTATATTTTTATATAAGCGTGAGCACAATAAGATATATATAATACCCATTATGTATATAGTGAAGGATTACACTCAATAATGATGTACCTTTAACATCCACTTGCTTCTAGGTGCAATTCCTCTTCTAAGGGTATTGATTTCTATATGAAAAACATTATTTTTATTTTTACTAAACCAACATATAGATCATTATATTTTGGGAAGGATAGTTCATAGTGGGTTTGGAATTATTATGAGTCTTATCGCCCTTTTTCCTGATCTTACTTTTCATAGTCAATATAAAGAATGCAAGGTTTTCATGACCCATGTCCTTGTCTATAGAAAGATTCAAGGTAAGAAGTTCTAAAATAGTCTTCTTATGATTTCTGATGTAATAATTAACAATGAAAATAAAGAAGGAAATGGGTAGTGATGAAAGTATGTGATATTTTCACAACTCATAGGGGAATTTGATCCCTAAGGTGTCTAAGAGTTCAATGTATCCTATAATCTTGAATACATGTGGTTCTATTGGAACAAACTCTCCAACATTAGTTTTAAATTGAGAAATGAATATCTAATATCTCCCTTGTCTTGTCTTATATTCTCTTGATATAGATCCCAAAGGTGAGACACCCTTCTATATGAATCGTTGTCCTCATGTAGCTTTAGAATATTATTGGAAATTTATGATTTCATGTGACACTGGACATCTATAGAATCATTCAAATTTTTCTCATAGAATAATAATTATTAATCATTATCTTATTTAGTAGGAGATTAATGAATATGTTTTTCTATCATGATCAATTTATTTTTTTGGCATATAATAACATGTACGAGCCATTTCCACTATTAAAAATTTGGTCTAGTGAGATGGATTGTCCTTATTAAGTATGTGTCACTGTGATATGTTTGAATTCATGTGTATTATAATTTATAAAGTTAAGAAGATAAGATATTATGTTCTTTATCTGATAAAATTATACAAATAAATAAATATTATATTTCTTAATCTCTCAATATTTTATTTCAATCCAATAGGTCTTCAGAATATCATATTTCAAGGACATTATAGTTGAAAGGATATATATTCCCCTTCTCATTACCCATGATTTATATGATCATGAAATTTGAAGGGTTTAGGTAATAATTAAAAATTCCAATTGCCTTAACTCAAAGTTACTTGATCAGTTTGATATGACCCATCTTTGGAGACATGTTATAATTTCGAGGGAATTTGAATTTTGGCATTTACGGGATGGTCCATCCATAGAAGAAAGATTTATAATGTTATTTCGAGAGTTGGATAAATAAAAAAATATTTTCTAGACTTTGTTAATGGCCAGAGTGGTTCCTCAGGTGTTCTGTCTCGTTTTGGTAGTGTCTCACATTGAAAACTAAAGGATGGGAAGGACTGTACAGGAACATTAATTGTCTGAAGTAGTGTATCCCACCAAAGGAATCTGTTTGATTCTTTTAATAGAGATGTAGGTCTCACATTTATTGATATAATCATGTGAGAGGAGCTACATGGTTTTGAACATAGTATAAGTTTCTTTAAAAAGTCTTTTTCAAGGCTTGTTCATCGATAGGGAAACTGCACAACTTAACCATGTTGGGTTCTTCCCATAGATAGTATGTGAAGCACATTATTCACATTGTTTTGAAAAATCGTGTGACCAAATCATGTGCCCCTATTTGGTGGGTGAATTTTTTAATATTCCCTTAATAAATGTTACATCATTATCTCCTATTTCCTCCATCACATTCTATCAAATTTATCTCCTCTTCTTCTATCAAGTGTTGCTTCAAATATTAATCTAGGATTCCTTATATCTCCTATATCTGGACTCAAAATTATACATCGTATGTCATGTTGGATCTACATTAGTAAGACCTGAAATCCTATTACTTTCAATCACAGTTTCTCTTCCTATCTATTTCTCTATTTTTGTTCAAACTCAATGGCCCTATATTCCTGGTGGATGTTCATTTCTTCGATTTTTATCAAACTGGACTAAATAAAGACTAGATATTGGATGAGTAGAGTGTCATAATCATAAGTTAGTCGGTCTATAGAACTTTCACCATGTTTTCATTGATTTATAAATATTGTTGTTGTTCTATGCATCAGCCCTTGTTGTGTGTCACTATAAAATGGGTTCATTATTTTTAAACTATAATATAAATGATGTATTACTCCCATTAAGCATTTATATGTAAATAAGGAATTTTTACCCCAATTATTTCTACCATTATGTGTGTTACAAATGATTTTTCATCTTTTTTATGATTTTTTAAAACCCTGAAATCCCATCTAAGAATTTCTTTTGGATTTTTAATTGATTTTTCACTTTTAGGATGTAACCTTATTGAAAATAGTGCCTTATATGTTCTAGGTTAACAATGAAATTGATTTTTCATGTTTGGTATCTTTTAAAAATGATCATTTTTTGTTGAATTCAGTTATTCCTATGAAATGTGATAGTTAGATGAGTACAATTGATTGTTTGTTAACAATTTTTTTATAATAAAACCCCTCTGTTGAGGTGTGTTGTCTTCAAAACAAAAAAGTAGTTGTAAATGATTTAAATCTTGATTTTCCCTATATAATTTCTATTTTTGTATTCCCTTATGTTATTATTTGATATATAGAATTATTTTCACATGGAATCTAATGATATTCGTAAATAGATTGAGTATGGGTCCATGACCTTCTGTGTGCCTAGTTTTTTTAAAGGCTAACCACCTTAAAAGTATCTGGTAAGCCTTGTTTATAAATTTTCATGTATTGATTATAAATTTCCATTTCTTGATTATAAAATTACATAAAATTATAAATGAAAATCCAAAATTTAAATTACAGGGATTGAATTTAATGAAATTTAATTAGGTGGTATGACCATGCCTCTTTTTATATATAAGTAAGAGAGACATATGTGGATAGTATGAATTGTAATTCCCTTGGTTATACATTGATTATGAATTCATTCTTCCTAAGAGACAATTCCTTATTATTATCAATATTATTACTCTATTTGTATTGGTTGTGAAAAATAGTTAGGGGACTTGTTGGTCATAATTTTTCACTCTCCCTCACAACGGGTCTTGATAATGACATCCCACCCCATTGACACTATTCGGTGATTGGAATGACACACAACACATCCTTGTTTTGAGTGTTAACATGAATAATAATCCAACGTAACATTTATTGAACATGAAGTCTCTCATTCGTTATATGATATCGGGATTATACCCTTTTCTTGAGCTTAGAGTATAGTTTAGACTAGTTATGGATGAAAAAATTATGCCATGATCCATCCATCACCTAGTATTCCCAGTATATGACTACTTACATATGCACATACACAGTCTATATAGGTGGATGAAGAGTATATAAACACATTATATTTAATACAACTATATGTATACGATTACCAGTTAGAACATAATTCCAGCCTCATGCCAAACTGGTAGATCCACCATGATTCGTTTGGGAACCTGAGAAGGATAGTATTTATGATTTTATCATTGTTTATTATTTATTTACATTTTTACAAGGTTGTACCTTATATTCATGTAATTGATTTATTTATTAAAACTATCGGTAGTGTCTAAATGAAATTTTATCTAACACCCTACATAGGCTGCCATTGCTCTAGGGAACTCAAACAGATCTCATGTCCGTATGTCCATATACGATTTCTTACAATTTTATGATCTTACATGGGAGTTAGGTGCAAAGGACTGAGTTGGAACACAAGATTATCTTGGAGTTCTCTTATGAGGCTCCAATTTATTATCTTTATTCTTGTATTTCACTATACCATGTTTTGTTTTTTGTGTCTACTTTGTTATTTTATGTATCATCACCTAGACATGCATGTATTATTTTATATTGTCGTTGGCTATTTATATTCAATTGATATCATTCTTATGCTACTTTTTATTTCATATTCTACTACTTCCACTATTGTTTGTTATTTATTTTCTAATATACCACTATGCTACTCCGATTACGAGGGTATTGTTTTCCCATTGTACCATCATCATACCCTCTCTTCTTGTTGATAGCCTTCGGTGTAAGGCGAAGCACACTTGTGGCCATATGGTGACCGATCTGGCTATTGGTTTTATAAGAACTCTAGTCGAGATGTTACATAATTGTATTAGAGATTTATTGTTTTCCATAGTATTAAAATTTAGGGGCTAATAGATATAAGGCTAGGAATGTGTCAGTTCTTGGTAAATAGTCAGTTCTAGGATTGATCATCCCACCTATAGGGAAAATTCCAAGTGTCCTAGGATATAATTATTGTCCATGATTTTCATCATTAGAGTTGATTATGATTTCACCTTGAATGATTGGTGTGCTTTCAATTGCTCATTGATTTATGAAATTTATGGTATTATTTCCTTTTCCTGGAATTGAATGGGGGAAGCATTACATGAATCAATATTGGAAAATAGAGATTCGCATTCCATGAATATTCCATGCCTTTTAATTGCATTTGTAGGACATATACTGATTATGATGACGAGTCATGTGTGATTTTTATCCTAGATATTATATACCATGTTAGGTATATTAGTGATATGATTTGGTTTTTACATTTTTTTGTATTCATTTAGCATGAATGTTTATATAACATGCTTTGGAGAGTTATTTATCATATTAATCTTCTATAATGATTAGACAATTTTATGCCATGGGGTTTGATTATTTAACACGTCTTATCTTTGTATCATTCTTATATTGATATTATAATGATACTATATGTTTACTAATTTTTATAAAATTCATTATTAAGATTTTTATATATAATTGGTTTTATGGTCTAACAATATTGGTTACAATTAAATAGGATCCAAATTTTAGTTGTATGGTGTATGGGTGACTTATAAATTGGGGAAGTGTAACCTATGTATTAAAACCATATTTTGATCATTGTGTATACATATACATACCCTAATTAAAATGTAAAATTGGTTTCATTTTAAATTTTAAAGTGAATTGGTTTTGATTAAATGGGAGTTAGTTTGAAGAATATAAAGTGAATGGGTGCTTTATAGATTATGAGAAAGAAACCCATATAACAGAACCATTGTATATGAACATGATATATTTTGAAATGGTTATAAATGAAAAAGATATTTAATTTTGATCAGAAATGAATTGGTTTCTTATGGACCACTTATGTGACTTGACTCAAGTAGTTCGGTTATGGTATTTAAGCTTATTATATAAACCCCATCAAGGATAAATTAAAATTTTAATATTTTGGGGGATACTCTATATTGGTTTTTGACTCTATCATACAAGAATGACAATATATGTGATTACCATTCTAAATTCACAGCTAGACACATGTAGGTCTGTTAGAGAAACTTTTTTATGAGATAACCCACAATTTGAGTTTTGAAACTTTAGTAATTAATCAACAGTTATCATGTTTCATTATGATGAAGCTAGGTTGTCTTAATAGGACCCTCAAAGGTCTCCATATATATTGCAACTTGGTATTTATGTAAGATCAATTGTGAAATCCTTCTTGGGAAACAAAATTATTAAAATAAATTTATATGATAATTAACTAATTAATATGGTATGTCAATAAATGATTAATGTTTAAAAATTATTTTTTATAATACATACCTACTTTCTAGGATGTGTTAGTTAAAACAGGTACAACATACTTTTGACTTATAATTGGTACTTTAGGTTTAGAATTAAATCCGTTAAATGATTAAAAACAGAATGTGAATTAATATACTAATATGAATGGGAACCTTATGTTATTTCCATAATTTAAAACCTCCTTTAATGGTAGTTTAAATATCTCATATAGTTTCACTCTAATGAAAATGTGATAATTTTCAATAAGGCTTTTTTTAGAAAATTCATAAATAATTGGAAATGAAATTATTGAAATATGTTTGGCATGACCTAGTGGTTGGGTGGACACTAATTCTTTTGTAGGGGTCTATCCTAAGCTAGGTAGCACCCTTAGAGATTAAAATCATTGCTAAATGTATTGACGTTTTTTATGTAGGGTACATTTTTGTTGTTGTTGTCCATAGTAGGAATCTTATATTATAAATGAAACCCATGTTTCAACGGGTGGGGGTATCCTTGAACATTATTATAGTAGTTATCATCATGTAAGGACATTTTTTAGTAGGATAGACATGGAAGGGCATAGTTGGCTGCTTAGTAATTCAGGTGACCCTCTCTTCTTCCTTAGTGATGGATGACTTGGTACATCATCATCCATGTTAATTATCAAAGGGGAAATAAAAATATGGGTTAAATCTATTTTACATACCACCTGATATATGGATGTATAGGTACGATTTCATATTGATAGTAACAAGGATGTGTTATCTTACATCTAAAACCTCAGGGTTGTGGGAATCCATATATGTGGTACCCTTCATTTTGGAAAATGATATAATTAACCGGTTCATTTTAGTGGAATCATTGATCCCTGATTTGTTGAGTATGTGCTTGGTTTATCTATGGAGTAGAGTGAACTAGGAGTTAGAGGAATAAATTTTCACCATTGCTCGGTATGGTGTTACATGATGATCTGGTGTTTTTTAAATTCAAGCAAGGTTAATTTTGGGTTGAATTATAAATGTTATGGTGTTTTGTTATCATGACATGGAGAAGTGACACAGATGAATTTAAGGGGAATCTGACCTCGTGGCCCTATGAGTGACAAGTAAATCTATATTTTTGAAAACTACGATACTCTAAATGTGTGTAAAATTAGGTTAGTTAATGTGAATATGTCTCATTTTAGGTATAAGGGACACATCCGAGCAATACCATTTGGGAATAGTTAGTGATGTTTTCAAATGTCGGTGAGTTTGCAGTTTCCTGTAATGTGTTAGTTCTTGTAAGGAAGCATGAAAGTAAAATTGTTATATGTATATATAAACTTTGTAAATTACAATGGTGATAGATGGACTTCAGTGGTAAATCATAAGCGATCATTGGATTCATCCAGTGGTAAAGACATTGTGATCGGTAATGACGATGCATCGGTAGGTGACGTTGAGCATCTTTTAGAAGAATTTGACTAGTAGTGGTCTGACTTCTCTTCTTTTTAGTATTTGGAATGTTTATGGTTTGAATCAATAGAACACTTCATATTGGATATGATAAAAGTGATTCAAATATTCTTGGTAATCCTTGATATCTTCTTTGTGTTCCCTTATTTCGATGTATATCATGTCTCAAATCTTGATATCATTAGGTTCCACTCAGAGTTCATCAATTATATATATAGGGTGAGCAAAAAAGAATACTCAATAAGAAAACCAATGCCCCTTGTGCACATTTGAGGAGAGAATAATAATTAATCCATGAGAAAACTGAATAACCAACATCAACTAAATAGGTTAACTAACAAAACCCCAAGATCGCCACGGCTCACTCACAAAATAACTCACCAAAGAATAATAATTTAACATGAAGTATATCAAAAAATGTTACCCCACACTTCTTTCCATCTGAGATTAATTTTTCACACCCCCAATGACATATGTCATGGTTCTCCCAACTCTTTTGTATATCAAATCATTCTAAGATCCCAGAGTGTTTCCAATCATCACATCATATCTCGACAGAAGAAACATGCGCCCAAGCACCCCACATGATACTTACCATCAAATCACATCCCTCTCCAAAATACATGGGCCCAATTACCTAGTATGATACTAACCATAACATAACCAAAGTATTAGGGTATAACAAACATTTTTGAAATCAACTTCATGACCTCCTCATCCCATTCATGACCCCCAGCAACACACCATGTGCTACTAACCATAAAATCTCAACCAAAACACTTTTTAATTATATTTTTCATAGACCATTCACTTCATCATCACCTAGAATATGGAGTGTGGAAGAGTGGGTAGTCATCCATCAAACCCCACAATTAGGATGTCAGAAAAAACACCCCCAAAACATTTTGTGGTTGTCACTAGTTGATTGACATGGGTCAGTTGTGCATAGAAAATAATAAAAATAGATAGGGTATATATATATAATCCACACATAAAAACTCATCCTATGGGTTCACAATAAGAACTGAAAAACACACAACATCACCACCCAAATGAAAAATGTATGTCACTTTTCCTAACACCACAAAATGCATAAAACCACACAAAAAGACATTAACCACAAATCAATTTTCATTAAACCCATTTACTTATTCAACCCTTTTTTATTCATTAATTATAACATTACATTAATAAAAATTACCCCCAAAAATTACACTTTCATTATTAACATTTAATATTCTATAACTAACGAGATAATTTACTCAACAAAACCACACCTCACAAGCATCTCAACATCCCCAAACAAACCATTTCCTTGTCACTCGACAAGAACATCCACACAACCATCACCCCACCACCACACAGGCATAACCACACATCAACCATCACCTTGCCTCCAAACAAGCACGGGCACACAACCATCACCCATATGCCACACCCATTACTCACACAAACATAACATTTTTAGATTTTGGAAAAAGGGCTTTCATAAGATTCCAATTCTTTGTTGAAGGGAATTCTCACACAAACCGTAAATCTGATGGAATCCATTTTATTAACCAAATATAATTGATTAGAAAATTACATTTAAATTGATTCCAAATAATCAAACCAATCAAGGTTCCACAACACATATCATATTATCACAAACAAAGGCATCCAATAGTCATGATATTTAGAAAGATGTCAAAAATGTATAATCCTTTATACAATATTACAGCACAATCCAAATCATGTGATATCATCCTTTTACGGTAGATAATATTAATAAGTTAATGTGATTATCACTTTCCTCCTCCTAGGTAATCATTGGTTTTTATAAATTTACACATCATCTGATAATAAGGATAATAATTTTCTATTCATGTTACAACAGAATTAAAATGGAATCGATTATCAACAACATGAATAAATTCAATAAAAAATTGTGAAATTTTCTTATCCACATAAATTAAAATTTATCAACTAATTATCTTTATTAATCTAATTTACAATAGCTTCTAAAATAAAAAAAATCATGATCCCTCCCACATGTTACACAAAGAAGTTAATGGAGGGATACTCCACCTCAATATTCAGACCCAACAAAGATGATAAAAAATGTCTGCAAGGCCCCAAAAAATACACAATCATTAAATTCTTCATCTACAATACTCTTAATATAAAAATGGATTTTATTAAATCTGGATGTTATATTGTGATTCTTTGGAAAAAATTATCTTACATTCTACTAGTAAAGATGAATCTCCCAAAACTAATAGGGCTATGTTCTGATTAATAATGAGGGAGATATCATAGAAATAAGTTGAATAATATTGGGTATATATTTAACTTATTTCTAGATGAATTATCATAATCAATTCCTATAATTTTAATTATAAAACTCATTTAATTAGTAAAAATGATTTCTTTTAATTTCATAGGTTTTGACTAATTAGAATTCTAAATATTATTATATTTTTTTATCCAAAATTACTACATGATTTATTATTTAATTTCTCTAAATATATTTTCCACATTTATTATTTTTGTTAGACTATTTTTGGGTAATTTTTTATCATCATTTATTTTAATCTGATTCTTTATTTTTTAGCACCTATATCCACGTTTTGTCTCTTTTTTTTTATTTTCCACTTACACTCACACTCCTCTCTCCACTCACCTCACTTTTTTTCGACCCTAATAATTCTTCCCTCTTTTCCTTGTATTTTTAAAAGGTTCACATGATTTTTTTAATATTAAATATATTTTTCAAATATTATGTAAATATTACAATATAAATTTATATAATACCATGTATCAAAAAATGATACAATAAATATATATATAATGACAAACATATACATATATGCAAATATATAACTATAAACACATACATATAACTTGCATATATACATATATATATATATATCGTGATATTATATGGAAACGATATATATATATATTGATATTATATGGAAATGAAATATATATATATATTGATTTTATATGGAAATGAAGTACATATATATATATACATACATTCATATATGCATAAAAATATGTGTCTATTTATATATACAACATTTTCTAACTAAATATTTATTTTTAAAATTTATAATTACAACCCAATGCATGTAAATGTACTTATATAGACATGTGAACAATATGTTGTATAATATTTGATGTATTGATCTTAATTAAGTTTTTAAAAAAATTATTTAAATTCAATAATAAAGAATTTATTAATATTAAATTAATCTGGCTAAATTTAATTATTTAAAAAATCCAATATAAAATTTAATACATAAAAAATATTGTGAATAAATTATTTAACCAACATTAAACTACATTTACTTTATTTCAACTTCTCGAATCATTGAATCAATGAAAAACACCCTACAATGAAAAAGTAATTGTTGAGGATATTTTGTACCATTAGACTATGAACAATCTCTTGTGTGTATCCTTGTCATTCTCATATTGTTTTTGTCTTGATTATTACATCAACCAATAATTATTTCTTTTCTAATAAATTTTCTTAAGTAGTTTTAGATTTAATATGAAACTATATTTATTTTGTATCTAAAACAATATAGATTTTATTATTAATTAGTTTATTCAATTGGAATGATATGAAAAAAAATATTCATTTTATTTTTTTATGTAAGAAGTCAATTCATGAGTTTCGATGGTGAAATTTTTTAAATATTCTACTTTATGTTGTTCAAGAATAGTATAGTTTTTTAGCTTAAATCTAACTTTCTATTTTCATTATATCCCATGATATAGCACTCATATTCATGTATAAATTTATCAATTTTATCGATAAAATATTTAATTAAACAAATTATATTGTTAACAAGTCTAAAGAGGTTGTTTTGGTTATCTAAAAATTCACTGAAGTTGATAAAACAATTTTGAGACATTGTAGGGTAATTATTTGAAAACAAATAGCATTTCATTTTCATAGTGTTCTAAAACATATTTTTATCACTCTAAAACCAATTAAATGAAAATAAAATATGTTTAGCATGATTTTTTAGTTTACTGAAAAGGAAAAGAAGCACATTTTTATGGTCAATAAACTATCTGAAATTCTTCAATGATTTTACAGAACTAAAATTTTTCCTAAGTAGGGTTGCCTCTATTTTGTTCAATATTAGAAACTATAGATATCATATATATTAGATTATTGACCCATTAAAACGACATGATGTTATATAAAAATAATACTTTTATATATAACCACAAATCAAATTTTAGTATCCTCTAAAAAATTTATGAATTCTATATTAGTAAGATATTTAAATTCTGAGAGGGTTTTTGATCCCAACGTTGGCAAACCTACTTTTGAGGATCCTTACATTGTATTTTATAGTATGGTTAATGAAACATATTCTGGATAAAATCTATTCTTTATATACCCTATGTTTATATAAAGAATAGATTTTATCTATAAATTTCTCTAAGAATAACAATCGCAGTATTGGCTTATTCTCAATGTGTTGCTACCAGTGAGATGCATGAAACTATTGAAGTTACATTTTAAGGAACTAATAATGTTTTATATCTAAGGTAAAATACATTTAAGGATAAATTTGACACATTTAAGATATAAGAAGCTTAAGAATTTACTTAGTTGAATGGATGATTGAATAAGTTTATAGATGTTATTACTACCTTGGGAAATATAATTCCAAAACTAGATCGCGCATTAAAGATACATAGAGATTTAAATTTTATGTGGAATGGAATATCTACTCATATTTGATAGTCCACACCAATAATAGAATTAATGATGAATGATTTGATCAGAACCTCAACGTTATATGAAGTTGATATAAAAGAAGAAGGTGAAAATCATAATTCTATAAAAAAGGATACAATATCACTAAATGTTTTGATGGATGAATTTTTTGATATAGATATTAGTAATTCAGTTTCAAATGATGAGTTGTCATATATTTCAAAAAAAATTAGAATTTTATAACAAAGGTAAATAATAAAATAAATATGAATAAAGATAAGGAAGTGAGATTCTACGAATGTTAATTGAAAGGTTGTCTGAGACATGATAATCCTTTTATTAAATCTCAAAGGATGTTTGATTATAAATGAAAAGTCATGGAATCCGTGAAGGCCGCTTGGAGTGAATATAAATATTCAAATGATGAATATACATCAGAAATTGATGTTTAGCCTGAAAATAAAAAAAGAAAATATAGTTCATATGTCTTACACTGATGAGCTAAAATAACCATTCTCTCAAAGGTATAATTATCAAAATATTTCTCATAAAAAAATTAAAAATATTGTTTTATTCTTCAAGAAAAAATTAATTCCTAAAAGAAAGAGCATAGAAAAAAAAATTATGATGTTTTATAAATTGATAAAGGTAGTTTCTTAAAATAAATTTCCGATTTAAGATCTAAATAATAAAAAATATCTTATCATATCCATGGAATAAAAAAAGAATTATGGGATTAATTTGACACATTAAAACAAGCCTTTAGTATTATTATAAAGGAATAAAAATATTGAATCAAATTTGTGGAAAAAAATAAACATCACAAATACAAAAATAGTTTTGGTACTAATCAAGAGAAATAAAAATCATATAAGAGTTATTTTGTTCTTATTTTGAAAATAAAAAACTTGTTTAAAAATAAATGTTTTATTTGTGGTATTATTAGATATTATGATAATGAATTTAATTTTAGGAAACCTTAATTTTTTGGTGTTAATAATCATTATCTAAATGTATTTTTAAATTGTATGATCATAATAAAAACATTTTCTACCTATGTGTTTAGTTTCTAACACTGGACATCCCAAAATCATATGGGTAACAAAATTCACTTTTATTTGATATTTGTTAATTATCCTCCACCAAAACTCATTATTATATAGTTATGTGGATGTTTGAAATTTTTTTAAATTTTATATATTTCTATTTATAAATATTTTAAATATAATCATCCATTAAATTCATAAAGTATTTCATTCACATATTATCATTCAATTTATAAGCATAAACTATTTTATAAATGGGGGAAAACATTTAAAAGTTATATATGGTTTCCATCTTTATTAAATTATCCTTTAATTTAAACAATTAGTTATTTTTAACACTCTATTATTTTTTGGGATAAATTAATTTGTTAAATTATGTTATTAACCAAGGACCATCAACCTTACTCTTAATATTATATATGAATCATAATCATTCTTCTAAATTTTTTTTAATATATTACCATTTAATACACATGCATGTGTGAAAATTAATCTACCATTTTATGTAGAAAAATATTCAGATGATTAGATTAAAATGTTTTTTTCATTTATGGAAAGCAAAAAAGTTTTAATTAATTAATTTTGTAATATTTTATTTAAAATTATTTGAAAATAATTCATTTAAAAAAAATTTAAAATATTTTATCTAAAAATTATCTAAAAATAAAATATTTAAAATTAATTGAAAATATGTTTTTTAAATTCCTTTAATGTTTTAAAATACTTATGCTTGGTTTAAAGGGGAGATAATTTTCCTTTTCTAATTTGAAATATTTTTTATCCTACTTCTTAAAATTCAAATTTCCATTCTTTTTAAATGCAGTAAATTTATTGTGTCATTTTATATTTCAAGAAACTCATCATTTTATCCTTACAGAATGGGAGAGAAAATTTTGGTAATAAATTTGTGTTTTGTAATTATCAAAAGGGGGAGATTGTTTAGGGGATCCATTCAATTCCCTTCATCTTTTTTTTTATAATTAAATAAACTCTTCATTATATGTTTTCAAATAAATTTATTTAAGTGGTTTTAGATTTAAAATTTTGATCTATTTAATTTTTAATTTAATGAAATAGTAATCAGATTCTTAATATGTTTCACGCATTCAAAAGAGTAGAAAATTATATTTATTTCACCATTTTATGTTGAATTTCAATTCAGCAGTTTCGATGGGGAAAACATTTACTAAAACTATTATAATGTGTTCTAAAAAAGTATAGATTTTTTTATTAAAATTACATATGAGTTTTGATTATATATCAAGATACAATGACTAGGTTTTTCATAAGTCTTATACCATTATATATATATAATATTTATCTAAATAAAATTAGTTTATGGGGAATTTTATAATGGTATTTTTGGTGCTCTAGTAAATCACAAAAGTTTCTACAACTATTTATAAACTATACTATGTAAATATTTGAAAACATAATGTGTACAATTTAATACATATGATATAGATATATGAAACACTCGCAACTTAGTTCTACAAAAATCCCAAATTTTTATAATTATTTTTAAAGTTAACAAAAAATAATAAAATGGTTTTTTAATGGTCAATAAATTATCTAAATTTCTGTGATGATTTTACAGAACTATAGTTTTCTAGAATAGTATTGTATCTATTTTTGGTTGATATCATTTGATTTAGATTCAAACATGATCCACTTCTTGACCCAATACACAGAACATGAGTTGTCATTAAAAATGGCTTTTTGTTTGAAGGATCAATCCGATGTCAAGAGCTTCTAAAAAAATCACTCGAGTCTTTAATAGTAATATGTTTCGATATCATAGGGATTTTGATCCCTTTGTTGAAATGCCCAATTTTTAGTATCACTTCATTTTAGATTAATGTACGGTAAATGAACCATTCATTGGATAAATGGTATGGTTTATCTACCCTATGTTGGAATGAAATGAACCCTACACTACATTAATAAATGAACAATGTGTTTTAAATGAAGTTGAAACCCATTCCTTGTTTGTTATGTATAGATGTTGGAAACTCACAATGATACTACCAATGTGTAACATGGTTTGGTATAAATATGGTCTACTATGTACTATGAAAATATTTCCCCAAATCATTAGTATGTTCATGCAAAAATATCATCACACATGATATGTAGCTATTATAAACTGAAAAAATGTAACAAAATCATTACTAAAGAGTAACATGAATCTAAAGTCTCTTAAACATCATACTAAGGATGGTTTCCACCAGTGAATCATATAATTACTTGTATTAACTTCAAACAACTTCTCAAGTTTTTTTACAATTTTTCATTAAGTAAAATGATAAATCTTCTAGAGGTTCGATCCATGAGAACTCAATGAACATTGTGTTGTGTTTTTAGAGTTATATATGGAATAAGGTTTTTATTAAGTGTCTTCATGGACCTAAATGATTTGAAATGATGGAAATTTTAATTATATAAAGATTAAAATTCTATATACTAGAAATCTGGACAGCTCTACAAAATAAATAATGTTGATGTAGCCTCATGAAGGTTGATATTATGATACAACGTAGAACAGAGATAAGGTGAGTGTCGTCCAAGTAAATGGGATTATATTTTTAGTATCATCATGCTATAAAAAACTTTAGAACACCATTTTTGTTTGCTTCATGAACTAAAAACCCATGTTGGATATTACGATATATAGATCTACTCCTGAGAACATCCTACTTTTGGCATGACATACATACTTCATATCCAGAGATTGAATATTAGTTTATCCTTGAATAATTGTTTTAGAAGATTATTTAATATCATAAAATAATGTATAATTTCTATTTATCATTTTCGATATTCATTTTTACTTCCTTCTTGGTATTTAAAGAAACTTAATTTTTATCCAGAATATATTCTATGATTTATCAATAGGATAAAATCATATAAATTAAAATGATTATGATTGAATATATTGAGAATTAGTGGTGTAGTAATAAGAGATAAAAATGAATGTTTATTATAAAACAAATTTTTACTAGTAATATCAGAGGATATAAGGTTATTTAAATTAAAATATTTGAATTTACATGTGGATGTAGCTGCTAATTTTCAGGGATTTTTATATTAATTTTAAGGGAAGATCTGAATGGTATATAACTCTATTTTGGTGTACCATTCAAAATCCAATGTTATTATAATGATAAAATCAATATCCATAATCAATGAAAATTTAATTATATATTTATATATTTATTCTATAGGAATAATACAACAGTGCTATGATACTCTTGTAGAAATTTATGGAATCTATTTGAATCATTTTACTTTGAATATCTAATATCGGTGTTGCTACTGAAACTACCTGAATATAGTATTCATTATATATATCACTATTTGGATGGTTGTGTAATATAATATGAAAGATATATATGAAGAGACTCTTATAAAAAAAAGTGATGCAGAATTACTCTTTCAATCATTGGAAATTTTGAAGAGAAAATTGAAATACATCATATATATATTATCATCTAACAGTGTGAAGAACAGGAAGTGGAAGACAATATATTCCAAAGAAGAAAAATATTATTTTGTTTTGTTTTATTAATAAAATGAATCTTTATCAACATTAATGTTTTTTAGTGTTTTGATGTTCTTGATTAAAGATAAAACACATCATTATGATGTTTCATCAAGTTTGATCTGATCAAGTATTCAACAACTTCAACTTCAACTATTATCTTTTTATAGTTCCAACTATTTGTAATCAGTCATTGGTGGAGTTTCAACTTCTTGTACGAAACTTTGAAGGTTTTGGTTCCCTTAAAAATGAACAAAAGGCCCTATAAAATACATTAATGGTGGAAACCAATGTACTATGTTGTACAGGTCTCTCGTTCAGGTGAAGGAATATTAAAAATCATCTAGTTTTTTGATTGGGAATTGGTGGATTAGACTGGGGGATTTATATTCCCCATACCACAATACATCACCATGTTCTTTTAATTATTTATTTTATGTTTCTTAATAATAATTAATATAGAGTGAATAATCACTTCATTTCAAAAGTTATTCTTTAATTTTGTCAATATTTCGAAAAGGAAACAATCCCACCCCCTTGTGTCTTCGTCATAGTAATTCTGACACAAAACCATTCCCCATTTTTTTATAGGTAATATTCTGGAAGAACTACCAGACGAAAAAACCTACTAGAGATGATATAAAATGAGTTAAGAGAAGAATTCATGAAATTTTTTAAATTAATTCACGATATTAACTTCTCCAGGAAGGGAGATTTCAGTTCATTTGGTATCAAGAATCATTTTTTTTCCAAATTGTTCATGATATTAGAATAATTCTTCATCAATTTTTTTGTAACATATGGATGAGTAAACCAACCTATATTAGATAATAAACACTCGTCCAAACCCAAATTTTATTAAAAAATTAGTTCCTATTGGAGTTGAATTGAAGGTGTTTACATGTGGTGTTTACTTGAGTCAGACAACTTGAAAAGGGATGAAGATCTACTCCAAACCATATTTTTTTGGAGGGGATTGGGTGCAGGATGTTTCGAGAGCCGTCGGTTAGCTTACTGCTTACACTTCAAGCGAGCTGCACAATTCTTTCTTCTAGGAATGATGGTACAAAGGTTCAGGGGATGCTGGCATGGTGAATACAGCGAGAACTGTGTTACTCAGCACTGGGTACTAAAGTTTATGGTAGGCCCGCAACAGGGCTAGGTATGAGGGATGTCCTTCTATAGGGAGGTCAATCATTGTGATGGTGGGGAATCTCCTGGTGGACATGGTGTCGCTGATTCGCAACTGGTAGGAAGATCCCTCCCTTTTGGTGTTGGGGACCTCTTTCCACATAGCTCATCCTCCTGTCCCCAGGCTTCAGGGGCATTGTGTGTGGTGGTCTCCCCCAAATTTTGGCCTCAATATGAACACTGATGGTTCTTACAGCTCTAGGATCATGTGAGGTGGAGGATTTGTGCGGGACTTCATGGGCAGTGTGTGGTTGTCCTTCATAGTGTATTATGGCAATGGTACATTCATTCTGGTAGAGGCCAAATCTATTCTTATTGGTCACATCTTTTGCAACTAGGAAGGCATTCATCTATCCCAGGTTGAAATTGACTCCAAGATCATTTATGAATCCTTACATGATACAGGTTCCTAACCTTGTTCCATTTCATACATCATCAGGAAATGCAAGCTACTTCTTAACGGAAATATTGAGGTCACTCACACATAGCACGAAGGGAACAAATTATTTGACCACATGGCCTCTCTGGCTAATCAAGGCTCCAATTTGACACGCTTGTATAATGTTTCTTCCCTCAAACCGGAGGGACTGAATCTGATTCGAGGAGATTCCCTTAGTCTCTACTACTTTAGACCCCCCTAGTCTGGTTTCCCCTTGTTCCTTTAGTTTTTTAATATAAATTTAACGTTGATGATGATATTTGGTGTAGCTTATAATCCCCAGGTGTTGGATGAGAGAGAAAATATAATAAAAGAGGTATCTACAACTCATGATGTTCCACAATATTCCAATGTTCCATTTTATGCTTCAAAAGGGTCTGAAATGCCATTGTTGGTTGAGTAAGTTGATGGATATGTAATTGTTAAAGGGGAAAGAGTTCGTTATTCTGTGAGTTTCTGACCAACCATTAATAATCTGAAAATTGATTAGGACTTTTATCCATAAATAGTCAACAATCCACTTATGTTTGAGATAGGGGAAGCTCTCATCTTTAATTATTCACCATTTAGTGAAGAAGAACTTACTGATAATCAATTTTTTAATGAGTATGATAGTGATAATAAAGATTATGTTAAAGAGGATGATAAGGTTTATAAGGGAGATGAGGGTGTCAATGATGATGATACAAGTAATCCTCTAAAGCCAAAGAGACCTTCTCTTGATTTTGTTTCACGGGAAGGATAATATGTTGAGACAAATATTCATTCTACCTCTATTCAAAAAAAAAATTATTTTGGCCAATAGCTTTTTAGGATGTGTTACAGATAATTCCTACACCTCCCTCTCCAAAATGTGTTCCTGAAAAAAGTTCTCAAGAATAACCAGTTTATGACTATTCTCCCAAAAAATATGTGGTATCCATGGAAGATTATAGGGAATAATATAAGACCTCTATAAATTAAATTGAGAGACCACATAGGATCTTACCTATTAAATAATTACCATGTTGATATAGTATAGTTTTAAATGATCATTCTTTTGATCCAAATAATTATTTATCCTGTAATCCTTCTTCTACTCATGCTCTATTTTCTCTATCTCATGAAGATGAACCTGCTTCTTATAACAGTTCTGTGATAAATTCTTATGAATTTACTAATTTTAGGATTGAAAATTTCTAGCAATTAAATTTATGTTATTTTAGTATCAGTTGGGATAATACTTATTCCATAGTTGATTATATTCAATAAACTATTGAATTTTTTGTGGCACACATACAAACCAATTTTTTCATGGAGTTAGAACTTATACACAATGATATTATATCTTTAAAAAGAGAAATTGAATATTATAGAGGTAATATTAGATCACTAAATTCCAATATATTAGATATACTCACTACCATGGATAGAAGTTATTTTTCAATAATTTTAATTCCAAACAGACCTTCCTCTAACAATTCAACAAATCCTCCTACTTTAGTTTCTTTTGATGAAGATTTGATTCAATGATTGATTCATGAAGAGATATAAATATCCATAAATGTGTGATGAAAATAAAAAAACATGTGAAAATGAATATTGTTTATAAGGATGAATGAAATTTTGATTTGATTGAGGAAAAATCGATCATGACTTCCAATGTAAAAGTTGTAATAAAGGGTGAAATAATGTTTTATCTGAAAAGGATTAACACCGAGGGTTGCCTTAAATATCAATTCCTTTCTATATAATGTGATATGAAGATTCCTCCTATAATAGTTTCCTTTATAAATATTGTATAAAATTTATTAGTGATGACCCCTATTTTCCATCATTTCGTTTCTAGTAAAGATGAGTTAGTTCATGTTATGGAATAGGTGGCAAGAGTTGTGGCCAATATGACCAGGATTTTAATTATTTTTAATATGTTTCTAATGGTATTGTTTTATCACCTCCATATATTCATCTTCCTTAGATCTATACCTCTCTTACCTAATCCACATCCTTAGTTTCTATAGTTTTCCACTTCATTTATTATAACCTCTACCTCCCATATACCTCTAATATGACCCTTTGGTCTCACATTTTCTCAATCTCGTAGAATGATCCGACCAATTACAAGAGTAATATGTATTCCATAACCCCTTGAAATTCAATAATCTTCTCCTCACCATCTTTTAATTGAAAAATTGAAGGACCCATCTTTTTGTGGGGAATCTATTTTTTATTAGACTTTGATAGGGTCTTTTTAAATTTTTTGAATAATTAATTAATTTTATTCTTATTCTTATTTCTAAGTTTTTATTCTATTTGATTTATTTTCTATTTATTTAATCTTTATTCTTTACCCCATTAAAAAATATTTTTGTTAATATCGAAGGGGAAATAAAATATATATAATGAACAAGGATGAATATTTCTTGTGTAAATTTATTATAATTGAAAATTTTAAAAAATGAACATTTATTAATCATTATTCCATATTTCATGAAACAATATTTCATAATATTTCTTGTCTAATCATTATTCCATTTAGTAATTATTTATTTCTATATTTTTTTCATAAAAGGGGGATATTGTTTCATTAGTCTACAAATTTGATATTTAAATAATAAAATCATTATTATATAATTTTTATTCCATTTTATGTATTATGAAAGTTATAGGATTTTCTAGAAAAAAATGGAAATTTTCACAAAGTCTCGAGTATACTCCTAAACACATAAAATAAACCATATGATATATGCATCAACCAAACAACCGCCAGATTAATCATCTTGGATATATAGAAAAAAACCATGCAAATTCAAGACAAACTCATCTGACCACAAGACACACCTATTGATTGTAGGCCTAAAAGATCAACTATTGTGGTCCCATCACAGACTCTTGGATCAAATATGATAATAGTTATATAATACACATGAGAATACATGATAATTAAAGACCAAAGAAAATCAACTATTTGTGAATGGTGTGAATTCAAAATGTAACCAACCACAAGAACAAATGAAGAAACCGTGTTTAGTAGTCTATATTTTACAGTATATTTGACAAATCCCTAGTGAAAGGTGATCAACCATAATTATAAGGTTATTGATCATAAGGGTAAGGTGATTGAATATAAAATAAAATTATGTTACCATGGTAGAATTAATCAGTCATAAAATGTATCAATTAATCATCAATGTTTGGAAAATATCATAGATAATGATTTTGAAAATTCTAAGTGACCATATTGAAAGGTTAGTATTATATTTTTATTTTATAAAATATATTGATCCATCTATTATTCTATATAGACATTAATGCCAATTAGACTCTTTTATTGATGTTGGATACCATTCTAATGTATGAGGTTGTTAAAGGATGAATTTTCACTAGCTATTTTAGAACATCACATCGTCTTAAAAGGATGATTGAATTAAATGGAAACAGAATCACATTTGAAAAATATTTATGAGCATAATATGAATCATATATCAAAATTTTTCATGAACAAAAAAAGTTAAAATAATACATTATTCATTGAACATATACAACTTTGGTCTTAAGATAACATCAATGAAACATCCAATAGCATATGGAAATCTTTATCCATTAATTAAAAATATAAAAACTATAATGATAAGAGAATAATCCTCAGAATGACAACAAAATAACATACTATACTACACCAAATTATTTTCATTTATGTTACTCAAATTCTCTAATCATTAGTTTTGTTTTTCTTCTTTACATTTTTTAATATTTATGTACAATCTATTTCACCAAACTGAAGAGTGATAGAAACACTCTCTCTTTTATTATTATTTCTAATCTTATAAAGATCTATGAAAGAGCCTCTTTCTATAATATAATTACTAAAGATTTTTTTTCTCCCATATAGGACTATGGAAGAAGCACTGTGCAACCTGGAAAGTCTCCGGTGTTATTTTATACAAAACAAGATCCATTTTGTAGATAAGTTAATTTATAATGACGTACTTGGGATTGGCTGATTTATACGTTTATAGGAGTATGCATCATCTTGAGACCAAATATATTATTTTATTTCAATTTATTTCTATGTTTTACTATGATTTTGAAACAAGTCTATATCATTCTTCATCACTTAATTGAAAAAAGATTACTTTTGTTGTAAAATTTAATTTGTATTTTATATACCATGTTTTAATTTAGATAATATATTCCAAAAGCTAAATTTGTTTTTATATTTTTTGAGTGAGTTGTAATAAAACTTATAATAAGCCTCTTGAAATTTTGAATTATATAATTATTTAATTTTTGTTAATTCGGTTTATTTTTTTATATGAGAGATTTAGTTTTTTAAATCCACTTTAATGTAAATTTTAATTGGAAACTAAATTTATCCCCTCTTGAGTTTTCCAATTGGACAAACTTATCAAAAATATAAAATAATTATATATTTTTTAAAATATTATATAAAATTGTAATTATAAATAAAGTAATAATTATATTAAATGAGATTGAATTAATAATAATAATAATAATAATACCCAATTGAACTATGTTGGGTACCTAGAGGACCCCCACTAAGTACCAAGTGGCAGTTCAGTGGGTACGACCCCGCTAAATGTTGCACTGGGTATCCAATGGTATGTTATAGGTTACTGGGTACCTAAAATGACTAATATTAAAATTAAATTATACAAAATCCAAAACCACTCAAGTACCGCATAAAACTTTTAAATATATTAATTATATTTTCCATTTTTTAATGGAAATAAAATAATTTAACCAAGCCCAAATTTTCATCAATAAAATCCCAAATTATACATAAATTATTTGATCATGACATAATTCAATACAAAAAATTAAATTTAAGACAGGGTTAAAATGGTTAGAATTTTTGGAAATTATAATTAAATAATCAATATAAATCGATAAATGAAAATGATGTTGTGGTTTAACTTCTTTTTCATTAACTTATGTTAATTTTAATCCTTAATTTTTCATATTTTTGTAATCCCAGTCATAACCAAGCTCACTAATTCCAAATTTATTCAGTGATTGTTTATAATTTTTAAGACTTCCATCATTAAAATTTTTTATATAACACTAATATCATTTAGATATACCTTTTATTCTATTCCAATTCATAATAAAATGTTTATCCAATAATAGGTTATAAAAATCCATATTGGTTGATTCAAATACCTTATAAAATCTCAACAAGATTTTATATTTTAAAAATATATCCAAATATAAAAAAACGTATTGATATTTATAAAAAATTATTGTCAATATCTCAACAACTTTATGATTTTTTAGTAAATACATTAAATCCAAAAACTAAGTGATGAAACCTTTATACATGTTATTTTTTAATCGCTCAATCATTAATAATTTTATTTTTGATATAAATAAAAATATGATTCCATGTTGTGCATGATGTTATTTTCTATAACACATAATATCCCATTAGTCATTCAAAAATAATGGTACGCTAAAATTATGTGGTTTTTATTTTATTAAACAAATTTTTATATATTATTGAAATTACTGCCATTACATAAACAAAATACAACTAGGAGACATCTTAATTAGCATTCTTGAAATAACAAAAATCTCACCATCATCATGAGTATAATGTGGTTATATACATTATACCTTATTTTCAAATAGTCTTGTAAAATATCTTTATTGAGATTATTACAAAAATATTCTAACGATAGTGTAGTATATAAAAAATAATTTTCTTTGTATACTTACGGTTACCGGTATCATGAAATATATTCTTTCACTATTATATGAGTTATAAAACATAGAACACGATAATATAGACAAAATTTTTTTTTTCTTGCAAACACTTCTTAAAACTTCATCAAATAAACTAAAAACTCCATCAATATTTTCATTTTTTCATACTTTATCAATAAGTATGAATTGATAAAAACACAAAACAACATAAATTTGCACCCTAATTATCTAATATTAACTAAAATGGTTTTAATATTGTCACCCTTTCAGTTTATTGGTGATTCTAACCATTTCATGTCTTAGTATTTATTTATTGATATTTTAAACTCTAGAAAATCATCTAAATTCTTATAGAAGTAAAATTCCCATCTATTTTCCTAACACATTGTCAGTCATATTCATTGTATAAAATAAATGTTCTAGAAGGATTAATAATATTTTAATTTTATTCCATTTTTATTCATAACCCTAGTTTAGGTAAACTATAACTTATCTTTAAACAAGTTGTAATAATTATAGTAGTGAATTTGATATTCTTCTTCATTTGAATCACAATGCCTTATACATTCCATAAATCCCTTTAAATGACAATCAAATGGTTTTATATTTTATCTCACTTTAAAAATAATCCTAGTGTATAATAATTTTTCAATATTTCTATAAAATATACCGATATGTAATCATTATAGACCACCTAAATCATTGGTGGTGGTCAAACATAATTATTCAATCGATGCTTGTAAAAGGAAATTTTCATTAATGGTTTGTTAAAAATATATTCCACATAATAAATAATTCCAATCTGTTACACGTTAATAATATATTTTTCTACCTTTTCATTGAAAAAATAATAATGAATTTAAGTGTACTTTTTTTGAATCTTTAATTGGATTCTTTCTATATCTGTATAATATTTATGTCAGCAGACATCATTTTATGAATCAATAATTCATGTATAAAATATTTAATATATTAATTTCTTAATATAAATTTGGAATAATCATTTTATCACACAAATTTACTATAAAATAGTTTTTTATGAGATGTACTCTCTTAATTATCTCTAATCTATCAAACACTATTTATCTTCATAAATAATTCTTTACCATAAGTAGATTTATTCCAACAAGGACTCAATAGATATCAATATACTAACATTCCTCCATTTCAGGGTTATTTTTTACTTTATATACCAATCTATAATAAATCATGATTTTAAAATACCACATTATTCTATTACCTATAAGATGGTACATTTAATTTTGAATTATATAAAATCATTATTTCATGTATTTCTAGTAAACGATATAAAAACTTATTCCAATTAAATATATTATTCCTCAAATCACTCTTCTACATAATGTAGGATCATTTGGATTTCAATATTAATGTTTTATAATTGTTTTTACAATGGTAATGTGAGTTTCAACATAATTAAAATTTTGTATAAACAAATTGTTTGTCAGTTTTCATCATTATTTTCAATATAGATAAATGTGTACTCTTCTTTTTTATCATTTTATTCCTAACAAGGTTTGTGAGTTCTCTTATCAGAGACATATAAAATGATGATCATATCATTTTCACTAACTCCTGAATTGATTTATTAGACTTACACTAAATATGATATCATGTAAATTTATGAAATCCATAAAATATTCCTTCTTTGATCTCCTCACATCAATATTGTGTTCAACACTAGATATATTGTACTTATATTTTCACATGTCTAATTCCAATTGAAATTATCATGTCCCTAGTGCATGTTACAATGTTTTTAAATAATTGGGAGATAAAATACAATTACATAATTATCATCATGTTGAAAACAAATTCACTTTTAAATATAACCCTCCCTTTTATTCAGAAAATCAAAAAACATTATCTTAGATCATTTTGGTAGATATCAAACCTTACATTTTAAATAATTGAACAAAGAATATTTTTTTTATTTATTAAAATATGAATTTTTTAATCATTAAAACATACTCAAAACATCATTAATAATTTATTCAATGGTGTTTAATTAATATTGAAGTATGATAAAGAATATTTAGTTGGGAAAATTAAAAAATAACATACATGATTTATTTTTGTGATATTATTTACTTATATACCATTACTGCAAATAGATTATATTGTAATGCATGATAATTAATTTTATGATAACACTTAACATGTTAAGTGAATGATATTGTAACATGGAATTATATTGAATAATTTTCCATATAGGATAAAAAAAATTATTGATCACAAATTAGTTATTATTACATTTTTGTTTTTCATGTAATGTTGAATTTTGATGAATTGTGAAGATGACCAGTTTATTGTTTATAGTTTCCAATGTTAGGGGATATAGAAATTTATTGTTGTGTTATTGAGAAGGGTATTTTCGGTTATACATTATCATTATGTTGTTTAAACTATAATTGTTTTTTAAAATATTTGAAGGGTAAAATCATTATTCATTTTTTTATAATGAAAACATCTCTTTCGAAATATATTATCATATTTTATAATAGTGGTGAATCATATACAAAATAATTTATTTGATAATTATTTATGAAGGGTGAAGGTTTTTAATACATTAAACCAAAATTAATTTTTTATTCCCTAATATTAATCCATATTTGATAATTTTTTAGAATTTATATTCCATTAAATTTAAATGTAATCTAGCTAACCACAGTAGCTCGGAGTTGGTGCCTCACATTATTATGTTGGTATATATAAAACATTAGAGTTCGAAAGGGCCGATCAATTTAAATGCTTTGGAAACAAAATTACCTAAATGAATAATACAATAAAAATTCAAATATTAAATTCTACCTATAGAATTCACTGAAAACGTCATCATTATCTTAGTTTAAACCTACATATCGATCATAATAAATTTCTTGGCATCCTTGGGATATAATATAAGAAAGTGTTGGTCTTAGATTCTTAGTAAGGATATACATAAAATGGAAGCTATCATAAATATTCCTAAATGATTATAGAAAGGTAAATAACTAAAACACATTCCATTTAAACACAATCATGAACATAGTACAGAAATAATCAATGATAATCAAATAATTCCACATAAATAATAACATGACAATGAAACATAACATTAATGTTATACTAAATGAATAATCACATAGAATTCCAATATCATATCTCAACATGATTGAATGAATAATTTCAGTCATCATAAACATATCGTCGAGGCTTTATCGGAGACATCATACATAAATGGGTACGACGTCAACCAATATCCTAATAAGTTTTTTTCATGATGCCTACAGATGCAACAAGGGGATATAGTGGCCCTCTCCCATCACCTAATAATTCCAGTTAATTCCTCATATGAAATGAGTGAAACATAAATAATATCAATATTTATAATAAAAAACTAGTATATGAGTTGTAAATACTTAAAACATTATCCATGATTTGTATCAAAATAGCATATCCACAATCAAACTGATCATAAAAAATCAATAAAATATACTAGATGATATCATAAGAGATTAATATAAATAAGGTATAATATAAAACAATGTATGTTGAAATTGATGAATACAATATATTAAAATCTTTGAAAATAATTATGAGAAATACCCTTTCACATTGAAATCATTTGTTTAAAAATTTGTGCTATTATAAAAGAAAAACTTTTCTTTGAAAATAAAATTCTAATATTGTAAGGGATACATCATGGAATGATTATGGTAAAATTTACTCGTTAGGAAATATATAAAAAAACATTATTTCTGATTTTTTGTTAAAAAATATCTTTTTGAAAATTAAAAATGATTCCTCTCATACTATTTTATAAATAGTCAAACATGTTTAACATGTTAAGGTAAAAATTATCATCTCTATAATGATATTTATTCATTAAATTAACCTTTTTTTCTTTTATATGATATAGATACATCATATATAGAATTAATTTAAGGAAATAATTATCATATTGATTTAGTATATACATTTTCAAATCATTCTTGAATTGATATCATTGAAAATAAATAACATCAAGTTGAGGAGACAGTAGGTCGTGCATACTCACTAGTGATGGTATGATTACTTTAATGGTAAATTGGTAAGGGATTGGGTGGTATATTGATTATAAAGAATCAATATCATGTAATATGTAATATATATATCCATTACATACATCATTATATTCATTCATGTAAAATGGTGATGAAAATAAATTATACCACGACATGGAGATGGTATGTCATATGTATGAAAACGAGGTGATCTTATTTTTCAATGGATGGATAAAAGGTGGAATATGATTGTCCAATAATCATAATAACATGTCAGAATATATACTATAATTTAATTGTTACTACATAATGGAAACAACACATGAGTATGAAGTATAAGAACAAACTAACATGAATGAGTCGATAAAATAATTACCACTTCTTCAGTCGACTTCTTGTAGATCTCTTCTTAATAGATATAGATTTTATCTTTCTGGATGAACAAAACATCACTGACTTGGGTAATTAGTTTTGGGTAGAGAAATTTCAAGTTTTTGGTCAATATAGAATACTCAATGAGGGGTTACTAATTGAGGGAAGAGGTTCAATTTTATAATTGAGGCGAGGGGAACATTTTGAAACACAAAAGAAATGAAATTAATACAAATTATTTTTAAATTAAAAATGGATCAAAACTAAGTTATATAGAATCTATGATGAAGATGGGTCGAAATATTGACATTTTTTAATTTTTAGACAAGTTTATGTCACATTCACACACTTATATTTTGGCTTTAACCCTTATTTAATACCTTAACTCTTACCTTGACAACATGTGGATTTACTCAAGAAGGGTTAATATATTTACTATAATAATAAAAAAGAACCATAAATTATTAATTGATGATATTTTAAACATTATTTCAATCATTATCCATAATTTCACCTTTTTAATAATTTCATAAAAATTAATAAATATTGTTTATTTTAATATAACATTAATTTCAATTATGACAATATCCATTACATTGAATTTTAAAAATATCAATACACTAAATAACTTTATAAAAACATTAATGAATCCCTAATATATCAAGTTCATCCAAAAGAATTGGTTGCTATTAATTATGTCATTTTATATATTTCAAATATTTTTAATATCATTTATTTGATATTTCCATTAATTAAACAATTATAACATCATCATTGTGTAAGACATTCATTTAATTATTTATTTCTTAAAAATTAAAAATAAATTATTGTGATGAATATAAACATTTCATATCTGAAAATACTATTTATAGTTGAATTTATCTTCTGTATAACACTATATTAAAAATGATATAGTTATCAAATATATGAGTATGAAAGCTTTCATTTTTCACTAAATAAAATATAATAACTGGAATACACTCATCCAAGGGTATTCCCAAGGTTATAATTTTATTTTAAGGATTACTTTTGTCAAAAAAATCATCTAATAAAATTTGGACTTGTTTTTGTGTAAATTTATAGTCCTTATAACATTGTGTTTTAACCATAATTAGGAAATTTACAATTAACCAAATTAATAAAAAAAATTGAAAATGTTACTATTAACAATTTTAAAAAATAAACTAAAATTATTTACATAATTGGGACTCACTGATTCCAAATATGAAATCCATTTTTTAAAAATAAAAAACACCAAGGTAACAGTAATTACTGTAAAAATAATCACATTGATGGAATTAGAAAATAAATTTTGAAGTGAAAACATTCAAAATATAAAAATGTTGTTATATACAAATTCAATATAAAATTGAATATAATGACCTAAATTGGATGAAATGATATAAAATGGAATATATATTTTTTTTTTGAAACAAATCAAAATATAACATAACAGAAGAAATTATTTTGGCAAAAAAGTTGTTTTCAAATAAAATTCGGTATTTTCACTATACATAAAAAACATGAAACATACCATAAAAATTTCCAAAAATTAAATAAAAGAAAATTCTTATATTAATATTTCATATAAGAAGTTTATTTTATAAAATATAATTTATAAACATGTCATAAACATTATTTAAGACAAATAGTCCATCAAAAGGTGGAAAATTAGCATTATAAAAATATGTCTTCTTATGTGTAAAAATTGGATTTATTTTTCCATCATATATAGGAAAACAATATGATGAATGTTAAAGAATAGATTGTATATATTATATATAATTTTTTTTAAAATAATTCACAGAGTAATTAATTTTTATTTATTAGGATAAAATACCTTGGGCACGTAGAAATAGTTTTACAAAAACATTTACATTATATTAATTTCTTTTTAATATTTATTTTACATTATTTGGAAAAAAATTAATTAAATAATATATTTTCATATGATATTTAATATTATTCATAACCACCAATTTATCGGTTATGTGATAATTTCATTTTATATAATAATTTTAATAGTATATCGTTGTTTCAATTAAGCTTGATGTTTCCTGCTAGTTAATCTATCAGAAAGATTAACTATAAAATAATACACACCATAAAATCATAGCGTGTTCCATTATAAGTTTTAGGAATATATTGGGATATAATAGTTTACACTATGGAAATTATTTAAATACATTATATTATGAAATTACATATTAAATTATCATAAAGGATAAAAATATGAAGAGACCATAGTTAGAGATTCTATCTCAAGAAGTGATGAAAAATAACTATGGATATAAGTACAAGTAGTAGAGATATAATTAAGATGATAATTTTTAAAAATTAATTTTAGAATAGATGTGATAATTTTCACTCATTTGTTCATTTATCATAATAAAACAATTCAGAATAATGAAACTATCTATATTATGAAGGTGAATATTTTTATCAATTCTATAGAGTTTTTATTAATATTTTAAATTATTATTTTAATATAATTGACAAGATTTAATATTGAGTAATTCTGGTGATTGATATTGGGGGATTTCTATTTTGGAGTAGTTGTAAATTAAGAGGAATATCAAGTCTTATATGAACATGTACAAGAAATATTCTTTGTGGATATTGTAATATAAACACATCATCATTTTATTTTATTTAGATGTATCACAGTGTGGGTGAACCAAATAAATTTCTTATGTCATGTGATTTTATCAAATTCAAACCTGTTATGGAAGATAAAATTATTCCTACTAAATATGGAATAAGATAATTGTGGGGAATATTTTTAACTCTATAATCCAAGATTAAATTGCCCTCTTAAGGTTTAATTACATAGTGGTATATAAACTCATATCAATGAAAATACTACATTTTCTATGGTTTTTTCTACAATCAATTTATATGTAATTTATCCGTAATCCTAATAAAATTATGATAATTAATGGGAATAATGATCAATGATGGAGGAATCAGATGAGTCATAATTGTTCTACTTAATATGGCTGTCTACATGACTATCATATATGGAATTATAATATATTAAGAATTTATATCAGTAATTATATGATATTTCAATTATTTGAATGTCAACAGCAAAGATCATAATATTATATAGATATCCTTTGAAAATAAAAATTACCTGACAGTTTTTTCATGTGATTCCTCCAAATCTGAAGCCAGTTTTTGACATCATTGTTGTTTATACAAATGAAAAAGTAGAAAAAACTATATGTGTCATAGAATAAATATTTCCATTTAATGATAAACCCAAATGAATTCATTTTTTCATTCAGGATTTTGTATAAGTGTTTATGGTACAAATTCATGGAATTGAAGATATCTATATTGTAAAATGTATGATATAAAGGATTCTATATTTTATCAACCTAAATGTTCCTATGGTTCTGTAAATGAGATTTGGTTTCCATAAATTTAATGACTCATTTCAGGAGGTAACACAAAATAGAGAATTAGTTTGGGTATTATTGATCATTTGACTAAAACTACACATTTTATTCCAATAAATGACTTAGATAATTAATAAACATTTTATTCATTAGTTTTTTGAGATTATAAAATTATTTAATATGAAAGAGTGTTTTATCTTATCTTGATGCAAGGTTCTCATCTTGATTTTATAATGTTATTAAGAGGTTTTAATTTACTCAAGTGATGTTGTGCAAGGGTTATGATCTAGAATCAAATTGACAATATAAACATATCATATATATTCTTAAGGATATAATTCATGTATGTATCCTTAATATCATTGTTGTAAAGGATGAGAATGTGGATTTGGTAGACTTTTTTTATAATAATAACTTCCAATAAAATAATAAGATTTCTTCGTTTGAGGAATTATATGTGAATCCATTCCAATTTCCCTTTTGATAGATATAATTTAGATAATAATAACTCATTTTTTCAATCATGGTAAAATAGATAGATAATAGAGGGTAGTTTATCATGAAGTGATTGGATCTAACCTAAAGTAGAACATGTGTAATGTCAATTGGAGGTTTCAAACAATTATGTTAATTGTCGGAGAAAATTTCTATCTTCTTATTTAAGCATGGATGATTATTAAATGATGGGGAATTAAGGAAAATGGGATCTTTGGTTTAATAAACAATTTAATATTATCAATTTGATTAAACTATTTCTTAAAAATTACAAGTAATCATAAAAAATATGCCTTTCATTTATAAAAGATCTGATAATATGATTTAGATCCATCTCATCTACTTCAATATGATAATATGGGAATGGATTTGTATGAATCTCACATCTAGTAGATACTGTATATTTAGTATCATAGGGAGATAATATTTAATGTAAAAGTTATGTTGTAATAAATGAGACTCTACTATAGAAGGTAAACACTGTACCATGAACTATCACACAATACATAGTCTATAATTCTTTTATTCATAAGTATATTTAAAAGTTTATTTTTGAAATTGATGAATTTTATTTTAAAAATATTCTTTTTATTCTACATAATGATATTATCATAAGATTATTTTTTTGTATTTTCATTTAAAATTTATTTTTAGGTGACTAGAGTCATATATAAATTTTACTGATGTAGTTACTTCTATTCCATTTTTAATATATAATAAATTTATTAATCCCTCTAATTAACAAAATATGTATTTAAAAATTTATGTTATCCTTTTTAAAATAATATTTATATTTTTAAACTCCTGAATATACTTTTAGAGCACAAAAAATATTTATCCCAAAAAAAAATTTATTATATTATTCAATTGTTATATTAAAAATAATTTTTTTTCATATATAAACTAAATCTACCAGAATGGATTTAAATTTTACAATCCATATTATGAATTTGTCTAGTATGTATTACTTTAACTTTATGAATTATGATTATGATATTTTATGTAAAAAATAGCTATCGTGATAAATATTGAAATGGAAATTGTAATAATTTAATGGTTAATGGGATTAAAACACGAAAAAAACATGTTGAGAATTGAGTTGATGAGGATTGGATTGACATTATCTCTTCCCCATTCCAATATTTTCTATTCTTTTAGCCACATGACATTTTAACATTTTCCCCTTTTAAATTAAACTAAAAATATTCACAAAAATGATGATATCACCACTTTTAAAAGGCACCACTCACAACCCATTCATGGAACTCAATAGAATTATATTTCCCAAATAAAACTACTCATATTCAAATTACCTATAATAATAACTCGCTCACCTATTCTTTTGGTCACAATATAGTATCCTAATACATTTTATTCCAAGGAATCCTCTATGAGAACCCCAAAGTTCCCAACATAAGTTCAATATTTTTTCTAATAGCCTTATTATTTATCATTCCTTTTCAAATTTATTTTTCCAAATATTTTATGATGAATTAATTATTTATAGTATAATCAATATTTTATATTATTTAAGAAAACACTAACCACCTTTTCCCTTTTCCTTATGACAAAAACCATCATTCGTTCATTCTGTATACAACCTCCTCAAAGACAAAACAATTTTTTTTCCTTCACTACATTACATGTAAGGATATAAGTACAAGAATAATGTATTAATATTATTTTTATGAAATTTTGAATTGTATTTTATATAAACTTTGAGAACCTCTTAATGGTATTATTGAATAATTATCATCTTTAATTTAATCATATAAAATTATCATACTAAGAGTATAATCATGTATTCAATTTGTGTAATGTATTAATATCCAATTAATCTTATTATAGTTAATTAAAATTATGATATATCACACTAATAATTAATAAATAATATAATTATTGATTTTATAATGATATTACAACAAAACCACCACCTAATAATTCATTAAATTAGTGTATCTTTATGTTTGTGTTGGTTTAACCACATCATTAAACTTTACGATTAATATATATCATGAATAAATGTGGAAAAATAACTAATGTTATTATAAGATATAAATGAACAAATAATAATTTTTTTGGTTTTGGAGATATAATATGAATATTTAATTCACTAATTTATAAAACACACTTTAATCAGTAAAAATCACTAAAACATGTTTGTTATTGATTTCTACATTAATGGGAAAGGCTAAAACACCAATTAATGTAATTTGTAACATTATAAATATTTATTAATAAACATTAAAAGTATCATTGATGATACAGTAATGAGTAACATTGAATGAAAAATTATCATGGTGGACACTATTTTGGACCAAGTACAAACTATCATAACTATAAATACCATATGTGAAAAATCTATAAAATAAATATATAGAATGACTATTTATAAAGAGTATAAATGAAAATATATAAGGTTAATTTTACTAATTATGTTATAATAATATCTATTTTTGTGTTATTTGGAGTTAAAATGTGTTCATAGAATTTGGGACAATAAGTAACTATTTCTTTCCTTATATTACTATCTTTTGGACATGTTTGGTATTTCACAAGTAATTACAATTATGTGATGTATATTCATACAACATGAGATTTTATATCATTCAATTCATTTATTCATGTAATTTGAATATCAATTATAGTCTCTATTTTTTTTAAAAAGGTAATGCTTTGGTCAAAGACCAAAGCATAATTTATTGATAAGAAAAAACAGATTACATAATGTGAAAGGAGGGGATTTTTTTACAATCTCTATCAAAAAGATATAATAAGTTGGAAGGAATAGCATCCAGCCAAGTCATGCTTTGATGGACACCTTTGTTGGCTAGGGCATCAGCAACGACATTTTCTTCACGATAGGCATGAGTAGCGATAAAATCAATCCCATGGAGAAAATTAAGATAGTTCATCCAACGAGCTATGAGGGACAAGGCTAGGTGGATGTTGCCATTTTAGATGGCATGTATAATAGTGATTGAATCACATTCAATCCAAAGCTTTCTCCAGCCTCTTTTAAGAGTAAAATCAACAGCATGAATAACGCCAAGCATTTCTGCCTCCAGAGATGAAGAGTAACCACATCCAGCAAAGAAACAACCCTGATATTGACCAGCTAAGTCTCTAAAGATACCACCACAACTGTCTGGGCCAGGGGTTCCTTTAGAAGTGCCATCGTCGTTCACTTTGATCTATCCTGGCATTGGAGGTTTCCAGAAAACTTCCATGTAGCGTTTAGGCTTTGGGAAAATGCCAGGAATATGAAGATGATGAAGGATCATAAAATCACTAACAGAGTTGTTGAAATAGTCCTTTTGAATTGAGGCTGCTTCATGAATTGCAAGAAGAATATGATACTTCCCTGCATTAAGATTAAGAGAGTGATTATTGAGAATGAGATCATTTCTAACATACCAGAGATCATGCACGAGTTCCGCCACTGCCACAAGAAACAAGTTTTTGACCTGCAGTGAAGCATCATGTCTAGTGCAATTATTTAGAAACAATGAAATTGAATCATTAAGGGGCTTTCTGCAATTAAAAAGATCGAAGATGTAATTCCAAAGAGAAGAGGTCATTGCACAAGATAGAAACAGATGATTGGCATCTTCCCTATGTTGGTTACATAGACAACACTTGGAACAAAGAGAGATGCCAAAGGTTTGAAGACTAGTTTCCAAAGGTAATCTATTGTGCACAATGCGCCAAATATGGTTAATCCTGGAAGGTTTAATCCAAGGTTTGTTAAATTGATTCACCCAAGAAAAATTAGAATCATGGTCAGAAAAATTATGTTTATAATAGCTTTTAGAGTCAAGAATAACATTAGAAGAAGGTTCCAAAACAAAGAAATCACCGACAGAAGAAAAAGTATAATTCTCAATAGCTTGCATAATAAGATCTGGGAGATCACAATCAAGAGATTGTAAGACCTCTTTTATAGTCTGATCAGTGTATACAGGCAGATTACTGGTGGGTAACAAAGAGATCAAAGGGCTTCCACACCATTTTCCACACCAAAAATTGATGGAAGAATCAGCACTGATAATCCATCTAGAATTTTGCATGATTTTATGATAGGAGTCCCGGATAGAAGGCCAGATGGAAGAGTTAATGAAGATCACATTACCTTTGAAAAGTTTAGAGAAAAACCTATGTTTCAGAAAGTCAGTAGCTTTAGAAGAAGAATTAATGATACGCCAAGTAAGGCAGGCCTGAAGAGCATCATTAAAAAACTTTAAATTTTTAATGCCAATTCCACCATTAGAAATGGGTTTACAACAAGAATTCCAAGGAATAGTGACAAGATTTATTTCTAAAATGCTTCCAGACCAATTGATGTTTTTAATATAAGTATTGATTTTTTTAAAAATATCAACTGGCCATTTATAGACCATAAGGGAATAGACCATTTTAGAAACAATGGTCGATTTAACCAAACAGATTCTTCCATCCATGGAGAGAGACTTCCCTTTCCAATTATCAAGTTGATTAGTGATATGATAAATGGTGTTAGAAAAATAGATAGCTTTGGGTCGACCCCAGAAAAGAGGAACACCCAAATAAGTGAATGGTAAATTACCCTCTTTAATACCCAGGTAATTTATAATACCAGTTTTCCTTCTTACAGGAAATATTTTTCCAAAATAGATGTAAGATATGTTCTAGGAGATTGCTTGACCAGAGACATCCTCATAATGAGTTATATTTTGCTTAAGAGCATGCAGATTTCTCTGGTCTCCTTTTATGAATAAGATAATATCATCAACATATAAAAGGTGGGTGGGGGCATTTATGTTCCTGGCCACCTGAATCAGTTTAATCAAATGTTGCTCGACCTGGTGATTAATGAGCCTGCTAAGATAATCTTCAGCAATGACAAAGAGGATGGCAGAAAGAGGGTTTCCCAGCCTAACACCTTTAGAGCATTTAAAGAAACCATGAGGGGTACCATTAATCATGATAGAGATATGAGCCGAATGAAAGAGAGTCCTGATTCTACCAATGAAGGAATCATTAAAACCAAAGCTTCTAAGAGCTTCATATATAAAATTCCAATCAATGGTATCGAATGCTTCTCTAATATCCAGTTTGATGGCCACACAACCACCTCTATATTTTTTATTTAAAGTGTCCGTACATTCAGAAGCAAGGAAAATGCAATCCTGAATGGATCTTCCCTTGATAAAACCAAATTGGTTCCAAGAAAAAATTCTATTGCAGATAGGAGCAAGTCTATTTGCAATAATTTTAGTGATGAATTTATAAATAGTGTTAATCAAAGCTATAGGTCTAAATTGATGTATCTCAGTTGCATTCTCAACTTTAGGAATTAATGTTAGAAATTGAGCATTGATTCCATGAGGAAGAGTTCCATGAATGATGAAGATCTTGACAAGATTACAAACATCATTTTGGATGATGTCCCAATGGTTTTGGAAAAAACCATTATTAAAACCATCCGGGCCAGGAGCACTGTCTGGGTTTAAACCAAAAACAATGTCTTTAATTTCGTGATCTAGAGGAATGCATAAAAGAGTCTTATTATCTCCTTCATCAACTAACAAAGGAATGATGTCATGTTTAAGTTCAACATTTCTATCTGGACCATTTAAAATATTATAAAAATGAGAGGTAACATGATCTGTGATGGCTCCATTAGAATCCATGACCAAGTCATTATGGATGAGCATAGATAGAGGAAGACTAGCATTTCGAATTCTTTGCAGATAATTATAAAATTTAGTATTACGATCTCCATCAATAAGCCATTTAGTTCTAAACATCTATTTGCGAATATTGTCTTTGAAATTAAGTAAAGAATTGAGTTTAGAAGAGATATTAGCTTCCAACTGAGGATCCAAAATAAAATCAGAATTAGTGTTCTGAGTTTGGAAGCAACTAAGTTCATTTTCAAGGTAAGAGATGTCAAGATATATTTGAGGGTTATAGTTTTTACACCAACCTTTGAGAGCTTGTTTAAGAACATTCAATTTACGTAAACAAGCAAAAGAATCTTTATGATGCTTCATGGAGTTCCAAGTGGTAGAAATAAAAGTGACACAATCAGGATTCGAAGACCAAGCATTGTTAAATTTAAAAGGAAAGAAAGGTTTTCGATCATTCATGAGGAGATTACCAAGGATAGGATGATGATCAGAATTGATTCTGGGGAGAGTTACACTGGATATTTTATCCCAAATATCAAGAGCCTTCATATTGAAAAAGGCTCTATCAAGTTTACTAGCAACAATCCTATTATAATGTTTTCTGTACCAGGTGTATTTTGCACCAATAAGGTTGACCTCAAATAGATTACAATCATTAATAGTAGATTTATACTCTCTAGTACAAATGGAGAGATGAGAAGGACCAATTTTTTCAGAAGGGGAGAGAATGGCATTAAAATCTCCCAAAACAATCAAAGAGTCTTGAATATGATTAGCAATATCATGGAGTTCCAGCCATAAGGTTCTCCTATCCTCATACCTATTTTTGGCATAAACCATAGTACAAAATATGTGCTGACCATTCTATAAGAATTCACAAGTAAATTGCTGATCAGAAGTTCTAAAAATGTTAACATTATTTATATTATTATGGAAAAAAATCCACATAGAGTCAACATGAGGACTGTTATTGCAAGAACCTAGAAAACTATAATTAAGAGCTCCAAATCTCATAAAGGTCGTTTTAAAATTGACCTTAGGTTCAGAAATGGAAAACAGGTGTCGTTTATGAGTATTTAAAAACCTTTTAAGAGTAGAGGAGGTGTCATTGTTGGCTACCCCTTGATAGTTCCAGAAGAGGACATTCATTTTCGATTGTGTCTTGGGTTAGTACGCTTTTTATTTTTTGATTTACCAGAGCCCTTCTTTTTTTGGGATCTTGTAACCATTGAGGTAGAAGAAGAATTATGTTGACTCTCATCAGAGTCAGAACAGTGAGAGAGATTAGCATTCAGATCAGCATCTAGAATGGGAACAGAATCAGAGGAACATATTGGAGCAGAACTGTCCAGTGTGTGGTGATGGTCAGCCCTATGAGCAGAGTATTTTTCAGGGACATGGGGAAGAATAGAGCTGTTCTTCACAAGGATAAATTCATGGGAAGGAGATTGTACAGAATGAGGATGGGGTTCAGTCAAATTCTGTACAATTTCATGTTCAGTTGGGTTTGAGTGATTAGAACGAGGAAAAGTGACATGGTCCTTATTCTGATTGATAGAAGCAGAATAGGGAACCATCCTGTTGACCAAGCAGTGATCAGGATCTGGGACAGATTCAGGAGGCAATGAAGTGTGTGGAGAGTTGCAAGCCAATTGATAATGTTCAAGAGCAGCATTATCAAGAAGGGTGATAGTGTTAATATTAAAACTATCAGCCTTTTCAGAAAGAACAGTACTAGTAATATCCAATTGTTTCTGCAAAGCAGCAGAAGTTTTCATGTCATTCAGGAGTTTAGACTCTTCCTTCTCAACAGGAACAGATTCAGCATGTAAATTCAGGGTAGGATCAGGAGTGTGTGATAAAGTGTGATCAACAGAGATTCCAGTAATTCCAGTAACAGAATGAGACTTAATTAAAGAAACAACAGCAGCAATAGGAACATTTATAGAATCAGAATTAGAATAAACAGTGTTACCTGAATCTGTAGAGTTAACATTATCACTATGAATCATGTTGTAAGAAACAGCATTCTCCTTCAGAGAATCTACTAAGTCATACAATTTCCTACATATATTTTTATTTAGACATGAAGTATCAGAAGTAGAGGCAATATTAACAGGATTTGGAATGGGATTAGAAGTGCTTTCGTCAGAACAAATTCTGTTACAGTCAACAATAGATCTTTTTAAATCAATGGGTTTATCAATGTTTTGAGAATCATCCTCCTCCTCAACCAAAACAGCTCGAGATTTTCCTTCCAAGGTTTAGGGGGCATTGATTTTCTTGACCCAAATGTCATTCTTTTTTATAGGGGGATCAGATTTATCCATATCATTTTTCCCTTTTTTGTTATGTTTAACCTCTTTCCAATCATTTTTAACTGGAGGGTCCAGATGCTTCCTAGCAACCCTACATATGGAAATATTATGCCCAATGAGTTTTCAAACTTCACAGAAGGATTCCTTCTTTTGATACTCAATACTGAGTTCCACATTGTGATCAGGGGCATTGAAAATTATGGAAGATGTTAAGTCACTAGCTAAGATGACTTCCACCATAACCCTAGCATATAATCCAAGGTCCCCATTCAAGGTTCTATGGTCAATTTTAATAGGGGATCCTAAACATGAAGCAATATCATTCAGAATTTTCCGATGCGAAAAGAACCAATTAAGTCTATGAATTCTAATCCACACATGTGCCAAGTGATTTTTATGAGTGTATGGATTAAAAGTAGGATCCCAATCTGAAATTCTAAAAAAACCAGGCATTAGATAAAAATTGCCAATCTTCCATACCTGCACAAGCTCAATTTGAGAGGTAAAGAGAAAGTGGTAGTATCCTTTACCTATGGGGACCATCTTCCATTTTGTAGAGCTCCAGCAATGAGCAATCCTATTCTTTAACTCAACAATAGGCCATGTCTTATCTCCTGTATTATAAGAAATTCGACCAAGGACCGAATACCTAAAAAGTTGTTCCCTCTATTTCAGGGCTTCTGATTCAGCATCAACCGAAAAGCCACCATCATCCAGTTTCTTGAAAAGAGGTTGCTTGCGATCCTTCTCACTACTGAGATCAGTACCCTTTAGCGCACCGCGGAAGGAGACAGGAGTATTGCGAAGAGGGATTTGAAAATGCCCTACTTCGATTTTTGAAGGTGCAGGATCAACAGATGCATTAATCGAAGGGGAAACAAATTCCCACTCTGGTTCGAAGCCAGCCATCCTGATCAAGAAGCAGTAGCGAGTGTTAGGGTTTTGAGCCGCCCGTTGGAGCGTGATACGAGAGCTCCCCCATCATTCTTCGACTTCAATTATAGTCTCTATCATTTAATGGATTTTTATTAAAATGAAAACAAATCTAGAAGTGGGGTTTCCGACCTTATTTTCATTATTTTGGAAACATGTTATATTGAAATCCTATTTATTTTTTCGTGGTACATAAATTTTCTGGGAATAAATTTACCATATTTTTCAATGACATTATGGGATCTAAAATTTTAAATATTTTTCCACTCCTAATATTTATTTAATTTAAGTTTTTCCAATATCATTATAAAACTCAATTGTTTCTATGGTGAAAACCACATAATATGTTTTGGTAAAGTAAAAAATGGATTCCATTTCTAACAAAATATGCCAATTTTCTTATACTGAAAAGTTTTTTTCCAATTACATAAATTTAGCTTATTGTAATCACCCCAAATAATATTTTTTATTATCATTTACTAATTCATCCCCCCATGCATGAAAAGTGGGCCTAACACTATACACCTAGATGGAAACTCAAGAGGGATATGCTTTATAATATTCACATACAGTTAATTAATCATGATTAAGTATTGTTTCTATCATTGTCTTGGTATCCTAACAATTCAAACAATCGACCCATATTATTATCTTCTATTGATAAACCAACACATTTAATATAACCATGACTTAATATTCATTTGATATGGGAGCTACTAATTACATTGATAATACCCCATGACTTCCAAATTGATATAGGGATATTCTCATAAACATTACCGTTATTTTATTAACTCGGAGAGTATTTTATTTTCTTATTTCCCATTTCATAGATAACCATTTTTTATTTAGTAAGAGGTTTGTTTGGGAATAATATGAATGATCTTTATAACTTTTATGATGAATACATTAAACTTAATTAGGTTATGAGTATGGCACAAAATTATATATACATGCAACGGATTTATATCCCTCTTGAGAAAAACAATGTTTGGTTTTGGTGTATAAAACATCCAATAATGGAAAAGGTTTATTGGAATAAGGCGTTAAAAATATACTGGGATGTCTGATATTATGAATTCCATCAGTATGAGATCCATGATTATTGTTACCCATATTTTTTGTTATTCTCATTTATATAGAATACCCTCCATTATAGTTGATTATATAATAATATTTTTCATTTATTCCAACATTATCACATAGGCCATGTTTATGTTATGAAAGAATCCATTGTATACTACTCCTTACTAAGAATCTGAGCTCACCCCTACATGTTTCCATTCCCCAAGAAACCTAGAGTTTGACTATATGTAATTTTGGGATGTGGTGGAATGGATAAAAATGTTTTCATAGTATTTTTATACCATATATTATGTTCGGAAATGTAATGTATGTATGTATGTATGTATATTCTTCCAAGACATCAAAGTTTTCTGATCATGTGGGAACTCTTGTATCTTGTACCAATAATTTAACATAACTACCAACTATAGGTTTTTAGAGTCTGGGATGTTGAAATTGGTATCATATTGAGTTTAGTAGGAACCTTGGGGATATATTAATATGAACCAAGTTATGTAGAACAATTTCAATGAAAACTCATCATTATTTCTAGGAAACACTCTATAAAACATAATAAGAGTTTTATTTTACAATTCAATTTCATGTTCTAATTATAAATATTTCCATTGAAGATCTATTATCACTAAATAGTGTAATAATAACCGTATCAACAACAAAATTTAATCCTAGGATATTCCCCATGAATATGTTAATGAATGAGTTGTTGAGTAAAATCATTTTATTAGCATATTATAGATGTCGGCCTTTGTTAGCAAAAATAATCCCTCCCCAATAGATCATCCAAATGATATATAACATTATATTACTATGTTTGATTGATTAATGTGACAATAAACTCTATAATTCAATGGAACTACCCATATAAAGGTTGTTGAAAAAATGATCAAGTCTCAATAGAAGATCATTATCACATTGGGAAATGGTGAAAATAAAAAAGTTTTCTTGGTGTTCTATTGTCTGATGGTTCACAGGGACCAATGATTTTCCCAATTTCAAAACACTAATTTGGAATATATGATCATGTGAAAGGAATGTGGAACATTTAAGGTGTAATTCTATGAAAAAAAAATCATCGTTATAAAATAGAGTAAATAGAAATGAAATTAATCCATATTGGATAAAAGTAGGGGGAAAATGTTCTTGAATGTGGACTTATCAATAAATGGTTATAGATGAGTTTTGTGGAGTATGTATGTAGACTTGGAATAAATATTTATCATTTATCTATTGGGTTAATAATGATCATTTGGAGTGTGTTAGTCCCTCAACCCTATTCTTCATATGAATATATATTTTAAATTGAAATTAAGATAGAAAAATAGCACAACAAGATGTATGAATTCATGGAAAATTAGTAGAATAAGAAGTCAAATGAGTATCATGGGAAGAGCAATGTGAAGAAGGAAAATATATGAATAATGGTATTTATCACTTGTGATAAATATGGGAAGAAATACATTGGTGTGTGTAGGAAAAGAAATAAGGTTTGTTAAAAGTATATTTAATAATTTACCAATATCACCAATTCAAGGAAAAAGAATTATATGTTGATATTAACTTCTTTAATTACATAGAGAAGAAAAATTATTTAAACTAGTTCCCCAAACAACATGTTTATTTACCTTAGAAAAAGCCCAGGGATAAATGCTAAGATTATTCAATTACCATAGCTGAAGTTGAATTTACTAACAATGTGGTGGTAGGTGATTGATAATTTCATCAAAATTATTTAATGTTTTACTGGATTTTGGATATTCACACTCTATTATATCATCTGGGTTTACCAAAAAATATTAGATACCTCCCTATAACCCTTCCATGGTAGCTATCAATTTGGACACCAAGTGGGAACCATATGGAAACAAATAAGTTTCATGATGTTCAAATTCATATGCATTGTCATACCCTATTATAAATAATGGTTATTATACTAATTTATGAATTTTATATTATCCTTCCTACGGATTTTGTTTTAATGAATAAAGTGAAAATTATTACCAAGAGATAGAGATTAAAATTTATAATGGTGGGGTGGAATATATTTTCTTTGGATGTCAAACCACATCATTTAAATCATCCCTGGAATCTCCCCTAGAAGTACACCTTAATAAAATTATGGTAATAGAGGAAGATCTATCATGATCTATGAATTATTAATATATTATAAGAATTGAGGATGTACTAGTTGTATGAAATTTCATTTATGTTTTCAAAGAAGAATTATCTAGCCATCCACCCGAGCATGATGTTGAGTTCTCCATTAAACTCATTTTTGATATAAGGGATATATTTAAAACACATTATAGAATGGATCTAATGTAGTTGGAAAAGATGGATAAACAATTATAGGTATCAATTGATAAAGTAATTATACTACTTAGTATTTCACCATGGGTTCCCATATTTTATTTTTAATATAGATGGATAGATCTTTGATATTAGTCAACAATTTTAGACATATCAAAAAAAAATTTATAAATAATAGGTATCATTTTCCATGAATTATTTATTTATATGATCGATATCAATGAGGCCTATACTTTTAAATCCTTTATCATTTATCCAATTTTCATTAGATCTAAAGGAAGATGGATGATATATTGAAGGCTAAATTCTGAACATGGTATGGATATTAAGAGTTTGTATTAATTCCTTTCGAATGGACTAATGAGCCTTCTATATTTTTGGGTAGAATTAATAGAGTATTAAATGATTATCGTACGCAATTTTTTGTAGTGATCCATGATGATATATTGATATACTCTAAGAGCTATAAACATTATGATATTCATCTACCAATAATAATGGAGACCCCATAAAAATGTATTGGATGTACAGTGTCTGTGATTTTTGGCCCAATAAAGATTCATTTCTTAGCCATATTATCTCTAAGGATGGGATATAAATTGACCCTTTAAAGAAAAAGGATGTCAAATAATGAACAAAAATGAATAATATATCTGAGATCCAATGATTCTGAGTCCTATCAATTTATTATCGGTGTTTTCTTCAAAAAATTCTGGTTGGACATCCTTTTATCCATGTTGACACATAAAGGGGTCAAATTCACATGGTCAAGGGAGTGTGAGAAAAGTTCTAATTTGAATAATAGGAGACTGATTAATTCACCAAACTATATTAACCCCCAATTGAAAAAATACTTATGATTTATATTGTTGAATCAAGGAATGCAATTAGGTGTATCCTTATAAAGAATGATAGGGTGATTTCGTATACATCATAGAACTAGAAAATTTCATAATAGTACTATCCAAATCATGACCTCAAGATTGAATCCATAATATTTTATATAAAAATATAGATACACTACCTCTATTTTTAAATTTATAAAATATATACTGAAAATAAAATTTTAATCTATATATTCTCTTAAAAGGGTACAAAAAATTAGAAAAAGTTAATAGTGGGAACCACTCAAGGACATTGATTTCTCGATACATTTCCACCTTTGGAATGAAAATAAGTCCTTTGATGCATTGACTAGTGGTTTAAATTTAGTTATAAACATGATTATGAATAAAAGGCATGATATATACAAAGATATATTGAAGATGGTTTTGATGATTTTCTTAAAAGTAGAGTCATAATTTCTTTTTTCAGAAAATTTCTATACCATAATTACATTAAAATATTGGAATGTCCCATAAGGATGATGACAACTTATAGAGGAATATTAAAGAAATAAATTTGGGTATTTAAAATATTTCATCTAAATATTTAGAGTGTTGATCTTTAAGAAGAGGATTTTTTTTCTTATAGACAAGAGTCGATAAGGTAACTACTAGATGTACCACATCGATCAAATTCCTCCATATATACTACCATATAAATGATGAATAGTGATTAGATAAAATGTTTCTATTTGATTGATATAAAGAGGGAAATTGTAGAATGTGTGTTTAGATTATTAGTATTCCATCACGTGAATTCTGAAAGAATATATCCTAAGGTAGTCATGAAACCTATACCTATACCTATATGGAAGTGTGTCATGTTTCCAATGAAAAATAATTTCATTTGGATCCTTATTGATCATCTCACAAATTTTTCTAATTTGTTAGTGATAAGTGAAGATATACTCATTGATCATATTTTTCATATCTATATTAATGAAATTTTAATGATATATGGGGAATATCTATATATTTTATCTAACCATGACCCATGATTTACATTCAAATCCTAATAGAGTCTTCTTGGGTCTCTCAAAACTGAGATATATTTATGAACATCATATCATTCCTAGAATAAGGGGAAATCTTAATGAACTATCTCAATTTGGAAAGACATACTGATATAATGTTCTCTTGACATCCAATGTATATTTGATCAATATATTCCTTTTGTAGAATTTTCATATATTAATAGGTTTTATCCATGAATCCATATCACACAATAAAAAGCATCGTACAAGAATAGGTCTCATACTATGACCTATTAGGAATAAGTTTTAGGAAAAAATTTATTTGACGCAGATCATATAGATATGAAAATTTTAAAATTATGGAATATTGAGGATATCATTAAAGAAGATCAAAGAACAAAAACAAATGCAGATAATCAATGGAGTGAAATGGAAGGCTGAAATTTAGATCATGTATTTTAGAAGGTTTCAGTATGGAATAGAGTTTTAATATTTTTTTATAATTGGGAAGTTAATCCCTCAGCAAATTATTTCATTTGAAATACTAGAAATAATCAAGGTTATATCATACCAATTATAATTTTCATGCAACCATTCTAAAGTCAATGAAATCCCCCATTTTTTATCGTTGGAAAAATACATTCTACATCCAATGCCTATACTCATATATGAGTGAAGTGATTTCGATCATGAATTGTTTTATAATGAATAGCATATCTAGATTCATGAACATGGAGAGAAATTTTAGCAGAATCAGACAACATTATTATTTAATGTCCAATGGAGAAATAAAAAATAATAAAAGGTAAATTGGGATCCTGAATAATCTATGAGGAAGGGATATCCAAAAAAATTTCAACAGCTAATATATACACTATTTTTACGGTGATATTTTTAATGCGGGAATTAATTTAATACCCAAAACCCTACATTAGTAGGAAAAAATCCTACCCTAAACTATAAAAATATGATCACTCTAAATAAACATTATTCATAATTAAAATAAAATGGTTAATTTAAAAATTTTATAATTATTTTTATTAAATATTAACCCAACTTTTGAATTTTTTAAAAATTTATTATCTTAATATGATCTTTTCATATTTTCCCAAAAAAAAATTATTTTACTGAAAATTGAACTATATATATTTTACTAAAACCCTGAATTTTATATAATTATAGATATATAATATTTTTAATAAACCCTTTCAGAAATAAAATATTTATTTTATAATTAACATTATATGTGTTAAAATATTAATTATTGTTTACAAATCCATGATTGTTATTTTAGAGAATAACTAAATATTTTCATAAACATTGTTCTAATATATTATGAATTTTTCATATGAATCATAATTCATAACACATATATATGTTGAATAAGAAAAAATGGTCTCAAAATTTATATTTATTAGTTATATATAAAAAAATAAGTATTACTTTATTTTTAGTGAAAAATATTAAGTTACTTTACGTTATAGCAAGTTACCACGATAAAAACTGAAATTCTAAACATAAATATTCAATGGGTTAAGGGTTAGGAACATGACACAAATATGTCTTTAATTGAGTATATGAGGTGATGATCCACTCCATATCATATACACTCTGTTATTTCCTATTTTTAGAGCCACGTTTCAGGTTTAACATGTTATCCCTTTATATGAATTTGAAATTTTTTAACAAATTTTACTTTGAGAACATATTAAAGGGGACTATAACTAACAACTAAAGGAACTCCTAAAAATTCAGTTTCCTCTACAAACAATTCCATGTTTCATTCTCCTATAATAATATTTCACTCTCCTGAGCTTCTAGTGAAAATATATTATCCTAATATTATCCTTTTTAAGAATTCATTCTATATAATCCCAAAATTCATGATGTAAGTTAAAACTTATAATTAAAATATTTTCTATTGATATATCCATTTGAAACTTATTTCTAAAAATATTATATTATTAAATTATTAATTAAAAAATAATTAATTTTTTTAAATTTATAAAATAAACACTAACCACATTCTCTATTTACCTAAAAAATGAAATCATTATTCGTGCATTTTGCGGACAACAGATTCCATTACACAACGTGTTTTCTTTTCCTTCACCACCTTCCAAGGAGGGATCTAAGGATGGGATTAAAGGATAAATATTATTTTTATTATATTATTAAGTTTCTATTATGACATTTTTTATAAAATATTAATGGTATTATCAATAAATTATCAGAATCAATTTAATCATTTAAAATAGGTGTACAAATAAGGTGATCATTTATTCAAATTGTGTAATGTTTTGTTATCTATTAAATCATATTAGAAATCCATACAATTAGAATATATCACACTAATATAAAAAAATTAAGATCATTTTTCTTCTAGTATAATAATATTACAAAAAACGAATAATAATCATTTATTAAATCAAGGTATTTTCATGTTTGGATCAATTTAACTACATAATTAAAAAGTATAAATAATTTATATTATATATACCAAAACTTTTTGAATAATAATTTTTTATTGAAAATGTGTGTTATATTATATTGTACACAATAAAACTATATCCCTTTACTAATTATGTGAGTATATTTGAAATGTGGCCATTGGGTTTTGACCATTATATGAATGTTGGTCAATATGACTATTGCAAACAAAACTCTTAATAATAATGTTAACATTAAAATTATTTTTATAAATAGAAATTATAATAGTTAATTAATGAAAAAAAGAACAGTTGCTAGACTCATCTAGTAGAAATATGTCGTATGAAGCAAGTTTTTTTCAGAACATGTCGGAGGTAGCGTATTTGGGATTCACTCCTGACTAATACCAAGCCAAGAATCAACATGTTAAGCTTGAAATAAATCACCCATATAATAATTTCATGTTATTGGAAATTACCACTCGGGCAATGTGAGTAGAGACACCCTATGAATCGATCAATATCTCAAATATCACCCATAAGTTGTATGTGGTTGTTAAAAAGGGTTATGTTTCAGGCCTTATATAATTATTATATAATACATTTGTTTAAATAAAATTGTTCTTCCATTATTTTTTTTAGTTGACTTTTTCTAAAAAAATTGATGAATTTGGTTAATTGATTTTCTAGAAAGAAATTGTACTTTTCATAAAAGATATAATTATTATAATATACTAATATAATATTAATTATTTTTATTTTAATTAAATAGTATGACTAAAACATACTTATTAAAATTTAAAAGAGAAAATAATTTTATTTTTTTCAAGACTTAGAAGTTTCACTATGTATTTTACTTGGCATTTTTTCTGATATTAATTTTAATTAACAACATTTTTTATATTTAATGGTTAAATTTATCATACATAGTGTGTTATTATGTTAAAATAAACATCATTTTAGGAATCCAACTAACTTTTTATTTAATAACATTTTTTATATTTAAAGGTAAAATTTATCATACATAGTTTGTTATTATGTTTAAATAAACATCATTTTTGGAATCCAACATACTAAAATTAGGTTACGATGAATTTATGTGATTTTTCTAAAATGTTTTTTTAACAGTAAAAATAATGTTTTGAGTTTTCTATTATTTTACATAAATAATAATTATTTAACAAGTAATATAAAATTATGGTCTAGTATTTTGGATTGAAATATGATAATAGGTATCCCAAATGGCCAATACCATTGGAAAATATCATACATAATCCCATGGTTTTTAAAATACCACTAGTGAGGTGTCTAAGGAAATTAATAAAAAACTACATCTCTTTTGCTATAAATACCCACCTATTTCATTATTTAATTTTATTTTAAATTTATCATCCTTTAGGTTATGATAATATTGCCTCTAAAGGATTACTCTAGCCCCATAGTTCCAATCATAAAGAATTAAGAGTGTATATTCAAGGTTAGGGAAATCTCAAATTCTCTGTCCATTCGGGTTAAATTTCTATATGGTATGTATTTAAAATTTCCATACTATGTTCTTAATTACATTTATTCAATCCTTATACTATATTAATATTATTTTATGATTTTTAGACCCCCATTCCATCTCATGTTATTGTTTTACAAGACCATGTTTCATACGCGATATGCTGCAGAATATTCTTCTTAAATTTATCTTCTTTTCTCGAGAAATTATAATATTTTCATTGGTGAATACCCAAACCTTTTTCTTATATTGGTATATTAACATGGATTTAAGAAATATCTACTTTATTTAGTGATTAAAATACATGAAACCCTCCATCCTTTTTGTCAATTTAAAATGAAAAAAGAATCATTTTTTCATGTACTTTCTAAAGCACCATGAGTTTGATATGAAACTCATTTTTTTATTCTCCATCAGTTATTTATGAACTTTTTTTAGGGTATATGTGTATTAAATTAATTAATACATATTATAGGTGTTCCCTGATAACACTCTAATGTGTTGGATAAAGAATTTAATCTCTATAGATGATATTATTTACGATACCTTGGTGAATAACATTGGTAATTTTGATGACACATTAGTGATAAAAATGGTGATATATTTATGAATAAATCAGTTAAATGTTGTATTCACATTTACAAGTTATGATTCATGTTATTATTTTTATGATTTGCCTCTTTATCATGATATTATTTATTTCCTCAAGTTATTATTTATATTTTTCATGATCATAAGTAAACTATTTCCCTTATTTTCCCTTACTATGCCATATTATCACTCATTCCATTGATGTATGTCCCCTGGTTATGAGATGTAGTAATTGAACATATGATGAACATATGATGAATACATTCATGTGTATTGGAATAATGTTTTAATTTTTTTTTTATTATGTACCTTATTTCTAAAAAACTAAACATTAAAAGATCCTCTTTTTGTAAAATTCTATATAAAGCTATGTATTAAAAAGACGGGATTCCATAGTTGGAATAAAATAAAATCATAACTATTTGTGGAAATTATGATTTCAAAATTTTAGTAAGAACTCTAGGGAGATGTTAAAATATCGGAAAACGTCCTTGTATTTTGAAGAAATATTATGTAAGTTGTTTCCGAAAAAATTAATCCATTCTTGGATATGACCAACTGGATGTGGATTTGAAAAATATGTATCTAAGGGTAAAACCCAAAAACAACACATTGATCTAGACTCGAATAGGAACTGGTGTATAAATGTGGGCATTACTATACTCCTAGTTTTCTACTCCAAGGGGATATATTTGGTTAATCAAAAGATTTCCATGAACCATTATAAGGATATATAAAAAATTTAATTGTTATTAAAGAATAAATTATTTTAGAATGATGTTTTTAGACCTAAATTCCTTTTTAATTATAAGATTACTAAATAAAACATGTTTCTCACTAAGGGTTTATTCTATTAAAAATTGGCAGGAAATATGAGAAACCATTTTCATGGTGAGATGAATGGACCAGGTGCATATAGCATTCTGATGAATGATGGAGTGGAAAACATCATGAGAATGATGAATCAACTGGCTCTTGTTACGGGAAACAACTTCACTCAAGATTATAGACATGATTCACCTTTATAGGAAAATTTTCCATTGATTCCTTTATGCGTCAACGACCACCATCATTTAGTGGATCTTTTGACCCTTTTATTGATGAATAGTTGATGAGATCTATCAAAAAGTTCTTTTCTTTACTTTGTTGCATAGAATAATAGAAATTCACCTTGGTTGTGTAACTCGTAGAGTGAGAAGTTGATCAGTGGTGGGTGATGCTCAAAAATAAGAATTTAGGATGGGATACTGATGTTAAGGAGTGGAACGAGTTTACAGAAACCCTTTTCCAAAAATATTTTCCATCATTTGATGTGAACAAAAATGGAGAAGGAATTCCTTTAGCTGAAGCAGAAGAAGAATGAATCTCTGGAAATCTATGTGATGAACATCACAAGACATTCTCACTACACCTCTATCTTTGACAAGGATCATAATAGAAATTTTGATAGATTTTTTGGTGGACTATGACTCCTTCTAAAGAAGAATATTTCTAATTGGGACTATGATATATATAAGGAGATAGTACGAAGTGCTGTGATGTTAAAAATGGAGTCCATTGAGATGCAATGGTCTATCAAATAAAATGAAAATAATTTGATCAATGAAGGGGATGAAGGAAAATAAAACTCTCCTTGTGAAATAAGTTTGAGAAAAAGCATTAGAGTAACTACTTTCTCAGGACCATGAAATTTTACAAGCATAGAAGAGATTTCTATATCACTGAGAACTGTCTTAGTGAGGTGAAGGCTAAACTTCTCAAAAAAAAACCATATATGGGAGATGGTTTAGGCCCTACATGAAGTACAATGCTTCAAGTGTGTATGTATCAACCACTTTTCCAATCACTATTGAAATCTAATGTTAATGGAGGGGAATCACCATCAACACCAGTATAGGCTAAGGGAGAAAGGTTGTTCTTTTTTTATCATGACATGTGATGGTGAAGCTCCAAATGATGTGCTGTAATGTTCTCTTTTCTTTCTCTCTGAGCTAGAAATTACATTGAATGATTCGTGTTCTATGTATTCCTTTATTTTTCTTTGTTTTCATATAATAAATAATGAATCCCTAAACTTCCAAAAATATAGTAATCATTTAAGTCTCTTGGAGGGATTGTCTAAGAGGCAATAGTGTATATAAACTCTAGTGTTCACTTTGGTGAGTGTAATCTCATCAAAAATTGTGTTATCCTTCCTATGATAGAAATAGAATTTATACTAGGGATGGACTATCACTCAATTTATAATTATAAGATCAACTAAAGATTCAAGTAAATCCTAGTAGTCTTAAATGAAAAAAATATAGTTGTTTTCAAATTAGAGATATCTCAACCTGAGCTTTGTCTAGAAGCAACCCTCATAGCATTATTTATAGATATGTTTATTGAAGATGAAGAAGTAAATAAAAGTATATGAATAAAGAATGTACACATCATTCAGGAATACATTTATGTATTTCCAAAGGGGTTACCTAGACCTACCTTAGATAGAGAGGTATAATTATCCATTTAAATCATTCCAAGATCCAAGACAATATCAAAGAACTCATATAGAATGGAAAATGTGGAGCTTGGGGAATTAAAGAAACAACGTCAAGATCTATTAGAGATGGGGTATATCTTACCAAGTGGGTCTTCTTAGAGAGAACATGTTCTCCTTTTAAATAATAGTGATGGATAAATTCAGTTAATAATTTATTATAGAGAACTTAACATGATCACATTGAAGAATAATCACCTTCTTCCAAAAATTTATAATTTGTTTTACTAGCTTCCTGGGGCTCAAATCCATGATTAATATTTGATCTGGTTATCATAAGTTGAGGAAGAATAAATAATACATTCTAAATAAGTCACTCTAATAAAGATATGGAAATTATTAATTTTTTTCCCTTTTTATTAACTATTTATCCTACTATTTTTATTAATTTTATGAATATAGTCTTTAAGGACTACCTTGATAATGTTTTGGTGGTTTTTATTGAAGAAATTATGATATATTTGAAAACTTATGATGAGCATGAGGATTAGTTAAGGGTTATATATAAAACTCTTGAGAAAGTGAGGAAATTTTTAATGTTCATAAAATGTGACATTGGAAACAAAAAGTTTTATTTTTGGGTCACACTGTAACAAATGATAGAATCTTAGTTGACTATGAAAAGTTAAAGGTTATAGAGGAGTGGCCTCATCCTACAACAATAACATAGATTCATATTTTCCTTTTTTTATGAGGATATTATAGAAGGTATGTGAAAAAATTTCACAAATTTCTAATCCACTAATGTAGATAACTTGAAAGGGGGTCATGTTCATATGGAAAAAAGAGTGTGAAAAATGATTCCATGATCTGAAGAAGATATTGGTTACTTCACCCTTGTTAACTCTACCGTCTATTAGAGAAATATTAATAATTTTTATTGAAGCATCTCTGAAATGTCTTGGGTATGTCCTCATGAAAAATAATTGGTTATTTCTTCTGCATCTCGATAGTTGAAACACCCAGAGTAGAAATATCATGAACATGACCTGAAGATGGTTGTTTTACTTTTTACTATGAATATATAGAGGTACTATCTCTATGCGGAGAAAATTGGTATATACCAAGACCATCAATGTTTGATGTATATTTTCGTGCAAAAGTAATTGAACTAGAGACAAAGGATGTGGTTTGAACTTCATAAAGGAGAAGTATTTTCAATTACTTATAATCCTAGAAGAGAAAAAAAATTCTAATGCATTAAGTAAGAAATACTTGGTTTTTTATGAATAATGAATATTCATGGAGATCCTTTGATCAAATACATAGTAAAACTATAAATAGGAATCATAAGGTAAGGGACATCATCAAACCTATTCCAAATTATTTCATAACCATCATTACAAGAGAAGATCAAGAAATCTAAAATGGGGGATCCTCTGTTATTGAAGAATATAGTTGTTTTGGAGAATGAGATGTTTCTTTAGTTCACTATTGATCAAGTAAGTGTACTAACATTTCATACAAGGCTATGTGTTCCATATATCATGGAAATCAAGATGGCATTGACGGACGGAACTCATAGTTCTACATTATCTATAGATCCTTGAAGAATGAAAATGTATAGGGACCTTTATTATCATTATTGGTGTGGTGACATGAAAAGGGTGATTATAGACTACACTACAAGGTGGAAAGAGTGTCCAAAAGATAAGGTGAATCAACATCTTCCAAAATGAGTATTATAACCACTTCCCATACCCGCATACAAGTGGGAAAATATTTCTATGTAATTTGTCACTGGCCTCCCAAAAAAACCAATTGAAATAATGTGATATGGTTTATAGTGGACCACCTCACCAAGACTGCCCATTTTGTCTCTGTATGAGATGATTTACCTGTTGACCAACTTGAAAATATTTATATGAATGAATTGGGAAGGCTTCATGTGGTACCACATTATATAGTTCCCAATAATGATACATGGTTCACATAAGAAAATTAGAGAATTCTTCAATATGAAATGAATATTGAATGGATTTTTAGTACGACCTATCACCCACAGACTGATGGGCAATCTGAAAGGACTATTCAGACACTTGAAAACATGTTGAGAAAATTCTCAATGCAATTTAAAGGTGGAAGGGATAAAAATATTCCATTAGTTGAGTAATCATAAAATAATAGCTTCCATTATATTATTAAAATGAATCCCTATAATTATATATATGGAAGGATATGTATAACTCCAACTTGTTGGGATGAAGATAGTGAGAAAAATATTCTTGGTCTTAATTTTGTGCAATATATGACCGAAGAGGTTAATGCCATCCAACAACACATTAAGGCTTCTCAAAGTTGATAGAAGAGATATGCTAAAAACTATCAAATGGACATTGAATTGGATGCCGGTGGTAAGTTATACCTTTGATTTTCACCATGGAATAGTGTCATACTATTTGGAATGAAATCATAGCTCAAAACCATGTACATTAGCCCCACATTAATCACATAGGAGGAGTGTCCTATAAACATTCACTTACAAAAAACCTAAATAATTTTCATGATTTGTTTCACGTATCTTTATTGTGTAATAACATAATTGAACCATCATATTAACTGAATCTGGATTTGGTCCAAGTGGAACATGATCTCTCTAATGAGGACCATCCTGTGGATATCTTTGAACGTACATACAAGGTTTTATGAAAAAATAATACCAACCTCATTAAAGTGTTTTAGAGGAAAAAAATATGATGAATCCGTGTGGGAACTAGAGGAAACAAGGAGACATAAACACCCTCTCATTTTTTCAATAGAGGTAACGAGATGAAATTTCAAGGATAAAAATTCTTAAAGGGAGAAACATGTAATCACCTAATCTTTTTTATTGATAATTGTTTCTTGAAAATATGTTTTATATTATTTTGTAGACAATAAAACTATATCCATTTACTAATAAAGATACTATAATTGAAATATTACAATTTGGTTTCAACCATTATATGAGCATTGGTAAATTATGATCATTTTTTAATATAACCATTCAAAACAATACTCTTAATAATAATTTTAACATTATGTTTATTATTATAAATATAAATAATAATGGTTAATTAATAAAAATAGAAGATTCAAGGGCTTCATCTAGTAGAGTCATGACGTATAAAGCCCATTTTTTAGAACATGGGTCGGAGGTAGTGTCTTTGGACATCACTCTTGACCAATCTCAAGAAGTACTTCAACATGTTAAGCTTGAAAGAAATATCCTATTGTAGAAGTTCAAGTTGTTGGATATTACTACTCAGACAATATTAGCAAAGACCCCAATGAGTATATCATGATTGAAAACCTCACCCTTAGTTTATATGAGGTTTTTATAAAGGGATATGTTTTTAGGCCTTAGTAACATATTTTATAATCCCTTTTTAAAAACAATTATTATTCCATCATTTCTGTTTTGTGTTTAGTTTTTCTTAAAAATATGATGAATTAGATAAATTGATTTCTCAGACAAAAGTAATAATTTTTAGAAAAAAAATAATTTTTATAATGGACTAAATTATTATTAATAATGTTTATTTTAATGACATATAATGATCAAAAAACTATTATTTAAATTTATATAGAAATAATAATTTTTTTTCCAGTGTTAGGAAATTCACTATGAATTTTACTATACATTTTCAGTCCATTTTTTAATAAATTAGGGTTTTTATATTTAAAATTTAAATTTATCATACTTATAGATTTATTGTGATAAAATAAACAACATTTTCTTACTTCATCATCTTGAAATTTGGTTAGTGTGAATTTACCATACTTTTCTATTTTTGTGAATGGTAAAATTATTATTATGAGTTTTCATATCGTTAACTGAAATCATAATGATTTAAAAAGTAAAATAAAACTTTTTTTGACCATTTTATATTAATGTATTATTATAGGATTCCCAATTTTCCAATACCATGGGTAAATACCATGGGAAATCCCACGGTTTTTGAAATACCACAACTGAGATATCTAAGGAAATTATTAAAAACTCTCTCTCTCTCTCTCTTTCCATAAATACACACCAATTTCATAATTTCCATTCATACTAAATTATTAATCCATGAATTTTTGATATTATTAACTTTCAAGTACTCTTAATAAGGTTTTTTCAAGAACCTATATTCCCAAACATTGATTTTTAGGAGTTACTCTTCAAGGTAAGGGAAATCTCAACTTATATTTTCCTTTCAAGTTCTATTTTTTTTGTGGTATGTCTTTAAAATATCAATTATTTTTTCTTATTTAAATTTTATTATATAAATATAAAATATTAGAATTATTTTATGAATGGGGTACCAATGTAATCCCTCCTTTTAAATTCTTTCTAAAACCATGTTTTATACCCATTATGATGAATAATTTTCTTACAAAATTTTTCACTTCTGGTCATTATATTTTTATTTTATTTGGTGAATACCCAAACCTATTTTTAATATTTTTGTATTCACATGTATTTAAAAAAAAGTATTTTATATTATTATTAACATACATGGAACCAAAATTGCATTTCTATGGGTTAAAAAGGACAAATAAATCTTTTTTAACCACTTTTAAATACACCATGATTTTGATATAAATCCCATTTTTTATTCTCCACAGATTATTTATGAAATGTTTTTTATGATATATGTGGGTAAATTAATTAATAAATATTAATGGTTCACCCTGATATATCTCCAATTCATTGGTTAAATAATTTAATCAGTATAGATGAAATATTTTATGATACCTTGGTGAAAAACTATGAAACATTTTATCACACCTCGGTGATAAACCTTGGTGATATGCTAATGAATTACTTAATTAAAATTTTTTAACCACATTTATACGTTATTATTCAAGTTATTATTGTTATGATATTCTTATTTCCCATTCCTTTATGTATTTCCTCTAGTATTTATTGATATTTCTTAATATCACAAGTAAATTGTTTCCCTTGTTCTCCCTTACTGGGCATTGTACACACCTTTTCCATTAATGTATATACCACGGTTTTGAGATGAATTAATTTAACTTAGAATAAACCAATTATGAATCCTTTAATGTTTATTATAATAATTGTTTAATTATTTTTAGGTATTATGTATCTTATTTCCAAGACATTAAAAATTAAAATATCCGTCATTTCTAAAATTCTATGTAATGTCATGTATTAAAAAAGGTTGGATGCCAAATATATCAACAATTATTGTTAGATAATATCTATGGAACGATATTTTAGAAAATTTTAAATAATAATTTTTTTGTTCGGGATATTTTATATTAATATTTCGTTATTTAATTTAGAAAACACACATCGATCATCAAGAGTCACTGAAACATTCTTGTTATCAATTTCACCATCGAGGGTAAATTAAAATCATTTTATAAATGGAATTTGGGACATCATAACAAATTTTCAATTATATAAAATGTTAAATTTAATATTATAAAAATTATTAACATTGAAATCATTGTGATCAAGGACATTTCTATTATGGAACAACTACAAACGACCAAAACTATAAACACTCGAAGTAAAAAATCCTTCATAATTCATATAAAGAATGAATATTTATTAAGATAGTAAATGAAAATGGGTATGAGTAAGGTTATTAATCAAGTAATTATGATTCCTATAATTATGACACATGATGATAAATTTTTTGTGAAAGTTCAGATAAGAGGTTGGGGTTTCCATCCTAAATGCTTGTCGTTCGGACTTGTTTGGTATTATGCCACTAATTATCATTATATAGTGTATATGTTATCTATTTGATATTTAATATCAGGAAATATAATTATTCATGTAATTGAAATATAAATTCTAACACATGTATTATAATAGGTTTCAATTCATGTGAAACCTGACCCATATTTGTGGTTTTTTCTGTCCAAATATTCATTATTTATAACTCATGTTATATTCACCACAAATTTTTATTCTCCTAGTACATAAATTTCCATAGAATTAATTCTCCATATTACACATTGAATTTGAGTAATTATCTTGTATATATTTTTATTCCACCACTATATTATTTTGATTCATGATTTACCATAACTGTTGTAAAAGACAATCTTTTCTATAGTGGGAAAAACATTCTATGTTTTGGTAAATTAAAACTATTGTATGTTTTTGTATAATAGATTCACCTAGGGGAAATCACATTGAAAATGATTTTTGGATAATTGACTCATGCAGATACCTGATGCACAATGAGTGGGAATAAGACTACACACACGATGAGATACACTTCGTGTATATGCTTTGGAAAATTCACACACTCGTAATGAATAATGATTAAGTATATTTTTTTATATTTCCTTGGTCTCTGACCAATGAAATCTATTAAACCCAATTACTATCTTCCATGGATAACCTATAATATTAAGTCTACCCTATACCCCAATATTTATTTGATAACAGTATTACCTATTACATTGATGTTACCCCCACATCATCCAATTTGATTTTGGTATATTCTCCTAGATATCAACATCACCCTATTAAACAATGAATAATATGATTTTAACATTTCTCAATATATGGATAGCTTTTATTTTTAGTAATAGGTTACTTATGGAATTGTATGAATGGACTTGATTATTTTTCCTCACTCTCTCTCTCTCTCATTTTTTTCCTGATAAATATTAATAACATTTTTTCTAATTATTTAATTTAATTTAATTACTATGTTTATTTTCAATTCCATGTAGTAGAATTCTATAGAATGATTAAGATCATTTTTAGCGTTGATAATCGCTTGGAAATTTCACTCTCCATTCTTGAAGCCCAATAAACATGTTCTAGATGGTTAGACGGCCATATAATTATTTGGAGGAGAATTTTCATAACAGTTTACAGGTACATACTATATCCTTTAGACAATAACATGATAGAAGAACCCTTAGTTATCTTGAATTCCCACCATTTATCCCGTACCTCCCCAAGGTGTGGAACATCCTCTTTGAACAATGTTGTCTAGCTTTTTGGAAGTGGCCTCTCACTGGTGGTGCTTTTCAAGTTGAAATGTTTTCTAAGCATCCCACTGGCTACCTAGTAGTGGATACTGTGTATCTAGTTCCATTATTTTAGCTAATACAAGCCATGTTTTATTATGTTCAAAAATTAAATAATGGAGGTATTATATAGCTTTATAACCCCATTAAATTATAGAATATTCCAATCCTTGTAGATCCTATAATTCTAGTCTAATGGAATTTTGTAATTGAACATTAGTACCAAAACATTCTCACAATATTAGAATTGATGATGAAGTGTAATCATTCTCAAAGTAAACTAAAAGATCCATATCATGTTCTAAATCCTTCATGGATATAAAACTTCTCCCTTAAATTTATAAACCCAATTTGTACTAATCCTTCCAATATTGTTGTGATCATATTGATAATTGTTTTTTGAAATAAAGACACTCTCCTCGCATCACCTTTCTCCATCAAGATACAAGGAAATGAGTGAAGTTGAAGATGTTTCTCATAGACCACAATAGTGGGGGATGAGTTTCTTGATCACTACTAAGATCAAGGTATTTATACTATTTACCACTTTATTCATGGTGTGGAGACATTATATCTATCATTGAGATACTACCAAATTCATTTTTATTTTTTTAGTTCACATCATTTATCATCGATTCACATACATACAAAGATATGATTCGACTATTAACACACTTAATTTACATTGATTTTATATTTAATAAATTAGATGGAAATTATAAAAATTTACTCTATATATTTCATTCATAATTATATATTTATGATTTAAAATATTAAAAATGAAAATTCATCCCCCCGCATTCTACACTCTTTGACCAACAATTTTTAAAAAATGAATGTTTTTTTTCTGAAATATTTTCTATTTCAAAAAATTTATTTCAAATATAAAATGATTACCAATATAAATTTTATTAAGGAACATAACTGTAATAATATAATGTTTATTGGAACCTATAATTCATAATGGATGAATTATACATCAACATTGTTTGGTAGTATTAGTTATCCCATTTGGAAAATGGAAGTTCCGGAGTATGTTACATCCAAAGAAAATAAAAAATGGACACCTAGAGATGATAATAATTTTGAAAGTAATAAAAAATATAAGAATTCATGACCATGTGGTACTGATCAAAAATAATTCAATCATATTTTTTCTTGAAACAATTTTTAAGGTATTTAAAATTTAATAGAAGTAACATATGAAGAAACAAGTAAGGAAAATAGAAATAGATTGGATATGTATTGTTAAGATTTTTAATGTTTTAATATGGAATATAATTTATTAGTTATATAATTTTTAATATATTTAACGAAATTTTAAATGTTATAGATTCCCTCTATTATTATTTACCCACAAGAAACTTCATATTGGAAATACTATGGGTTTTACCCCTCTATTGGACTACCAATGTCGCAATAATCCAAGAATAAAAGGATGTGAAATAGATCTAAATAAAATGACCCACAATATCTCTAATGAAATAATAAATAATTATCAAGTGGAAAGTGGAAAATAATTCCAACGAATTCAAAGATATAAAGAAAAAAAATATCTCTCAAAGATACAAATGAAGATTCTTCCGTCATTAAAAGTATATAATATTCTCAACTTCCAAAGAACATGAATATTTTTATCAAGATGAAAAATAATATAAATGGTAAAATAATAATATTAAATGAGGAACAAAATGAAGATAAAAAATAGGTATAGTTAAAAGCAATTTAAAGACACAACATGGAGTGAAGGTGATGACTCTATAAATTAAACATCATAATAACCATCATGTGAACCAAGCCCCAATTTTTGTATGAAACATTTGGATTAAAACATCCAACCAAAATATCTTTTGAGAAAAATATGTAGAGAAATATGGTATATAGACAGAGCTTTATCAACACACATATGTGATGAACTCTCTGAATTCAATAATATAAATATATATAAATGAGGAACTATCAATTTTGGGGAAACTTATAAGGATATAATAATTGGTGAATTTTCCATATTTTTTTCTAAATCATCTATAACAGAATATATCTTATTCATAAAAGGCTTGAAATAAAATTCTAAACATTTTTATATTGTGTGATAGTGATTTTAAAATCCTTTTTGAAAATTATCTTTTCTATTTTTTTATTTAAAAATAAAATATTTTATTTTATAAATCATATTTTTAGGATGTTTAAATATTCAATTTAAATATCATTCTATCCAAAAAGTCTAATTTTAATTTTCACAATCTTGTGAGACATTACTTATTATATTTTATTTTGGTAACTGTAACGCTAAGTCTCTTGTCAATATTAGACGATATTAACTAGTACAAGATCATCCCTAACTACATTCCTAAGATAACACGGTTTGGGAAGCACAAATTTGGTAAATAAAACTGTTAAATCTAAAAAATTTATTTATTCTTCAAAAAATATTGAATTAACCCATATCGACCTTTTCAATCCTTCTAAAATTTAATATCCTGGGGGAAAGTCCTATACACTCATAGTTTATGGTGAATTTATTATAATCACATGGGAATATTTTTCATTTCATAAATATGAATCTCACAATGTATTAATCAATTTTTCTAAAAAGGATTTAATTTAAAAAGATTTCAAAATTATTACAATTCGAAGTGATAATGTTTGAGAGTTCTATGAAAATGAATTTGATTAATTATATTGTTTTGGAGGATACAATAATTCTTTTTCCTCTCCTCAAAAACCTCAAATAAATATGGTAGTATAATGAAAAAACTGAACTATCCATGAAATCACTCAAACAATATTAAATTGATTTAACCATTAAAAATTATTTTCGGGATGATTCCATTAGTACTACAAGATATATCATCAATCATGTTCCCACGATACCTTTTATTAAAAATACACATTTTTATATTTGGAATAATGAAAAACTTAATATGGTAATTTTCAATGTTTTTGTAGAAAGTATATTATTTTATAAACCACATAAAATCCTACAAATATTTCTTTTAAACCCAATTAATATGTCATTATTTTGTACTCCAACATAATAAAGTGATAATGAGTCATTAAATAATGGTCTAAAAAATTGGTGAATCAATCCATGCTTTTAAGAAAATTTTCCAAAACCTATTTCTAAACATGATTTCGGAAAATATATTTTTAAATAACCTTTTCAAACTATAGAATTTGAAGATGATTAAGAATCACCATTAAATTCTATGTATAAATAAATCATTCAAAAAACAAATACAATCCTCTTGAAATGGTAAAAAGTTATTTTTAAACCAGTAATCTTACTCATATATCAGTCCTAAATGAGGTTAAACACCTTTACATTGTCTCTCACATAAACACTGAAACCATAATAATGAATTTAACAGTGAAAATTTGGTTATTTGCATGCAGGGGGAACTAATTCCTTTCACTTGAAAAGATGTATGCATCCTTATGGGAAGAACCAATGATCGTCCTTTTTTTAGTTCTAATTTGTTTTTGAAATGATCTAGATGAATCCATTTATATCACTAGAAATTGATCTTTCCAAATAGCTAATGTAATTACCAAGTACTAGGAATAAAATATGGAAAAAATATTATCACCCATCACTTTGTTATAATTTATATTAATTGTGTTTTAATTAGCCTCTCATATTAATTTAAATCTCCTTAAAATAGATTTTAAAAGATTTTTTTAAATTGTTTTATAAATGAAAATATTTTTATGGAACAAACACTAGGTTTTGAATATCTACATTCTTGAAATTCTATTTTTGAATTTACAAAAACTATTTATAGTTTAAAACAGGTCCCTATGAATGGTATGGGCATCATTAAAATTAGAATCTTCCACATGGTATTAAAATTGGAATATCCAATTCAAATATATATTTTAATACTCATTTTAAATTTTTTATTACTCTTTCAAATTCACTTTTATGATATTATTTTCCGCTCAACTAATAAATATATTTGTTTTAAATTCACAGATATCATAAAAATGAAATTTGAAATGTGCATTATGGGTGTACTCAAATTCTTTTTGGGCTTTCATATTTCTCAAATAAATGATGTAATATTTTTATATAAAGGGGAATGCACCAAATAACACATAAAATTATTTAGAATGAATTATGTTAAGGAAATTAACTCTCCCATTTGTATAACATGTAAGTTAATATTGGATAAATCTAGTAAAAATATTGACGAAAATCTATATAAGAGTATTATTTGTAATCTATGTTATCATATTACGATCCAATATGATATCATTTTTTGTGTATTTCTCTATTTTCATTTTCAATCAAACCCTAAGGAATCTCATTTTATATATGTCAAAATTATTTTATTTATATAAAAGGAACTAAAAATATTGGTTTATTTTATCCTAAAGGAACATATTTTGGGTAATATTGTTTTTTCAATGATAATTTTTGAGTTTTTCATCTAGATAGAAAAGTACCTATAGAACACTCTATTTTCTTGGAAAATTATTCATCTCATGGAGTAGTAAGAAGTAGAAAAAAGTTTCTCTTCCATGAAATATTTCTTATATCAAGATATTTATAGAAATACTTATAGGAATTATCATACCTTTCACTAATATTTTAAATAATGGATTTCATTATGGGTGTTATGGGATGTTTTAAGAGTCATTAAACAATATTATGTAATAACTCTCATTCCCACTATTGTTAATGATCCTAGTAGACACGAAACCACTCACCCTATATATGGAAAACCATGATTAGTCACTTTGTGGTATTCTCACACAATATAATTATATGGGAAAAGAAAATACTCTCTAGAATCTTAGAAAAACCATGCTACATATTGAGACCCAAAAATGCCGTATAGATATTTCTCATGCATTTAATATTTTTGATTAGAAATTGAGGAACTTTATATAGTTTCAATAGATTAATATGGACTATCACATTGACCTAATAAAGAAAAAAACTAAATATTGCAATGTTAATTGTATTAGTGGTATATTCAGAGGGCATTCTGAAATAGTTTTACAAATAATTCAATCCAAAAAAGACAGTCAAATTGGAATTATTAACAATCATTATTTTAATGTATCACATCATTAGAATAAAACCAATGGATTCAAAAATTTTAAATTAATGGGTATTATACATTCAAGAAACTATTGATACCCACGGAATGTACTTTTTTAGAGCCTCTAAAATTGCAATTTGAAAAAATAATGTAGAAACAAAAACTCAATTCAGTGAGATCCAGATTCATCCTCATTTCTGTAGCTAAGGTATACTTTCCCTAATCATTATTACAATTGGGGGGTTTTAAAAATGAGGTGGAGTACCAAGATTTTATCACATTTTTTGAATTATCACTATAGATACAAGTTTTCCACATAAAGATCAAGGGTGATTCAAAGTCATTGATCAAGAAGATTAATGGTGAATATTCTATTAATCTAGAGGAATTGATTACTAAATTCGATTATATGGATGGGTTAATAGATTTATTCGATTATAAGCAATATTGCTTTCATGTTGTGCATTCAAAAATTACTCTATCTGATTCTTTGTATTATGAAACCACTATTCAAAAAAATCCAAACCAAGATAGGCTAATTATAATCTTTGTACATTATAGGGTATTATCCCGTTCACTTGGAATGATATGAAAGGGATAAGTGAGAAACAAATAACTTATGTACTTGGAACGTTGGAATCCTAACCATCTAATAGTGTTATTATATGGATGTTCTATATATTTTACCACTGCTAATGTGATATTATTTCATCAGACCAAGTGAAGAAATAATATATCTAACAACAGGTAGTCAATATTACTCTTAATGAAAGTCCAAAGGCTTAGAAAACTATATATAAATGTTAAATTTTTGCATTCCTCCATAGATTCATTTAAATAAGAGTGACTCTCAAAATTATGTAAGAATTTCATATAGGAACAAATTTTTATCATCAGACCATAGCCATGTAATCTGATCTGATTATTAGTCTCATATATTTCTTATTCTCGATGACCCAAAATTTCATGTAATTCAGTAGGAATTTTTATTACTATCATATACATTCCAAAATAATCTATCAAAATAAAGAATTACTACATACAACCAATTATTATTATCCTTTCACCATATTAGGAATAGATGTCGTGGGCCCATATACCTTGTCTACAACCTGGAAATTTAAGTACAATATTACTTCCCCTAATTTCTTCTATATATAGGCTGAGGCAACACACATCAAAAAAGCTATGAAAAATTATATAATCATATTATTTAGCCCATAAATCATTATAAAATCTGGTGACCCTCAAATGATATTAATGGACAATGGAACCAATTTTTTCTCTTCCATATTAAAAATTTTGTGTCAGTATTATATAATTAAATCTAACTACTCATATCGCTACCATGAAGTGGGAATCAAATGCATTGATGCTTTCAATATGGGTCTCCAATATTATCTTCTATAATTTTCATAGGTAGTATTTCCCATGGATCTCTATATACCTCCCTTAATTCCCCCGGCTTCCCCATTTCTGGTGGGCCCGACCAGGCCGGCCGGCTCCTCCTCAACGGGACCGGCAAGGGCCGGTCCCCTTCCGAATTCCGACACCGGTGGCCTGGCTGGCCGCCGGTCACCTTGTTCCGCCACGACCTGAAACCGGCTGTAGCCTATGACGTCTGGTGCGGTGCGACGACACTGCTCCCCTCTGCCGCGGCCCCGCTCCGACCGCGGCGCCTTTAACTTCCTTCGACGCGACGCGACGACGGCGCGTTCTTGGATTTCTTTCCACGGCGCGGCGCGACGGCGCCGCGCAATACTTTCCGTAGGATACCCGCGTGGTGCGACGACACCATGCCATCTCGTTCCATCCGCAAGAAACAATCATGAACAAAGGAGGGGGGGTTCGGCCGTGTTTGTGCGGTCCGACCCCCTCTCGTTAAATGATAGCATTTATTCGATTATCCATGAAGTTCGACATGCTAGAATCAAGAAAGGAATAATTAAATAAATAACAAAATTCCCCTACCACTGTTTCAAGAGCGGAGCACGCCAACAAGCCGCAGAAGACAACCGTCGTGGAGGTCGGGCGTCGCGGTAATCGAACGTCGATTCCGTTGACGTCAAGGTGCGTCCGAAGAGGTATCATCGCTGGAGATGCAACGTAAGTTGACGAAGAAAGTCCGAGGAGGAAGCGGCGTCTCCTTTCGTTGACACGGGAAGAAGATCGAAAGAAGCGGCGTCGTCGATCTTCGGAGACACACCGGCTGCGAAGAAGAGAAGAGACGACACATCTTTCTCTTCTTATGGTGAGGGAGTTCTTCGTCGAAGCCTAAGTGTTCTTCGTGTTCTTCGTCGTGGTTGAAGAAGATGAAGAATGCTTCCCAAATTCTCCCAATGTGGCAAGATAAAACTAACCAAAATAAAATAATCTTAAGCCTTATTTTATTTACACAACATCACCTCTTTGAATTTCAAAAGTTTGAAAAACAATAACTCATCTCAATTAAAACTCAAGTTGTCAAAATTAAATTGAGTGGAGTTATTGGGAGTTTAAAGTGGAGTTGAGGAGTTAGGGTTCGTGTGGGACCCACCACACATAATCCTCTCAAGGGAGGTTAAGTGGATGTGGTTCCCACCTCTAACTTCCTTTGGGAGGATATAACCAATATGGTTTAAAATAAATTGTGTTTCCACAAATTATTTACCTTCATTTAAAATCCCCCAAAACTAACTCTCAACCTGCATAAAACGCAACCTTGGAAAAGGTCTCCTTAAGCGAATATCGACGCTACGAGTTCATCGGTGCCCTCGGAATTCGATTCCGGGCACCGGTTCAAAAGTTAGAAATTCCTGCTCGTTCGTTCACTGAACGTACCCGAGCCAAACTTCGGAAATTAATTTCGGGCACACCGGACCTCGGAATCAGGTGCCTTCAGAAACCACGCTCTTGTAAAATTCTAAAGAAAATTAAGAAAAAATTTCCCTTGAATTTTACAGGTCTTTACAGAAAAATACCCACAAATCGGGACCCAAGACATTCGAGGTTGAATATAGGTAAATGGATGTCTTATAAAAAAGTTGATTCTCTACTTTCAGGTATGAATACTGCAAGATTCATTAAAATCACGCATTCATAGTTGAAAAAGGCATAAAACTTGTCATGTTGAAACCCATTAATATAAAAATAATAATAAAACATGGCCATTTCCCACTAGGTTTCTATAATATTAGTGTTAGGAAAATGTTTGGGTGATAAAATGATAGACCCAAACTTGAGGGTTCTATTTATATGACTCTATAAGAAGTCAGGTTGTGATCATTAGGCCCATGGTGTTGAAAACATCTTGATCATTCACTCATTATCTTATTCTTGTTTTATTATTATAGATATCCGTGTGAAATATGTGATGACATAACGTTATGTTGATCAGACATTTTTGTTCCATGGAAATAAAATTTTAATGTTTCCTTTAAAGATCCTAATCTTGTTGAGTCAACTCATTAATCTAAGTAAAAAACATTGGTTATACAGTGATAGTAGATATGCCAATGCCAATATATGATACACTCATATGAGGACCTCTTGCATCTAAATAAACCAACTCTTTTTTTACAATGATTTTAGTTATGCCTATACCCATACGTGATAAATGACCTAGAGGAACCCATTCATCAAAATGGACAAACTCTACTTTATTATGGTTGAAGTTATGCCTATACTTGTCTTTGAGTCATGCCCAAGAGAAATTCATGTTGAAAAAATTATTTGGGTTTTGTGATCTACTGTATTTCACTTTAAATTCAATGTTCAAATGGTTTCAAATTATCTAGGATTCTATCTTCCATGAATTGATATCTTATTATGAAATAAAAATCAATGTTAATTAAGTACAATTAATGAAGTAATAAAATGAGAATTCATTCATTAATAAAAACAAATATATATAATCACACACAATTTGATGTATCACCTTATTGTCATATGTAAAGAGAAATGAACTACAATAAACTATTATAAGTCATATATAACACATTTTTCAATGCATGTTGAAAATTATTAATAGATTTTTGAAGGTTCTCCCATTAGATTGCTTGTAATTCTTTAAATTGGTTTACACACTCCATATAAGTGGTTAACTCTTGAATCCTTAATCCAATAGATACAAACCTTGAGATTTACTATATTTACTACACGTTCACCCTTTCTAGGTAAACCTTGTATTTCTATAGTTCTATAGTCTATGTTTATATCCAATCATGATGTTTTTCTTCTCCAATATAAAACTAATGGAACACTATAGTGGATCCAAATAGATATTTCTTATGGTGGTTAATATGATAAAAGTGAATGTGGTCATATTCTCATGTTTCTATCTCCCCTCATGAGGAATGAATGTGATCGAGGAGAGTGTGAATGGGTCAGTTCATAAAATGACATATTCCTAAGATATAAAATAGATATAAATTCCCTATAATTTATCAATAATCTTTTCTAAAGGAGTTTCCAAGGTGACAACACAATGTTATAACCAAGTCCATTTTCTCACAACTTTTTTTTTATAGTAGTTTTTGGGTCTTTTAATTATTTACTAGTATTTATTAGTATAATGTCTGTAATTATGTTTAATACATAGGTGCTTTATTTAGTTGGTATGATAGATATAACAGAACCTTCTATTATTTTCTCTTGATTAAATTTAGGGACTTTATTTCTTGGGGTGACCCAAAAAATGGAATTATCATTATTTTCATTGAAAGATATGGGTCAGTAATAGTATCAGTAACCATAGAAGACATCACCTGATTTGAACCACCACCAATATAAAGGGAATTTAGATTTAATATTCCCTATAATGTTTGGAATTATTTACTATTGGATAACTATTACAAAACTAGGTTTCCCAGTGTTAGGGCTCTAACAGTGCTCGCTAAATGTTTTGTTAAAAAACCTCATTGTCAATTATAGAAAAAGAACTATTAAAGGTGTCTTTACTAGTTATTTTTCGATGTTTCTACAGGGGATCTTCAATACCAATAAAATAGTGAAATTAAAGTGGAACTTTGACAATTATTGTTTACAATCACTGATAAAGACCCACCTCTATCAGCATTTTTACTAGCACTAATAAAGAGTATATTTGAAAACAATCATTAAAAACATCATATTTATATATTTTTATTGATAGAAATTTAATATTTCTTTTTAAAAATGTTTTAGATATGGAAAATTATCTTCTACACTTAATATATAAGATATTTTGTGAAAATGGATTATAAAATAAATTTTTAAAAAAATTCAATTAATACTTTTCTTATTATTACCATTTAATAGTCATTTAACATCAACTTCAAGATTTAAAAAATAAAAGATTTATAAAAACATCTAAAATAAGTTGAAAACATAACTCGAACAACAAACTGACATAAATTTTGATCCACGTGTCCATTTAGGATATACCACATATCAAATTGAATCTTAGAGTGATCTCTTTTCCCTGCATGAAAGAGGAAATCTTGGTAACAATTTTTGAGCATAAAAATTTCCTAAAATTCATCAAAATTGATTTTTTATCGGGGTACCCCAATTTTTTAACATTCTATAGATTTTATACTTTATTTATGTGTGTCATATTGATTTCTTTCCATGGAGAACAAATTTATTCCAATTCATTGTGTTCATATTGATATTATGATTTTTAGATGTTTACATTATTTACTATGTAGTTTTATTTATATTTAAATATATATATATATATATATACATATTTTCATATATTTACATATTATTAATCACTTTTATAAATAAATGTATCAACATATTTATGTATAAATGAATATTTAAATATATAAAATAAATATTTTTATTTGTTTTGTTTAAATTAAAAAAATTATTCATTATATTTACCATATAAAAATTAAAATATATATATATATATAACTATACAATTAATTCTTTGTATATAAACATGAGTCTTTAAATAATTAAAAAATATATATATTTGTATATATAAATTCTAATATATGTAAATAAATGCATATCTAAAAATGTATTTAAAATAATATCTAACCATTTTTTCCATTATAAAAATAAATTTATATTGTTTATATATACATGTATGTGTGTGTTAATAAATTGATATATATTTATATTATATTCTACTATATGTAAATGAATATATTATATAATATATTTTAATAAATATAACTATATCCATCATAAACACACATATATATATTTTATAAATTCACATAATTTTTTTTCATAATTATATAAATATATGAATATAAACTATATATGTAAAAATATATAAATAAATAGAAATATCATTAAACAAAAAACAAAAAAACATGGAGTAGTGGTAAAGGTGTTCCATATTCGATGGATAGTTGCATGGTTCTAATCTAAGTGTGCGTGAATGAGGTTGGAAATTCTCAAAGTGCTGCTAAAAGGGATGGTGGGGTGAGAAACACTAATAGGGGGATTGTTAAGGGTGTTGTGGAAGTATTGATAAAGGGTTCGGGCTAATAGAAGTCAGGAAATATATATATTTTGATCCTATTTAATAGTAATGCCTTTATCAATGATAAAAAGCATTTCTAAAGGTCTTATTTAACAAAACTAAAAAATAATAGTAAAATCCTGCCCTTTAACAATGATTTTGTAGATAGTGCTTTATAGTAATTGTTAAACTCTCTTTATTAGTGCTGTTAAAACCCAATTTTTTAGTAGTGGGTTATCTATTTCAGAAATCATATTTCAAAATAAGGTATCCAATTGGATTTTGGAATTCAATTTCATACTTACTCATCATACTTACTCTCCCAATATCATATCTATATAAATCCCACCCATGTCTTAGAATATTCCCATGACATATTGGATAGGTAATTAGTGAATGATAATGTAATGATCTGGCTTGAATCCTCTTATATTTAAAAAAACCAAAGATGTTGGAGGATGGTTTTATATTTCTATTTCTAAATCATTGTAAGATATAATGATTATTATCGTTAAATTCACCAATACTATTAGGTGAACCTATATGGGGTTTAAGGCCAACAAATAGTCCCCCCATCAATTCAGGATATCAAAATCTTATCTCAAAATGAGATGATATAATAATGTTCTTCTTCAGATCCACTACCATTGTTTGTAACTATTCCATAATGTATAATATAAGGAACAAATACAATGTCAATGGGATTAAACATAAATTTATTAACTTTATTGAAACCTAAGGATATGGGATGAATCATAAATTTTTTTGGAAACATAGGGTGAAAAGAAGAACAGGGGTTACATTTTGATACTCATAGAAATGGAAATTTTTCTCAATCCATCCATACATAAATTGGGATAGTAGGTTAATTTGATGTTGATACATTCCTTCTTATATATGACCTAACAAGTGATAAACCCGAGTAAGGGAGGGTTATTCCATGTTAATGGGATATCCTTAGAACAATTTCAGTATCATCCTTAGTGTGTTGATCATAACACTTGAATGACCATCACACATTGGGAAAATCCATCTTCTTAAGAACATGGTGAAAAATATTGTTATACTTTGATTTGAGGTCCCATTGAGCCATAAAAAGTAACCTGTAGTGGTGTATAAACCAAATTCTTCGGTAGACTAGTATGAGCCTTTGATATATCGAGACTATAGAGTAGGGTGGGTCCTTGTGTTCTTTATATTTGGTATCAACTCATTGGGTTGTAAAAACGTTTATCCAAATTTCTAGTCATGATAACTGAATGGGTAGGAATATAATTTTTCAATTATCTCTCTATCATGATCAATAAGTCCCTCACAAGAGTAGGGATATTCTCTATTTTCTTCCAAATGTTTGTTGTGTTGAGTCACTTATCAAATATCCCCCAAGTATTGTGATGCCTCCCAACTGATAGACCTCCCACAATCTATTCCCAACCAAATCATTTAATAATTGGAATATGTTATTATTTGAACACCAAAGGCTTATTAATTTTTGAATTATAACATCTGGTGGATAGATATTAAGTAGATTGAATTATATAGTTCAGTATAATCAAACAAAATCTTACTATTTAATGAAATCTAAGAAAATTTCATGAACCCAAAAAGTTCATTCCCATTCTTGGAGAAGGCTTCATTGGACTGAAATATCCAATTTGAAATCCATCATCCATTAAAATTATACCATGAAATGTCGAAAATGAATGGGTTATATATAGTTATAGGATTAGGGTATGAATAATGGTTCTTCTGAGTCCGGGAATAGCAATTCAAGAAGAATACATTTCTTAGAAAAGACTCAGGGACTGCCTAACCCATGGAAAAGATGTTCACCTAAATTTAGTTTGAGGAAACTTGAACCAGGGATGAGGAAAATAATACTAGCTTCCAAAATTCAAACATCATCTTATAAAATAAAATTTTGTATAGATATTTATTTATATTTGTTTAATTTTTAAATTCTAGTGTAATATCATTATTCAATGTCATGTCCTATGGAATAATATTATATCAAGGTTTGACATCAAAATATCTGGTGATGAAAACTCTCCTTTAAGCCTCAATCATGAAATCATATGAATGTATTCGCCCAAAATACATTTATTTAAAAATATATATTACATGTATTATTTTAAAAGTAATGAATAATGAGAAAACCATATAAATAATACATTACCAAATCCTGCAAAGAACTATGTGAGATGTGATGAACTGCAATGCGGATAAGCTGATTTTATAAAGAAGATTTTGTGTAGTTACCACTATATGGATGAAGTCCTTTATGGTTTGTGATGTGTGATGTATGAAAAGAAAATTCCATTCAAAATGAAAGTTATCACACGTGATATTTTCTATGTGATAGATATCTCAAATCAAAATCTCTCGTGATCAAAAAACACCATTTCTATAAATATTTTAGAGTGGTGATCCCATGAATTGTATATATAGGAGAGGAACTCCCCCAAATTGATCATAAATAAAATTGTAGAGTTCAATTTCCTCTAAATAATAGGAAAAATTTCATGTTGATTATACCTTATTATAAGGGGGGTTCAAAACCAAAAAACTACCAAAACACCTCCAATGAAATAGAGAATGCAAGAGGGGTGCAAATGGAATAAAAAAAATGATTAATAAAATTTTGACACCAATGATCTAAAATTAGATGAATTATTATAAGATACTCTACTTAATGAAGAATCTATTATAAGTAATGAGAAAAATCTCCACAAAAAAAATAATATTTCATGTTCATATCTAGGATCCTTCATTTTCATAGTCATAGAGGAACACTATGAAACCACATATCACGTGTCCATTTTTTGGGTCTGAATGCATCCATCAAATCCCCCCCCCCTCGACGCATACAATGTTTCTTTACTGAATTTTGAAAAGTATTAAATTTCACATTTAAATAACACTATATTGTGTAGTGACATATTTACTATTGGAAATAGGCCATCATCTAAAAAATTCCACATTTTCCTGTGAAGTAATGTAATTTTTGAAGTTATTATAGTGTTCTATATGAACAGAGAGAAAGTCCTGTATGGAGAACTATCATTATAAAAGGTACTCATTTTTGGTTACAAGTAAAATACCTAAGAAATCCCATTGAATTTCATGTGGTATAAACCCTTTTTTCTATGATATAAAAATGTTGTGTGACTAGAAAACACCTTCATAGACTTCTATGTCCCCACCCTCCTTTTCAAAAAAGGTTTAATCCATATCTCCTATATATAACTGATTATTTGTCAATATTGTATCATTGAATGAGATATATGTGACCCATAGATGTAGATAATAAGATATATAATAATATATAGGAAGGATTTCCATATTATAAGGAGATAAAACTTATAAAAGAGAACCAACTTGGTATCATCTCGCAAAGTACCTCCCAAATCATACCTAAATAATTTTTCCTATGTATGAACCTCATTTGCAAACAGTTTCTCATGGGGGATTACTTTTGAAGGATTATTTATTGATGACCATTCACAAATATTTATTTCTAAATCATTTTTCCACCTTTTCGGGACACAATAACTTCATATAACACCTTCTGCTACTGGAAATGGGTGAATCTAGGGGTTTTCATTACCCTCTCCCACATGCTCTCATCCTGAGGGAAATATGGATTTAATTTTTTATTTATTAAATTAGTAATAAATGAAATTAAATTTCCCCACTAGTTTTACATAAACATAAATCACTTTGGTGGTACCCATATCCATTATCCAGGACCCTTTAAACGGAAATATTCTTAGTAACACTACCACAAAAGTGCATACATTGTGGAAGCCCTATTATACCATCCAATTTTTTGAAAACATAGGTAATACTAGAAATAATTTCTTCATATTATTTATAATTTTTCATATTATTGATTTATATTCCTCATTGTTTTATAAATAATTTTATTAATGTTTTCATTCAAAATAAGAATTGTTTTATTTTTTTTATTTTTTTTATTAATTAAATAGTTTTATTTAAAATTTTAATATTTAAATTTTCAATTTATAATATTATATATTTTATTTGATTTTTTGAAACAATGGATTTAATATATTTTATGATGAGTTTTTGGTTTTTTTGAAAAGATTGATTTTTTAGTGAAGAGTGAGAATTATCATTTTTGGCTAAAGTATTATTTCTTCTCTTTAAATCATGTAATGGAAAATTAATATTATATTATTAAATATTGTAAAATTAACATAAGAAAAATTTTATTTAATATTATATAAATAATTTAATAATAATTAACATTATATTTTATTTTGGTATTAGTTCATTTTTATACTTAAAACCAAAATTTTCTAAAATATTTTTTTCACTGTGTTATACAGATGTCTGTTAAAAGTAATGTCACTACATCAAAAAATTGATTTCTAAAAGAAATTACTTATTTTTAATTATGAGTTTCAAATTTATTAATTAGTTCAATTTCAATTTTGTTTATTTTTGATAGTAACCATGGTAATAATGTGTCACTATGATAAAAGGAAAATTTGGTTAACCGTCATATAAACTAGTATATATGACAACAAAATATTATCTTATTTTTTATTGGATAATTTTATTTTGATGTTTCTAGAAATATATTTCAATTTTATTATATTTAGTGTCACATTACTAATATTTAGACATTATAATATTTAAATTCTTATAAATTTACAAGAGTACACCTCCACTCACATATAAAGGGAACTTAGTTCCCTCCCTTACCTATAGATTTTATACACTCTTTTTCAGACCAAAGTTACCAAAAACCCTAAAAAAATACCTCCCCATGTCATAGGGTACCATATATTATCAAAAAACCCATCATAGAAGGATTAATGTATAAGCTAAAGGGATATATCTAGGTAAAAGGCATATGTCCTGATTGGCCAACTACATATTTCTTTCTTCTTCTACCCCCATCAAATTTTATTCAAACATGATGAAGCCATAACATAATTATATTCCATATATATATATTAAATTATTATCATTATTATGTTAAATATATTTTCACATTCATTTATATGTTATGATAAAAAAAAATATCATGCTTACATTGGACTACTACCTCCACAAAGCGATGTGCTTCTCTTTCTATCAACTAGTCATATGGATGGAGATAAGGATGAAACAAATCATTGTATATGATATTTATAAACAAATTATGATTATATAAAATTAATATATTACTTATAATCTTACCCATTTTATCTATTGGAAACTGATAATGTCGCCCATGCGTGTGTCAGGAATACTGACAGAATAGCCCGAAGTCCTAAATTTTTATTTATTTTTTGATAAACACCCTTTTAAGGGTAAAGGGGGAAACTTAAAATGTATTCCAAGACATATTGACATTAATAAAATATGAAGATTAATGTGTCACAATCATTCTAGGATAAACCAATGCAGAAATACCTCCCCCTCGTATCAATGTCATTTTAGTACGCCTCCACCTTGGCATGACTGCTCTACAAGCTGTCCCATGTAAAAATACACGGGCATGGTACCGATGGTAATTCCATACCCTCAAAATAATATGAATCTGAGTATCCATGCCCGGGGAAGTAAATATTCTCTGAAATCGTGTCTGAATCAATCCTTGTAGAATGTCTGGGACAAGAAAACACCATAAAAACTAACCAACTGAGACATTACTCCATTCTGCATAATACCCAGGGATCCATCAAGAAAACCAACATTATAATCAAATGAGAAAGATAAAGATAGTCATTTTGCACTAGAATGGTAATATTAATAACTCTATCTAGCTTCTTTTCTAGTAGGACTATCCTAAAGTCCGCATATTCGAACTGCTGAATCAGGTTGGAAAACTGAAATCCATAAGCACTATCCATCACCACTATCTAGTTAGTGTAGACAAGCATAACATGCGTCTTCAAAATTTATTCTTCAATAAAATGGAACCTTGTGGACAATAAAAATTTGGTTAATTCTTAATGAATCCAGAAAATCATAATCAAAACCAAATCACCAACAACAGAATGAATACCAAATCCCCACACCTCCTCCATTAAGAAATCATTTCACGAATACCAGAATCAAAAACCAGATCAACAAATATAGTCAAAACCAGTAGCAGATCAACCAAAATAAATCACAAACTAATAACTAATACATGACCAATGATGAAAATCCAAAAACCAGGGCTTGAATCAGAGTTCGATAAACAATCACCCAAAGTCTGCCACCGGAATGCCAATCTCACTAGACCCCGTTGTAAGTCAGAACCCATAACCCGTCACCGACATCCTTGCACTCAAGGACCATAGTAGACCACCCAATACATACTAGGAGATGATCCAGAAACTCGTATATGTGAAACCTAGATCATGACCTATAGGCCATCAATGACCACCATTGGAAGCCCTATCCAGAGAAGGGGGAGTGAGGCATGAAGTTGGCCCACAACGATGAGATGTCGAGATGGACGACGTCATCACTGAAGGAGAATCCACCACCGCCAACTCATCGAGAATGCACTGAGGATGGGAGCTGGACTGACTCGAGTAAAAATGTGGCATTGACAAGGAACCCTAGCGGAGGAGCACCCCTTACAGTCTCATTTGGTAACAAAAACATATGTTCATAATACCTCCTCCATGAAGTGATGTGATTCATTATTCATTTCCTCCTTATAAATATGGTTATAATGATGGAAATAAAGATTAAATATTACAATTATAACATATTTATGATTATAGATAATTGAAAGAAAACAACATCATATATTTTACACTCCTTTGAGGGATGGAAACATATTTCACCCATGCCTACTGACTACCATCTCCATGAAATAGTGTGGATCATTTTGAATTACCAACTAACATGGTATATTTTAAATGTTTATCTAATTTATAAAAATGAAAAATATAAATTTATATTATTATATATATATTTTTAAAATAAATCATTTGATCTGGGTCAATGCACTGAAATGGTTTTGAGTTTATTAACTGAATGAACCAAAAACAACCAACATGAAATGAACCATTTTTTATAACTAAATAAAACATGGTTATAAATGAAATAAAAGGATTGAAAAGAATAAAATGATCATGCAAATTGTTACTATGAAATTATAAAACTGATATAATTTTATTATTCATATGTTAGATAATGTACTATGATAGATGAGACTTAAGGTTAAGGGTATCTTTAATACAATTTTAAAACTATTTCATTATTCTATTTTTACACTATAAGCATGTTCCTCAAAATAAAACTTTTATTTTCTTATTTATATATTAAATATATTTAAATTTTATTTTGAAATAATTTTTTACATTATTATTAAATATTTAATGAGGATTCATTAAAATATTTACCTTATTGGTCACTTTGGTATTTTTATACTAAATTAAAAGACAATTTTTATTGATGTATGTAGCAAGGATAATTTTTTTCCAACATCATATACATTATTCGTTATAATTATTCCTATATAAGATTTAATCTTTTATTTTCAAATAAATTATTTCTCTCAGTATTTTTAAAATTTTATGTTTTAAAATGATTTTATAAGGGAACATAAACCTTTTCTCATATTAATGAGATGACTGAAAATGTTTTTACTTATAGATTTGAATACTTATTAAAATGGGTTTTATGACTAAAATGTAATCTGTATTTGTTTTATTTATTATATAGTTTATTTAAATTTTATATGAAACATGGCTGATCCTGTTATATATATGATGATGTGTGTCCTTGTTACTTTTATCATATTCATTGTATAAATTAATAGATTATACCAGTTATAAGATACTCTTAAGAGATATGAGACTTATATGGTTAGGTGATTCCATTGTAAGGGTTATTGTAATGGTAAATAATAGGATAATGTCTCAAGGTACCTACCTGATATGATTTAAATGGATTTAGAATGAAATAATTTTATTTTATAAGGTATGAAAATGTGCTTATATTTTTTAGGAATGTTTTTGAATTTTTTCACTAAAGTAATTATGAAATAAATTTTTTCACATATAGTTGTTCATGGATTTTTTTAGTTTCCAAGAAAACATTATCACTGTGATTTTTTATATGAAATGTTTCATGAAATTTATTAATAAATTAATTTTTTCAATGAAAATTAAACTGATATTTGAGTTCAAATGTTTTTTTTGATAAATGAAAACATCCTTATTGATTATTTTGGTCTACAAATGTACTAATTAGTTTCTTTTCTTTTATGTCACTTGATAAACTTATCTTCCTCATCCCAATTTTAAAATTATTTTCATAGGGCTTAAGTTTGGGTATAAATTTAGTAGACTCATTGTTCTAGTTATGTGATTAACCTTCAATGATAAAATTATGTTGTAAAAATATTTATTTTGTCTAAAAAAAATTAACATTGAATATAATATTTCACCTAATTATATTAACCCTAAAAAAAGTCATAGAAATTTAAATAAAGTAAATCCTTTTTTATAAATCATTTATGTATGGGTTCAATATTGTGCAAGTAATTATAGTTGTTATTAGAATATTGTGTTAGATAAGAATAAAGATTGAGGGGGTGTTACATTATTCATTAAAGAGATTTTAATTTATGGTTATATTATCATGATATAGATTTTGATGATTTCCATATTTCATTATCTAATACATGTATGTTCACAATGGTTTTATATAGAGGAAAAATGGAAGTTAGGCTTTAAATTTATTAAGATGATAATATCCTTCTGAATGAACGACGTCAAAAGTTGTGAATTTTGAGTAGAAAAGTTTTTATATTGGTTAAATCAGTCATTGAATGTTTTCTATAGAGGAACCAATGAATGATATTGAATTTTTTCTCTATAGAGTAATATGTCTAGATTAGGTAATTTCATAAAACACCACCCTTCGCCTTCTAATGGATCCTTATACCCATTGAATGCTAAAGGTTAGATTAATGCGTTATAGATATTTGAAGTTATGGGATACTCATAATAACCAAAGGTAACAATTTATATTTACTATTTTGAAGGGGAATTTGTAGAGACACAAACTTCTCATACATACATATAACATCTTATTAAATGAATATTCATTACATAATATAAAAATATATGATAGAACCATTTAATTTTAATTCCATTATAAATAAGGGAATATAAACAATTTGTTGATAGTGATTTACGACATATCCTAATAGGTTATTCAAAATTATCAACCCTCTTAGACATACCATTCATGATACCTTTACTTATTTATTGGATAAAGTAAACATAAAAAATGGTGATCTCAGATTCTCACCAAGGTTAAATAAGGGAGATACCAATATAACATGAGAATATCGGTATAAGAACATGATTTTAACATATGAAATCCATACCCTTCATATAACATATCATAAATACGAGTCATAGAGTAAATGTTGACAGTTCATAACACCAGAATCATAATGGAATCAATGAAAATGAGCCATGAGAGAATAAAATTGGAAAATGACAAAGATTTGTGGAGTATAATTAAGCAAATAAAATCTTACATCAAGGAATTCCATGAAATTAATTATATTTTGGGATTAGGATTTCATCCTGTGCACCCTCTTTTGGGATTTGGATTACTTCTCATGTTCCCATTTTCGGCTTGGTATAACCTCTTATGTACCATTTGAGAACATATAACATTAATTAATACCCAATTAATTTGTGGGGGATATAGTTCCCAAATGTCACATAACATATACAAATGTATTCCACTAGATTAGAAAACATTCAGTATATCATATCCCATGAAAATAAATGAGTTTTATAATCGTTAAATGATATCATAACCCATTGAAAATAAACAATTTTCATATACATGTAATCATAAAATAAAATAATGAAAATAAATGTGTTTCATAAATATCTACTCATCATAATCATAAACCATCCTAAGAAATAGTAAAGATAGTAACATTGGATCATATCCCCAGTTATTACTAATTAAAAATAAAGGATGTCATCTTTAAGGGAAAATGTTTTTGAACGGAAAATCACTTAGAAAATTGATTTTAAAAAATAAAATTTCCCTTGGAATAATATTTTAAACTCAATTAATTCAAAAAATATTATCTAATTGATTTTATTAGTAAATAACATTTAAAAATTATAAAATATTATTTAAAAATAAATTATATTATTTCTGGAGGAAAATATATTTTTCACTTTTGTTTTTTTTAAATAAATAATTTTAAAAATAATTTTATTTGAAAGTATATTTTTAAACATATAGAGTAATATTCAAAACATTTATTGGTCATTATGGCGACAAATATCATTCATGTCATATAGGTAAAAATAAATATTCGTTTATCATTTTTAGTGAAATGAAAATTGGCCTCATTTTTTAAGATTACATGAAGATTACTTTTAAAAAAAAATTTAAAAATAAAAAAAATTGAAAATATATTATAAAGAAAATTATATAATTTGTTTTCTGAAACACATTTAGAGAATCGGAACATGTAAGAGAAAGGGGTTATGGCCAAAAAGATAGATAAAGTAGAGTTTACCTAAAAATAACTCCAATATTTTACATAATAAATACAAATAAAATTGAAACTTTAGTTTAAAATTTAATGAATTACAGGAGAATGAGAAATTACATGAGTTTTTTAGATATATATCATATTATGTCCTCATTATAATTATAATTATATACAATCCCAATAGATGATGAGATTATAACATAAAATATTTTAAATTTTTGTAACATTTGAATCATAAGACCCTGGAAATAATAACATCAACTTAAAATTTTAAATATCATGAAAATAAGTATATTCAATATATAACATGTCAAATGTGCTGCATATACACCTCATAAAAGAAGATATGTTCACAACACGATATATGCCTTAAAGAATGACAATTGAGATAAAAATACCCCACTACTATGATGACATATGAAACATAAACCGCATTAAATAGAGATCCAAAAATATATATTTAAATCCCCTTAATTTTAAATTTAATTAAAATAAATTAAATATATGAAATAAATAGATGCTGAATATTTCTTATAGATGAAAGGTTGTAGGTACACATGAATGTTTTTTCCATTTTCTAGTTGGATGAAATTAAATAAAGGTGAATAATATATTACCATTATATAATAATTTTAATTTCATATATATCAAATATTTTTATTTAAACTTCTCCTTTTTACCTTCTTTGTAAATATTACATGTAGAACAAATCACATCACATCGCAAGGTGATAGTCTTCCATACACACGAGTGACATTATTGTATCACTCATAGAATGGAATGTAAAAAGTTATATGTGATTATATATTTATATATGTGTAATTATGTTAATATATATATATATATATTCTCTAATATAATACCAAATCATGGGTGGTTTTGATGGAAAATGGGTCACATTGGTTTGTGAGGCGGCAGTCTATTGTACACATGAGTGAAGTTATTTTTTCCCATTAGAGGGAAGTGGAGAAATATTATGAAAATTTTCATATTATAATATCATCTTAGTATTTGTAATATTCTTATGTTTTTATGATATCATTTTAAAATAAAATGTGATTCATGTGGAGGAATAAATACCAAACGCTCAATTTCGAAGGATACCTTTTATTCGAAAAATTTCTATTCTTTTTCAAAATAATACATCATAGGATTTATTTATGATGAAACTAAGGAATATAGTATGAGATTAAGGAATTAGTTAAGGGATATGGGCAGGTATTTTCCATACCAATTGTTTTCTTAAATGTGATGATAAGAGGAGAGTGGATGGCTTATTATATGTGAGGTGACTGGAACGCTAATAATTTTTCAGTACAAATAAGGTATACCCATTATTTTCCAAATAAAAAAATGATATAAAACGTTCTATTATCAAACCATAGAGTTTATAAAGATTCAATAGGTCTATATTGGGGTTTTTGTAAGTTTATATTTCATTTTACACATTATATTTTTAATTTAACCCCATTGTAAACCCATTTTCACCAAAATGCAATAATTCATTTTTAAAGATTTTAGTGTTAAAATGGTAAAAAATAAGTTGAAATTATTATAAATTATAATTTATTCTTACACAAAATATATAATTAATTTTTTGAAATTCAATTTATATAAGAAAAAAAATTAATTTTAAAATTAATCGTACAGACGGGACGAAAAAGTTGTTATTCAAAGAGAATAGTTTCAGAAGTTTAAAACGATTTTACATAAAATTCAGCATGAATTTTACTATAATGAACTAAATTGGATTAATAGATTTATAATTTAAGTAATTTTACATATTGAAAAATATTATATTTTTTAAATGATTTAAAACCCGAAAGTTCTAAATAAAAATAAATATTTTTCGCTATTACCTAAAAAATTTATCTTTTCATAAAATTCTGAAAACATCATTCCAAGAAAATTTTAACTTGGTTATTTAAAAAATTAATTTATGATTTCTTATAATTTTTTTAAAAGTGGAAAATTATATTTTTAAAATAATCTATTAACTAGCGACAAAACATTTTTTTAGAATAATAGAGTTTTAAGCATAAAATCAGATTTTTTATATATATTTTCTAGAAAACACATAATATTAAAGATAAAAATTTTAATGAATATATAAGCCATACATTCCATTTTAATAATTCGACAATAGTTAATTTTTATTTTATTTTTTTAAAACATGTTTTTTCATATAAAATTAGATTTTTAGAAATAGATTTCCATTATCTTAAAATGGTTTTTGTTTTTATTTATAAATAATTATCACAAAATAATTCCATATTTATAAATATTTAAAAAAATATATTTTCACAATTGAGATAATATTATTCATACCCTCCAATCCAATGACTAGGTTATAATTATTATAAAAAATAATTATATTTTAAGAGTATGTCATGTTTCATTAAAACTAGGTGTTGTGTGTAACGTAAGCTAAACTCAAGGTTGTGTATAACATGAGATGAAATTACTATTACATTTAACACTATCTAGAAATGATGTTTTATAGAATGAAAAATATCAAACTAATCACATTTATTTTAAAATATATATTTTACAAAACCATAGGGTGTTACATTCTACCATCCTTAAATTAAATATTTCCCGAAAAATATAGAAATATTCCACCAATATTTAACAACACTTATGCCTCATTACATCCTCAAGTTCCCACATAACTTTCCTAATCTAGTGGATTCTCAAATAAAAATTGACCTAGTGAGTGGTCAGGTTTCATAGAACTTTCTTTGAAGACATTGTTAACCAGAAAGATGTTTGATGGAAGTTCCAAGTGATAATTTTCCATCTTGATATAATCATGAATTTAAAATTGAGAGATATAGAAAGGATTATTTTTTCCTTCATTCTTATAAGGATAAATTTATTGAAACCCATTATCACTAACATCAAATTCTATATCACATTGATGATATCCAGTATAAAATTTCCTTGAACTTTGTGTTTATATTATGTTTTGTTGAATGGATCTACCCTTCTCTTTAATTTAATCATCTAGCTTATGTATTGAAAATTTTATTTCTTCAAATTCGTTCCAGTATGTTGGAGTTCTAAAATTATTTTTAAAATTTATTTATTAGGATGCATCAAAATGATCGAATGAAAGCTATTATTGCATGAAAACTCAACTAGAAGATGTTGTTGATCCCAAACATATCTAAAATATATAGAACAAGCTCATAGAGTATCATCTAGGCATTGAAATGTTCTCTAAGACTGACCATATGTCAGATGAAGATACAAATTGCTAAAAATCAACTTCTTTTTAAGAGATTCTTGAAGAATTAAGTAGAATGATGAGGTCATCATCTTTTCCTGATCAGATCTAATTGAATTTTCTACTCCATTCTACCTTAACACTTCCTAAATTCATATTCTGGAAAGAGGAATGAGAGAAATATTTTCTAAAATTAATTCTGTTTATTGAATTTGTTAGTTGGTTAACTGTAACACCTAATTACCTAAACATCAAATATATGATAAAATCCAAAGGTTAATGGTACCGTGAATCCTATGTCCACAATGTGTAATGTAATTCCTCCTCAAATAACCTTTTCACTAAAATAAATACAAAACCAATTGGTCATGTTACCATATATTTCCCTAAAAATATCTTTAATCTTGATAAACTCTAACAACATAAAACCTCAAAAGGGGTGTCAGTGAAATTCATCTTATGATCAACCGTAAACTCATAAACTCATAATGGTATCCATAAATCTTATGTTAATATTGTGTTAATCTTGTGTAATGACTCATATTTCCTCAAATTTATTTTTATAAATTATTTTGGAAAATTATGAGACCTGTTGCTGAGATTGTGTGTGATTCGTCGGCATGGTTTGGTTGGAACACTTCATTGAAATATGTTAAATTTTTAATAGCACCCACACGTAGTTTTCTTGAAGAAGTGGAATCACTCTTAAAATGATTCCCAAATCAGAAATCTGAAGGAACCATTATGTTTAGATCAGATTTGTTATGTTAATGGAGGCCTAAAATCTTTCAGTGGGGGCCTTTTGTGCAAGATATTTTTTGGAACTAACCATAAATAAAATAAATAAATAGAATTTATATTATATTAAAATGCTAATAATTCAAGAATGGAGACTCATATTGGAAATCCAAGACCACCCTTAAGTTCATAATTTTGTATTATTTCTAGTTGTGTCTTAACATTAGTCAGTGGGGGTATTCTATGGAAAATCCCAAAAATAATGTAATCTTCATTAAATTAATTGAAATTAAATTATTTTTTTGACATAATGATGATTTAACATAAAATAATCCTTATGAAAAAATCAATGGATTAGCTGTATAACCCTAAGAATGCCAAAAAAAATGACTAGGGGGGCTTGAAAAGATTACAAATGGTGAATGATGACCGGATCTTGAATCAACAATCAAAACGTAGTTAAATCAAAGAATCCATACAGTGATCACGGTGAAAATTTGTTCTTTATCAACATTTTAACCTAATGAGGTAGGTTGTTTGATCTATTTGTGATTTCTTTTCCCTCGTATTTGATTCAATGATGACTCTGTACCAACCAAAGAATATGTTGATCTCCATTTCATTCCTTTGTGCGGGATGGTTAAATTGTGGGGTTTAATAGGTAATATATCTTTGTGATTATCCTTCATTGTTCTTACTTTTAAAAAGAAATAAGCGAGGCCTACGAAAAAAAATTCCATGATCAGTTTTTTGGGAATTCATGTTCATTTATTCTCTCCCCTCAATTTACCACTTTCTTCATGTGTTCTATATCTTCTCCCCGTTCTTTGAAACCCATATGTGAATGATTTTTCATTGTGCTCTGATTCATCGCACAATGATCTAAGATCAAAAATCCAACACTGGGACGGAACAATGGGGGTGGGAAGGCATGTGTGGTGCAATTTTGCGGGGAAAGAGGTGCACGATGGTGGCTAGAGGTGATTGCTCTGGATAGTTCAATTGATCAGTGTTGTGGATCTTGGGGGCTAGTCTAGTCATATGTTGAGCCAGTAGGGCGAGGCCATAGTGGGTTGGTCGGTGGAGGAGGTACGTGCCAGGGGCTGTGTTGGTTCTGGTTGGGCTAGAAGGCATGGTCTATGGTAGGTGGTCATAGCATTGACCAGCTGACACAGTGAGGGGAGGTTGTGTATGTGGTGGGGAGGCCGAATACTAGTCGGTGCCACGTTAGAGGAGCCTACTTCGACGATGTCGTAGGGAATGTAGAGTGGTATCTGGCTGCGTGGAACATGGCATGACACAATGTCAACACAAGTGGTATGCGATCGGGGCAGGCCACATGTGGTTCAGTATTCTGGCCTAGAGCCTGGGCTGGACCAGGGGGATATGGTCCACTTTAGTGGGTCATGGTCCAACAAGCCTAGCGGGCCAGGCCGGGTTGGAATGGGACTGTACTAGAATAGACCGTTTTATATAAAAAGCTATTACATTCAAAATGTGTGTCTATTTGATGATCTGTTTGTGGTGTTGTGTCCCTCGCGATGAGTGGGTACTTTGAGATACTATATGAGGATTTTTGTAGAAGTCTTAATATGACCAAATACCTCGAGGAGTAGGTTCTCTCATAACGAGCATGCTATGAGTGGGATTTTGTTTCTAGTTATGACCTAGTAGTTCTATAACCTAGAATATTCAAGACCTAGAAGTCATATGACCTATAATCATTGTGGCCTAGAAGCTGTATTTATTTTCTTAGAGACTATGTGTCTCAGAGGGACTATGTGTCTTATAAAGGCTATGTTTCATATCAAGACAGTGTGTCCTATAAAGACGATGTGTCTCATGGAGACTATGTATCTCATAGAGACATTGTGTCTCATTGGATTGAGTATATCAGGACTTTATTAGAATATATTGTAATCCAATATATGTTTTTGAGATGATTTTACTATTTCTTTGTGGAATACTTTGTCTATTTCTATACAGTATACTCTATGTATTTCTATGTGGTATACTACATGTATTTATGTGTGGTATAGATCATGTATTTCTATGTGGTATACCTCATGTATTTTTGGGTGGTATAAATCATTTATTTCTTTTTTAATTACTTCGTGTGTTCCATATTGGTGTTCCATAAAGGTTTTCATTCATGGTGTTCCTTTATGGTGTCTCGTCATGGTATTCCTTATTTTTGTTCCTTCATGGTGTTCTTTAAGGGTGTTCCTCCATATGGTTCCTTCATGTTGTTTTTTCATGGTGTTCCTTCATGGTATTCCTTAGTGGAGTTCCTTCTTGGTGTTCCTTCATCGTGTTCCTTCATGGTTTTCCTTCATGGTTTTCCTTAGTGTTGTTCCTTCATGGTCTTCCATCATTGTTTTATTTCTTAGTGTTCTTTTTTGTTATTCCTTAGTGGTGTTCGTTCATGGTGTTACTTCATGGTGTTCCTTCATGGTTTTACTTAGTGGTTTTTCAACTTAGTGTACTTTTGTGTTGTTCCTTAGTGGTGTGTCATCATAGTGTTACTTCATGGGGTCCCTTCCTGTCATTCCTTAGTGTTGTTCCTTACTGTTTTTCCTTTGTGGTGTCCCTTAATGGAATTCTTTCCTAGTGATCCTTCATGTTTTCCTTTAGTGGTATTCTTTTGTGGTCTTTAATCATGGTATTCCATTCTAATTTCTTATGCTGTATATTTCTCTTGGGGTTTTGGGGTTTCCTACTATGTATTGTTTTTCACACCCATGCATGGGATTTTCCCACACATGTCATGTCTTGTGAGGACAATAGATGCTAAATTGGAGTCCAAGGAGGTCTAAGAACAGATGGTTCTTATTGAGAGAACACAGTCGTGATGTGCTCCTAAGACATTAGACAACAATCCAGTACCATTCCCTTTACGTAGGGTTTTCTGTGAATGAGTTTCAGGAACTTTTGCATTCACTTTTCCAGACTCCTTTCTTAGTGGGCTTGTATTCTATACTATTTTACTTTCTATTTTTATTCTATCATACTATGTTTTTTGTATCTTAGTTGTATGAATGATTTTTTTAATTTTTTCTATTTCATTGTTTTGGGCTTGGATACAAGTGCATGTTTATAGTTAATTAGGAAAATTCATCCCATTTGTCGTATATTCCTACTTGGTGATAATCTCCATCCACTGGCCTATTGGAGGCGAGCTTGGGGTAGTCACAGCATGGGCCCCTCTTGGGTTGGTCATGATAGAGTGGTTTAAGGGGAGTTTAGTTCTACTTAAGGACCAAAAGTCTATGAAGTTGGATTGGAGAACTTGTGTTAACTATTTCGAGTTTGGATTTTAGGCTCGGGAATCCAGTGTGGTGTGGCAGCCGACATATCCATACAGCAGAACTCAAGATTCTTCTTTCCAACTTGGTACATGAAAACACTAGTTTCAAGGAAAAATAATTATACAAGCATCATATAGTATTTGTGAATTTTCTCATGTCTTTCTTGAGTCATATCTCTAGGTATACTCTATTGATCATGGTACATCTTATCTTATATCAAGATTCCCCCATGTAGACAGCCAGCCAATATTACACTGCATGATCACGAGGATGATCCACTGGGCGACAATACATCGTTATAATGATTTGTACAATAGATATCACCTCCATGTGGGGAACCAACTAAAAAACCACCTATAGAACAACATATGGTACATATACTACCAGTGGATGAGGAGAACAGGCTGATTTCACCTCATTATCTTTAGCAACAAAGACCTCTAAGGTTTCGAGGTGATCCAAACACACATGTGGCTAAGGACTGGATTTAGGCGGTGATTCAAGTTTTTCATCATGTCAAGACACCAGTAGATCATATGGTGGTCGTGAAAGCAAGACTTCTACATGTCTTAGTAGGATGATGGTGGGATTTGGAAACCCGATCTTGTGATTAGGTGACTTTTTCAGGGATAGAGATTGAGAATATTTTGAAAGAGGATTTATCACCTTATAAGATACAAGTTGTGTTAGTCCATGAGCTTCTACAACTCTGGGAGGATGACGTGTCATTATTTGATTATTTTTCGTGGCATACCAACCTTTATAGTTACTCTATGTATGTGATACACAACCAGTACTTTGGGGCTTAGACCATTGAGTGAGTTCTTACTAGGGACTTCGAAGAAAGAATTATCCCTTTATTCATTGTTACCTATGATAGGGTGATAGAGTGAACCTTTGTGCTTGAGAGTTCCTTGTCTGGGTAGATATTTCTGGTGGTTGTCAATAGTCGAAAAATAGGATAAATCGGTTATGATGGGATGTAGAGATGTCATGGGAGCTGGGAGAGAAGTAAGAGGTGGTAGACATTACGACATGTTACCATAACCACCCTTAGGTGATCCACACCAGGCTCAGAGAGCTAGATGATAAGGGTTGTAACATTGCATACAGCTGAGGATTATGACCCAGGGGCTCTAAAAATGATTCAGGGTATTATATATGTCTATTATAATTTAGTTATTGTGTTGATAGAAAAAGCTACAAGTCATTATTTTATTTTCATGAATCTAGTATGTTTCTCAGAGATTCTGGTTGAACTGTTGAATCGACCCTCATGCTTAGGTACTCTTACTCGAGGATGCCCAATGATCACTCACTGGTGTCGATAGTGTGGTTGACTTCTATAAGTGAGATTTTAGGTTACGATCTCTTAGTAGTGACATCGAGGCCTTATCATGACAATCTTGGTATGGAATTCTTACCTACAGTTCATGCTTATATTGACTATTTTAGGAAAATAATGTGGTGTTTCTATAGTGGAAAAATGAGGTTCTCCGTATTTGTGAAAGAGAAACCCAGGTAGCTCAAACTTTTGTCACAAAAATAAGTGTTTGGAAAATTGGTCAGCAATTGGCTAGAAGAACCCTCTATATAATAGGTATTATGAGTCCTCAAATTCCTGTAGTGCTGGTGGAGTTTTAGTAGATCCAGAAATGGGTGAGATAGAGGTGTTTGTTAGAGTTCTCTAAGGATTATGACTTTGATATTGTATCTACTCTTTGTAAGGGGAACGTGGTGATAAATTCTCTCTACATGAGATCTAATTTGATGTTTCGAAATGAGTATTCAAATTAGTTGGCTAGGTTTCAGCAATCCATTGTGGATGGAGATGGAGTAGCTTACCTCTAGTCTATGGTTGTCACCCCACAAATCATACAGAGAGTTAGGGAGGTACACCTTAGAGATACTGACTATGAGGCTTCTTGTGCTCATATTTCTATAGGTCATTCTTCTAAGGGATATTCGAAAGGTGGGGAGAACATTTTAAATTTTCAGAAGATTCATAGTAGTACTAGTGGCGTTATAGGAGGAGATTTTGAGGTATTTACATATGTCCCCTTTGGAGATACATCCACGTGTGGCAATAGTGTTCCCGGGCCTCTGATGTTAGTTCTGGTGGTCGATAATGAATAAGGGAGTTTCTGAGTTTGTCTCTCCATGCCTCATTTTTTTAACAAGTGAATTTCAAGGAACAGGTTCTAGTGGGATTGACTCAACAACTCGACATGCCAAAATGGAAGTGATATGGGATATTCATTGACTTTGTGACATGTTTACCATGTACATCAATGAGACACGATACCCTCTAAGTGATCATTTACTGAATCATCGTGTTGGACCTATTCCAATCATTCCTGGAGTAGAGTGCAATTGAGATCCCAGGACACCTTTATGTGTAAGAGATAGTTCAACTACATTGAGTCCCTTTGTTGATAGATTCAGATCATGATGTTCACATTACATCATGGTTGTGGAAGGGATTTTGGGAGGCGTTTGGGGATCAGCAGCAATTGAGCACAACATTTAACCCATAGAGGGACAACCAGACTAAGTAGACCATTTAGGTTATGGATGGGATCCTATGGTATGTTAAATATTACTCTAGATTTGAGAGTATTCTTCCTTGGGGATCGAGTCGTTTAGTTCGAGTTTGGTGGAAGAACAAGAATCTTCAGGAGAGCACATTGATGTCGGAGTCTCATATTCGTGTTGAGTACCTTCATCTGTTTGGTTATCGCTTTATTTGGCTTTTGAGTACATAAATACCTAATTTGGGGATAATGTAATGACCTGGATTTTCCTAAAAAAATTTAATAAATTATTTGGAAACATATTGAGACTAGTTGTGGAGATGGCGTGTGATTCTGAGACCCGGTGTTCCTGGAACAGTTTGTTAAAAAATGATATTTTTTTAATAGCTGGCATGCATTTTTTTCCAGAAAAATGTTGAATAATTCTTAAATGGGTGCCTAGCAGTAAAATCTGGGGGCACCTTTGTGTTCATAGAAGTGGTTTTACCTTTGGTGATGCCTAACATTGGCCGGTGTAGGCCAACTGTGAAAGATTGTTTTCGGATGTAACCGTAAAAAATAATTAAATAAAAATTATTTTATTTTCAAATCCTAATAACTCAAGAATGGAAACTAAGATCAGAAATATGATACCACCAATGAGTTCATAATTGGGTGTTTTCCCAAGGAACTACTTATCTTTAGTTGGAAAGATTCTTCTGTGTGAAAACGTAAAAATGATGTGTGATCATCATTTAATAATTTAAAGATAAATTATTCTATTGACATGATGATGATTTCCATAAAATCACCATTATAAAGATATTCCAGGGTTATCTATATAACCATAAGAATACCATAAAATCTCTAGGGAGAGTTTGAAGGATTTCCCCTAGGTGAATGATGACCGAATCATGGATCGACGATCAGAGTTCAAAGAAATCAAAGGATCTTGTTAATGGTTATGACACAACTTCAATATTAGTCATAATTTAAACCTAATGAGGTAAGGTGTTTGATCTCATTATGATTTTTTTCCCTATTCTTAGATTCAACAATGAACATAGACCAACAAGAAAATAGGTAGATCTATGGTTCAATATTTCTTTCGGGATAGTTAAATTGTATGGGTTTGATAGGTGATATATCATTTTGATTATCTTTTTTTATTCCTTCTAACAAGAAATAATTGAGTCCAACACAAACAAAGACCATGATCCATTCTTCGAGAGTTAATGTTAACTTATTATCTCCCATCAATCTCAGGTGTTCTTCATGTGTTCTTCTTCTTCTCCCCACGCTTAGAAACCCCTATGAGATCAATCGATTTTTTCACCCCAAATAACTGAACAATTATTTGAGATTGAAGATCTGACCCCATGATGAAACAATGGTGGTGAGATGTAAGGCATGGATCTATTTGGAAAGGAAATTGGTATAAGGTGGTTTCTGTAAGCAGTGCATGGTGGCGGCCAGAGGTGGTGCACGGAGGTGGTGGCTCCGGTCAGTCTAGGCAAGGGGCAGCATAGGTCAATGGGGCTGGGCTAGGCGGATGGTGAGTCAGAAGGGAGAGGCTACAGGCGGGGTGGCTGAAAGATGTGAAATGTGATAGGGGGACTTGTTGGAGCTTGTATAGCCAGCGGGTGTGAGATGTGGCTAGCTGGCATGGGCCATGTCAGGTGGTCATGGCTTTTACTGGGGTGCATGGTGAGGGTAGACCACATACGCAGTAGGGAAGTGTAATATGGCTTGGTGACATGTTGGTGCATCTTGTGGCATCAAGGCCATGAGGAAGATGGAGGAGAAAGCTAGCCATGTGGAACGTGACATGGTACCATGTCAACATTAGTGTCACTTGGTCAGGGTGGACTGCATGAAGTGCAGCAATTCATCCCATAGCACAGGCTAGATCAGGGGGACATAGGCCGCTCTAGCAGCCCAGTAGGCTAGGCGGGGTCGGGTCGGACCGGTTCGGGCCGAGCCAGTTTGGGCCAGATCGGTTCTTTTATAAAAATATATGTAAATTTTTAACCATGTTTTCATTTGATGAGTTTTTTTCTTGATTGGGAACCTTTTGATGAGAATTCCATTCGGAGATACTCTATATTATTTTTTGTGGAAATTAGAACACCAAAAAATGCCTCGTGGTGTAGGTTCGCCATGAATGAGCATGCTACTATCAGAATATTGTGGTTGGCTGTTACCTAGAATCTCTGTGACCTAGAAGCTATGTTACCATGAATCTATGTGTATTTACGTAGAGACTTTGTGTATAATAGAGATCATGTGTCTTACAATGTCTGTTTTTCATACCAAGACTGTGTGTCTTATGGATACTATGTGTCACATGGAGACTGTTTGTTTCATAGAGATTCTATGTCTCATTAGATTGAGTATATCATGAATTCGTTAGAATATATTTTGTAGAAATATACATCTTTGAGATGGTTTTCATATTTCTATTTGGTATACTACACGTATTTATGTGTGGTATAATTTGTGTATTTTTATGTGGTATAGCATGCTTATTTCATTATGTTATACTTCGTGTATTTCTATATGGTATACTTTGTGTATTTGGGGTCATATAATTCATGTAAAGACCCATAATTTCCATGTAAATTTTTTATTTAAATGGATATTTTACGAGTCCTCAAAAATTTACGGCGCAAGATTCCATGGCCCAGTGTGTCCGGAATGAATTTCTGAACATTTTTTCAGGTACGTTCAATAAACGTACAAACAGGTTTTTGTAACTTATGAACCAGTGCTCGGAATTAAAATCTGAGGGCATCGTTGAACGCGTAGCTCTGGTATTCACTTAAGATAACCTTCACATTGACCGCAGTAGGTCGAGGGTGAAAGATAGTGTTTGGGTTTTTTATGAAAGAATAAAATAGTATAAAATTCAGTAAAATTTTATTATATTTGGAACTCCCATGTGGATGTTGAGAGGTGGGGACCACCATAATTAAACCTCCCATGTGAGGTTATGGAGGTGGGGACCACCAAGATTAACCACCCATGTGGGTTATGGTGGTGGGGACCACCCGAGGATAAAACTGCCTTGAACTCCCCTATTTATGGGGGAAAAACCTCTCAACTCCCAACTTTAATTATGCCAACTCTTCAATAATTAATTATGCCGACTCTCCTTTAGTTAATTAAGCTGACATAATTTTTGACAACAATTTAAAATTGGAAAAGCATATTTTCTTATGTTGTCACCTATTTTCATAGGAGGGGATTTTTGATTGGTGAAAGAGAAGGGGGAGAGCTTGGGAGAAAACTCTCCAATGAATAATGCACTCTGGAATTGAAGAATGTGGACGATGTTCGAACTGACTTTGGAAGCATGATCCTGGAAGCAATGATCTTTGGACCTCTCTTCGCCTTCACTATTTCCATCTCACGATCTCCATCAACAATTCTTTGAGGTATGGGTTGTTATAGAATTCATGAAATTTCTCAATTTAATTCCTCATTCTTTGAAAGCTTGGAGAACGCGGATCAACCAAAATGATTTGATCCCCGATTCGTATCAATTGTAGTGTTTGATGTTCTTGAATCAAGATTTTTTAGTGTCGTTTGCTATCTCTCTAATACAAAGGGTGCAGACCAAACAAACATTGCCTGACCCCTCTGTCGTTCTTCCTTATTTTTTTGATCTTCGCGATGGTGTCGGCGACTGGTGTAGCGGTTGGCACTGGTAGATCTGGGGAGCCCTGACGAAGGTGATGATCGAAGGGCAGTTGGTCAAGCCAGCCACCGGTGAACGCACGGAGCCCCGCCACCCAGCGGCCTCCACCACCCCAAGGCCTCCACGCCCTACGGCGCTCCACCGCCCACGCCCACCACCGCCGGACAACCTCACAGTGCCGCCCTGCGGCCACTACCACCCCGCTTCTGTTCCACCTCCACCCTTCAGACCCCGCTGCCCTGTGACCTCGCGGACCTCTGTGAACCTCCGCGGTCCCATGGCCACGCTGCGCGGCCCAGGATGGGCCGCACGGTGGTCCAGGACAGACCAAGCCGGTCGGGCCAGTTCAACACAAATCACGTCAGCAGAGACCATGTCGGACCGGACCCAGACCCATTTCGACCCATTTATGCTATTTTGTCCATAACATTGGCACCAGACATTCATTTGATGAACCGTCAACAGCGTATGAAACCTTGGAGCAAGAAGGTCCCATTGAGTATATCCCACTGGAGATTTGGATAAATTCATAGTACGGTTGTGTTCGATCAAGCACGAATCCAACCAGGCCCTCGGGACTAAAAGGCTAATAACTCACCGACCGGATGTCTGATTGACGCACCATCTGTTGCGTTGAGACCCCTATAACATGGAGGTCCTTTGAGATAATTCTTCATGAGACTTCATGGAATTTGGAGTATTGACTAGTGGCTTGTGGAGCGGACTCTCCCGGAGACGAGAAAGCCTAGTCTGGGAACCCATTAGCTGGATATGACGTGAAGTATGATGAGTGATCATGTGTGGGTCAGCCCCTAGAGATCTTGTGTGGGTAAGCGCCGAGTGATCCTGTGTGGGTCATCACCTAGCGATCCTATGTGGGTCAGCACTGAGCGATCCTGTGTTGGTCAGAACCTAGCGATCCTATGTGGGTCAGCACCGAGTGATCCTGTGTGCGTCCATACCTAGCGATCATATGTGGGTCAGCACCGAGCGATCAAGTGTGGGTCAGCAATGAGCGATCCTGTTTGGTTCATCACCGTGCGATCCTATGTGGGTCTTCCTTTTAACAGAGTATGATGATTCAATAGTTACATCTAATCATCTATACTATAGTACTTATGTTATACCTAGTGTGAGCTGAGTTCGTACCTAAGTGGTACTTTCATTTGTGATAATACCTTGGTAGTATTCTTATGTGTGTCGTACTTGTGTGGTACTTAACTTTTAATTATTCCTTCCTCTGTAGAATATTTTATATTTTTTCTTTTTATTTGGACTCTATGGTACCTCATGATTGAGATGGGTATACTTGATAACTTAAGTATATGTATGGGCATATACCTAAGATGGGTTGTCAATTAATTCCATGTTGTGTGGTTCATCCATGGTGGATTTGGTGAGACCTTGAGGGTCTCGGGGTCCCTACTAAGTATCTTTATACTCACCCCTACACGGTCTATGCCCTCACCTCGCTATGTTTGGTGCAGACGACCGACAGCATTGACTGAGGATGAGAGTACCAGGACTGGAGGTAGCTCGGAGGTGGACGTCAAACAAGGCGAACCGCATAGACATCCCTTCGTGAGTAGTACCTACCCTTCATGTAGGATTTTTGGGGGACGACTTAGGATTTTCTTTTCACCTATCAGTCATCTTGTACTTTCAGTTTCTTGTACTTTAAAGTTGGGATTGTATTCTAACCCCTTTTTACTTACTTTATTCACTCTATTTACTAATCAGTTTACTTGTTTTTCTATCTTAATATGTGTTTGGTTGCGTGTGCTTACAGGTTATAAAGGAAATTCCATCACTATTTAAGGGAATACGCCTTCGGTTCATGTTGTCGGCCACTAGAATATGAATGGTGGGCTTGGGGTAGTCACGACATGGGCCCCAAGGGATGGGTCGTGACACTTCATGTGTTTATTTTTTGTACATTTCGTGTATTCCTTAGTGGTGTTCCTCAGGGGTGTTCCTTCCAGGTGTTCTTTCAGGGTGTTCCATCATGGTCTTCTTTCGTGGAGTTCCTTCATGGTTTTCCAATGTGGTGTCTATTCATTGTGTTCATTCATGGGGTTCTTTCATGGTTTTACTTCATTGACTTACTTAGTGGTGTTCCTTCACGGTGCTCCTTCAGGGTGTTCTTTTGTGGTGTTCCTTCATGGATTTCCATAGTGGTGTTCCTTCATAGTGGTCTTTCATGGTGTTTCTTCATGGTTTTCCTTAGTGGTGTTCCTTCATGGTGTTACTTCATGGTGTTCCATCGTGGTGTTCCTTCGTGGTGTTCCTTAGTGGGGTTCCTTCATGGTGTTCCTACGTGGTGTTCCGTTATGGTGTTCCTTAGTGGAATTCCTTCGCAGTATCCCTTCATCTTGTTCCTTCACATTTTTCATTAGTGGTGTTTCTTCTTGGTTTTCCTACATCATTTTCATCATTTGTGTTCCTTCATGATGTTCCTTCAGGGTGTCCTTTAGTGGTCTTCCTTTTGGGTCTTCCTTTGTGTTATTCCTTTGTAATTTATTAAGTAGTATATTCCCTTTCTGTTTTCAGTGTGTCCAACCAAATATTGTCTTACTCACCATTAAAATGGATTTTATAGCACATGTCATGTATTGTACTGATGATCTATGATTTAAAAGAGTCCTAGGTGGACCAGGACCAATTGGTTCTTAGTGAGAGCATATAGTCGAGGTGTGCCCATACGGCTTCAGACAATTGTACAGTAACATTCCCTTCAGGTAGGATTTTCTGCGCATGAGATTCAGTAACATGTACATTCACTTTTCCATACCCATTTCGGGTTTCTCTTGTATTCTAGCCCGGTTTACCTTCCATTTTCTACTTTCATACTTTTGGTTGGTATCTTAGTGGTATGCATGCTTCTTTACGTAGTGTTTTTACATTCCAGCATTTTGGGCTTGGAGATGTGTACATGTGTATAAATGCTTTGGAAAATGCCTCCCATTAGTGGGATGTTCCTAGATGGTGCTAGTTTCCTTCCACAAGACTATTAGAGGTGAGATTGGGGCAGTCACAGCCTGGGCCTCACTAGGATGGGTCATGATATCTTACATGGATAAATATAAACTTACAAAAGATAATTCACACATTATTCTTTACATAGGAACTTATCTTATACAAAAACATTCTCATTGGAATATTGGGTTCATCTTTATACTATTATAATATCAAAATGTCATTTAATTAATCCAAAATCCTTGTAGAGGGAGATAATCACATGAAATTTTAGTAAAGTGTGAACAATAATATTTTAATATGGCTCATTCAAACAAAATCAAACATGAAATTTCTAACTATAGAGAGAAGGATAAGTGTAACCAAATAATCATGATTCACTTCATCTACTATGATTTTATTACCCTTTAATATTTTATTTTTCATCATAGTCTGTTGATTATTATTATCTTTATTATCCATTGGATTATTGAATTAATTCAAATACTATTGAAACTCCATGAACTTGATGCCCTTGAGTGTGTATGGTGCATTTTGTCGATCTATATGTTCTATCATTTGACTAGACTCATAAAATCACTACTACTTTTTATTTATGAATATATTTCCCAGACTTTTAACACCCTCTTCTTCCTTTTAGGCATTTACCTAAGTTCTTCTTCCCAGATTTTTGGTTAGAAGGTCACTAAAATTTATTTTCACCATGTGATTTTTTTGTGTTATCACAATACTAGATCTTTATTTTCTTATCAAAACCATGGTAATGTTATCAATATACAATTTCTATATCTACCTTCTATGCACATTGAATCCATTATTCATAGATACTAAAGTCTCATATAAACAATGCATTTTGCAGACATGATCTTAATCCTATAACGATTCAGTCCATTTTTCATTATAGACTTATGAATAGACCAGAATCATACCATGTAATTCTATTAAAATTATCTTCGTAGATACCAATTAATTAATCATCCTTCTCTATTATTTTGAGAAATTCATTCTCCATCACTATTTATAGAGTAAAAGGGAATTAATTTTAGAAAAATATCCTCTTAAACTCATCCAATTAAATATAGTAAAATACATCATCTTGACTCATATTCTAAATGAGGCTCTGCCCTTGATATTCTTTACCTTCCAAACAATAGACATCAAAAATGACTATTTCATTCTCCAAACACTGTAAAATATATAATATTTTTTTAGTGGTACTAACCAATTACTCAATGACCAGTGGATCATTGAACCTAATAAAAGAGGAAGGACGTTTCCTTATGAATAACTCAATAGAACATTGTTCCCACCTTTGATCATGTCAAAGATCATCATGATTCATATCTTCATAGAGTTATGTGATCATGTTATATGTTTTTTCATTCAATCTCCCAAAAAATTAGGTTTCTTAGGGGGGAAATCATTGGATTTTCCATTCTATTCAGTATTAACATGATTCCATTTGGTTCTATCCATTTACTAAAACATGAAATTATAGTTTGGGAAACAATAATCATAGTATAAAAAAATATAATCCTGAAAAAACATTCATAGGATATCTAAATCATGAAAAATTATTTTAAATTTATGAAACATTAGGCTCATCTTTGGTAGTATGTTCAAATCCTTCATGAAGGTCTTTAAAAAGTTTGTGAATTTCTAAAAAAATATCCCTAAGGTGTGTCAAAATAGGTCTGTTGAAATGCTCATTATCACACATAGGATGGCGATCAATTCCATCACAATGAGCCATTTTCAGCATTAGTAACCCTAAGTACCTTTGTTCCAGATCCACATCAACATTCAGGAAACAAATAGAGATGAAATTTCTTGGAAACCACTTTCTATATCAATTACCAAAATTTCATTACCTTATCCTATACTTTGACTCATCCATAGTCATTTCCCTAGAAATATCCATTTATATATTCCAAGGGATCTCATGAGATTTTTCTCAACCTAGATTCCAAAGGCTATATAAACGTTTACTCCAATACTAAATATAGAGAACAAAACCTCTAATACATAAATAATACAACCAAAAATAAGAATAGACATTACCTAACATAACAATTAATCCTAGAATCATTTATTTCTAGTTACATTGGAAACATGGGATAATAAAAATTATTCCCTAAGTGGGCTATGTCATCTCCTACTAATTTCTTCATACCTATAACAATTGTTAGACATATCATACATAATATGTTTCTTCATATCTTGGGAAAAGGAAACATAAGAAAGGGTGACCTAGGATTCTCACTAAGGGTAAACAAGGGAGTTATCATTATAACATGATAATATGGGAATGATAACATGATAAAAACATTTAAAAAATATAATTCATATCATATATAATAAAAATGATTCATTGAATAAATCTTGGTAGTTTATAATACATGAATCATAATTGAATTAAATAACATGAACCATGATAAAATAACATTGTTATAAGGCATAAATTTTTGGAATATAAATAATAATAGAATTTCTTAAATCAAAGATACCAATCAAGATATTAATAACATGTTTTTCTTGGGATAACATTCTGTGTATCCTCTTTGGGCTTTAGATAACCTCACATGTACCTTATTTTGCAATTGGGATAACCTCTCATGTACACTCTTTTAGGAATGGTATAACCTCCCATGTACACTTTGATCTCATATAACATTAACCACTAACAAATGAAATAGAGGGAGATATAGGACTCACCTGTCACATAATCTATGCATCTATGTGCCACAATATTATAAAACACTCAGAATATCATAACCCATGAAAATAAATGGGTTTCATATAAATAACATCATTTCATAACCCATGGGAAGTAAATGGATTTCATAAACATTTCATCATAACATACCCCATGGAATTAAAAAGGGTTTCATTAAAATATATTCATCATAATAATAAACCATATAGATAAATAATAATGATGTTATCATTTGATTGTATCCCTAGTAAATTTTAAGTATCATTTAATGGAGTAATCTCGTACAAATTTTTTTTTGAAAGAAAACTCACTTTAAATTTAATTGAGGAAAAATACATATATTTGGTAATCATATTTTTTAAAATATAAATTCTTAAATTATTTTCATTAAAAATTTAATTAAAAATAATCTTCAAAATTTATAAAGGATGAATTTAATATCATTTAAAACATTTCTTTTTGAGAAATATACATTAAATATGAAAACAATTTTTAAAGAATAAAATATTTTTGAATCTATTTAATTGAAAATTACCTTTGAATCATTTAAAAGATGATTCAAAAATTTGATTGTTCATATTGGCTGAAAATACCATCCATTTCACATAGACTAAAACTGATATTCGTTTCAAATTTACATTAAAATCCAAACATGCCTTTTTTTAATATTACATAATGATTAATTTTAATCCATTCTATATGATGTCAATCAAGGATTAAAACTTCTTTTATAAATCATAGGATAAATAATTTTTTCCATCATTTTTATAAAACATGATCATTGGGGAGAAATAGTTCTTTATCAAGGAGAGAGATAATATATATTTTCCATAAAAAATTATCAACCATTTTAATTAAAAATGAGAATTAAATGGTACTATTACATAAAAAGTTCATAAATTACTAAAGGATAATAAAATTAATTAGTTTTTTATAGAAATATCATAATATTTTTTTATTCGAAGAAAAATAAAAAACAATCCTGATAAACAATGAGATTGTAACATAAAACCTTTACCACTTTGTTAACAGTTGTATATTATTACTCATGAATGATAACATAAAATGAAAATTTTAAACAAAATTAAATTAAATATATTCCTGATATATCTTGTAAAATGAGTTTTATATACACCTTATAAAATAATATAAGTGGATAACATGATATTTGTCTCATTGAAGGAATATTTAGAGAAACATATCTTATCACTTTAGTAACTTTTGAACCATGAACCCCATAAAAAAGTGATACTAAAATAGATATTTAAATAACATTAATATCCAGGTAAATCATCATAATATACATTCATGATTACTATGTACACCACATACCATAAATGGTAGGTTAAAATGGCATTTTTCTAAAACAAGTAAAGAGTAAGATGGAAATCTCATACCATAAGTATCGATTACCTTAGTATAAATTTAATAATCGTATAGAATAAATATATATTTATTATAATATATTAAAGAACCATAATTATATATAATATAAAATATATGATTTACCTATGATTATTTGTTACAATTTTCATAAAAATTCCTTGTTAAAATCTAGTTTCGAGCAATACATACTTGTTTTTTGTATATGTTTTGATTTGTTATTTTTCTTACACTTTAATTGATCAAGGTTCCACAATAATCGTAATTTGAACCATTATATAAATATTTATTATATATTAATTTATATTAATCCATAAATGATAGATATATAAAATGAAAAACACAACTCAAAGAGACAGTAGATTGTGTGTACTCATGAACATTGTTTCCCTTTTCTCAAAGGTTGAAATAAATTAAAGGTAAATATTATATTAACCTTACTGAATCATTTTAATTTTATATACATCACATATTTTTATTTAAACCTTTATTTTTCACTTTTCGTGTAAAACGTACATGAATAATAAATCACATCACTTTGCGAGGCAGTAGTCTGTCGTACACACGGGTGGCGTTATTGTGTCACCCATGAAATGGAAAGTAAAAATGTTATATATGAATATATTTTTTCATAATTGTAATTATTTTAAAACAATATCAGCTATATATATGTAGTGTATTGATCATCATAACCTACCGTGATAGGTGTCGATGGAAAACATGTCACATCGGTTCGTGAGGCGATAGTCCATTGTAAACACGGGTGATGTTATCATTTCCCATTTCAGGGAATATGAGATGGATGTAAGTAATTCACATAGTATAATAACTACCCATTATATTCAATATAAAGATATTTCTATATTATAATGATTTAATAATAATTGAAGGAGTTTATAGAAGAAACAAAATACTACACTTTGTTAGGGGCGTTACCTCTTCTTTGGAAAACATCTTTTGGTTTTCACCAAAATACTTCAAATTATTTATTTTTCAAAAACATATGGTGTATAAAATGATATTATAGAATAATGTGATTTATTTTTTCATTAATGTTCTGATGAATTGGTTTAATAATTTTGAAGAGAGGAGGATTGGGGTGGCCTTTTATAAGTGAGGTGAGTTGAACACATGAACTGTTAGAAAAGAAAAAGATGTACTGTTGTATTTCACATATAAAAAGGATCCAAAATGGGTAATTATAGAATAATAGAGATGATAAGAACCAAATATTTCAAATGAAATGGTTTTAGATAAATTTAAATTTAATCTTATCCCCTTTTTTCTTTAACTATTGGTAAATCCATTTTCACCTTAATTAGGGTAATTAATTTTTATTCCCTTTTACTATACATAATTGTGAAAAAATAATTTTAAATTGTTATAAAATACAAATTATTATGATTACAAATATTTATTCAATTTTTCAAAATTCCATTCACATAAGTGAAAAAATTAAATTTAAAATTATCCCCGCTGACAAGATGAAGAAGTTGTTTTCCAATAGGAAAAGTTTCGAATGTTTAAAACATATTTACATTATAATTCAATATAAAATAGATTAAAATTAACAAATTGTATTAATAGATACATAATTCAGTAAATTTTACATTTTGGACCATATTAATCAAATTTGGATGTTTTTTTAAAATATGTAAATTAAAATGAATTTCTTAATGAAATCCAATATTGTTCACTATTCAATAAATAATTTATCTTTTCATAAAATTATGTAAAACTAACACAATGAAAATTTTGAAATACTAAAGTAAAAAATATAAAAAATATATTTCAAGTAAATTATGTGTCATGAATTAATTTTGAAATATTTTTGTAAGAGGCAACAAAACCACTATTTAAAAAAATACATTTTTTAAGAATAATATTAGATTTATTCTTATCTATTATCTAGAAAACACATAAGATGAATGTTAAAATTTTTATTAAATATAAAATATATAAATTTAATTAAAATAGATAATGAAATGTGGTTTTAATAATTTATTTGTGTTAAATTCATTTTTGCGCATAACAATATTTTTCTAGACAAAAATTATATTTATTTTCAAAAGGTTTTTATTTTCATTTATATTTAATGGGTCACCAAAGAATTATTAATATATAAATGTGTGAAACATTTAATTTCATAATTTAGTAAATCCTATTCATACTGACTATTCAGATGACTAAGTGATAACTATTATATTAAATATTATTATTTTAATAGTATTTCACAGTTTGTTAAAACATGGTGTTGGTGTAATGAAATCAAATCTCGATGTTGTGTGTAATGAAAGATAAAATCAATGTTTTGGGTAACAGAAAATATAAAAATGGTTAAATTTATTTGAAGAAAAATATTTTAGAAAATATCAGAGCCTTACAGAATCTAATCATAGTCAGTGTTTGATTGTGAACACTAATGGAAAGGAAGAAATTGATGCCATAGATTGGACAATATTTAAAGATCACTTCCTTCAAAATGATTTTCATCAAATTATTTAATATAAAATGGATAGTAAATTACAAGATTTTAATAAAAATGTTTAGGAATTTATTACCACCTTTGAAAATAATTTTATTATATTTGATAGGTATGCCCCAAATTTTGTTTTGGATCATAATAGGAAAATCAGTCGATTTTAATCTGGGTTAAAGACAGTTTTATGAAGTTCTATTTTCACTATTATGTTTAGAAGTTATGATGAATTTTTTTGGTGTGGTGAGAAATTAGATATAGTTTTCATGTAATATTATAACAATAATGGTAAGAAGTGATTCGGCTGGTGGAAATGAGGAATCATTTTTCAAAAAATAATATGGAAAGAAAATCCATTTATCCTCTTGTGATATGTTTGGAAAAAACTTATTTTGGGGAATTTCTTCTAGGATCTAGTAAGTTTTACTAATGTGTAAATCTGGGACACATGGATCATGAATAAAGAAACAACTATAGGAGAATCTTAATAATGGTTTCATATGCCCAAGTGCTTTACCATAGGGTGCACTAGTCCTCTTGGTCAAGAATAATGATTGGTCAATGCACCTTCTCATTGATTATCGTGAACTCAACAAGATCACAATAAATAATAAGTATCGTATATCACATATTGATTAATTGTTTGATCAGTAACATAGAGCACAGTAATTATCCAAGGTGGATCTAATGATGGGATATTTCCATGTTAGGGTGAAAATGGGATATCCCCAAGAGTTTTTTTCTTTCTAGGTACCAGCATTAGAAGTTTCATAGAAGTGTCATTATGACTGACTAATGATCCAATAATCTACATGCATAAGTTGAATGTAGTATTCAGGGATTACCTAGAAATTTTTTTAATTGTATTTATATATGATATTCTCAAATAATACAAAATAAAGGAGGATCATGAGTAGAACCTGAGCACTGTGATAACGACCTTAAAAAAGGAGAATCCTTATGGAAAGTACAAAAATTGTGAGTTCTGGGAGAAGTAAGTCTCATTATTGGGGAATATAATCATAGGAAATGGGATATATTTTTACCCTTCATGGATATAATTAATTGAATGACGTACAAGTCTAACATATGTGATAGATATTCATATTTTCCTTACATTGAAAGGGTATTGTCGCCAATTTGTGAGAAATTTATCATGATTTTCAAACCCTCTAACCAAGATAACATATAATAGAGTCATGTTTTCTTGTAAAAATGAATGTGAAGAGAGATTCAAGGAACATAAAAGGAGTCTAATCAATGCACATGTGATTACACTATCAACTATTGGATTAATTTTTTTAGTGTTCAGAAATTATTTGATGCATTGATTGGGTTGTGTGTTAATGAATAATGAAAAATTGATAGCCTAAGCTTCATGTAAATTGAATGTTCACGAATAGAACTACTCAACTCATGATCTAAAGTTGGATATAGTGATTTTCTCTTTCAAAATTTGGTATAATTATCTATTTTTGGAGAAGTGATAAATATATACTGATCACAAATGTTTAATGTTTATATTCACATAGAAAAAGTTGAATATGCACCCACAAATATTTTTAGAGTTGATCATGGAAAATGAATTCCCATTTCACTACCATCTAGGGAAGGTGACTAAATTGGTAGATTCTCTAAGTAGAAATGATCCAAAAATTTATTCATTGATGATAATTGAGAATGATTTGTTCTTCTTAGACTTGAAGAGGATAGACATTGGAATCATAATGGAAGGAACATAATTAATAATTTAAAAATGATTTCTCAACCATCCATTAAAATTAAGATAAAGGATGCTCAAAGAGATGAGGAGGGAATTGCGAAGAATGTGGAAACTATTAGAAAATAGAAATCCGCAGTGATCAATGTTAATGAAGAATAAGTTTTATGATTTGGTTTACGGCTTTTTGTTCCATCAAATCTTGAGTTAATGAAGGATTTGTTGAATGATTCACATAGGTATACTTTTTTTATCCATCCTGGAAGCACATATATGTATTTATATCTCCAATAGAACTATTGATGAGACAATATAAAGAATGATATTCTAGAGCATACATCAATATGTCTTGTATTCTGTAAATTGAAAGAGGAATGAAAAAACTCCAAGGGGATGATGAAAAAACTACCCATACATATATTGAAATGGGAAAACATCATAACATGTATTTCAATGTAATCAAGATGGAATAATTTTTCCTGGATTGTGTTGGATCATCTTACCAAAATAACAAACTTCAATGAAATTCAAAAGGATTTCTCACAGGATCAACTTGCACGGATACACATCACAGAAGTGGTAATGTTTCATGGATAACCACTATCGATTGTTTTTTATAGATATATGAGATTCACCTTCATGTTCTATAAAATTATCCAATATCATATAGATTCTATGTTGAAATTCCACATAGATTATCACCCCCAAATTGATGGCCAATCTTATTCGACTATCCAGAAATAGAAGGACATGCTGAAATAAGTATCAATTAAAATCAATGGAGGATAGGAAAAACATATTCATTTAGTAAATTTTTCATACTATAACAGTTTCTACTCATGGAAACAAATGGATCCATGTAAAGCCCATTATGGTAAGTGGTTCAGAATACTAACACATTGGGATGATGTTCGGGGAAAAACCACTTGGTCCTGAAATGGTTGAGGAAATGGTGGAAAAGGTTAGGACCATTCAGCAACAAATCAAGCCAAATCTGATTAAAAAGATGAGCTATGATGATATTCATTGATGAGACCTATTGTTTCATGTTGGAGACATGAATTTCATATACATGTCTCTTTTGAATATAATGATGATATTTGGGAGGAACAGAAAGCTTAGTCCAAGATACAACAGCCCCTTTGAGATCCCTGATCACATCAGAGTGGTGGAATATTAACTATCACTCCAACCTAACTTATCTCATGTACATAATGCATTACATGTATCACTCTTGTGGAATTATATACCATAACCCTCACATGTACTCAATCCTAAGGTTGTACAATTGTATAATTATCTTTCCATTGAGGAGAAGCTGGTGAATATCCAAGATCGTATTGATAAATTCTACAAAATAAGACAATGCACATTTTCAATGTGCTATGGAGAAACAATAATTTTAAAAATGTTACATGGTAACCGGAAGAGGTGATGAAATTGAGATTCCCTAATCTATTTTATTGTGGGAATTGAAAATTTCTTGGGAAAAATTTCTTAAGTGGGTAAATTGTAACAACCCAAATTGATATAAATAATATTCCCCTTTTGTTTTACATTAAATTTATTATTATGTATTATGGTTACAAAAACTCATAAACTCCTTAGGTTTTATTATATTCTATTTAAAATCCTATTTTGAATCATTACCATTGATAATATAGCTATTGAATAGTGATCACATTATTACTATAAATATAAGGTTTTAACAAATTCAATTGAGATAGAAAAAGGAAGTGTTGAACTCAACAGGTTGGATTGTACTCTATGAAGCTCATTTATTAGGGATTATAAGGGAGATAGCATCACTAGGAATTTCCCTTTACCATTCAAAAGCTGAGATCCAACACCATAATCTTGAGTGAAATTGTTAATGTGAGAAGTTAAAACTCATCGATATCACAACCCAAACCATGTTCGTTGAACCAATCTATGAAATTCCCATCATTTTGAAGCTTGCCATTTGCGAATTTGAGGGTGTATAAAAGTTATATGTATAATTTCCCTATATATACGAGTATGTACATTATTTGTTATAGAATAATGATTATATTTTCATCCTAGTATTTTTAATTTTTAAATTATTTTTTATACAATAAAACAGAAATCAAATTTTTAATTAGTATTCAATTTCAATTAAAAATTATTATTTTGAGGAATTAATGGATTCTTGAAAAAACTAATATTTTAGTAAAATATTATTATTAAAAAAATTTAAAAAACTATTTGATAATATAATTTTTATGTATTAAAATGTAATTTTTATAAATGTTCAAATACTGTTATTGTCAAAAAAATGAAGCATTTCTCAATATATGTCTATTGTTATTTTAAATGTGAAAATTCAAATATTAGAATGTTTTTTTGATAAAATGAATATTATTTTTGTAATTAGAACATTAAAATTATCCCATAATGTATTTTTCATAATTTCCTGAGATGATAAAATTTTCTGGTAAAAATGAAATATTATATAAATATATCATGTGTATTATGATATAAAAATGACCCAAAGGTGATGTAATAAATACTATAAGAGTAAAAAAAGACGAAATATATTTTTTCTATTTAATATAATTTTATTTTTTTATTTTATAAATTTTATAAATACATTATGATTCCTTTAAAACCAATAATATATTTCACTCTTTTAAAATCCTTTTTTTAAGAGAATGACTCACTTCCACACAAAAAAGGTATTAATTTATAAATTTGGGAAATTATCCTTATAAAATAATGAAAAACAGTCCATTTTGGTATAAATTATGGTCATAAACCATGGTAAGGTATGTTGGTATGATTTTTTTATTATATAGAGTCAAAACCTAGGATTGATTAATATTAAAGACATCTAAACTAATTTCGAATATAAACCCACCAAATATCACATTTATCTTGACTAAAAAAATTTATAGAATTTACTTACTCTTTCCTCCACTTTCTATAGTTCTCCTTATTCACCCCATGATCTAATAAAGACCCTACCTAGAATTTGGAGCCACACACTCAAGAAATGGATATCGACTTTCTCTTCATTATTCAAGTTTATTTATTACCATGTGAAATAAAAACCCTTCTCATTATTAAACACATAAACATGATTCATTACATAAAAATTCACTTAATAAAACTCTTAGGATCAATAGTTCTAGTGTCTTGTGATTTTAGGAACATTACATAATAACTTATAACATAAAACAAAACATCTTTATTGAAAATTTATTTTACAAGACCACAACATTTCATCGTACTTAGCATTGCATGGGATAACCTGAGGGCATGAACATGAAAAGGGTAATCTATAAAGCCCAATAATAGAGTAAATTATGCATAAAATGAGGAACATAGTATATGTTAGGAAATAGTAATATCAATGGATCACAAGAGAAACATGAACATAAAGACATGATATAGCATGATTATAATAACATGGAAATGTGGAACAATATTTAACCTGATATTAGCATGATCCAAGTCTCATTATGCATGGATAATTAGTAAAATATCATTTAACTTTAATTAGAATTATTAAAACCCTCTTTTCACATGACATATCATTATACTAATCTTTACCCAATGCATTGGAGCGTTATCAGGGTGCACCCTTCTTAATCATTTTATTTCATGCATAAGTATGTCACATAGATCATAAAAAATGGAATCGTTCAACATCATCATTTATTCCATGAAAACGTAATTTTGAATAAATACATGAAACTATTTAATCAATAAGGAAATGTGTGTAAATGTGAATACCCTTGATAGTGAAATAGACATGGTATTCACGACATAATGACTTTGGCTTGGAAAATCATGGTGCAAATTCAGCAGTATAACGGCATGACACAAGAAACATTAAACATGTTTGATGAGAGAGAAATGGTTATCTAATCATATTTACATGAAAATTAATGTAATGGATTCATATATATACATGTCCCAACATATAAAAAATTACATGAATGTAAATGAAGAGAGAGAAATACCTTACGGAATTTCGGAATGGTAATAGGTGTACGTGGGAGTAATTAAGGAGAGAAAAATGGGTATATCATCATTCAAACATAAGGATGGAAGTATAGTGAAGTTTCAAAATCATACCCCAAAATTTTTAATTGAAAATAAAATGGATTAACAATATAAGGAAACTTGGACATAAATAAGGAAGGTAGGAAAGTGAGGACCCCTTACTTGGAAGAGTGATCTCAATGGCTTGAGAGAGGCTTGAGAGTGGATTATTGGGAGCTTATAGATTCTTGGGAGGATTCTAGATAGAGGAGGGAATGGGTTGGTAGAGCTCAAAAGTGTTTCAGTGAAGAGTAATGGGAGATTGAGAGGATTTATATTGGAAAGGAGAGGGAATTCTTTATTATTTAGGTTTTGGAGAATACACATTAAATTAATCCAAACCAAAAAACAATCCCATGATTCTTCCCATGGTTTTTTCCAAATGGTATAGAAAAACATTATTTTATAAGTCTAATTTCCTATATTATCAAAATATTAGGCTTGCTTATATAGAGGTGAGTCACACTCTCCAGGAAATCATTTTAAAATGTTTTTTAATCCATGGAGAGTCCGCTGAGGCTTTGTAAAATAAATAATTAAAACCTAAAATAATGTTATTTTAAAGTTAAAACATATATTGGCAGAAAATACCACTTATACTATTTTATTACATCACTATTGGGTTATTATGATGTCATAAAACACATTATATATTTAAACGACATAAAGTTTTTACCCAAACATTCGACGGTCTCAGAAAATAATTAAAACATCACCGTTGGATAATTTAGAAGTCCTTATTCTAAAAAAAATTCATTTAATCTAAATAATTTTATAAATATTTAAATTTTTACATTTAATATAAAAACTGACATTTATCGAAAACTCATGGGTTTTGATAAAAACAGCTTTCAAACCTTAATAAAAATTACAATTGTATTCATAAAAATTATACAATCATTTTTAAAAGTAATTTAGTAATAATATTTTATTAATGAATTATTTAATTTAAAAATCGATTAATTCATCAAAATATATTTATTAATTGTATATTAACTAAAAATATTATTTTTACATTAAAACTATTTATAAAGTAACAATAATAAAGTGAATGAATATTTTTTCTATACAAAAATAATGAACATAATCATTTTTCTAGGGTATTGTTACATAACCCCTTAAAACACCTGTATATGACCTAAGGGTAAGGTGTGCGATGGTGGCAGACTCTTGGTGTGGCTCAGATAACATCACTCGGTTGGTGATCTCTATTAACATCCACTTCTCCCATAGGTGGTTCCATTCAAACATAACATATTGATGCTTGGATTGGTATTGGTCAAGAGAGAACCCTAGTTATGCCACCTCATTCATGAGCACCAATAATGGGATTCATACGGAGCAATTCTACTAGATGAGGCTATCGGTTCATTTTTCCGTGTAAATTAAATTTTTTATATACGTATATTTATACTAATCTTGTGATCATTGTTAAATGGCTATATTATCCAAGGTAACAATTCATAATGGTATTTTAAAATGAAAAAACATAAAAAAAAAGTTAATATGCTTTCTATAACCATTTTACATAATAAAACAATTAATCGGATCAAGAGAAATTTTCATTAGTAAACTTTTGTGTCATTACAATCTTCTCCCATTATGAAATTTTCCCCCCAAAATTTCCTTTTCCCATTCTAAAATAAATGAGGGTAACTCTACTTTATTACTTCATCTGATTCCCATGTTGCTTTTTCAAACTTGTGGTTTCACCACATCCCCTTGTCAAGGGGCATTATCTTATTTCAGAGAACATCTTCTCTATGATCTAACATCTTCACTAGCTTCTCTTCATAGGAGAGGTCATTTTCCAATGGAACCACCTCTAGATTGAGTTCATATGATGGGTTAGGATTATACTTCCTCAAAATTGATACATGGAATACATCTTGTCCTTGAGATAGGTTCAGTGGGAGTGCTAGTCGTTAGGTCACTGCTCCAATGCGATCAAGGATCTCAAAATAACCAATTTACGTTGCACTAAGCTTTAACTTCATAAAAATCTCATAAATTTATTAAATAATGATATAAGTAAGAATACCATGTCCCCAACATCAATCTCTTGGTCTCGTCAATGATTATCAGCATAAATATTTGGTAGACTCTGAGAATCCTTAATGTGCTGCCAGATGGTATTAAACTTACCCACCATTTATTCGACCATTTATGGACCTATGAGTCTTTTATTCACAACTTCATCCCAACATTATAGTGTTATTCACCTCTTCCCATAAAGGGCTTCAAAATGATCAATTTGGATTCTTGAGTGGAAACTATTATAGTAAGATAACTCAATAAGAAAAATATGTTGATCTCATCCTCCTTTGAAGTCGATTGAGAATTCTCTCAACATGTACTCAAGTTTTTGGGTAGTCCTCCCATATTGGATATCAGTTTGAGGATGATATGTTGTATTCAAGTTTATCTCAGTATTCAAAGCGTGTTTGAGATTCTTCAAGAACGTAGAGGGGAATCATGGATCCTGATCGGATACAATAGATAGTGGTAATAAATGTTTCCTATCCAATTCTCTTATATATAACTATGCCATTTGATCCAATGATAAATACTCTAGAATTGTAATGAAGAGTGAAATCTTTGTAAGACGATCCACAACAACCAAGATAGCATTGTTTCTTTTGGATTTCTTTGGAAGTCCAGTGACAAAGTCCATTGTGTTGTTAATCCATTTCCATGTTGGTATGGGTAATGGTTAAGTCATATCCTAATACTTATTCCTCTCAGCCTTCACATGCTGACATACTAGGCACATTGATGTATACTCAGCGATATCCTTCATCATGTTATAACACCAATAAATTACTCTAATATATCGACACATCTTTGTGCTTCCTAGGTGAATAGAGAAATTCGAACGATGTGAATCATACAGAAGCTCATTCTTTGACTCCTAATTTTATGGAACACATAGTCCTATCAGAAATCTCACAATTTCCGCTTCATTAACATTGAACTCATTGGATTTCCTATTTCTGATAGTTTCCACTTTTTTCTGAATTCTGACATCATCCTTTTGAGCATCCCTTAACCTTTCCAAAATAGATGGTTCGGTAAAAATTTGTGAAAGGATTGATGATGTTCCATTCTTTATGATTCCCATGACCAACTTCATAAAATCTATGAATATTGGATTATATTCAATTCTAATCAATGATAGAATCACTGGATATTTTCTACTTAGATCATCATCCACCTTTTTTACTTTTCGATGCTAGTAATGGATTGAGCTATCATAGTATTAGATAAGCTATAACCATATTCATCGGCGAATGCTTAACTCTTTATATGTGAATTTATATTTAGAATTTTGTGATCTTTGTATATTTCAGACTTCTCCCTAAAGAGTTAATGTCCCCAAATTTTCAAAGTGAAGATTACTGTAGCCAACTCTAGATCATGTGTTTGATAATATTTTTCATGAACTTTCAATTGACTAGAATCATAGGAAATGACTTTTTCATTCTTCATCAATATACATCCCAATACCTTATTCGAAGCATCACTAAATAACACAAAAAGTTATCCACTTGTTGTTAGTGTGAGCATGGGAACATTGATAAGCCTTTTTTCAACTCCTTGAAGCTCTCTTCGCATTTATCACTCCACGAAGACTTGACTCCCTTTCGAGTTAGCTTGGTAAGAGTGTTTGACAATAAAGAGAAATTTCTCACAAATCGGCGATAACATCCAGATAACCCCAAGAATATATTTATATTTTTCACTAATTTTGGCTTTAACCATCCCTCTATTGAAGCTATCTTGGAGGGATCCCTAGATATCCTATTTCTTGTAATGATGTGAACCATGAATGAGACATACTTCTACCAGAACTCAGACATGTTGTACTTTGAATAGAGATTCTCATATTGCAAGGTCTCTAGTACAGTTCTTAGATGCTGCTCATACTCCTCATTGATTTTAGATTCTATGAAAATATCATCAATAAATACTACCACAAATTTTTCAAGGCTATGTCTAAAGACTGTATTCATCAATTCTATGATGATTCATAGAGTATTAGTGAGTCTGAGAGGAATTACTTTGAATTCATAGATCTCTTACCTTTTAGGAAAATTATCCTTAGATATATCCTCCTTCTCCACCCTTACATGGTAAAATCCTGACATAAAATACACCTTTGATATGTATTTTTTCCCACGTAGCTGATCGAAGAAGTCATCAATTAGGGGCCGAGGATACTTGTTCGTTATCATGGTTTTCTTGGTCTCACTATAATCAATGAAAAGGTGCATTAACCCATCCTTCTTATGGATGAAGAGGACGGGTGCACCCCATGGTGAATAACTTGGGTATATAAACCCTTTATCCCTATTTTCCTATAGTTGTTTCTTCAGCTCCATAGGCTCTATAACAACCACTCTATACTGAGTCTTGGATATTGGAAACAACCCAGGTATAATATCAATTGAGAATTAAACATCTTTTCTATGAGGAAGACCATGCAATTCCTATAGAAACACCTCATAGAATTCCCTCACAATAGCCATTTAATCAAGGATGGATGCTTCCTTAGACTCAATCATCCGAGCGAGATACATGTTCTCATAGGGTAGTAATATCCACGCTTGAGATGATGGTGCTATAGAAGATTGATCCTCCTTTGTTCACTTGTAATGAATGAGGGTTTGATTCATTATGTGAAGATATATTTCCCTCTCAAGGAAATTTATGTTGGCTCTATATAGGGAAATCCAATCCATTCCAAGAATTGCATCAAATACTACTAGATAAAGTATGAAGAGGTTCTCCAAGATGGTCAAAACACAAATTTTGATAGGGGATGAGTTATATTCATGGGATTCAATGATTTCTCCATTTTCTATTCTCACCAACATCTTTACTTCCATGATTTGTGGTGGTGTTGGGATTGTTATACTAAACTTTCGGGATATAAAAGAATGAGTAGAACCAGAATCAAAAAGTACATTTTCTATTCCTGAATGAATAACTACCGTACATTTCACCACATAGTTTTCGGGGTTCTCTTGGGTGGTATTGATGGAAAAAAGATCACCCTTGCTTCCTTTTAGGTTTTTGGTAGCCTCTGAAAAACCTTAGAATTGGGAATTTGTTTGAAAAGTTACGTATTTCATTATAGTTAAAACAATGATCCATACGTTGAGGGTCGAATAGAGTATTTCTCTCCTCTATCGCAGTAGTGGGTTTTTATTATTGAAAGGTAATGTCCTGGTGCCCTTCTCTTCCACACCAAAACCTATTCCTCTTCCACTTCAGGGAATTTCCATGGTTCTTCTTTCTACAACATTGGCAAGTGGAAACCTCGAATTTCTTAGCACCATTGTATTTATCCATCATACATCCAAAATTAATGTTCACTTTCTGCTTCTTATCCCCATGATACCCTTGAGATTCGTTGATCTCCATTTCGACTTTGAGGGAACATGAGACAATTTCATCATATCTATCACAGTCAGGGATCACTCGGAATTTTCATATGCTATGTTTTATCCCACCAAAGAAGCGGTAAACCATGCATTTTGGGGTAACAACAAAGACAGATGCATATCGTGCAAGCCTTGTGAAGTTTTCCACATACGTTTAGATGGATACATCATCTTTTTTCATGAGGGAAAAGAATTATATTTCCATTTTAATTCATAGGGTACGAAAAAAATATTTATCAAAAAAAATTTTCCAGAAATCCTTCCATTACAACACCTCGATCTCCTCCTCAGGCGACATATTTTTTATCAATGTCCAACATTGATTAGCTTTACCCTCCATATGATAAGAAGCTAGAAGAACCTTCTCTTGTTCGTAACATTCAAGGATGGAGAAGATCATTTCAATGGAGTTGATCCATTTTTCAGCAATTGAAGGATTAGATGATCCATTAAAAGTAGGATGCCTTTGTCTCATGAAGCTCTTGATTTCACCGTGTTGTTTCTTAGGGGGGTTGAATGTTCCTCTTGTCCCATGTTTATATTCAAAACATCAATTAACACAAATTGTATAATAACAATATTTGTGATTTCTGCTCCCATCAGATTGGTCATCTCATTATAATATTCATCACATTGATCTTTGAATCGGTTGTTAGCATGAGTCCTCTTATTAATAGCCATTGGTTAGAATAAAATGAATGTAAGGGGTGAAAAAATAAAGGGAATCCAATGAAAAAAAGGGATAACTTATAAATTACATTTATTTCATTAACATATCTATGTTATCAATGATCTACATCTCAACATTTATTCTTTGGAGAATTTTTTTAATTCCATTAATAATTTTTCATACTATGCTTATGAATTTACCAAAACATATATCCAGGGATTTTCGTAACCAAGAGTGCGGAAAGGCCTGTTGTCGTGCACAAGTTCCTGTTCAAGCCTAGCTCAAAGTAGTGTTTTTGGGTTTTACCCCTAGATATATTTATGCCAGAGCCACCTCTACCTACTCGTATCAGGAAGGAGATGTATTTTCTTGATAAAAACTTACTTAATACTCACCAAAATTTAGGGATGTTTTTATTATACATGGTCTTATCCCTAAGGCTTTCCCTAGGGTTTTCTAATCCTAATCCCAAAAATAACTAAACCTGTCCTCTGATACCAAATATAATAACCCTTCTCTTTATTACACTCATAAACAATATACATTACATAAAATTTTACTTAAGACAACTCTATGGTTCAAGAGTCCTAGAGTCTTGGTAAATTAGGAACATTACATAAAAACTTAATACATAAAACAGAACATCTTTATTGAAAACTTATTTTATATGACCACAACATTCCATCGTACTTAGCATTGCATGGGATAACCTGAGGACATGGATAAGAAAAGGGTGTGCTATAAAGCCCAGTATGGGGGTAAATAATTCATAACATGAAGAATATAGTACATGTTAGCCAATAGGCATATTAATTGAGGACAAGAGAAAAATGAACATAAAGGCATCATATAGCATGATTATCATAAAAAAGAAATGTGGCAACAACATTAAACATGATATTAGCTTGATCCAAGGATCATTGCACCAGTACCATGCGTAAAAACTCATTGAAAATGAACTAGCATGAGTAAATATTCATTGAACTAGATGTAACATGATACTAATCTTTACCTAATGCATTGGAGCACTATCAGGGCACATCCCTCAGAATCCTTTTATTTCATGCATATGTGTGCCACATGGATCACACAACATGGAATCATTCAATATCATAAATTATTCCACAGTAAAGGAATGTGGAATACATAAACGAAACTATATAATCAATAAGTAAATGTGTGTAAAGGTGAATACCCTTGATAGAGAAATGGGCATTGTATTCACTACACAAAGACATTGGCTACGAAAATCGCAGTGCAAATTCGGCCGCACAACAGTGTGACATAAGAATTAATAAAAAAGGTTGATGAGAGGGAAATAGTTATCTCATAAAATTTTCATGAAATGGAAAATAAGAGTTCATATATATACATGTCCCAACATATAAAATATTTGATTGAATGTAGATGAGGTGAGAGAAATTTCTTACAAAATTTCATCATGGTAACAGGTGTACATGGGAGGCATTGTTGGGAGAGAATGGTTTCTATAATCATTAAAAAATAAGTAGGGTAGTATAGGGGAGGTGAGAAATCATACCCTAAAATTTGTAATTAAAAATAAATGGTCATAAAAACATAAAGAAATTTGGACAAAAATGAGAAAGGAAGAAATCCCTTACAGAATTTTGGCCTGGTAATGTGTGTACACGGGAGGCATTATTAAGAGAAAAAGTGGTATATCATCATTCACAAATAAGGAGAGAATTATTTGGGGAGGTTTTAAATTATAACCTGGAATTTGTAATTGAATATAAAATGACATAACAATATAAGGAATCATGGACATAAATAAGGAAGGAAGGAAAGTGAGGATCCCTTACATGAAGTACGATATGAATGGCTTAAGAGAGGCTTGATAGGGGCTTCTTGGGATCTTTATGTATCTTGGGAGGGTTCTTGATATAGGAAGGCCACGTTTGGTTGTGTTCCAAATGGTTTTAGTGAAGAGGAATAGGTGATTGAGTGGGTTTATATAGGAAAGGAGATAGAAATATTTATTATTTAGGTTTTGGACACAACACATTAAACTAATCAAAAATAAAAACCATCTAATTTTTTTGCCCACGGTTTTTTAGAAATGGTAGTGGAAAATATTATTTTATAAGGCCAATGTCCGAACATATAAAAATATTAGTCTTTTTTAGGTGGAGGTGAGTCACACTCTCAAAGAAATCATTTTAAAATTTTAAAATGTTTTATAAGTCTTGGAGGGACCACTAAGGCTTATTAAAATAAATAAAATAGAAGTAAAATCAAATTATTTTAAATTTCAAACATATATTGGACAAATATCCAATTTATAGTATTTTATTACATCACTATTGGGTCATTATGATGTCATAAATCACATTATATATTTAAAAGATATTTATTTTTTACCCAAAAACTCGATTGTCTCGGAAAACTATGAAACATTCACCGTTGGATAATTTTGACATCCTAACTCCCAAAATAATATTAATTTTATATAAATAATTTTCTAAATATATTAATTTTTTCTTTTAAAATTAAAATTGACATTTATTGAAAATTCATGTGTTTTGACAAACCCACCTTTCATACCTCAATAAAAATAAAATTTGAATTCATAAAAATTATATGATCGTTTTAAAAAGTAATTTAGTGATATTATTTTATAAAAACATAATTTAATTTAAAAATACAATAATTCATTAAAATATATTTCCTAATTTATTATTAACTACAAACACTATCTGTGAATTAAAAACTAATTAAAAAGTATCAATAATAAAATAAATGAATGTACTTTATTATATACTAAAATAATAAACATAATAATAGGTCTAGGGTATTGTTAAATAACCCATTATAACACTCTCATATCGCCTAAGGGTAAGGTGTGTGATGGTGAAAAACTCTTGGGGTGGCTTGGGTAACATCGCTCAGGTGGTGATCTCTATCAACTTCCACTTCTCCCATAGCCGGTATTATTCAAGCTTAACTTGTTGAAGCTTATATTGGGCTTGGTCAATAGTGATGCCCAGTGATGCAACCTCCTTTCTGAGCTCTGGAAATTGGGCTTCGTACAAAAAAAAATTCTACCGGATGAGACCATTTCTTCTTTTATCTGATTAAATTGAATTTATTAAAGCCATATATTTATACTAATCATGTTTTCATTGTTCAATGGATATATTAACAATGGAATCAATTATTAACAGTATTTTAAAATCCAAATACAAAAAACCATTGAATTGAATATGTTTTATATAAACATTCTAAATAATAATACATTTAATCAGATCAAGAGGAATTTTCATTAGTAAAAGCTTGGGTCATTACATATGCCTTCTATATCTAATTTATATTAGAGAGATATTTATTTCCATGATTCTATTACATTTCATTTAATTTAAAAAGTATTATATACCACTTTATCTGTCATAAATCCATTTTATGAATTTTTCTGTGACACCGTTATGCTGTCAAAATTTCACCACGATGTTCCATGCCAAAACAATTGTGTAGTGAATACAAGACCCATTTCTTATCAAGGGTTTTCACCTTTTTAAAATTATAATTATTTTAATTAGGACATAAATTTCTATATTCCAAATTGCTTTATTGTGGGGTAATATATTTTGATGAATGGATCCTTGTTTTATGATCTATGTGGCAAACTTAAGCATTATAATGAAATGAATGTGATGGGTGGGCCTTAGGTTATATAGTCCTCCAATACATTGGGTAATGATTAGTCTCATTATATTTAATGTTGGTATAGTGAGTGATCATGATTCATTTATGGGACTTTATCCATAATGATATCTTTGAAGATGGCATTGACCTATGTTTATGATACAGTGTTTTATTTTTTCTCTACATTTTCCATGGTGCATTTATGTTATCATGTTATATCATGAATTATTGTTCATGTTTATGATTCTTACTCATTTTATTCAACATTGATATGAATATTGCCTAAAATAAATTACCTTATTCATTTATTCCATTTCTATTCCATTACATAGATTTATATCTCATCCATTTCTTATGTTTTTTCCAACGTTATCCCATGAAATTTTAAGTGGGAGAATGTTAATGATGTTTTAAATAAATATGTTGTGTTTTATTTTTTAAAATGTAATGTAATGTTACTAATTCAGAAATACACTTGAATTATATATATTTATAGTATTATTAAGTGTAATAAAATGAAATAAATCATGTATTAAGGTGTAATAAAAATTTGGTTGCCATACGGTTATGATTTAAAACTTTGATTTTTAAAAAACCACCTTTAGATTACTCTTTAAGCCTTTAAAGGTTAGTATTTAAATCAAAAAAAGACCTCTAGAAAATTATAAGGGGTTTTATTAAATTATTTGGGTAGTTATTTATTGATATAAATTGAACATTATCTTTGGATAATATTTGAGAGGTGGTTTTCTTTTACATGTGTACGAAAGGACACACTTGGATTATTTCGAAAGATTAAAATATATTTATCTATTACTAAAAAAATGGATTCCAAATGACCTAGATTTCAAATTTATATTATATTGAGACTATATATGACTATAAAATAGAGTTTATAAAAATATGTAGACCATTTTAACCCTTATAGTTTTGTTTACCACCAATAAACATATTTAAACATTAATAATGGTGTTGACGCTCCTTTTTCGTCACAGAGTCCAAAGGAAGGTAAAGGCAAACGACTTAGCACAAATTGATCCATCCTTTGAAGAAAATATCAAAAATCAACAAAGGGATGAACAAGGAGAAGATTTCCCATAAGTCGCGCAAGTTTCCTCAGAGTCGCGCAAGTCCACTTGCGCGACGCATTATGGTTGAGCAAGTGACTTGCGCGACCTAAGTGATAACCGCCCGAGCTCTTCCCCCTGCCTATAAATAGACCCTGTGGGCCCCCCATTCAAAAAGTATTTTTTCCAGAAACTCAGATTTGAGCCCCCGGCGCCCTAGTCTCTTCTCAAAGCTTCCGGAACACTTCTAAGGTAATTTCTTACCTAGAATGGAAGATCTAAAGAGGGGGAGGAAGGGCTAAGTGTTGAAACTCATCAACACTTGCGCGCCTCAGTGGCCAGCCCTTAAGGGAAATTGCCACACTTGCGCACTGCCTTACTCATTCAATAGAACCTATGCGCCCCTCTGCTGGAATAACCTCAAGAGGATTCTAAAGGCATTAAACAAAGGTCGCTCAAGTATTACCCTACTGGTTGAACACCGCGCAATTACCAAATGTGTCGTGTAGGAGTATACCTGCGCGACTAGGACTTGCGTTCCCACGCAGTACCTGTGCGCCTACCAGGACTTGCGCGCCCCTGCCTTTTTGGATGGCCTTCTTTCCTATTTCACCCCTCTTAAGCCATTACACATTTTCTATTCACGATTCAGTCTTCAAGACACTCTTCAAATCCATTTATGGCATGATTTCTTGATTTGACTTCCTTATCTGAAAGGAATTATCTAGAATATCTCTCAAAACCTAGTGATTTACACATCTTTATGTAACTAAAGATTGATATTTCATTCATTTAACCTCATCCTTTAAGATTAGATAATCCTTAACCTGGGTCTCCTTTTCAGGAATAATCCCCAGTCATAAGTCCTCTAAATTTTGGGCATCCTCTTAGGAGTAAGCCCCAGATCCCCTAACCTGGGCTTCCTTTTCAAGAGTAAGCCCCAATTCTCAAAGTTCCCAAATCTGGGCATCCTCCTTAGAAGTAAGCCCATGTCCCCTAATTTGGGCATCCTCCTCAGGAGTAAGCCCCAAACCATAATCCTTGACCTAGGCCTCCTTTTTAGGAGTAATCCCCAGTCTTAATTTCTCTTAACCAGTCCTAATTTACCTTTGATCTGGGATTCCTTTTCAAGAGTAAAACCCAATCATAAGCCTTCTCTTAATTCGGGCCTCCTTTTCAGGAGTAAGCCCCAAGTTAGAGTATTCAAAATCTCCATGAATCACATATACCTTTATAGACCCTGTTTGTGGATTTCTTCCCTAAATTAAATCCTAACCTTCATTTATCCGGGCAGTCATACATACATAAGTCCCACATAATTTCTTATGATTGCACCGTTCATGGCCCAATTGTCTGATTTTTACCAATACCTCTTGTTTCTCACACCGAGCATGACTCACGTGTGCTTACAGGGTAAAAGTAATTATGACATCCTTCTTTGAGTTATCAATCATAAACATCATACTCCCTTACTCGAACTACGTGGGTTCTAATTCCTTTTCTAAACAAAGGATACGTAGGTATCTCGTCTACGGGTTCGATCCCAACTCTAAAATAATCTATGTCCTTTTGAATGACATTAAACTTCAAGTGCCCCACTGAGTGGCTTTAAAACCAGCATGGTCATCATAATGACCAAGAGACTTCTATATAAAAGTGTCGAAGGGTACCATTGACCAAGAATATCTAACAAATACAGATGATTCTCTATAGATGAAGAACCTCGAATGCATATAAATGACTCTCTAAATTTCCTACATATTTGATCATTGATTATCAGATCTGAAGGAAAGATCATTTTATACTTGGTAATGTAATAAGGATTCATGAACATAACTTAAATCTATAAATAGAGTCCCGGAGTAGACAATAATTCTCCTCAAAAAAGTGTGATGAGTCTGCCCTCCCATCCTCTCGACCAATTAAAATTCCTAAGCCTCATCAGTCCACAAACTAATGAGCACCTACCTTTGTATAGTAGGTCCGAATGGATGTGGAATCATTGGATGTTTCTGGTTCTACGAACAATCCCGTTAGAAACCGATCGGAACGTTTGAACCTCCCATCATGGCGGTCATCCCGGGATTCCGAGGGAAACAAAAAATGGTGAACCCGATGTGAATCCTTAACCATGTTAAAATGATGTTTTACCTATTTGTTAGGCCCCTATTTAAAACTCAATGAGAGGGCCAACAAAAACAATCATTGACATATCTTCTCATCCAAAAGATGTAGTAGATGAATTTATCTTGATTACGTCTGTTATATCAAACAGGAACTCTTTTCCCAAGATCTTCAACATTTCTAGAATGGCTGCTCTCAAGTTCACACCAGTGAATACGGCTGCTGCAAATTCCACTGCTGCTACTCCTGCTGGATCGTCGTCCACTCTTAGGATGATATCACCTACTCAGCGTCTTCAACGCTGGGTATCAAATGCACTGGTTAAGGAGTACCGTCAACACGGTACCATCCCAACTCTGGAAGCTGCCCGACAAGCCCTCCAAGTAAAAAACTCACATCGGTCATCCGGACAATGATGACCAGTGATCAAGAAGCAGGCGGTGCTGACTACCGTCTCCAACCATTTCGGGTCGTTATCCCCAGAACGCAATCACCATTCACTCCTTTATTCTGGGGAGGTGAATGAGAAAGTCCCTCAGGACCTTAATTCAAACAGACAAGAGTCCTTCCTGAGGGCACCCACCAACAATCACCGCTAGACTCATGCGGCAGTGCGTCCTCAACATGATGAGTGTACCGACTCCAGGAATTCGGCTCAGGTTCCTCGAACCCGAGCAAGCAAGACGAACCACCATTGGTGGAATCTGGTCAAAAGTGAGCAGGTTCTCATCTCTTCCATCTCTGGAGAAGTCCACCAACCTAACTTGGTGGCAAGCAACGAGCAGGCACATACACCTGCCCATTTTAAACTTGTTGTCCAGTAGACTCGTCTGGCAGCATCGCGCCAATCCCTCCTGGTAATTCCGGTGGAGTAATATAGGCAGGAACATACACATGTTTATACATCATCAGCTAATCAGCAGGCTCCTCTGACTACATATGATGGATCTCGTCAAACACGTTTGGTGAAGTGCAATCAGCAGGCACATACACCTACTGGAAATAATCAAGCCTACCAACAGTCTCGCTTGGTAGCATTCAGAGAAGTTAGTCGGAAAGCCCCGAAAACAAATAGGAGGAAGACTCAACTCTCTGCCCCCACACTTGAGTACAGTCAGGATTCACTGACAGGAAAAGGAGGACAGGAGCAGGCACATACACCTGCTCCAAGCCCGGAATGAACGTATATTCCCATTCCGGCAGCTGAAGTCACCATCCATATTCTATCAATGCTGAAAGAGCAGAAGCAAATCCCTGCTCATATTCTGGATGCCTGCTAGGATATTATAACAACTTTAGCGGAATCTCAGGGAAAGACACATAAATCTATCCCTACCAGTGGAGTGATACATCAACAATTCCCTCCAAAAGAGACACCCACATCTGTTCCAGTCCAAGAGGGTTATGGGGCATACTCCCCCATATCATACGGATGACCAAGTCAGGTACATACACCTGATTTGAGAGGAGATCGTCAGCCTAACCTGGCCATCTTTCCTGATCAGGCACATACACCTGCTCAGAGCAGCCACTTTCGTCAGCAAGTGGTTTCCAAGGTGAGTAAGAAGGCGTCTAAGAAAAAGACTCACCCAGTACAGTCAGGAGATCAAGAGCCAATCAGTAACAAGGTCTTGCTCGATTCTGGAGTTCTTGAAGCTCTCAGAAAATTATCTGTTGGAATTCAAGATTCTACTCCCTCAGTTCCCAATAGTGGGAACATTAATTCTGAAGTTCTTCAACAGACACTTCCTCATGAAGGCTTGCTTCATGAAAATTCGGTCGATCTCGAAGTTTCATCTTCAGATGAGTGCCACAGGAACCCCCTGTGTGGTTAGAAGACCAAGGAGCAAGAGATCTCAACTTTTTCTGTAACCCATTATGGTGGTCCTCCCCATGATGATGAATTTCACTGCGAAAGTCATCTACGCAGTAGTGATGCACATTGCCTGTAAAATGCTCCAATGGAAAATGTAGTGCCGAGAAAGCCCTCTTATCTTGAGGCACCTGAAAATGAGAAACCAGTCATGTATGAAGCTTCATCGCTAGCCGGTGAAATAATTTCTCAATCAGAAGATAGCCCAGGGTGTAGGTCATTCTCCGAACCACCCCTAAGTCATGCATCTTCTAGTTTGATCAATAATTTCTCTACCAATCCTGTTGAATCCAATGAAGCAACAAGGAATCACCAACTCGGGTCAAATCAGGTAGAAGAATATTCATCAAATGATAAAGAGGAAATGTTGAATATGAGAAAACAACTGGAAAAAGGTGTAGTGCCAGTCATGTTTTGGCCTCTGGCTGACTCTCAGTATAATATTCCAGAAATGTTGACGGAATATGAAATTCATGATTTTCGTCTCAACATATGGAAAACTCTTTGTCAGTTGAAAAAGAAAGTATTATCTTATGATTAATATGAAAATCATCTTAAGATAATTGAAGGGTTACAACATCAGATTTATTTGGCGTCTCTATCAGTCTCTCGATATCTGAAGGCTGAAAAGCAGCAGAGAGCCCTTCAACATTCATGCTTTGGCGCTCTAAGAAGATTGCGTCAGTTAATTTCCAATGCCCCATCTGGTATTCATGTCATAGGATGGGGTGTTCATGGAGAACTGCATTTCACGGTGCTCTCCAGTCAGCAAATCCCTCTAAAAATGGTCTCATGCAATGTTATTGCCCATGGCTGGCCATAGTCAATGGGATTTGTTTGTAATCAAAAGCTTTCCCAAGAACAGGCCTCAAATAGTTTCTCTCAAAGTCAAGAATACAGAGAACAAGTTGTTGAATTACTCTTGCATCAAGGAAACAGGAATATTGAACATGCCTCTCATTTGAAGCAAGCACATCACCAAGTGACAGAAGTGTCGGAAATCATCAAACGGTCTTTTGAACCGGGTGATAAAAGCGGATGCAGGTTAATGCATCCAGCTAATTTCTAGACTATGTTTCGCAAGATCAGGAGGACTTTCAAGAAAGTATCAGACATAGCATTTCAAGAATCACCCCTACTCTCCAGACTAGGGACTCTTTTAAACCAACCCTCAGAATCAACAAAAAGTATTCGGGGAGTTGAGCGAGAATAGCAGGAACAACCCCAGTCCACTGGACTGGGGACTTTTTCAAATCATCAATCCCCTCCTCAGAGAAATTCGGTCTTTTCTCGATTTTGGAAGAAACCTCAAGAGGAACGAAGAGCCAAATTATCAGGAGATTCCCTCCAAATTACGGTTCATCAAGAAGTTCCTAAGGGATCGAATCAACAAAAGGAAATGTCTCATCAATGACATGGAAGAAGACAATATCACAGAAATGCTGATAGAAGGGATGTGATGAATTATGAATCGATTAATGTCATCAATGTCGTTGTTTCTAATCCACCAGATGAGGCTCACTCAGGGGACTCAGAAGAAGAGTTTCCTGCTCAAGAAGATGTATGCACCAACACAAATGAAGAAGGTGTGCATACACGAAGTCAAAGGAGTACTCAGAACATAAGTAATCCTTCGAGTAACCCACTTCCCCTTCTCCGAAAAGGATCTAACAAAGGGAAGGGAAAGAACCAGGTTACATATCCTTCCTCTGGATAAGTTCAATTGCTTTCACTAGAGCATAGGTTTTCACAACATGAGGAAGAAATGAAGTAATTAAGAAGGTTGAATGCAAAACTACTTCAGAATATCCTTCTTCTTAAGCGTGTTGGAGTCAGTCAGCCAAAGCAATTTGTTGCAGCTACTGAGATGGATCATGAATATCCTCCTCTATCTGTACACCCTCACAGGTCTAATCCTATGGGTAAAGTGAAACAAAGATTGGTAGTGCTACCATCAGTTGCAGCACCAATCGCCACATTTGTACAAGCTCTAGTCATTACACCAACCAAAGTCCAAGTTCAACCGGATGTTTCTCAAAAGTTAATAACTACTATTGAGTCATTAACAGCACGGTTAGAAACTATGGAAGGGAATCGTGTGCAAGTTCAACCAGAAAAGAAAGTTTACCCTGAATGGGTAGATTCAATTTCTCCTCCATAATTTTTGGGAACCCTGTATTTCCTATTTTCAAGGGATCAGGCGATCCTGAAAAAACATTTGACGCATTACGTGTCTTGTTGCGATACTATGATGGAAACTTTGGAGCAGTAAGAAGAAATGAAACTCAGATGCTTTGTGCGAACCTTGCAACGAATAGCTTTTGTTTGGTATTCAAGCTTGCAATCCCGGTCAATTACCAGATGGGAGGATCTTCGCAAAAAATTCCTCCTTCAGTTAAGCTCAACTTTTCCAAAGACAATAGTTTTCGATCTTACAAACTGTAAGAAAAGGGAGAATGAAAGAGTCTCTAATTTCATTGCTCGCTGGAAGGGATTAACATATTCCTTGAGTTTAGCACTCCCTTATGAAGAATTGTTGCCAATCTGTGTGGCAAATCTGCGTGAAGAATTATGCACGCTGTTAATCCCTGTGAAATACACAGGAGGGTTTCGAGACCTTACTTCAATCGCTCAGCGGATTGAAGATTCCCTTATACAGGCTAAATCTAAATATCATGTAATTCCATCATCTCCAGGAAAGAGAATGGGTATAGTAGAAACTGCTACAGTTATGCTCAAACAAGCACCTGTACCTATTTCTACCTCAAAACCTTCATCTTATCTAAGGGCTCCACCTTCTGAGTGCCAACAACAAAGGCCTTTTCATCCAGATGATCAAAAAGATCAAAGACGAAAACAATTTGAGGATCTGAAGAGCAAAACATACTCTTTCCGAAATGAACAAGTTCCTGGTTATTTCATTTCGGCTCTAGAAAACAATTTGGTTCAATTGCCAATACCCAATAGGATAAACAAGAAAGGAGATGAAGACCATCCTATTTATTTCCCTTTTTATCAAATGTTGGGGCATCCCATCCATGAGTGTTTTGTCTTCAAATACCACCTGAAAAAGATGGTCGACTCAGGACAGGTCACATTGAAAGGCTCCTCTGCCCAGGTAGCATGTGTCACTACTACAGTTCCAGAGGAGGAAGATTAATGGAAGGAAGTTAAAAGAAAAAAAGCACAAAAGTATGATGTTTAGATGGTCAGAAAGACAATCAATCAAACTCATGCTATTTTGCGAACAAAATTAAGGAAACCAATTGTGTCTTCTGCCACGAATGTTGTGGAAAAACCCTCTTCGTCAGAGGTAAAGTCCTCAAAGAAACGACATGATTCAAAGAAAGAAAAATAATCAGAAGAGGATGAGTATGTTTCAAAGCCTAAGTCATCTTTGACATTGGTGGACTTCATGCCATCTACTTCAAAGCCACAGGAACCACCCCACCAAACGGAACAGCTAGAATAGGTTAATCAGGCAGAGTCTTCATCAGATGAAGAGTAAATCTATGGTTCTGTTAATATGATTCAATTAACATATCCATATGCCAGTCGCAGTTTCAATTTCAATGAGCCTGAATTCCCTGTATCAAACAGAGGAATCAGAGGACGTTCCAGGGGATCATGATACAGGGGAAGATGTGGATCTTTCATAATCCACTGTTCCAATTCTACCCCTGTTAGAACTGTGTACGCAGTAGAAACTCGTGGTAGAGCCCTTCAGCGAGCTCAGCAAAAACAAGAAAGTTCTTCTACCAATAGAAAATTCAGTCCTGGCACAGTTATTTTGGAAGACCGGTTGAAGGTTTCATCTTCTTACTCTCAGCAAGTAAATGGATCTAATCAGTCTAGTCATCCAAAACCAGGAATACTGCCAACTCATATCCCAATACAATATGCATCAACTTCCAAAGCATCTACTTCCAAAGTACCTGCTAAACCACATATTCTTGTTGGGAAACACATACCTATGGATCAATAGTATGATATATTGAAACACTTGGCCCATGTACCAGCCAAGTTATCAATTCTGGATGCTCTGAATCTGTCAAAAGATCTTCAAGAAGCACTCATCAAGGCTTTTTCAATTCCTTAGGAGTTTGAAACTGAAATTGCTGCAGCTGAATTCTATCACATAGAGAATAATCCTACAGAATGCCATGCAATAATATCTTTTACTAATGAAGATGAAGATGATGTTGTGCATGGACATATTAGACCATTGTACTTATCTGGCAAGGTCAATGGTGTGGATATTTGAAGAGCTTTCATTGACAATGGTTCAGGAGTCAACCTCATGCCAATTCGTACACTTCGTCGATTGGGCCTCACGGAATCTGATTTATCTCCTTCTACCATGATGTTACAAGGATATGATAAAAATGAACATGAACCACTGGGCGAAGTTACACTCAGAACTCAGTTTGGAGATCTTGTATCCAATTCAGATTTCATGATTGTTGATCAAGACTCATCTTTCAACGTATTTCTTGGAAGACCCTGGCTACATCAGTATGCGGATATCCCTTCATCATACCATCAATGTCTCAAATATTTTTTTCGATATTCAAGTTGGGACATTTTATGGTGATAAGGCCTCGTTCAAGACATGTGAGTCTCAATATATTGAGGCGGAATTCTATCACATGAAGCAAAGGGAGAAATACATAACAAAGGAGATTACCAAAGTTAATGCTCCATATGGTTTGGAAAAAATTCCAGTAAATCCATTTACACATGTGAGTACAGATTATGTGTTTCCTATCATTCAAATTGACAAGGTATACTCAAATCAAAATACTCTTATGGAAAGATCCATAATTTCAATTATGGCAATCGAGCTAGAAAACATGGGAGAAATTGGTAATCTACCAAGCAGTGATGAAAACACAAATGGTGGCGTCTTCATTTCATCTACGGAAATCCAACAAGTCTATACTTCGCCAATTAGGCCAGAAGAAGTTATAGCAACATCAGAGGTGAAAAATGATGTCGATTCTCAATCCATCATATCCTCTTTATTACCCAAAGAAGACCCTTCATTATCAATCGGTTCAGAAATGGAAGCTTCTTCTTCATGATATGAAAATTTTGACATCTCTTATGATCATTAGAATTCTGCTTTTTCATCTACTATGCAAGTAGACACAAAAGAAATAACACATGATTAAGAAGAAGAGGAAGATCTCAGAGAAGCTCCTCCAGCATTTGAAGATGGTATCTCTACCACTGTGGATGAACTCAGAGAAATAAATATGGGTACAAAGGAATATCCACACCCAACTTTAATCTGTGCGGCCAGGACCCTTGAAGAAAAAGAGGTGAAATTTTCTTTTCTAAAGTGAAATAAAGATATTTTTTCTTAGAACTACACAGAAATTATCGAGCTTGATCCTGATGTTGCTTCTCATCATTTTGGGTTTACCAGAAGAACATCAAGGATTTAAGCAAGCCGCGAGAAGAACACACCCAACTTATGCTTCCAAAATTGAAGCTGAAGTGGATAAGCTTATCAAAGATAACTTCATCAATGAAGTTCAATATCCCAAATGGTTGGCTAATATTGTCACTGTAAAGAAAAGGAATGGAAAAATTAGAATTTTCATCGATTTCAGAGATCTTAATCGGCATTGTCCTATGGATGATTTCCTAGTTCCGATTACAGAACTTATAATTGATGCAATAGCTGGCTATGAAGCACTTTACTTCATGGATGGATATTCTGGATATAATCAGATTTAAAGGGCCCCAGAAGATGAGGAATCAACAGCCTTCAGAGCCCCTCAGGGTGTGTTTTGTTACCGGGTAATGCCCTTTGGCTTAAAGAATGCAGGTGCAACTTATCAGTGTGCCATACATTGCATCTTCAAACCCTTCCTAGGGAATTTTTTTGAATGCTATATAGACAATTTGTTAGTCAAATACATACAACATTCTAATCACTTGGCTGATTTGGAAGTCATATTCTGCAAACTTCGACAACATAATTTGAAGATGAACCCCTTAAAATGTGCTTTTGGGGTAACCTCAGGAAAATTCTCATCTTTGTTGTACGCCACCGTGGTATTGAAGTCTATCCTGAGAAGACCAAGTTAATCCTTGGTATGTCACCTCCTCAAAATTTGAAATAATTAAGAGGACTTCAAGGACACTTAGCTTATATTCGGCGTTTCATCGCCAATTTAGCAGGAAAAAGTTTACCCATCACCAAATTGATTAAGAAGGGGGTCACTTACCAGTGGACTGAAGATTGTAAAGAAGCATTCGATATTCTCAATAAATACCTCTTGATTCCACCAGAACTCATGCCACCTGTTGAAGGAAGACCACATATCCTCTATGTGACAACTCTAGAGTGATCATTGGTTGCCTTTCTTGATCAAAATAATGATGCTGGGAATGAAAAAAGTCTCTACTATCTCAGTCGAACCATGCTTGAAGCAGAAACCCGGTATTCAAGTATTGAGAAGTGCTGCCTGACATTAATCTTTGCAGTTCAGAAGTTGAGACACTACCTGCAACATCACGACGTCCAATTGGTATCTCGTAATAACCCGCTAAAATTTATCCTAAGTCGTCCAATGCTTACAGGATGTCTGACATGGTGGGAAGTTATTTTGCTACAATTCTACATTCAGTATGTGTCTCAAAAGGTGATAAAGGGCCAAGATCTGGATGATTTCCTACCTGAACACCCTTCAGTGGAAGGCACATCTTCAGATATTGAATTCCCTGATGAGGAAGTATTCTCTATTCAAGAAAGTCCCCAGGCATGGGAAATGTATTTTGATGGTGCTTCTAGAAGTCCAACAGGGAGGAAAATGGAAAATCGTAAATTCAAAAAAGTTGGCTTATGAATTGTGCTCATTTCTCCAGAAAAGGCAGTGTTACCTTATTCCTTCTTATTGTGGGAAGGTGGTACCAATAATGAAGCTGAATACCAATCTCTTATCACAAGCTTGGAATTAGCACTTCAAGCACAAGTGAATCACTTAAAGGTGAAGTGTGATTCAAACCTGGTAATCAAACAAGTCAATGGAGATTATGCCATCAGAAAAGAAGAGCTAATCCCTTTGTATGATTACGTGAGAGATTTAATGGCAGAATTCCCTTTGGAACCGACATTTTATTATATCCCAATATCACAAAATGATTAAGCTGATGCGCTGGCTAATATAGCCACAGCTCTGGCATATCCAAATCGGGATGAGACAGCCATCAGTATTTCCCACCGTCGTGCAATTTAACTTTATGTTCGATTCAGAACAAAGGAAATTAATGAAATTTGTCCCATTCCTGAACATTATGGTCATACTACAGGATGGATGTCACCTATCAGGAAATACCTTCAAAATGGAACACTTCCACCTGATAGAGCTGAGAAAGAACAAATCTGGCGATGTGTGGTTAATTGTACTCTTTATGATATCCCATATCACCTAGATAAAATTCTCTACAAACGTGGTTTTGATGGAGTTCTTTTCAGATGCATTGATGGTGAAGAGACAATGGTTGTCATGAAAGAAGTGCATATAAGAGTCTGTGGTGTCCACCAGTCTGGACATAGACTGTCTGATCAAATTTGAAGGCTTGGATACTTTTGGCCTTCAATTATACGAGATTGTGTTGATTTCACAAAGAAGTTTCATTCATTCCAAGTACATGCCAACTTCATTCATCAACCTCCAAAGTTTCTTCATACAACTAAATACTCATGGCCATTTTCCACATGGGGGATGGATGTGGTGGGGCCATACCCTTCGTCTACGACCAAGCAGTTTAAGTATATTCTTACTAATACTGACTTCTTTTACAAATGGGAAGAGGCAATACCTCTCAAGGAATTCAGTTCTAAATGCATAGTTGGCTTCATCAAGTCTAACACCATTACCAGATTTGGTGTTCCTCATACCATATTGACAGACAATGGCACCAATTTCTATTCATCCGAGATGAAGAAGTTGTATCATGAATACAACATCAAATCCAACCATTCATCTTGGTATCATGCAGTGGCCAACGGCCAGATAGAAGCCTTTAACAAGACTCTTTCAAATATACTGCAAAAGATGGTGGATAAAGATAAGAGTTCATGGCCTGATAAACTCTTTCATACTTTATGGGCTTATCGGACTACCACCCGCACTGCAACTCCGTCAGCTCCATATTCATTAGTATATGGAATTTAAGTCGTATTTCCCATTGAAGTTCAACTACCCTCGCTCAGAGTAGCCATTTTAGATCAGTCATCTACAGATGAGAAATCTAAAAACCGATTGAATGAATTGGAATGGTTAGATGAGAAAAGATTGTGAACTTTGCACCATTTGGAAGTCTATCAGAATCGAATAGCACGAGCTTTTAACAAAAAAGTTCGTCTTCATTCATTCACTCAGGGAGAATTGGTATTAGTTCTCAGAACTCCAATGATACCAGGAAAGAAAGCTCCCAAGCTTGAGCCAAAATGGGAAGGACCATATTCAATACATAATGTCTACTCCAATGGAGCTTATTCATTAATCTCGATGGATGGAGAACTCATCACTACTCCAACCAATGAATGATTTTTTAAGAAGTATTTTGAATAAACTAAAAAGTACCTTACGAATGTCCCTGCAACATGACACTAAACTGTGCAGCACCAGTTCATCCTTGCTATATGACGTTAAACTATAAAAAAGTCCTTTAATGCGTCCTACATTACATTAAACTGTACTTCGTCCTTGCTATATGACGTTAAACTATACAGCAACGGTCCATAAATATGACCTTAAACTATTTGTACTTTCGTCCCACACGACGCTAAACTGTGAAAAAGTTCCCTAAATGGTCATGTGTGACCTTAAACTGCAACTAGGTCCTGTATGACCTTAAAATGCATCATCAATGGTCCATGCATATGACCATAAACTATTTGCAAGTCCCTTACGTCCAGCAAGACGTTAAACTATGACGTTCTAACTACATGACGCTAAACATTATAAAAGTCCCTTACATCTAGAAAGACGTTAAACTACATAATCATCAATGGTCCTTTATGACCTTAAACTACACCACCATCCAGCATGACATTAAACTACACCATCCACGGTCCATGCATATTACCTTAGACTATTCGCACATTCTTCCAACATGACGCTAAACTGTATCGTCCCTTTTTCGTCCAACATGACGTTAAACTATGAAAAAAATCCCCAATGCGTCTAACATGACATTAAATGGTGTACTCTTTTGTCCTCACTGCATGACATTAAACTGCGGAGTCCCCCTTTCGTCCAACATGACGTTAAACTCTATTGTCCCCATCGTCCTAACTACATGATGCTAAACTGTACAGAAAGTCTGTGATACGTCCTACATGACATTAAACTGTACTTTTGTCCCTACTACATGACACTAAACTGTGCAGCACCAATAGTCCTAACTGCAAGACATTAAACTGCATAGTCCCTTCATACATCCTACATGACGTTAAACTATGTATTGTTAAGGTTGTTGCTACCCCTTGTTTCTCACACCGAGTATGACTCACGTGATCTTTTAGAAAACCTCAACCATAACACTCTCTCTGGGATACTAACCGTGTGTAAGTCCCAACATCATTTTTTAGGTCGTTGTCCCCAAGAACAACTTGATCATTAATTCATTCTTTAATTTAACTACATGGACATTGATCCTTGCCTTCTAGGCTGGGTATGTAGGCAACCTCCAAAGGTTCAAGCCCAAAACCAATCTCTTCACATCGGTTCACATCCATCTCATATGATGTTAATTCGTGAAACCACCCTTAGAATCAATATCTTTACATTTTTTTCACTTTCTTCCTTGTTATATGACGTTAAACTATACAATAATTTTGTCCAGTATGACAATAAACTGCAAATTTCTTTGATACCCTCACCTGAGAGGGAACCATTATTTTCATTGATTTTTCAATCATTTTTCATTTTAAAGACTACGTGCATACATGGCAATGCCCGAACCTTTTATCTTGGGTTAAACCATCATTGCACTAATGTCCCCTTTCACCCTTCACATGTATGAACCAAATTTGTATAGAGGGTATTTCTATAACTACGTAGGCTTGATTACCATCCTTATGGGATAAGTAGTAACATTAGAGTGTCCCTCGAATCCAGCCCCAAGTCTTTGGGCCTAACCCCAAATTCCATTTTCAGTCCCTTGGCTGAAAAGTCCCCATGAAAACACACAATGTGTATTTCTTACAATGGTCCAAGCTTTATGACCCAAAACTAAGATCTCTAATCCTTTTGTCCCACACAGTATTAAACTGTAGTTTAAGAACTACGTATGGCTTGATTCTCATCCTTATGGGATACGTAGTGAAGTCCAACATTTCAATTCAGGACCCAGCCACAACATGATTATGGTTAGCATTGATCTGTGTATCTCTGTATACATTGAACAATATCCATATTTATGTGTCATAATACTAACCTTAAATATTTTCAGATCCTCATAACCCTTTTTCATGACTTCTAGTCACAAAAATGTCAAACTTCTGTGAGTTCTTTTCCCTGACTATGCAGCGTGTGCCCATAGGCAGCCTTGCATAAACAGTATACATAACAGACTTTTTAGCCAATAGATACTATTATTTGACTATGCAGCCAATGCCCATAGGTGGCCCTGCATAATTCAACCCCCTAACAGGTTTTTCAGATAGTGGTAACTTTATTCTTGGGAAGAATGCCTCTTTTGTACTTATTTGTCTTAAATGACAGTATGTAGGGATCTGCAAAAAAATAGCCATCCTTAACATATTTTTCCCATATCCTTTTTCATGATCTGAAAGTGTTCAAGTCTATGGCTTATATCCTCCTTCCCTACGTTTGGGTTAGACCTTCGTACGAGTGATATTCATCCAGTTCTTCGATAATCTTGTTTGGAAAAATCTTCTCCATATTCAAGTACCTAATTCCATATAGCAAACTCTATACTTTGGAAGATTTGAATCTCCATATACTTTCACTGGCTTTTAGCAATAGGAAAGTAAATTTCTGACAGTTCTTTTTGCCTGACTATTCAGCACGTGCCTATAGGTGGCCTTGCATAAACAGTCTACATAACAGACTTGTTAGCCAAATGATACTATTTTATTTAACTATGCAGCCAATGCCCTTAGGTGGCCCAACATAATTCAACCCCCTAATGGGTTTGTTAAATAATGGTAACATCATTCTTGGAAACTACTTCTTCTAATGCCTTTTAGCTCTTTTTCATATCATTCCTCAGATTCAAATATTCTTAAGTCATAGCTTACATATTTTCCCTCATAATTGAGTATGGTACTATGTTTTCAGATGATTTTTCAAGGAATTGAGTCAATTCTAATCCATTTTGGTCAAAGCTCTTTCGACCTTAAACATTAGCCTTTTTTTTGGTCCGACGTGCATGAATCTAAACTGCCCACAAAAGACAAGGTAACTCTGAATAAAAGTAAAGTTCTCAGCTCACTAAACATACATTTTGTATGATTTAGGTAACATTGAGCAATTAAAAGTTTTGAAGTTTGTAGGGTTATTTACATTAATCCTAGTAAAAATAAAATTATGCTTACTAGGCCCATTGGCTTATGTAAAATCTAAAACATGTAGCAAAAGAAAATGCAAGTACAAATGATTGAAGATGAATGTTTTTTTCATTGATACATAGGAGATAGATGGACATCCACATACTGGAGTCTCTTCCCTTTTTCAAAAATTACAAGAGGCTTTCAAAATAACTCGTCATTTGATTTACAGCATCCCGAGATTCATCAGAAACCACCTGAAATTCATTCATTCAACTGGGTACAATAAGAGATGCAATGATACTAGCTCTTCTTGGAACAATTGTGAAAGGATGTTCTTGACTGCGGTTTGAGAAAATTTTCTACTGATCAAACAGTGACTCTGTTTTTGTCCAAGAGACTTGGAAGATGGATACATGGATTTTAGAATGGAGCATTGGAAGTAATGAGCCATTTGGAGAGAGTAATCTATTCAGATATCACTCTAATGCCATGTTTGTCTTCTCTCCACCAATCGGCAGCAGAAAAAATTTCAGCCCATGGGTTTTCCATTTTCATATCTGCAAGGAAATGACATAGAGAAAGAATTTGAAGGTTCACACCATTGTTGTTTCTCTTAGTGGACAGCATAACCGGAATGAAGGAGTTGTAGTGCAGCTGCATTTCAGGTGTATAGTTCTTTGCATCTGGAACATTGACTCCTTGCAGATGACAATGACCATATAGAGGCAGGTAGATGCTTTGTGGGAAATTAAGATGATATTTCTTCAAGTACATAGCCAAATCTGGGAGAGTGCTATCACAGATATCATAGTAATCGTGGCCAATAATGTTCATCATTCATCAATCTACTTGCTAGCCAGTTCATCGACTATTTGGGGTCTAAGAGCCATTAAATCTGCACAAAATTTGAATAAACTAACTCTTAAATGCGTTTATTTTTCATAAAATTTGTGAAAGAATTCGGAAAAATGGCTAGGCATTAAGGCGCCTAAGTCTAAAACTTGACGCGCAAGTGTTCATGTGCCGCACTAGTTTTTGACATGCAATTATAAACCGCGCAAGTACAAATACCTATACAGCAGTGTGACAATAATGAAACATCAGAAAACAGAGCAACCTGCACGGCTAATGTGACCTGTGCGGCGAGATCTCGAAGGTTTGAAATCCACAAATCCATATGCTTGTACGGAAGTGAGGCCCTCTATTTATAGATGCGGCCGAGACCCTGCGCACCATACCCTGCACGATCAAGGGCCCTATCTGCGCGCCTACACCCAGTGTGCCCAGGCCCTGTGCGATGCGCACTTGCGCACCACCCTCTGCGCCCTCAACACTTGTGCACCACCTTTCCTTTGGATGTCTTCGATTTCCTCAGATTCAAATCCTCATTTCTTTCGAATCCAAATCTGAAGGGGGGCTTTTGTTGATGCTCCTTTTTCATCACAGAGTCCAAAGGAATGTAAAGGGAAATGACTTAGCACAGACTGATCCATCCTTTGAAGAAAATATCAAAAATTGACAAAGGGATGAACAAGGAGAATATTGCCCATAAGTCGCGCAAGTTTCCTCAAAGTTGCGCAAGTCCACTTGCGCGACACATTATGGTCACGCAAGTTACTTGAGCGACCTAAGTGATAACTGCCCGGGGTCTTCTCCCTTCCGATAAATAGACCCTGTGGGCCCCCCATTCCAAAAGGATTTTTTCCAGAAACTCATATTTGATCTCCCAGCGCCCTAGTCTCTTCTCAAAGCTTCCGGAACACTTCTAAGGTAATTTCTTACCTAGAAAGGAAGATCTAAAGAGGGGGAGGAAGGCCTAAGTGTTGAAACTCATCAACACTTGCGGGCCTAGGTGGCCAGCCCTTAAGAGAAATGGCCACACTTGCACGCCGCCTTACTCCTTCAATAGAACCTGTGCACCCCTCTGCTGGAATAACCTAAAAAGGATTCTAAAGGCCTTAAACCAAGGTCGCTCAAGTATTACCCTACTGGTTGAACACTGCGCAAGTACCAAACGTGTCGCACAGGCATATACATGCACGACTAGGACTTGCGCGCCCACGCATTACCTACGCGCCTGCCAGGACTTGCAAAACCCCTACCTTTTTGGATGCCTTTCATGCCCATTTCACCCCTCTTAAGCCATTACAAATTTCCTATTCAAGATTTAGTCTTCAAGACACTCTTCAAAGCCATTTATGGCATGATTTCATGATTTGACTTCCTTATCTGAAAGGAATTATGTGAAATATCTCTCAAAACCTAGTGATTTACATATCTCTATGTCACTAAAGATTGATATTTCATTCATTTAACCTCATCCTTTAAGATTAGAGAATCCTTAACCTGGGTCTTCTTTTCAAGAATAATCCCCACTCATAAGTCCTCTATATTTTGGGCATCCTCTTAGGATTAAGCCCCAGATCCCCTAACCTGGGCTTCCTTTTCAAGAGTAAGCCCCAGTCTCAAGTTTGGGCATCCTCCTTAGGAGTGAGCCCCAGTCATAATTCTTAACTTGGGCATCTTCCTTAAGAGTAAGCCCCAATTCTTAAAGTTCCCAAATCTGGGAATCCTCTTTAAGAGTAAGCCCCATTACCCTAATTTGGGCATCCTCCTTAGGAGAAATACCCAAACCTTAATCCTTGACTTGGGCCTCCTTTTAAAGAGTAAGCCCCAGTCTTAATTTCTCTTAACCAGTCCTAATTTACCTTTGATCTGGGATTCCTTTTCAGATGTAAAACCCAATAATAAGTCTTCTCCTAATTCAGGCCTCCTTTTCTGGAGTAATCCCCAGGTTAGAGTATTCAAAATCTCCATGAAGCACATATACCTTTATGGAACCTGTTCTTGGATTTCTTCCCTAATGTAAATCCTAACCTTCATTTATCTGGGCAGTCATACATACATAATTCCCACATCATTTATTATGATTGCATCTTTCATGACCCAATTTTCTAATTTTTACAAATACCTCTTGTTTCTCACACCGACCATGACTCACGTGAGCTTAGAGGGTAAAAGTAATTATGACATCCTTCTTTGAGTTATCAATAATAAACATCATACTCCCTTACTCGAACTACATGGGTTCTGATTCCTTTTTTAAACAAAGTATACGTAGGTAGCTCGTCTACAGGTTCGATCCCAACTCTAAAATCATCCATGTCCTTCTGAATGACAATAAACTTCAAGTGCCCCACTGAGTGGCTTTAAAACCAGCATGGTCATCATAATGACCAAGAGACTTCTATATAAATGTGTCGAAGGGTACCATTGACCAAGAATCTCTAATAAATAAAGATGATTCTGTATCGATGAAGAACCTAGAATATATATAAAAGATTCTCTAAATTTCCTACATATTTGATCATTGATTGTCAGATCTGAAGGAAATCTCATTTTATACTTGGTAATGTAATAAGGATTCACGAACATAACTTAAATCTATAAAGAGAGTCCCGGAGTAGACAATAATTCCCCTCAAAAGGGTGTGATGAGTTCAACCTCCCATCCTCTTGACCAATGCAAATTCCTAAGCCTCATCAGTCCACAAACTAATGAGCACCTACCTTTGGAAAGTAGGCCCGAATGGATGTGGAATCATTGGATGTTTCTGGTTCTATAAAAAAAACCCGTTAGAAACCGATCGAAACGTTTGAACCTCCCATCAAGGCGGTCATCCCCAGATTCTGAGGGAAACAAATGGTAAGAAAATTTTACTATTTTTATGATTAATTATGACCAAAAAATTTATTTGAAACTATTAAATTATATAAATTTTTGAAATTAAATATATTGGATCTATTTTATATTATTAAATTCAAATAAGGGGTATAAATTAAAATTAAAATAATTTCTCAAATTCAATAGAAACTATTTTTAGGTAACAACATTTTTAACAATAAACCTAAATATACTTACATTCATTTCCTTGAAAAAATATTAAAAAAATATAAAAAAATTAATTAAATATAAATTTTATAAATTTTATTAATATAAATGATCAATAGTAATTTATTTAATTAATTTTTATTAAAAAACATTGCAGTTATAAATAAAAGTTTATGCAAAATGTATCTTTAGGCCTTAAAATTAAATTATAACAAAGTGAAGTATAATTTAAATTTCCATGTAATTAATTAGATTATTTAGAATTAAAGGATAATTTTTTTACATTATTAATAAATTAAAAAGATTTTTTTTCAAATTAATTTAATTAATAGAAAAAAGTGAGAGTTTTATAAAAATTTGTATTTTCACTATTCATTGAATGATAAACCATTTTAGAACAATCCTAAAAATTTACCCTATGATAATAATGAAATGATGATTTAAAAAAATATATTTATTTTACAAAACAAATTTTAAATATATGGTATAAATTAATTACAATTCTCTCTCAAAAAATATATTACAAACAATTTCTTTGAAACCATATTTTTTAAGTTTAAAAATGACCTTACTACAAATTGAGTACTCAATTATTATGGATTAATCAATAAGTTTGTATTAAAAAAATTATTTTAAAATATTTTTCATTGTTTTGTATTCATATTAATTTAACAAATTTTAATGAATAGTGACATTTAAATAGTGCCTTTATAGTATATCACAGTCCTCTTAAATCTCAATGTTGCGTATTATGAAAATTATTGACGTTATAATTCTATTAAACTAGAATTTTAGGGTGTTAATTCATGACATTGGAAATAAATACCATAGTATCACCTCTTTCATGGATGTGGGAGTTGTTGAATGTTTGTGGTTGCTTTAATAAAACCTGTCAAAAGACATTAGAAATAAAGAGTCTCATATTTCATGGATTTGGGTGTTATTGAATGCTATAATCATTTGCACCATCAATCAGAGCCAATGGGATATTCTAGACTAAGTAGATCCCAAAGAACCAATATTATAGTAATTAAAAATTAAAACATTAAAATAGTTCCTACTAGTGTGGAAAAAGGATGGTGGGTTTGTATATACTCTCACTAACTAAACCAAGACATTAAGAAAGATCATATCCCATTTCCATTAATTTAACAAAGTCTAGATAGGTTAGAAGGGAAGTCTCATTAATGTTTCATTGATAGTTATTCGGGATAATTCTAGGTCTATATTGCCGACGAGGATCAAGAAAAGACAACCTTCACTAGCCCCTTTTGCAGATTTATATATTGAAGGGCTCTATTTGGTCTGTGAATTGCTCTGGTTACTTTCTAGCGATTCATGGCTAGTATTTTTTTGGATTTCCTTGACAATTTCATGGTTATTTTGGGGTTGATTTTACTAGTTATAGATCATCTTTTTATGAATGTTTTTGTAGTCTTGGTTCTTCCCCACATCAGTATACAATAAATAATCATGAATTAAATTTTGAGAAATTTCATTTCATAGTGTTATAAGGTGTATTACATGGTCATATCATTTCTGGGGATGGTAAAAAAGTAGATAAAGCAAAATTATATTTCATTGATTCACTCTCATTCCCCCAAAACTGTGGGGGGATGTGTGGTATTTATTAGGTTATACTGGATTTTACAATCCTTCCATTCTTGACTTTAGTAAGATTTTACTCCCCCTCTCCCATTTACTCCAAAAAGAAAAAAAAATCTAAATAATGTGAGGATGCTTTTAATAAATTGAAAAGGAGTCTCACATCACCCTTGGTAACACATCCACCTTAGTAGGATTTATCATTTTAGATCTTCTATGATGCCTCTAACTATATAGTTGGTTCATTATTATCATGAAGGGTTCATTAAGATCCACATGTCATTTTCTATGCCTCACGTACATTTCACCCTACCAAAGAAAACTACACCAAAATTTAAAAATAAATTCTTAGCATTGTGTATTCCTTGGCTTAATTCAGGTTATACCTATTAGGGTCCCAAGTCATCGTGTTCTCATATCATGCAACCCTCCGGTATCTCCTTAAGAAACTAGAATTCAAACCAAATCTCATTCTCTAGATGCTTCCCCTTCATGAATTTGAACTATAAATTAGGGATAAAAAATTAGAATGTGGTGGAAGATGATATCAGTATGATCATCCCATCCTCAAACATTGAATCATCCCCATGTATTCCCATAAATGAAATGTTTCCTGAGGAGAAACTATATTGAGTGCATCATTCTATTCCTTTGTTTTTTAAAACTGTAAATTATTCGGTAACACCATCCATTCCTATTGCATTCAAAAAAACTAGTCTGACCATATAAAACATGAGTCTTTTTGGTACATTTTTTATGACCCCTACCTTTTTTTTACATGTAGTGATCAAGTCCTCATTTTTTGTATTCCATATATTGAGTTTTCATCTATCCTTGTGTTCTCCCACACTCATTCTCTTGGGGGCCACTTTGGTCCCCCAAAAAATGCTCGTAAGGTCCTCGATTAAGGTCTCTTTTGGCCAAAAATATTTCATGATGGCCCTGATTTCATTAAATCCCATACTCGATGTCAATGAATGGGGAACATCTCCAAAATAAATGAAATTCCACAACAAATCGTGATCTTCAATGAAATTTTATATGTTTGGGGCATTTTGATAGTTGTTCAATTTTTTAATTCATTTGGAGACAGGTACATTTATCTAGAAGTGTATTGTGAGTCAAAATGGGTAGAAACATGCACTCTAAGGAAGGATAATTCCAAGACTATTATAGAATTTTTTAGAACCAAAATATTTTCTAGGTTGGGATTTCATGGGTTGGTCATAAATAGCCAAGGTTCTCATGTCAACAACTGAACAATGCAATAACTTTTTCATAGATATGGGGTCAGGCATTGTGTGTCAACTACATATCACCCACAATCTAATGGTCAAGTTGTGGTGTCAAATAGATAGGTAAAGCAATTTCTTGAAAAAAAATCAACCTGATTAAAAATATTTGAGTCTTAGACTCGATGATTCATTTTGTTCATACCATACTTTTTTTAAATCTCTCATTGCAATGTCACCATAGAAGTATTTTTGGAAAGAGTTATCACCTCCATATTGAGATATAAAAATGGTCCTATGGGGCCATTAAGAAATGAAATTCTACTATTTATGGGGTTGTTTTTGAATGGAAGTAACATATTCAATAGTAGGAGGAAATGAGAATAGATTCATAAGAGAACTCTAGGATTTATAAGTAGATAACCAAGGCTTCCCAAGACCACATCATCCTTTATCTTCAGTTCTACATTGGGCTGAAGGTCATCAATTTCATTTTGTGGCTGATGTTTTATCTAGGTAAGCTTTATTCCAACTAGTTTGGACCATACAATATTACTAATTTTTATCCATTCGGTGTTTTTCTAGTTCAAAATGAAGACACAAATAAATATCATTGTCAATGGGGAGCAGTTAATGCACTTTCATAAATCCATTATAGAATCCCCGATGGAGGAACTCCATGTCCTCAAAGCAACCTCCCATTGAAACTTACCTAGTTGTATCCTTCCTTCTCACATTCTCTTTTATTATACTGAGGACATTTAACACTCAATGTTTGGGGATGGTAATATTCATTGGTTAGTTAGGAATTTTCATCATCTTTCTTCTTTTTCACTTTTTGACTTTTTGGATTGTATTATCACTTTCCCTCTTATATTACCCCATAAAATTTTTTTGGAATGTTAATTTTATAAGAACAATTTATCATAGAAAATAATTCTCAGTTAATCATGGATTTTACTAAAAATGAAAGAGGAAATTCTCTATTTTATTTGGTTTTAAAATACAAAAAAAATCTGAAGAAATGTGTATCTCTGCAAGAATTCATCATTGTGGTGTGACCGTATCTTAAAATTTGGTTGTTTGTCGATGATATAAATGGTTTTATCATTTGGAAACATTTTAGAAAATTTTTACACTTTGTTTGGGTAGTTTAAGGGAAAATGATGTCACTTAATTTCTCGACACATCTTTGCACCCAACCATGAAGGGTTAGAATTTATTACATAATAGTAGGAAAATATATTTTAGGTTTAATTTTCTCCACTTTTAAAAATTATTTTTCCATATGTTCATTCCTTATCTGATCTATTTCATTACTGTACCACAATGACCTTTTCATTTGTACCTGTTATCTGACTGTTGTACTCCATTAAAAAAACAAAAAAAAACAAAACATTTAAACATTGAGGGGACTGATTAAATGAACAACATATGTGTATATCTAGGGTATGAGATTATGTTTTGACTTATGGGAATGCTTATTTTAGTGGTTCATGGAATTTTATTACAAAGTATGTTTCATAGGTTTGGTACAAAGTATCATGTAAGAAGAAAAATTTTAAAATAATTTATATTTACTCAATATAAAGTGGAAATAAAAGAATCAAATGGTTTTCACACACACACTTGGAGAATTCGTGATGTGATTAAAATTTTAATTATTTTAATCTATTGGTATCATTCATCTCTTGGAATTTCATTATAATAAAATTATTTAGATGTCATCTTCCATGAACATTGTAAATAACTCATCGGTGTGATTTTTTCATTGATCATATTTCAATCAGGAATTAAATTTTTATTGAATGTTAAATCTTAATGAAGTTGAGAATATATCCAATAATATTTTTTGGAAATTTGAATATTCCAAGGACTGAAAATGTATAGTTGTGGGGGTGTGATCGCACAACAATTCACTACATTATTTCACTCTTGCACCACTATTTGAAACTGGTTTTGTAATTGAAATGACAAATTTAATAAGAAATTGAACTTCCAATTTGATTCAATAATTTAATTTTTATCAAAATAAAAATGGTAAATTCTTCATTTTCTAAATTTATTATAGGATGAGCTGATTTGGAGGATCGAATTTGATCTAGAAGTAAAATGGGTCAAACTACATTGAATCCCATGAAAATAAGTCAACTTTTTTTCACATTCCCCAAAATATGTGGCACAAAATGGGATGAAAGGTTATGGATGAATCCAACCATCATATGATTCAAATTTTATAATGGAAGACAATCCCAATTCGTCCATTTGGTATACCATCCAGACTGATATGTCTGAGCCACTAAATCAGCACGAACTCAAAAGTGGTGTACTATATTTCATCTATATCTCGAGCTACATGCCTTAAAATTGTGACATATTTTAAGTTGAGGCATTAATGAGGTGTGAAAATATGTTTTTAGTTTTTTTCAAGTTGAGATAATTTCTTTTACCAACCAAAAATCAAGATATAGTTGGTATGCATAAAAATCGGTTCCATAAACCACTTTCCATTTTCGCTATAAAAAGGTATAATGGGTACCTCATTTTTAGTTTTAATGTATAGATTTATGTGCTTCTAAATTGAAGTTCAATAAGATTACTTTTATCTCCTTAGAGTTTTGGGAGCTCCCTATCCTCATTAGAGATTTGATATGAAGAAGTAGATCCACCTAGCCTCCTCCTCTTAATTTTGGGCTAAACGGTGGGAATTTATTGTGAGGGATCTACAAACAAGTATAGAGAGATATGATTATTTCATATTTAAATTATTTTGGATGAATGTGATTTATTTTCTCTTAATTTTTATCCAATCTTAGTGAGGTTTTGAGTTTCTTACTTGTGTTGTTCTGATTAGACAACAGAATAATCCACTTCATACCCACTTTCTTGAGATTTCAATTTGCAATGGAACCCCTTATTCGATGAAGAATTTATAGAGATTGAGAATATCTTTTTTTAGGGACTTCTTCTCCAATAACTGAAATAAAAGTTTAAGAATTAATCAGGATTCGAATTTATTTCAACCAAATAATTACTCCAACCCAGAATAAATCTCTAATAGTAATGAACATAAAATGTGTGTGGTGAATGACAATGATTCCATTATCTTATATTTTTCAAAATACACTTGGTTTCTTAGAAATTAAACTCTTTTAATTAATTCATTTTATTTTTAAATCTATTTTCAAAACCACCCACAATTTTAACCACTTTTATTAAAAACAAACACTCTAAACCTATGAATGCTCTATGAGATATGACCTTGGATCTTCCCTATACTATAAACCATATTTAAAAAACATAATCAATTTATCATTTCATGACATTGTGTTCACCATCGTGATGTGGAGAGGTTTATATAATATGTTCATGTGTAGATGATTGTGATATAATGAGAGTTTCCCCATATGATCACAGTGAGTAGTTATTTTATATTTAGTTGATATATACTGTTAGAGTTGTACTTTGGAGATTATTCATCAAAATTTATGTTTTATTTCCTATATTATTTACTTTTTTCTATGATTTATATTTATTATTTTACTCATCCACTATTTCTTCCTAGAATGTATATACATTTATTTTATATTTTCTACTTCAGGTTGGGTGAAATCATTCCCTCTAGATTTTATTGATGCTCAGCTACAAGTCACCAACCCATGGGGATTAGGAACACCCTTTGGGTATGTTTTGGGTTGGGTTGGGTACCAATTTTTTAGGTTATTAGAACCAGTTCCTCACAGTTCAGCATTAGAGGAGGTTTTTCAATGTTTTGGGAAGTCAGTAGTATGAACATTAGATTTTTAGGAATTTAGGGGTAAGTTATGGTGAGTTCATTACTAGATATGGTCGTGAAAAGATCCATGCTACCACGGGATATTGGGATATATGTTTGTTTTTTAGATATTTGTATTAATTTTATTTTTTAATTATTGTTTTCTAGTTTGAACTGATATTATCATATTGTATGACTGTTTTCTTATTTTTGGGTTTGTGCACACCAATTGGTTCATAAAGCTGATTAATTTTTCTTAAAAGTTAGTAAAATTGATCATCTTATGGATTATATATGCCTATATATTTTACAACTGGATATGATATCATAGGTAATTATGATGAAGCTATAGAAAATAGATAGAGACATGATGGTAGATATGGATATATCAGGCAAGGTTGGTTATTCGGCCCCTTCTTGTCCACTGAATAGAAGCTTTAGTGGAGAATAGAAGAGATAGAGGAAGTGGCATGATCATCTCATGAGTGGTGGGGTTGGTTCTTTTTTGTGGGCCTCTTTTACACCATACTTTCAACTAGTAATGTTCATCTTACCAGAAATCATTGTGGAAAGGTTTGTAACACCTGGTGTTATTGTTTCTCACCTACAAAAATGTGTACCAGTTTTGGACACTACGATTATCTATATCAATTTTTTAGTCTTTTTATATACTTCATTATGTTCAAAGATCATCATATCCAAATTATACTATGGTAAATTAAAATTTTCTAAAGTATATATGTTTCCCTCTATAGCACATGAGAGTGAAGAACCTTCACATAGAGGATGAGTTTCGAGAAGAGGTATATGTGGGTCTTCCAATAGTGAGAGGTGTCATATTATTTTCAACATAAGTAGTGACTTATTTATTTTATATGGGTTCCTCTCACTCATTTATATCCTCCCATTTTATAGACATGATTAAAAATTAAATGAAACTCATGTCATTTATTTTGGAGTTAGAGACACTTATTGAAAAGATAAAAGATAATGGGTTTTAGTGTCCTTGTCTCCTATCAATAGACAATATAGAGTTAGTCTAAGATTTAATCATTCATAAACTGGATACGTTTTACATCATCATTATGATGGATTGTAAAATCACACATCTTGATGAGGATGATTATTATCATTACTACGACTCATTCCTTGAGACATATGGGAGCTCTTAGGTGTTTCAGGGAGAGTGGGATTTACACCCTGGTCATGTTAGACTTTCCCACCCAAAGCTCGTGCTTTTTTTATCTGTTGTTGTATTTTGTTTCCCAATTACAATTATTTTTTGTGTTATATTACTTTTCAGGTTAGGGATTTCTTTTATGTTTTACTAGATGATTTATTTTATATTCATCCAAAGAGGTAGATAAATTTTAAAATTGATTTCGTTCTAGATGGACATTTAATATTGATGCTCTATTATTGTATGGTTCCAGTAAATATGAAATAGCATAAGCCTCCATTTGGTGATTTAATGAAATAGGGTTTTGTTCACCCAATTTCTTCTCTTTAAGTATCCCCTGTTCTCTTTTCCAAGAATGATAATGGTTCACTTTTGTTTTATGTGTAATATTGAATGATAAACTTGGTAATAGTTAAGAAAACATATCATTATCCCAGAGTGGAATATTGTTTGGACCAGTTAATGGGGGGAAAAGTAGTTTTTGAATATTTATCTTCGGTTGGGTTATCATTATCTCTTATTTTTTGGATTTTGATTTAACAAAGATGAATTTTAGGAGGATATATAGACATTATGAACATCATGTGATGTTGTTTGTATAAAATAATGATCCTAAATTTTTTATGAAATTGCAGAATATTATATTCCATGTGTATCTTGAGACTTTTTTGGTAGTTTTCATGGATGATATTTTGGTTTAATCATGATTCTAGGTTGAACATGAGCACCATTTGAGTTTTGATCTAGAAGTCTTGAGAAGTAAAATTTCTAATGGAAAGATTTTTAAATGAAGTTTTTTTACCTAATTAGTAAAGTTATTATGGTAAAATTCATTATTATCATGACTTATTAATTTATCCTGAGAAGGTGGAAGCGGTCTTTTCAATGGAAGAGAAACATAATGTCTTTGTGGTTCTGATCTTCCTTTATCTCGCAAGATATTACCAATGCTCCATTAAGGGTTTATCAATGTTGGAATCACCATTTTATGCTCACACTAGAAAATAGTTGAATCTCACATGTGATGAAAAATTACATTCTTCTTTTACTGAACATAAACATCTTCAAACATCAGTACCAATATTGATCTTTCCCATTCCTAGTATGGTGTATGTGGTTTACTGTGATGCTTCTGGTGATGGTTTGGGTTGTGTGACTATGAAATATAATCATGTGGTGGCCTATGTATCTCACCAAATTCAACCACGTGAGAAACATTTCCCCACATAGGATTTTTATATTTCTATAATTATTAATGAGCATAAATTTTGGAGGAATTATCTTTTTGGGGAAAGGTTCATCATCTTTTCTATAAAAAATTGTCTATGAAATATATTTTATAACAAAGACATGAATAACAGATAGAGGATATTGGTGGAATACAATGAGATGTTTTAATTCAAAATCACATATACCTTAGAGGATATAAATTTCCTTATACATTCCATCCAGAGGAAAGCACAATTGTATGTTGGTATGGAATCAAAGGAGTAGAACCCTATATGGGTCTTTTCCCGGTATTACCTGGATACTTTGAATGATATTTTATGTATGATTCCGACTAGTGTTCACTTATCATCATTCCTCCATGATCCTATTATATAGGATAAATAGAAGAATGATGAATACAATGGAATTCAAGAGACAATATATAGTGGGGATACCATTTCTGGTTGGTCTCTCTCATTATATGGTATTGTCTAGTTTGTGGACTGTTTTGTCATCCCAACATCTGTAGGGAGAGCAGTTTTATTTAAATATCTTAGTTCTTCATGGTCAATTAATTTAATCACTAAGAAGATGTATTATTACATGATACATTGATTTTTGTGTTTGGATATGCAGTGTGACATTTAAGATTATGTGGCATGTTGTTACACTTTCCAATAGGTAAGTGGTAGGGAATCTTAAACATTATAGTTTTCAACATCCTATTACATTTACTATTTTTAAATTGTGCAAGGATTCTAGGTAAATTATTATTAAAATACCATAGAATCTATGAGGGAGGAATCTTATATGGGTGGTTATTTACCCATTGAGAAAGTCATCTCGCGTCATTCTGATCAGGGACACTACTAAAGTGGATGACCTATGTATATTGTATGTCAAGGAGGTTGTGATGTTACATGGGGTCCAATATACCATTGTATTTGGGTAGGGATCCAGATTTATCCTCATAGTTATGTAAGAGTTGGTATGAGTTATTGGTGACTAGTGTTTGGTTGAGTGAAGCTTACCATCTGATCAGGTAGCGATTCACTATTAAATTACACCCTTATATTACTTTGTTAATTTGAATTTGTATCATAAAATAAAAATTTAATATAAAAAATTCACTTCATGTTTGATTTAGTTTTTTTATTAATCACTATTAAAAATATTAATTTCATTTGTTTGGAAAGGTTTATTATAGGTGGAGGTGATTTTGAGGTCCCAAGATGAAGTTAGTAAAAAATAGGCCAAAACATCAACGATTCCGAGAACACCAGATGAATAAAATGGAAGCATAAGATAATTATTTTGTTAAATTGATCTGAAATTTGGTGATAGGATTCAAAATTCATTTTTATACAACTCCTCTGAATATACCAAATCCTAAGTCATTCATTATAGGGGCCAACCGAACTAATCTCTCTAAGACACTGAATTTGCATGATGCCAATAGTGGGGTTCTTTATTTCATCCATATATCTAGCTGTAGACCTAAAAATAAGCAAAAATTTTAGGTGGAGATATTAAATATGTTGAAATATAGGTTTTAATTTTTTTCAAAATAAATATAAGACTGTCTGGAAGTTGAAAACCAAGGGAATGTGCTCTTAAGAAATCTGTGTGCCAAAAAACTACCATCCACATTCCCTATTAAATGTCACCTTAGGCGCCCCATTTTTATGTTTGACATAAAGGAAAATATCTAGCATTTTTGAGACATAATGTATTTATATCATCAAATAATAATTTCTGGTGGCCAATATCCTCATAAGGGGTGAACAATGAAGGCGATGTTCCCCCCGAGCCTCCTCCATAAGATAATGACCTAATAGTGGACGGTCATTTCGAAGAAGCTACACATACTAAGGAGGGAGATTTGTAACATTTTATTCACTTAGTTTTTTAAAATTTTGTGTGAAAAAATTCACAAATATAATATCTTACCATGATTCTTATTTGAATGATTTTTTTAATCAAGTGAAGCAGTTTTTATCTCAATACCGATTAGATTGATATTTCAAGTGGGAATCTTTTGTTATTCTGATTAGACAAAACAAGAATCTTGTTTCTCTCACACATACATGAGATATCAGTATTATTTGGAATCCCACAACCTATCTTTGAGGTCCAAACCTTGAAAAAATGATAATTTTGTTGGGGGTTGGTTCTCTAAGCATTGTTTTAAAAGGAAACAGGGGAGTCGACATATTAACAATGCTCAACCAACGAATAACATTAAAATATGTGTATTTTTTAAATGGTGAACATACAAAGATATGTATGAATTTTAAGTGAACTACTTATATCATAATTTTAAAAATTCCACTATACATTGTCAGTTATTAAATTCTTTAAATTATGTTATTTTCTTAACATATTTTTCAAAACCACCCCACTCATTTAGTACTTTTTATTAAAAATACATACTCTAAACCTATAAATGCTCATTAAAAGATGACCAAGTGTCAGACCTATATAATAAATCAACTTAAAAATATAATCAATTTAATGTTTCAGGAAAAAGTGGTCATTATCCAAAAATAGAAGGATATATGGAGCATTCTATTGAGGCCTTAGAAGATAAGCTCACTGCATGCATCTTGGATGTAGTGGATCATGGGACAGATATCTAGGACTAATGAGAATTTCTTATAACAAAATTTATCATTCATTTGTCAGAATGGATCCATTTACTGATTTGAATGATCTCCCATGGAGTTAACCACTTTTTTGGTTAGAGGTGAGTGTGGACTTTTTTAGTTGGGATGAGTCTCATTGAATAGATGTCAGCAAGGATTCAGTATATATGTCAATGTAAGATTCCAACTCAATGTTGGTACAAATTTTATGTAGATGATCAGTGTTATATTTTGTAGTTCTTGTTAGTGACTAGGTTTTCCTATAATTCTTTCCTTGGTTGGGCCCTCGTTGGCATAGAATGTCGGTAAATTTGGCTCTAGAATATGTTGAAACATTTGAGTTCATTAAGTGTCCTGAGAAGGTTTCTTATTAGTTGTCATTTCTAGTTCAATAGATGATTATTTGTGTTGTTTTTGACATGCCTCAGCATAGATAGTACCATCCTGGCCCCTCTCATATTCTATATTAGATATAAATCGGGTCAGAAAAAGAAATTTATTTTACGTAAAAATAAATTGATATTTTTGACTCTCATGTTAACGTAATGTGTAATAATTATATCTGATGGGTAAAATTATTATGGAGAAATATATCAAATTCTCATGAAACATGGGAGCATGATAGGTCAATAAGGGAGCACTAAACTCACCTATTTCGGAACACCATTTTTTGATATAACTTCTCTAGGAAGGAATGACTTATGTTGGGGATTTTATAACATTTCATTACTCAATTTTAGGTATTTCCCATATCTATATTAATTTCCCTCTTTTTTTGGGTGTGTTTTGGGCCATCCAAGGGTAGAGGTTGTCTCCTAGGAGAATTACCTAAATTTTTAGGGTGGATGTCTATAGTAATTATTGGATACTTGTTATAAATTTATAAAATGTTTAATAGAAGGTCATTTTGGTTCAAGGTTGACATCGGGGATTCTTATAAATCATTATATAGAAAATTAATTTTGGAAATTTCCATGTCATAAACTAGTAACACGACATGAATCCTTTTCCAGGATAATATTGTAAATTGGTACAAGGCATGAAAAGTATACATGTTGTGAAACTATTTCATGTCAGGAAAAGGTTTATTAGTTCTTTTTTAACCTAGTTGAATCCCTTTTTAGTGTATATTTATTTCTTGGACTTCAATTCATAAACCTCGTATTTACGACATGAAATTTACATGTCTTGTATGATTTTATGCATTTCATGTCAAATTATTTTTCATTTTACACATATCCTATTATATTGAAACCTATGAGATCTTCCATGTGGTTTTTTGGGATCTCATATCCTTATATATCATTTCAATCAGTGATTGATCTTTTTTGTGGTTGTGTTGTGTCCCTATAGGAAAGTAATTTTTATTCTTCATCATTTCTAATAGACGTAGTAGTATCATTGCACTATGTTCTTAGATATTTTGGTCTTGTGGTGATCATTATTCTTGATCCTATCCAGATATTTTGTGTGATCTTCCTCAATAGGTAAAACAATGTTTCTTTTCTCGTTTGGCATGAAATCTCTTTGAGGTACATGTTGTTTTATCTTCTCTTCCAACTATTTTGATTGTTGAATTGATTATGATATTTAAGTATTGAATCTATGTATTCTTTTGTTTTCATTGAATTATTCCATGTTGGAGGATCTCATTGTGGGTCTGTATGAACCGATTTCTAGGTAGGTTGTTCTATATTCATCATGTGTTGGATGAAACATGAATGGTAGTTTTTTATAAACTATTTTAAAAATAAATGGCATGATTTATTGATTTATTTTCATGTGTGGAAATTAGTTTTAATGAAAAGATGGTTTTCCCCATATACTAATAGAATGAAAATGTATTTTTTTCAAATAAGTTTGAAATGGGTTTATGAAATGGTTTTCAAATCATGGTTTTGATAAAATTGTTTAGAAAATGTAGAACATGGGAATCTTTGGGTACTTAGGTGGAAGACATATTAATAGGTGTCATCTGTTGATACTATCAGGGGTTCACTCATAGGGTATTCCTCTACTCCAAAGGAATGTTATTATAAAGAATTAATCGAATTATTGGAAGGGTCACTTGTATGGGTATTCTTCTTCTTTTAATATTTGTTACATATGTCTATATATTTTATGTGCATGATTGTCTATGGTGCATTTATGTGTTTTCTATGTAGCATAACCTTCAGTGATCCATGGATTGATTTACCTTTGTTTTGGTTTGTACTTATTTGGATATTATATGATATGTGATACCTGATTTGACTACATTGATATATGTGACATAATCTAAATCTAGTTTACATAGATAATTTGGAAAATGGGAAAAGGGGGATTTTTTTCCATGACATGGATATAAAATAAATTTAATTGATTTTCATGGCATATTTTCATTTTATTTTTTCAGTTTGAAGATTTTTTATAGACTCTTATTATAGAACACCTAGGTTGGATCCTAATGATCTTTTTTAGCACACATCCAACATGCCACTTTAGAGGTGCATAGAACCTTTTCTGTATATCGATGCAGGGAAAGGAAAGGTGTCGCAGTGTGGTGGGGAGATTGTTTTCAGCTATTTATCGATCGCTAGTGGTGGGATAGTAGGTGTTTTCCCATGATATCACATATAGTATCTATTTCAATTTTATTTTTATTTTTCTATTGGACTTGTACCCTAGAGACTGGTTAGCTACTTTTAAGTTGTCTTACATCTTCTATTTCCTTTTTCTATGACATAAATTTATTATTTTAATATATTTTTATTTCATTCACCAATGTATACACATATATTTCATGATTTCTTCATCAGGATGGAAAAAATTGTTACCGCTTGTCTTTGTTCGTTCCTAAGTGCTAATTGACAGCCTGTGGGGATTAAGAACTCCCAAAGAGTGTGTGATGGGTTGGGTCGGGTATCAGTTTATGAGGGTATATGGGTAAGTTCTTCAAAATATGTTATTGAGAAAAAGGTTGTATAAATTTTTAGGATAATATTTTATCATAATAATTTCATAAATGTTAGGATATTAGTATGGAACTAGAATTTTTTTACTATTCACCAAAAAATTCACTTCCTCAAAATGATCCCAAAAAATCATCATAATAAATTTTTTAAAATTTTTATTCTAAAATTGTTCAAATATTTAAGAAATTTAAATTCATAAATTTATTAATTAAACTTTTAAATGAAATTATATAATATAATAAAAACCTATATTTAATTGAAAAAAAAATTAAGCATTTATAATAATAATTAATATCAATTAATAAATAAATGAATGCTCATATGTTTGTTATTAAATTAAAATATTTAATTTTAGTAATCCTTTATATGTGTTCAATTGAATTTATAATGATAAAAAATATATAATATATAAGAAAATAAAATTATTTGATAATTCTTCAAACATAAATAATTTTAATCTCATCACATTGTATTTTTATATTTCTTCTAGACATTAAATTTGTTCAATTCATTTGTTCTAGAACACATAAAAATGTAAAAACAATATAGAATAAATTAAAATAAATCTTTTAGTTATATTTTTATTTACTTGTGTTTTTACTCATCATGGGATTTTCTTAAATATATTTAAAATTTTATTTTAATTATGTATTAATTTGTATTTTTTGTTGTAATATATATAATAGTTCATTTTATTATTACATTGCGTATGAAACAAGAAATTCCAAATAGTACTTATTTGAAGGAAAACCCATACTAAAATCTCAAATTTTTATATTATTCCATACTAAATAAATTTCATCCTCATAGTTTTATTTTCTCTCATCGATGAAAATAGAGGATGGTATTGTTAATGTATTCAATAATCATGATATAAAAATATATTAAAATCCATTATAATTGTTCATAATGAGATTTTGAAAATCTAAAGAATTTCCCTCGAGATTCTCAGGCCGAGTGTGTAGTCATTCAGGCTTGTTGTGCACCAATTGAGAATTGAGTTAATACACAATGATCCATTTTCAAGGTTATTACCCATAGGTGCATTAGATCATCAATCCACTTATAATATATATACAAGGATTTTATTCAAAATAAATAACATAATATTTACATTGAAAATATTTTATTATGTTTTCCTGAATTTAGAAATTTCCTTAAGGTTTCCACTTATATATCCAGTCCAAATTCCCAATAACGATTAAATACAAATTTATCAATATCTATCTTAATACATTCCAAGAACAGAATTCATGGAAATGTATAATCCCATGAATCAACTAAAACATTTTCCTTAAATAACATTAAACACATATAATAAATATATATGTTAATCATATAGACTCATAATTATATAACCTAAATTTCCTGGACATAAAATTGTATATGAACTCTAATGGCTCCTTATAACTCAATGATGTATTTTTCCAGAAAGAAACTAATAAAAGTACCTAAAAATAATCAAGAAACCTAAAATAGAGTCACATGATACAACAAAGGGTATCAATTTCATTAAACTTATGATAAACAACATAATTATTAAAATATGATTGTATTCATAACTCTTCAATTATCCTCATATAATATCATCCTAACATATAAATTTATCAAAAGACTACTTTAATACATGTTGTGATGCACAAGAGCTATTTTATCATATGTGGTGATGAAAATATATTATAAGGTCACTGAACCCGCACTCTTGGATCTGGTTCTTCCAACATAAATATTAAATTTTTGGATTTAATTACAATGAATTTGACCCAATTATTTTAATCCAAAACAGACACTCATAAAAATAAAATATTGGAAAACTTTCATACTGAGGGACTATTTTGGTGTAGAGTTTCATAGAATTAGGGCTAAATCTTAGATAAACAACACTCATGACATTAAGAGAGTATCATTCATACAATAACCTATATTTCACACTACATATTAGGTCTTCAAAATCTCCCTTTAGATTCTTCATTACGAGTCCTTTATAGACTCAAGTCATTTAACATCATTATTTATAAACATGGTAAGAGGAACCATAAGAAGGATGATATCAAATTCCTATTAAGGATAAACATAAGCATTATTAATTGAAAATCATCAGGGATAATAAGATGGAAATTAGGGTATGATGACATATTCAATGTTAATAATCATTAAATAATAAAATTCATACTCATAAATACCAAGATTATCTATAATCAAATATGGAATAAATATTTAATAAATGAAAGATTTATAATATTCAATAATCATGAGCCATTTAATTTCAATATTGATCAAAGGAATCATTAATAACCCATAAGAGGTATAAAGAAATCATGTAAGTATGTTGGGGACTAATTTCCATGTCATTTATATAATCACTATTTCAAATCAAATAATCATATAGTCAACTTCTATTCCTAATTCATTGGAGGGAAATCACATATCCACCCATATTTGGTTATATTGTAACCACCTTTCCTTGGTTTAAAACAGAACAACCATTCCTTGTTTTATAATGGAACTACAAGTCATCGTAAATAATTCCCAAGAACTAAAAAATAAAAATGGTACTTCGGTATTTCCTTTCATCATTAAACTCAATGAAATATATGATGTTCCTTTGGTAACTTGATAAATCTATGGAAAAGAAATGGTTTCTATGAAATCTGTTTAAAACCATCATAATCTATCCATATAAAGAATTATTATTTATTTAATAAAAAATATCCCCAATGCAGCATAAAAAATATCATCGGTTTTTGAAATTGATAAATGGAAATACCATTAAAACATAAATAATATATTTTTTTGGAAAATAACCTTTTCACATTGAGAATAACATTTAAAAAAAACCCAAAATATTTTAATAATAATTTCTTTTGAAAATAAATTTTGAAACTTTTAGATGAATCTTAAAACTAAAATGGTCATGATGGCAGTAAAATCAGGTCATTTTTTAAATACTAAAAATAAACGTTCTTTTCAAATGATTTTGTAAAGGGATTCAAAAGTAACCCATTTGGAAAATATTATGAAATTTTAATTAAAAACATTTAAAAATATAAATGATCATGTAAAATAGAATTATAAAATTGTTTATATTTATAAAATTATATTTTATAAAAAATTTATAAAATATATAGATGCAAAATAATGATTCAAGATCTAAAAGAATATACAAGATCAGTAGCTCTCATAAACTACTTTCTTGATGTTTTTTTATTTAATAAGGGGGGAAATGGAAAGAAAAAATGTAACAAAAATTCATAACCAATTAAGAATAAAAGATATATGTTTTATGATAATATTATCATATTATTTCCCCCAAAGAAACTCGAATATAAACAATCTCTAAATGAAAGTGAATTGTAACATAAATCATTTTCCATATTAGTAACTTTTAAATCATAATACCCTAAAAATAATTACATCAAAATAACAATATATTTTATTAAAAGAAGTAAATTCAGGATATAACATGTCAAATTATAGTATATACACCACATAAAATAAGATTGGTTTATATCATAAATGTATGTCTCAAGGAATGGTAATTTGAGATAAATAACCCCTACAAATATCATATCATTGAATTGAGAATTTATAAATATAGATATTATGTGTAACAAATAAAAATCCACATAAAAATGTTAACATACATAATAAAAAGGAAATCAATTGACACATAATCATGAAATAATAAATTCAATAAATAGGATTTAGAACCAAGTGAAAGGAAATTGAGTTAAGAGACCCATTACATCTTTGTAATGATCTTGTCAAATCCACATGGATGAAACACATAAAATATTATCTTTAAATAAAATTAAGTATGAATAATCCATGATATAACATGTAAAATGGGATATATATACACCATAAAAATAAAATTTAATTCATAAAAATTAAATACGCCTCACTGAAAGTAAATTGAGAAAAAATAATGTACCTCAAGTTGAGACATTCCATAGACGAGCTTCAAAACTTGTATAAAAAATTATATCAATTATTTGTTTTCATTAGATTAATTTAAATGATTAGTACCTTATCCTTAAATAATTTATTTTATTTATTTTACATTAATTTTTGAATACATAATCTATTAATTCCATGTCTGTTATTTTAAGGATGTTTGATCCATATTTTCCAAACGTCTTTGGTTTGATAATCGTGGTTCTAGGGTCATTTTACCAAAAACTCAAAACTAATAATCATGAAATTATAAAAAAAAATTATACATCAATTATAATAAACTAATCATTCAACATTGTTATGAAGAATAAACTATGTTACAAACATGGAGATAGTTGTTCATACGTTCACATGGATAATGTTTTGATTTTTCAATCAAAATTATTAAAAGAAGGTAAGTATTAATTTATCTTTCCATAATTATCATTTTACCATACATATAATATTATTTAATTTAATATAATTTTATATATATTATCCATGTGATGTACAAATGAAAAATTAATATCATCGCATTGTGGAGGTGAAAGCCCACATGCATACCCAAATGACATTATCATTTTTTAATTAAAAAAATAATCATTATATTATATTTCTATAACGATACATATATCATTATTTTCACACATATATATATATTAAATCCATAATTTTTTCCGTCTATAGGATGTCGTGAGGGAAAACAAATTACATCCGTTCGTGAGGTAGGAGTCTGCTGTACACATGAATGATGAGTTCCTTTCCAATTTGATAGTGTTTGAAGATCGATATAGATTATTAAATTAACATAATAACATATTAGAAGTTGGTGAATAATTATTTTATAATATAATCATTTTTTAAGGATATTTTAAGGAGGTTATAGAATAAATAATATGATAATGATTGTTTAAATACTATACGTCTTCTTCAGACAATGTCCATTTTTTATAGCTTAATCCCTATAAGGTTAGTATTATTCCATAAATAAGTAATATAGAACTCGTATATGGATTTAAGGAATTGATTTTGGTGGGTAATGGATAAATAAAATGGTTTTAATTTTGAATAAAGGAGAAGTCACATTCTGCTTCTGCACCTGATGATTCCAGTCAAAGAATGTCCACCACAAAGACTTCAAATCCGAATGTGACGGACATCTTTTTTCATCTAAGACAAGATTTGGCTGATTGTAGGCCGAGTATATAGGGTACTCCTAGAACAAGAGGATTTAAGGTTGTGAATGTGGTTAATCCTATGGATCAGGGAGAGCTTTCTTGTAATGGAATTGGTTCTACTAATAAGGAGGTGTTCTAGCAGGTTATCAAAGGATTTCCATTGGGTAGCAAGGACAAGAATATTGGTGCTATATAGGATCCTTGTGAGGATGGACCTATCAGGTACCTTAAGAATTTTAGTAGTGTCAAGTCAAGGATGGAAATCTATGGCAGTAGTGTACTATCCCCTCCCTCATTTTATGAAGTGTTTCTTTCATCTGGTGTGGCCAATAAAACCCATAAGCCTTTAGCGGATCCATATACTCAAGGGAAAGATGTGGATAAACCTTCATAAGGGGATGGAACGTCTACAATGAACATGTTGGGTTCTCTAAAACGGGTTTCCACCATCAAAATTGGGATATGGTTTGAAGGATTGTATGATGACTCTGCTTATCAATTTGGGTCCTCTATGTCCAAGGAAACCACAATTGCAGAAGATTATCTTAGGTTCTCTTCAAAGAAAGGTAAGAACACAATAATGGATGCTAATGGGTTTATTCAGCATGTATGGAAGCCACAAGGATGAAATTATTATTCCAATTTACCTAGCCTTCTTGTTACATGGGAATTTAGAAAAATGAGCACCCCTCAAAATGATTTGGTTGATGCAGTTGAGGAAAAGATGGCAGCCTCCCCCCATGAGGAGGCTATTGTAAAGTTGGCATGGGATCCAACTGACATTGTTCAGGAAAATGATGATAAAGAACTTGTGGAATCAGAGAGCCACCAGGAGATCCACATGCATTCTATGGAAGAAATTCTTGGAAGTGTTTTTCAATGTCAACATCTCAGTGGATTATTCCCCCAAAATGATTGAAACACCATTAAAAGTCGGTATGAATGAAGATAAATTATCTTGGATTGATAAACAGAATAGGATCATGATCTGCAGCTTCAATGAGGGAAAAAGTAGTCATGAGGAACATGTGAAAACTTTGGACAATATGGATTTATTCTTTGAGGATCTCATTAAAGACAACCCAAATATTGAGGTTACATCCATTAAATGGAAATTATTCAAGGTATAAAACTCTAACCATTTTAATTTATTTTGGAATTGTATAATGATTTCTTTTGAGATTTATCCTTATGTATCTTGAATGATGGTTTCCCACTTTTCCGTATAAGTTATTTTGAAATAAAAAATATTTATTTAGGGTGAATAAAGGAGAATAAGTGGTTCTAATTTATAAGAGAGGGGATGGGAACTTTTAGAATTTCACAGAATATTATACTAATTTAATTTAATTTCATGGTTAAAATGGATAAAAATTGATATTATTAGAAGATAAAATTAGTATATGTATAAATCCTCTCATAAAATATAATTTTTAAATGTTTATTCTATTATTTACCCTTATCTTCGGTTTTATGCCCCTATTAACCACCTTCACACATACCGTGATAACATACGTTTTTACTCTTTGAGGGTCAAGATAGTTAAAATAAATGTAAAAACAGCCTATAAATAGACCATGGATGTTATATTAAATCATATCAAATTTAATTATCTTGATATAGTTTTTTTTATTAATTTTAAATAATATAATAAAATATTATTCATTAGAAAATTCATTAATATTAATTTTTGAACAACTACATTTATTTTAATTTTTAAACTATAAAAAACATGGAATTGAAATATATTGTATGAAAACATTTATAAAATATCATTTTTATTAATAAAAATATTAGAATAAAAATATTCATTCACAAAAAATTACTTTTAACATTTTTAAAATCATTTACTTCTATTTTCACATAATTGAATAATTACTACATCAGTATAATGTAAGATTCTAGGGTAATTATTTCCTTAATAAAAATTATAAGAGAATTAATATGATCAAAAAATTAATTTAAATATAAAATTATTATTTATAACATAATATGTCCTCTCTTTAACCATATATTAGAAATATTATTTCATATATAGTAAAAGCGTAGATTTTGTTTCTTTATATTCACTTAAAAATTATAAAGGTCAGTATTAAATCCAAATGGAAATAAAATAAATTATATTAGAAATTAGGATGATTATGGATGGGATATACTCATCCATTAAAATTATGGAAACTATTAGGGTCATTTTTAGTTCTTATTATTTTATTCTAAACCTTCATTACTCGATTTACCCATTACTATGGTAACAACAATTACAAATATTATTATTCAAATTTTTCAAAAATTTAATATTTACTAAATTATGACCTCATTATTCAAAGTATGTCATCTATTTTCCGAATTTAATACACATAGGTGTAAAGATTTCGTTTAAAATTAAACCAGAAAAACACCGTGAAAACCATTTTTTCATAAAAATGCCTTTTAATTAAAAATAATGTTTATTTAAGAAATTCAAGAAGAAAAAAATATTAAAGACCCAAATTGGATTATGATTAATAAAATTTAACTAATGAAATTTTCAATCTAATAAATAATATAATTTTACATTCTCAATAGCATGATAGAAAAAAAATTATCATTAAAACTCATTATTTTTTACTATTCATTGAAAAATAAAAAAATACATAAAAATATCCAAATTTCACTATAAGAACATTTTTATATTAGGATTTAAAAGATAAATTAAATTTATTCAAATCAATTTTATAAAAGATCAAGAAATTAGTTATAATATTTTCCCAAAAAATAACATTTGTTATGAAAATGTATTTTTGAAGCATAAAATGAAATTAATAATAATATTGAGTGCTAATTTCCTAAGAATTAATAAATATATTTATTTTGAATATGAATTATATATATATATTTTTAAAATCAATTAATAATATTCATACCCACCAATTTAACATCTAGGATATAACAGTTTTATAATAATATTGCATGGTATGTTTAAGATTGTTGTTGTGTATCTAGTACGATATTGAAAAAAGTATTTCTTTTTAAAATTACCTTTTGTCCCCATTCAATAAATTGCATCATCAATATATTAATTCATGTTTGGTAACCAAGGGATTGAATTTCGAAAATACAAGTGTTGAAGTCGAACACTATAAAAAGGGATAATAAAACATCCTCTTGAAAAGATAGAAAGGAAACTACTACCAAGTCATAAAACATTAGGGTATGTGAAAATATGGACACAAATGAATCTTGATTTTCAAATAATTATGGAGAGTGATATATATCATTTATCATAAAAAGTGAATGATCATGATAATGTTAATGGCCACAAAACCATAAACCAAATAGGTGTTAAAAAGACCATTGATACACTATAAATGAATGTAATATTATTATATTTTTCTTTCACTATAACTTTACCTATATTTGGCTAATTACCATAACATTTATACTAAAATAATATGGAAATATAGTTACATTCCAAGTTTAATTTCATCTCTTAATCAATTTTCACAAGAATCACATACTTTCCCCAATTGATTATTATTCAGTAGGGTTTTTATGTTGGACGAACAGAGGTCAAATTATAATGGATCTCATAATTTCTATAAAGGATAATAAGCTACATTTATAGTCATTATATATCAATGAAAACATAAATGGTTATAATGTTGTAAGATAATTCATAAAATTAAAGAAAAATTCAATCAAAGAAATAACACATTAATATATAAAATTCAACTATAATACCAGAAGATGAAACAAAATTATTTCATAAATAAATATCCTTAAATTCTTGAATATAATACCAACTGAGATTTAACCACCAAAAACAAAAGGATTTTTATCATTTAACAAAAAATAATTTTAGTCACTCAAAAATTCATATACCCAAAAAGTTTTATTCCCTAATTGTATGATATACAAAATATGCTAATAATTTCCTTAAATAACAATAATCAGCATAATTCCATATTAATATCATATATTCTTCAAAATAATGATTCAACCATGGATCCAAAATAATACTTCATGATAAACATAATATTTACATATACCTTTTTGAAATAAAATATCTCCAAAAATATCATTAGTCACCTTAAAATTTCATCATCCAAACTTAAAAATAGTGTCTAAAACATTTATCATATGATATAGATTTAATGTATAATCCAATATTGGTATCCATAACACATAATAAAACCTACAATGAAGACATCCATCTCTAATGTTTTCGATTCTAACCCCTTATTTCAACCACAAGATCCATGAACCCACACTCTCGGATTCACTGCTAAAAACATAAACATTGCATTTCTGGGTTTGATACCAATAAATGCGACCGAATTTTTTCAATCCAAAACATAGAATCATTAAAAGTCTATATTATATCACATACATACCCAATGAACTTTTTGGTGTTGTGTTTTAGAGAATTATGAAAAACTCTTAAAAAACAAAACTCATGACTTTAAGAGAGTATTTTTTTCCTCTATTACCAATATTAGATATTCCATATTTCATCTTCAAAATATCCCATAAAATTATCCATATATGAATAGTTTCTAGACTCAAATAACATATAATAATTATTTATAACTTGTGTAAAAGGAAAAGTAATAAGGGTGGGATAAAATGGTCCATAACAATAAACATAAGAATTAACAATTTAAAGAAATCAACGAGAATAATATAGGCATAAGGGTAGGATAACATAATTAATGTACATGGGTATATCAAAAGATACTTCATATGCATAAATACATGGATCATCTATAATTAAAAATGGGACAAGGAATTAACAAAGTAAAGAGTCATAACAATCAGTAATCAAGAATAATGTGATGTCAATATTGATTAATGCAATCAGTAATAGCCAATACAAATAATAAAAAATAGGTAACATGGGGAATCATTTCCATATCACTCTTACATCTTGTCACGACCCATCCTCGGGGCATGTGCTGTGACTACCCCAAGCCCGCCTTCCACAGGCCAGGGGCTGGCGACTTGCACTGAAGGTGCAAATCCCGATAAAGGGAATGCATTGCCTTTATATAAGTAAACAAACACTCTACAGATGACCCAAGCTGAAGTAAACACTAAGTAAACAGAGTACAAAACTAAGTGTTGGAATGTAAATGGGCCAGTATACAAACCCAACTGAAAGTACAGTACAACTGAGAAAAGAAAGTACAACAGCTGAAAAGTAAGTCCCAACCACCAAGTCGTCCTCCGGAACTCCCATTTAAAGGGTGAGTACATATAGTCTCGTCGACTCCTCGGGTCCGGCCATCCACTCCGTGTACATCCCACCTGATAGTCCACCTCTATATACCATCCCTCTCCTCAGGCCTCAACCACGATCAACATTATCTGTCGTCTGCAACCAACACAACGTAGTGCGGTCATAGCCCGTGCAGGGCTGAGTATACGATACTCAGTAGGGACCCCGAGACACCCGAAGGCCCCCCAAAATCCAAAAAGGATAAACCACAAAGTAAAGATACAATCACAAAGTATCAACCAACTCTACTTAGTTATATGACTTTAAAATACCTAAGTCATTAATTCATGTTCGGCTCCGACTCACGAGCCCAAGTACAACCCAATCAACATAGGAAAGCATAACCCAATCCACACAGGAAAGCAACTCAATCATATCGATGATATTGATTGAAAGTCAAGACTCAGCTCACACAGGTATACTACTCACGAAGTGGGGATAGAGATGATTAGATTTAGCATCTGAATCATCTCCTCTGCCGAACCCACGTAGGATCCATGTACCGAAATCGTCGATGCCGAACCCACGAAGGATCCTAGTATAGTAACCATCGTTGTTGAACCCATGTAGGATCCAAGTACAGTCGTCATCGCTGCCGAACCCAGGTAGGATTCAAGTACAGTCTTCATCACAGCCGAACCCACGTAGGATCCAAGTACAGTCGCCATTGACGTCGAACCCACTGAGGATCCCAGCACTGTAGTCGTCGCGGTCACGACCAGCTCTAGGGTTCCAGCACACAACATGCTCGATTTCAGGAGGGTCCACTCCTTGATCCAAGGGTTCGATACATAAAATGTCACAAAGTATAGAGTTGGTGTATCACAGAGATTCTTCTCGTCAATAGGAACTCAATGTGATAGACGGTGCGTCAATCGTACGCCTGGTCTGAGAGTCATATGCTTTTTCGTCCCAGGGGCCCTATTGGTTTCTGAGCTGAAACCAACCCGACCATACACCAGCTACGTCTAAACCTCAAGTGGAGTAATCCAAAAGAACCGTCTCACTAAGAGGAATTCAACGTAAATGAAGGCACGCCATTCGGACATCTGGTTGTTATGTTATAAGAGTTTCCATTCCAAGGGCCCGGTTGGTTTCGGGTTCGAACCAACCTGGACGTATCCAAACTTTACAGAAAGCGTGAGTGTAATATACCGAAATTACCATCTCGATCCAAGGATCCCAACACAACTGATAGTGCATCGATCGGAGGTCTGTATCCCATGATCTGAGTGTTTGCAAGAATTTGTCCGAAAATAGGGGGTTTGGGCCCAGTATGACCCGGCCCAATACCCCCTGGGTCGACCCGACCCTGGTTCGGGTCTGGCCCACATGGGCGTGGCCTGGCCTGGCTGGCATTTCCCAGCCCGGCTGGCATGGTCCGGCCCGGTGGAGCACCGCACGGCCCGCGGCTAGGCGCGGCCTGTGGCCCGGCTCAGCTCGCGTCTGATCGTGGTGCGAAGGGGGGGGGCGCCGCCCCCCTTTTTCCAAATCGGCCGGCCTTAATGGATGGCCTTGTGCAACTGTGGGACTTGAGGGAGTCCCGCCTCTAGGTGGAACCGGCGGTTGGCTTAGCAAGCCGCCCCTTTGAAGACCGTCACAGATCATGTCCGACGGGCGGGGCACGACGGCGCCGCACCCCTCCGTCGTGGCCCCTTGAGTGTCGAGAGCAGCGCGACGGCACCGCGCCCCTCCGCCGCGGCCCACTCTTGGCCACTATCTCCTTCGGTGTCACCGGCGCAGTGTGACGGCGCCGCGCACCGTCTCCACAGCTCGCTTCAGTCACGGCCCTTTTCGTTTCTGTGCGGTGCAACGGCACCGCACCTCCTTCACCGCAATGTTCAATGAGGATCAACAAATAAAAGGGGAGGAGAATCGGCCGTGTTTGTGCGGTCCGATCTCCTCCCGTTATGTTGATAACAAGCGGAAAAATTAATCAATGAGGAACATTAAATTAATCTTGAACGAGGATAACCCCTACCTCAACAAAAGATATCCAACGACGGGCGTTGCGGAAAATGGTGTCGCGGGGTGAGGTTCCGTAGGCGTCGACGGAGAGCGTCCGAGGAGAAATTGGTGTCTCCCCTTTTTATCATGGAGAAAAGAAAAGGAGGTGCATCGTTGTCCTTCTTGGATTTGGAATTCTTCGACAAAGAGGATGAAGTTCTTCACTGAAGGAACTAAAGCCCTCTCTCCCCAGTATCTTCACCCAACAACTAACCCCCTAAAATAAAATAATACTTCTCTTATTTTATTACTTTAATCCATGCATTTTAATTTTAAAATTCAAACACATAACTCACGTAATTGATTAAGTGTGTTGGCATGATTAAAGAGGAGAGAGGTAAGTGTTACATAATTAAAGGATACCAATATTTAATGGGGAGTTTCCATGTATTTATCATGGGAGTTCAAAGGGGTTAAGGGTTATGGAATGTGAAAAGATCGGTGCTCGTGTAGGCCCCACCTCCCTCATAACCACACAAGGGAAGTTGGGTGGTTGTGGGATCCACCAATAACTTCACATGGCAGAGTTTAACATCCAAGGCTAATAAAATAAAATTGTACACAATTTTATTTACTTCTCACTTAAACCCCAAAATAATACTTCTTCTCCCGAGAAAATGCATCAACGGTAAATGTTATCTTAAGAAAATATCGGTGATGCGAGTTCATCGGTGCCCTTGGGTTTCAATTCCGAGCACCAGTTCAAAAGATAGAAAAACCCACTCGTTCGTTCACTGAACGTACCTGAGCTCAACTTCAGAAATTGATTCTGGGCACTCCGGGCCTCGGGATCATCTGCCGTCAGATACTACATACTCGTAAAATCCCAATGAATTTAAGAAAAAATTTCACTTGACTTTTACGGTTCTTTATATAACTCCCACCTCAGGGCTTTACGTCCCCATAAAGATATATCACAAACTAGGGGAACAAATGAGGGTACATAGCACGCATTTGAGCCTCCCGCTCTCATGTGCTCTCCTGGAGGTTCACGTGCTACCACCTGATGCGCACTAGAGGAATCGACCATCCACGTAGGACCCGCTCATGTCGATCCTCGATCTCCAACTGGACCTCCACAAAATTCTCCCTGTCATCGATGTCTAGCCCCCCGTGATCATTTATATGTGTTGGGTCATGCACATATCTCCTCAGCTGAGATATGTGGAAAATTTCATGCACCCGGTGCAACTGAGGTGGAAGAGCCAGGTGATAATCCACCTCACCTATCCTGCTGAGAACCTGGATTGGTCCGATGATGCATGGAGATAACTTGCCACCCCAGACAAATCTCCATAATACACATCGAGGTGAGACCCATAAGAAAATTTGGTCACCATCCTTGAACTCTATTGGTCTCCACCTCCTGTAAGCATAGGACTTATATCGGCTCTGAGCAGTCCTTATATGCTCCTGGATGATCTGTACCTTCTCCATTATGGCCTGGACCATCTCTGGTCCTACAAGTGCTGACTCCCCAGGGTCTATCCAACACAGAGGTGATCTGTAAGGTCGGTCGTACAATTCCTTGTATGGTGTCATTCCGATGGTGGAGTGGTAGCTGTTGTTGTATGCAAACTCCACCATGTGTAGGTGATCCTCCTAGCTGTGACCAAAGTCAAGGACACATGCACAGAGCTTGTCCTTGAGAGTCTGAATGGTCCTCTCTGTCTGGCCATCCGTCTGAGGGTGAATGGTGGTGCTCAGGTGTAGCTGTATCCCAAATTCCTCATGAAACCCCTGCCAAATCCGGGAAGTAAAGAGAGCATCTCGTTTGGAAAAGATATTTGATGGCACACCATGAAGTCGCATGATCTCTTAAACGTATAGGCGCCCTAAGATCTCCACTGATCCAATCACTTTGATATTTAGAAAGTGGGCCAACTTGGGGAGTCGGTCGACAATCACCCAAATGGATTTGTGACCTCTAGAAGTATGTGGAAGCCCTGTCACGAAATCCATAGATATCCCATCCCACTTCCACTCCAGGACCTCCAAGGGTTGTACCAAGCATGCTGGTACCTGGTGCTCTTCCTTCTCCTGATGGAAGGTGAGGCATTGTGAAATGAACTTAGCCACAACCTTGTTCATACCTGGCCACCACTACTGTCGGCTGAGATCCTTGTACATCTTCGCTACTCCTGGATGTACTGCCAATGTGGAAGTGTAAAACTCTCTCAACACCTCCTCCTGTAATGAAACCGGTACCATAGTACATCCTCTAAAAAGGATGACGTGATTTCCTCCTACAGAAAACCCATCAGGTGTCTGTCGTGTGGATATCTATGCACGTCGCATCTCACAGTCAACGTCCCCATGTTGTGCCTCTCTGACCCGCTGATGTCATGGAGGAGTGACTATGAGTGACTGTAGAAAGGCTGCCAAATATCTATCCACAAAGGATATCTGCAACGTGGCTAGCTTCTCTATCACAACTCCATGTAGCTGGATGCCTGACCTCATGATGAGAGCATCAGCTACTACTTTCCCCTTCCCAGGAGTATAGACTATCTCAAATTCATTGTCCTGGTGGAACTCGAGCCATCGCCACTATCTCAGGTTCAGGTCCTTCTAGGAGAAGATGTACCTGAGACTCTGGTGGTCAAAGTAGACTGTAAAGCTCTCACTCATCAGATAGTGCCGCCAAATCTTCAAGGAGGAGAACACTGCTACTAACTCGAGGTCATGGGTAGCGTAGTTCTGCTCATGCTGCCTCAACTGTCATGATCCATTGGTTATCACTACCCGCTCCTGCATCAGGACACACCTGAGTCCGGTCCTTGATGCATCGCAGTAAACCACGTACCCTACTCCCTCCTCTGGTAGCCTCAAGATGGGTGCACTGGTAAATCTATGTCTCAGCTCCTAGAAGCTCTACTGACATCTATATGTCAAAATGAAGGGTTTCCCATTTTTCGCCAAAGCTAAAAGTGGTGCTGCAACTCTGGAGAAGTTTGGAAAAAATCTCTGATAGAACCCAGCCAGACCTTGGAAACTCCGCACCTCCATCACGCTCCAGGGTGGCTCCCAAGCTACCACTGCCTGGATCTTCGCAGGGTCAACCACAACTCCCCCCTCTGAGATGACGTTCCCTAAGAAGTGGATCTCTCGAATCTAGAACTGATACTTCAAGAGATTACCATAAATCTGGTTCTCTCGGAGTGTATCCAGTACAACCTGCAATTGGTAGGCATGCTCCTCCTCAGTAGTCGATTAAATCAATATGTCGTCGATGAAGACTACGAAAAATCGATCATGGTAAGGCTGGAAGAGCATTTTAATGAGACTCAATAACACTACTGGAGCGTTGGTTATGCCGTAAGGCTAACCAAGAACTCATAGTGGCCATATCGATACTTGAAGGCCGTCTTATGCACATCCTCATCTCGAACTCTGAGCTAATGATAGCCTGACCTGAGGCCTATCTTAGAGAACCATCATGATCCCATGAGCTGATCGAAGAGGTCATCTATCCTAGAATGTGGATACTTGTCCTTCACGATCACCTTGTTCAGGCGACGGTAGTCGACACATAGTCTCAAGCTCTCGTTCGCCTTGGTGGTGAACAAAATCCTGGAAGCCCAGGGTGAAACACTGGGTCGAATGAATCCCTTTCCCTACAAGTCCTCCAGCTGTACTCGTAGCTCTCGAAGCTTAGCAGGGGCCATCTGATATGCTGGAGTAGATATCAATGTTGTCCCGGGGTGCAAGTCAATATAGATGACTACCTATTTGCGAGGAGGTAGTCATGGAACATCATCAGGAAAAACGTCTGCATACTGATCTACCGTAATAGGAAAACTCGGACTTCGCACATCAAATGCCCCTAGGATGAGACTAGCCAACTGATGGGTGATCGGCTATCCTCTCCTCTGCATGATTCCATCCTTTGCTACAAAGGCTCCCTTCTCTCCGATGAAACTAAACCTGCTCCCATCGGTGCAGACACACCACACCTTGCGCCTAATACAGTCGATTTGAGCATGGACCTTAGATAACCAGTCCATGCCCAATATGACGTCGTAAGGCCTCGATGCTGCTACAAGAAGATCCCAGCCGAAGCTCTCACCTCCTAGAGTAAGATCACACTGTCGGAACCAGTGCGTAATCGTCGAGTCTACTCTCGTAGGAGTCTCTAGCCGTAAGGATCGAGTGAATGGCTCCGTCGGAATCTCCGAGCTCTGAACAAGGGCAGCATCAATGAAATAATGACTCGCTCCTGTGTTTATAAGAACTGCAGAAAGGGTGGAGTAGACATAGATAGTACCTCAAATCATCTCAGGTGCACCGTGGTCGTATGCCTCCACTGCCTGAAGTTGTGGCTGCCTCTGCCCACCATCTCCCTCTAGTCTGGGTGGACCTCCTAGTGGTGGTGGTGGTGGAGCCTCGAAGCGTCATTCACCACCTACTGCTCAGCCATCTCCTCTACCTCGTCCGCCTGCTCCATGTAGACCGCCACGGTCGAACCTCTTCCTCTTCCCGGGTGGTCCCTCAACCATATGATGCTCCTCTGCATGGCGGGTTGGGCAGTCACAAGCCATGTCACCCTGCCCGCCGCATGCATAGCACTGTTTGCCTCTCGAATGACTGGCTCTGCTGCTTGTGCCCCATACCTCCAGACCAGTATCATGAGGTCGTCCAACTGATGGTCTCGTCTGCTTGGACTTCTGCGACGTCTGTCTATTACCGGCTGCAGAAGACTCCGCTATGTGCCACCCTGCGGTAGGCCTCGCTACTAGTGAAGGCTCTACAAGAATGCTCTCCACAAGAAGGGCTCGCTCCAGTACTCCTGCCTGTGTCATAATACTGAGGGAGATCATCGATACCCTGATATCATGACTCGGTCCCTGTTCGAAGGTCCAGGAGCGAAATAATGGGTCTCGTACCATGTCCGTGGAGTAGCGCGAGAGATAGGTAAACCTTTCTGAGTACAGGGATACTGTCATTCTTCCCTACAGCAGCTGTCGTAACTCTTGGATGTGCACCGTACGGATGGTGGCTGGAATGAAATCCGAGCGAAAAAGGCTCTCGAAGTCTGACCAAAGAAGAGATGCCTCGTCGTGCACCTGGAGCATGAGGCTCCACCATCTACTTGTTGCCGCGTGCAGGAGACTCGCCGCAAGGATCACCAAGAGGTCAGTTGGTGTCCCTATTAATCTGAAGACTCAAACAATAGCCTCCAGCCAATCCTCGGCTGCCTGAGGGTCTGTCTCCCCACAGAACCTGGGTGGTCTCTGACGCTGAAACAAGTGCAGTGCACTCAGGCGATGTTCACTCTCAGCGGCTGGTGCTGGTGGCATCAGTGGCTCAGTGGGTAGAGGTACCACCGGTGCCTCCGCTGTAATGGGTCCCTTTAGCGAGGCATCATCACTCGTTGGGATGTCGTCTCGCACAAAGCTCATAACCCTAGCTGGATTCCATCGTGGGGCCATCCTGAAAAGAAACAGGTGCGCCACGTTTAATACAGTATACTTGGTGAGCTGACACAAAGTAATCACAAAGAAAACTTTGAAATGCACATGAAATCAATGTTTTCGTGCACTGAGTCAGAAATCAAAATTCAGGGTCCTGGTGTATCGATACGTCGGCCGCCGCACCAACACTGGACTCCCTGGACTGATAACCACACTCAATACCCTAAACACTATTGCTTCACACAGAAGAAATTATCAGAGTCCTGAGTTCTACGGTAGAACCGACTCCTCTGGTAACAATTTTTCACGACCCGTCCTTGGGGATCGTGCCATGACTACCCCAAGCCCGCCTTCCATAGGCCAGGGGCTGGTGACTATCAACAAAGGCGCAAATCCCGATAAAGGGAAGGCATTGCCTTTATATATGTAAATAAACACAATAAAGAGTACGCAAGCTGAAGTAAACACTAAGTAAACTGAGTACAAAAGTATGTGTTGGAAAGTAAATGGGTCAGTGTACAATCCTAACTGAAAGTACTGTACAACTGAGAAAATAAAGTACAATAGCTGAAATGTAAAGCCGCAACCACCAAGTCGTCCTCCGGAACTCCCACCTGAAGGGTGAGTATAGATAGTATCATCGGCTCATTGAGTACGACCGTCCACTCCGTGTACGTTCCACCTGATAGTCCACCTCCGTATATAGTCTCGCTCCTCAAGCCTCAACCACGATCAGTGATGTCCGTCATCGGCAACCAACACAATGTAGTGCGGGCATAGCCTGTGCAGGGGTGAGTATACGATACTCAGTAGGGACCCTGAGACCCCCGAATGCCTCCCAGAATCCACAAAGGATAAACCACAATGGAAAGATACAATCAAGAAGTATCAACCAACTCTACTTAGGTATACACCTATACATATACCTAAATAATCAATTCTAGTTTGGCTCTGACTCACGAGCCCAAGTACAACCCAGTCCACACAGGAAAGCACAACCCAATCCACACAGGAAAGCAAGTCAATCATATCGATGACATTGATTGAGAGTCAAGACTCATCTCACACAGGTATACTACTCATGAAGTGGGGATAGAGATGATTAGATGTAGCCTCTGAATCACCTCCTCTACCGAACGCATGTAGGATCCAAGTACAGAAATCGTCGCTGTAGAAACCACAAAGGATCCTAGTATAGTAACCATCGCTGCCAAACCCACATAGGATACAAGTATAGTCATCATCGCTGCCAAACCTACGTAGGATCCATGTACAGTCTTCATCGCTACCGAACCCACGTAGGATCCATGTACAGTCGTCATCGTCGTCGAACCCATGGAGGATCCCTGCATGGTAGTCGTCACAGTCGCAGCCAGCTCTAGGGTTCCCGCACACAGCATCCTCGATTCTGGGAGGGTCCGCTCCATGATCCAAGGGGTCTATAAATAAATTGCCATGAAGTCTAGAGTTGATGTATCACAATGTTCTGTCTCTTAAATAGGAACTCAACGTGACAGACGACGCGTCAATCGGACGCCCGGTCTGAGAGTTATTGGCTTTTTCGTCCCAGGGGCCCAGTTGGTTTCAGAGATGAAACCAACCCGACCAAACACCAGCTGAATCCAAACCTCAAGCAGAGTAATCCAAAAGAACCATCTCACTAGGAATAATTCAACGTAACTGATGACATGTCATTCAGACATCCGGTCGTTATGTTTTAAGATTTTTCGCTCCAATGGCCATGTTGGTTTCGGGTTCGAACCAACCCGGCTGTATCCAAACTTTACCAAAAGCTTGAGTGTAATATACCTAAACGACTATCTCGATCCAGGGATCCCAACACAACTAATGGTGCATCAATCAGAGGTCTGTAGCCCATGATATGGGTGTTTGAACGAAACTGTCTTAAAATAGGGGGTTTTAGCCCGGTCTGACCCGGCCCAATACCCCCTGGGTCGGCCCGAACCGGGTCGACCCAAGCCGGGTCCGGGTCCGGCCCACTTGGGCGCAGCCCAGCTGGCATGGCCCGGCCCCCCTGGGCGCGGCTGGGCCCCCGGCTAGGCGCATCCTGCGGCCCGGCTTGGAAGCCGGCCGTGGCTCGACTCGCTACCAAGCGGGGTGCGAAGGTGGGGGGGGGGGGCGCCCCCATGTTTCTGAATCAGCACGCCTTAATGGCTGGCCTTGTGCAACCACGGGACCTGAGGGGTCCCACCTCCAGGTAGCGCTGACGGCTGGATCAGTCGGCATCCCCTTTGAAGACCGCCGCGGCCCTTGGCACAAACTCATGTCCGACTGGTAGGGCGTGCCGCTGCCGCGCCCCTCCGCCGCGGCCCGCTCCTGGCCGCGGCCTCCTTCGGCCTCACCGGCACGGCGTGATGGTGCCATTCACCATTGTCACGTCCCGCTTTGGTTGAAGCCCTTTTCGTTTCTGTGCGGTGCAACGGCACTGTGCCTCCTTCGACGCAAAGTTCAATGAGGATTAACAAATAAAAGGGGAGGAGGATCGGACATGTTTGTGCGGTCCGATATCCTCCCGTTATGTTGATAACAAGAGGAAAAAATAATGAATGAGGAACGTTAAATTAAACATGAATGAGGATAACCCCTACCTCAACAAAAGTTGTCAAATGACGAGTGTCACGGAAAATGGCATCATGGGGTGAGGTTCTATAGACGTCGACGGAGAGCGTCTGAGGAGAGAGCGACGTCTCCCCTTTTTGTAATGGAGAAAAGAAAAGGAGGTGCGTCGTCATCCTTCGTGGATTTGGAATTCTTCGACGAAGAGGATGAAGTTCTTCACGGATGGAACTAAATCTCTCTCTCCCTAGTATCTTCACACAACAACTAACCCCCTAAAATAAATAAGACATATCTTATTTTATTACTTCAAGCCATGAATTTCAATTTTAAAATTCAAACACATATATAACTCACCTAATTGATTAAGTGTGTTGGCATAATTAAAGAGGAGAGAGGGAAGTGTTACACAATTAATGGAAACCAATATTTAATGGGGAGTTTCCATGTATTTATCATGGGAGTTCAAAGGGGTTAAGGGTTATGGAGTGTGAAAAGATGGGTGATTGTGTGGTCCCCACCTCCCTCATAACCACACATGGGAGGTTGGGTGGTTGTGGGCCCCACCAATAACTTCCCATGAGAGAGTTTAACTTCCAAGGTTAATAAAATAAAACTGTACATAGTTTTATTTATTTCTCACTTAAACCCCAAAATATAACTTATTATCCCGAGCAAACACATCAATGTTAAAAGTCATCTTAAGAAAATGACGGCGTTGTGAGTTCATCGGTGCCTTCAGATTTCAATTCAGAGCACCAGTTCAAAAGATAGAAAAACCTTCCCGCTCGTTCACTGAATGTACCCGAGCTAAACTTTAGAAATTGATTCCGGGCACTCCAGGCCTTGAAATCAGGTGTCGTCAGAAAATTTGTACTCGTAAAATCCCAGAGAATTAAAGAAAAAAATTTCCTCGAAATTTATGGGTATTTACACAACTACTATTATAAATAGAATAAATATGTGGTAAAATACCATCGCTAAGGTATTTAAGGGATGTCATAGCCCTACACATATTTGGTTATAATGTATCAACCAGTAACACAACCAAATTTTGAGAACTAATTTTTTCAAATAAATTTACTCTTTTTGATATTTTTTGTTATAAGAATCACCATTTTTTTCTTAAGTTACATGCAAAACTGGGTATAAATTTTTTTAAAGGAATTTCCTAGTTTAAACGAAACTGGAAGAACAATTAAAATATTATTCTTTTATATTATAGTTATCAACTAGCAATTTGAATGGTGTTTTTGAATAATATTAATGAATTTTTGATAACATATTCTTTTAAAAAGTATATAAAATGAATTATTTTCTATCCAATTAATTAGAATTGAAAATAAGAACCATTTGAAAATATGGGAAATCTTTAATTGAAAAAGAATTATTATGTGTACAATTGTGTTTTTCATAAATAAATTAAAAAAAATAAATTTTGGTGAATTGTTTTAATTAAATTTATATATTATATATCCAATCAAATGCTTCACATTAATCATACTTTTTTAGAGAATTCATAAGAATAAATTTAATTTTATGATTAAAACTATATTTTTCTAAAAAAAAGTTTTTTCACCTTTTTCGCACTTATTTTAAAGTTAAATTTTCATAAATTTAGTTAATATATTGGAAAAAATGATATTAATTTTTTAAATTATCATTAAAAAGTCACTAAAAAATATCTTATACTGATGGAAATGTATTGATAGATAAAATATATTTTGGTAAAAATTAGTTATTCCAACAGATATTAAGTTTTAGTAGTACTGATTTTAAGCACCAAAATTTATTATTAACAATAGATCAATCAATTGGTATCGATTATTTAACTCCAAAAAATCTTTTACCAACATTTAAATCTGTTGTTTTATCATACTATTACAAAAATCTTTTTGCCAACACTTAAATATATTATTAATAATAACCATTTCCATTAAATCTTTTATCATCCATAAAACATGTTACAATAAATCATTTAATGATAATAACAAATTTAAAGAAACCAATTCTTTTATATAGATTATTACTTTTATGACCAAAGACAATATTTACAAGTTTATTAAAAATATATCATTAATTAAATTTAATTTTCAATTATCTCTAAGTATAAATAGTGCTTATATTTTATAATTATTTCCATTTAATAAACATTTAAATACTACATATAAAAAACTAAAATCATTATGATATTTGAATTTTATAAAAATAATAAACATAAACATGATAATCAATTAAAAAATTAATAATCATAATTGAAATATAAGATATAAATAGTTTATATAAAACATAATTGATATTTATAAATGTAATTGACATATTATTTTATATTTTAAAACAAATATATTAACTTTTGTAAAATTTAATATTTATTATAAAAAAATTAACTAATTAGTAATATATTAAAATTTTATATTTTTGTCACATTTTTTAATATATTTAATTTTATTATATATTATATATATTTAATTTTACAAAATTATTATTAGTTTTCAATCCATGGGGGCTTATCTGATACTCTACATTTCACCCGAGCAAACATTCTATCTCCAGTGTTCCAGAATCATCACCATGAGGGTTTCATCAACTTCAATCCACACCCATGTGGCTCCGAAATAATCTTCTTCCAGCCCATCCATGCCCTGGTGAGTGGAATAGACTTCATTTCTTCTCCTCCAATAGATACACCTGAAACCCTATCAATTCACCTTCTTCTGACCACAAGCAGCACCAAAATCTTTATCTAATACCCACGAGTTCAGCATCCCCTCTCCCATAAGCTATCCAGACCCCTGATCAAAAATTATATCCTCACCTCTTCCAGGACCAATCATCAACTTGGCCTTCTCCTAATGTACTCAACCCACTAAATTGAATGGCTTAAAAACCTAATCAGATGGCTTCCTCTAATTAACTTTGGGTAAGGTTTGGTTAATTGAAAATATATCCATTTACATTGATAAAATTTCCCTCTCAAACATTCCTTCTTCAATCAATCCCAAATACATCAAACCTCTCAAAAACCTGATGTTTTTAGCTGATGGTTTACTATTTGTCGGTGTAGTTCCAAATAATTTTTTAGGGTTTCTGTATAATTCGATAGATCTGCCCCATCAATCCATATCCAACAGGATCCAAGAAGCAATGTTAATAATGTCATGTTGTTCTGAAAATCCAATTCAATGACCCATGTCAATGATAAGGGTACCGACAATTTACCTTTACACCCATTTGAGGGTTGGAAAATTCATTTTCACTATTTTTTGTTGCAATACATACAAACACATTATGGTTTCACATGCCAAGAATCTCCATTAAAGGATTCATGTTGTTTAAATCATCAACTAAATGCACATTCTAGTATTTTTGGTTCCTTTATTTCCTAAATTTTATTACATCACTTAAAAACACATCCTTCCCCCAAATCCCTCTACTGCATCTGATTTTGGTATCTTCATATTCTTTTATATCACTATTTTAATTATAAAATAACCATACACATTTTCATTTATTGTTACTTATATTTTTTGTTTATTTACTTTCTCTCTAAATGTTAACTATCATCGATCATTGATGATTAAATTCACACATCAATAGTTTAAAAACTATCACGGTTCCTTACTTCACAAGATCAAGTTTCTTTTTGGTTTTATTTTTTTCTCTATCCATTTAAGTGTTTGTTATTATGATTCCCCTATGAATTTTTAAATTATGATTTTTTATGGCCTACAGGTTTATTACATAAAAATTTACATATCATTGGTACTGATGATGTGATTCCATGACCTTAATGGTATGTTTTCATTTATTTGGGAATAACCCTAGATTATGTCAACTCATTGATTATATTTATGAGAAGTAGGGTTTTGGTAAATTGCATGTGTTTTTTGAGATCTTTTGGTATGTCATCTCGGCACTAACCAGTTGAACTGCATTCAATGCAGGGTTCCTCTACTAAAGGAACACCCTCTAAATACTTCTTCATCAACTACCTGGGATGGATGGAGATCACGAATAGGACTAAATAAAAAACCTTAAATCTATTGAATAAAAACAAGTAAACATAATTTTTGTCTCAATTGGACTCTTCTTAAAAGCACAAAATAAAATATATCAATTTCACATCATATTCATGTACAATATGTGTCCATTTGTATAATCATGCAACTCGAAAACTCCTTTGAGATGCATGTGGATGACTAGTTTTTTGTTGTATTTAGAGAGGGTTTCATCAGGGATATTTCTGAGATTACTCTGATAAGATGGTCACCAGAGACATGGGAATATATGAAAGCACAAGATGATGTTATATAATGATATTTAGGTATATTATTTTTCTTAAAATTCATTTAAAATGATTAAATCTTGTATTTTTAGAGAAATAGAGTGTTTTATACAAGTTTTCATTAACATTTTTAAGAAATAGAATAATATATTCTGATAATAATAATTGAGGATGAAAAAACAAACCAACATGCACATTAATCGACCTTAAACTCGTGAAAATTTAAAATTTACATTTTACAAACAAAACACTCTATTTTTTTAACCAAACAACTCCTGAGTAGTTTCTAGAAATTCCAGCACTTTTTTGAATGCTTTTTAAAAATCCACCATAAGGCACAAGCACTACGTTGCACCCATGGGGATAAATTCTAGCAATTATTTTGAAGGATTATTTATATAAAATGGTTAAAAATTCGGTATGTTTATCTAGAAATCATTACCAAGGATTCTAACAATTCTAACATAATATTTAAACACATGTGAAAGTTCAAATAATTAGAAGCTTTCATGTTTTGCACAATGGGGATCATGTTACTTTCAATAACCAATACCCAACCCTTCTGAGTAGATTTCAAGACATCCATCAATTATTACAGCCAGTTACTTGTTTAAAATAGTTTATATTTCAATATGATCATTAAGAAAATATTACCAAGACTTTGAACAACTATAAAATGTTAAATAGTGACATTGATGCATTGTCATGTAGTGGCATTATTTAACATGTATGAAGTGTCTTACCAAACAATAATAACCCCTGTGATTTTTCCTACAAGGTATCATTTTTATAGGGGTAAAGTGTTCCCCTTATATGGTGGACCACACTCTCCCCATTTGGATGTATGTTCCTTATTTGAAACCTTATTATCATTCTATTTTAATGATTTTAAAAAATTTCTTATTTTAAAACCAATTAAAAATGTTTGATATTTTCCCAGACAAAAGGCTCTTTCCTTCCACCATCTATTCCCCACATTACAACGACATTAGTTTAATCTTGTATTGCTTATACCTTCACAGTTCCATTTGGAATGTGATTCTTCCCAATGAATTATAATAAATGTAATATTTCTCACTACCCCTATATAGAGTAGAATATTAACAGTTAGGGAATAAGGAAATGTAACTATGAAAAATAAGATGTTGTATGATACTAAAACACTCTATTTGTGATGATTATCCTAAATCTGAGAAAATCACAAATAAGAACTCGGGCATTAAGTATAGAGATAATAAATACTGAATAAATGTAAAACTAAATATTTGATATCTACTACCTAACCCTGAAGTGAAATCCTATTAGAAATAATACTGTTGAAGACTAACTATAAAGGACGGGTGTTTGTTGGTGAGCATTGAGGTCTCTATTGTAGCATAGGATGAAATCATCTGAATGGTGAAACATCTGTTTAAAGGAAAACATGATATGTTGTTCAATATGATATATCATTAGGTCTATAGAAGATGGTTTATTCATCGAAAGATAATGATCATTTCACTCTATACTAACGGTGTACAGTGGTGTGCTGATATGGAACTAAATTAGGGAATTTTTATGGAACGGAATGATTACTTTACTCTTTCTAATCAAGGATGGTGTAGACCATCGTCATTTTCATCACCTTTAGTTTGATTGAAATTCATGACAAACTACTTTATATCTAGAACAAAAAATAGATGATTCTTGGAGCACATTGACAATGATATCCTTCTTTAACCTTATGGTATTTCCAAAATCTCTCTAGATTCCTAGGTATTTGTTTTTGAATTTTTACTTCATGATATAGTATAAAATAGATCTAATGTATATTGATAAAACATAATTTCAATAACTTGATTTAACAAAACCAATTAATTAAAACATTTCATTTTATTAGTCTTTAGTTCCATAGGGATAAGTTATTTTACTATTGGATTTTGACTAATTATATTTTCCTTTTAACTGGGTTTTTGTTTGTTTATCTTGTATTTTTTTACCATTTCATTTTGACTAAACACTTTTTAACTACCATTTTTCCTATTTTAATCCTTTATTTTTCATTTTAAAAGATTTTTAATTTCCATTTTAACATTATTTTTCTAATTTGGTTTCAATTCATGATGATTTTGTACTGATTTCAGAGTCTTCCAATTAAATTTTTTTATACTTTTTCTACCTATAGACATATATTCAGAAAAGTATGTTTAGATCCTCCATGTTGAATTTTATACTTTTTCTTATAAACTCATTCGTTTTGAAGAGTTAATTTTCTGACCATTTAAAAGGATCTGGGTGAATAGTAATGAAATAACGCACAGATATAGTGTTCATCATGCCTTTAATATTATAAACTTAGTGTTTTCTTTTTATCTGTAGTGGGAATATTTAAGTAGTATCCCCCTCTATTTGAAATCATGTTTCCCTATCTATTTCCTTCTGAATTATCTGGACTTCCACCATTAATCAGGGTATAGTTCTCTGTTGATTATGTTCATGGTACAGAACTTCTTTCTATTACTTCATATTTTATGGAACCATCTGAAATTAAATTGATGAAAAATAAGTTGGACAATATTTTAGAGGAAGGATTTATAGACCAAATTGTGTCACCATGGACAGAGTCTGTTCTCTTTTCTAAGTAGGCTGATGGTTCACTACACATGTGTTTATTACCAAAAACGCAATCGAGTGATGATAAAGAAAGAGTATATGATTCAATGGATTGATGATCTATTTGATCAGTTGAAAGTGGAGGATTTGTTATCAATGATTGACCTTAAACCTGGTAACCATCAGTTGTGGTTAAAATAATATGATATTTTGAAAACCGCCTTTCAGAATATGTACAGCCGTTATAGTTACCTTTTTATGCCCTTTCATCTAACTGATACTCTTATAGTCTATATAGATTTAATGGAAATGAATTTTCTTGAGAATATAGATAATTTCGTGTTATTATTTTTGTATGGAATCCTTGTTTACTCTTTTTCCATAGAATAACTTGTGCATAATCTAAGAATGGTTCTATTTTTGTGGAGAAATGACTAACATTTTGAAAAACCATTAAAATGTGATTTCTGAATTTTGGAAGTGAAGTTATTGGGACATGTTGTTCTAGAACATGGGATATCAGTTGATCCTAATAATTTTAAGGATATTATGACATGAAATCATCCATGTAATTTCTTAGAGATTCATAGATTATTGGGTCTAGCTGGATATTATCGTTATTTCATTAATTACTTCTCAAATATGGATTCACCGAGGATTGATCTAACTCATAAGGGGGTAATGTTTACTTGGGATAAAAAATGTCAAAGTTCTTTTGTTTATCCAAAAAATATTTTGAATACTACACAAGTGTTGACTCTTCTAGAGGATGGTAAGTGTTATATGGTCTTCAATAATGCATCAAGTTCCATTTTAGGTTACATACTTATGTAAGGGGATCATGTTTTTGCTTAAGGATCTCTCCAAATTAGGCCACATGAGAAGGAATATCCAACACATGAGCTTGAACTTGTTTTTGTGATGCATGCACTTAATATTTGGAAGCATTAGCTTTATGAAGAAAATTATACCATGTTTTCATATCATAAAATATTGAGTTTAATATTCTCTCAAAAATATTTGAATCACCTTCATAGGAATGGGGTGGAATACCTACACTCTTTCCTCTTTGACATCTCCTATACCCTGGGGAAAGGTAATGTCATTGCAGATGCTTTGAGTATGAAAATTATTATGCAGGTAGTGAAAGAATCATTATAAGATTGGAACATGATGGATATCTTTACATAGTTACAAATTGGAGATTTCAAATTAGTGGTTGAGGTTTCATTGGATAGTATTCAGTCGAAATACACTCTTCTTGAGATGATCCTTCACAAACAATAGCTTGATGATTAGTTTTGTGGCATTAGCGACTCTTATCATGGTGGGGAGACCATACATGATTGGTCATTCTCTAAATACGGAATTCGATATTATCAAAATCATTTTGGGATACCAATATTGTTAAAGTGGTCTGTTATGGGGAATTTACATAATTCCCTATATGATGTGCACATAAGACCCATGACAATGTTCTATGACATACTGCGACAATTCTGGTTGCTAGGTATGAGAGAGTGCTTTGATGAATTAGTCTCCCATTGTTACCCACTACAAAACTTCAAGGATGAGGAATATGAAACATTGGGATTTCTTCTGCCACTTATAGTTTCAACTTGTAAGTGGGATGAGATATATATGGACTCTTTGATTGGGTTTTCATGTATTTATATAATGAAAAATTTGATATGGGTTAGGATAGATCATATGACTAAATCAACTCACTTTAAAATCATTCATGATACATCCCATGTTGAAGAGTTGGTAAAACTCTATAAGGAAGAGGTAGTTCATCTTCATGGAGTTCTATCTTCTATATTATCTGGTTGGGATCCATGATTCACTTCTCGTTTTTGGAGAGGCCTTTAGGAGGCACTAGGATCTCACATCCGTTTATGTGCAACAAATCCTCCACAGTTGGATGGCCAGATAGAAAGAGATATAAATATTATTGATGAAATTATCTATGATTTTGATATTGACTTTGGTTTGGATTTGGATGATCATTTGGGGCAGGTTGAGTTTTCTTATAACAATAGTTATTAGTCTATGATTATAATGGATCCTTTTGAGGCCTTGTGTGGCCAACCATGCAGATCTTTGTTGTTTCGAGCAGATATTGGTGAATGTTACTTGGTTGGATCTTGATTATTTCAAGAGATTACATCAATTATTCTATTGATTCATTAGTGATTGTTGATGGAAAATAGATGAAATAATTCTTAAGCGGATCATTGTCATAGTTCTTCGGAGTTGTCGGTTGGTGACCAGGTGTTTTTTAAAGTATCACCCGGTTAGGTCATTGGTAGCTTATGAGGGAAGGGAAACATTCTATCTGTTTTTTGGCACCTTTTGATGTTATTGAGTAGGTGTGAAAAGTTTCTTACCATTTAGGGCATCCATTGTAGCTGACATTGATACATAACTTGTTCCATGTATCTCAACAGTAAAAGAATCTATCTGGTACATCTCATATTATGAGATGGAATGATCTTTATGTTGAACCTGATTTATCCTTGAATAAATGGCTATTAGGGTTAGTGGATACATATACCAAGGTACTTATTGGTATTATGTTACATTTTTTCATGTGCTATGGCATCATGGTTGAGATTCCTATGATATGTGGGAGAGGGAGGCCCCGATGAGAGAGCAGTGGCCTCATCATTTTCGCATGGAAGCTTTGGAGTAGGCTTTATAGGGACAGAAAGATTCTATGGTGTGGAGGTTGTAACATCCCATTATTATTTTCAAGTATTCCTACACACCTATTTTTACAAAGATTTGGTTGGGTTTATTTTTTGTCTGCTTCAGGTAGAGATTTTATGAATTTTGAAAATTCTAGGCTAGTGCATGGTTGGTGCACAATTTTCCCAAACTGTACGCCCTCTCAAGGCAAACCAAAAAAAACCAATCGTTGGGGTTTTTCATGGTTGGGAGAAAAATTTCATACAATTTTACCTCATAATAGAAATATTGTGGGAATTTAATGGGGTTCATAGTCAGGCCGCACAATTTGGTCTTACTCTCCAGATCTGCCCTGCTAACCTTGCACAAGTTTTAATTAATCCAAAAATATAACATAAAAAACTCAAAAGACCAACTATAGTGTCTAGATAGACCTAAAAAGACCCCATATAATTTAACATTCCTTGGGATCTCCCATGATCTATTCTTGGCCCCTCATATCCCTCTCAGAAATGAATCCAGTCTTCAGGAACTCTGTTTGATCTTCTGCTAGTTTTTTTCCTCTTCCTAATATCTATCTCCCATAATCTCTATTCTCCTCTCTAGGGTTCCATGGATACCCATGTTTCATTTTTGATCTAGAATAATCTTTTGGGCTCTAAAACCTATGTTTGATCCTCTTTACCTGGATGACATGATCATCATTCTTCATTGACAATTCCCGATTAGGGTTTGGTAAATTGAGATCCATTGATCCAGAGGTAGGTGGTTCCTTCATGATGACCAATTTATGTTAACCAAAAATGTCATTACATAATTTCAGTTATTTGAATAAAATTAAATTTCTTGGATTTAAATTGGTATTATTTCAATTGGTTTGATCGGAGAATCCAATTCTATTCAATTGGGGTTTTATAGTGGGATTTTGGCATGAAATTGGAAAACCCCCAATTATAATGAATTAGGGTGTGTAAATGGAAATTGGTTAAATAAAAAAATTAAAATAAATTGTTGAATTTATTTGATGAAAAATTTATGAAATCCCCCAATTAAAATGAATCATAGGTTTTTTGTGAAATTGATGTAAATTTTTGAAATTAATTTTCTGAATTTATTGGTGAAAGTGAATTGTGAAATTGAATTGTGAATTTATTTCAAATTCAAATTTGTGAAAAATATCTTAAAATGATTTTGATATAACCTTTATAATTTTATCTTGTAAATGATTGTTTTATATTAAAAATCCATTTTGGGTTTTGAATGGAAAATGGAATTTTTTAAATGGGGGAATAAGACTTAGTTATATTTTAAGACTAATTTAAATAAAATGACAATCACTGAATTGTACTAGAGCACTTGAAAGCCTAGGTAGTTAGTGAGTTATTAGGAATGAAATAATCAGTAATAATTTACCTATAAATGGATTGATTCTTTGCAACACTAAAAAATATTGGTTCGCACATTTTAGTTCCCCATTGGGACATGGATGCGTCATCCCTTTTCATAACCGGGGGACATGTGTGCACATTGTGGTTTATCACATGAGTGTGTGAGGATAACATAACCGGGAACCATCATACCTCTTAGAATATGACCGTGTTTCGCACTTATTTATATATGAGATATAAATGTGTTCCCTTATTGTAAAATATTTTACACGCCTTCATATTTATATAAATTCATTTATATAAAAGTATTTATCTAATCAATTTTTGTAAATAACCATTTTTTTAAATATATTTCCATAATTTAAAATTTTAAATAATGATTTTCTAATGTACTATCACTACAAAAAAACCCTGGTTTAGCGGCGGTTTTTTGGCGGCGGTTCACAAAACCGCCGCTAAACGTTATCCGGGAAAGGTTTCGCGGCGGTTTATTAAAAACCGCCGCGAAACCCATTTTTTTTAGAAAACTCGCGACGCTTTCCCCCTCGTGTTGTCTCCCTCTTCCCAGATCCGGCGACACAAACCCTCTCCTCACAAACCCTCCCCGATCTCAGGTGACACCTTCTCCCTCCGGTGACACCGACTCCCTCCGGTGACAGCCACACCATCCGGCGACCCCCGGGCCCCCGGCGAACCCCGCACCCCCCCGGCGCCCCCTTCGACTGCCGGCGACCCCCATGCCCCCCGCGCCCCCCACGCCCTCCGGTGACCACCATGCCCCCCGCGGCCTCTGGCGACCCCCGCACCCCCCAGCGACCACCGCACCCCCTGCGGCCTTCGATTTTGGTAATTAGAGGTTCCATTTTCAGATAATCATCTTCATTGAAGGTAATATTTTATACCAAATCCCCTCATTCTATCATATATGTGTATGTTGTGAAATATTTGAATATTTTTATGGATCTCAAACACTATGTAATTGGTATTTCTGGTCCTACAAGAAAAATAAGAGACAAGGATTTCTTATTACCTATCTATACATTATTTATTTCATATTTAAATCTTGTATGATATTTATTGATTTTGTATATGAAATCTCTTCATGTCATTGTTATAATGGATTGGTTGATTTCCCATAATGGTCTTATTAATTTTTACATTCATTTGATTTCCATTGCTAGACCTAATGGGTTTTTATGTATTTCAAGTAGAATGGAACCATATGTTGATTTGTGTTAGATATTCTCTTCTAGAGTTACATAGGATGATATACATGATTACAATTTTTCCTGAAAAGTGATCATCGAGTAGTGATCTTCCTCCCATATGTTTTGAGTTTCCAATGTGTTTTATTATAATATTTTGGTTTACATCTATTGAGAAGGGGTGGAGTTTTATAATAACATGATTTGTAAAATGTATCCTATTTTTTCACTTTTATCAAATCACACCATATAAAATAAAGGATTTTAAAACATAGTTTGATGGTTTTTTTCTAAAGTTTTTATCCAACCCATTTAATATGTTCTTGTAGGTTAAATAAGGTACTCTATTGGTTATATAATCTATTTGATCATGATATTAAAATATTTAATTTTTTTAATCTTTTTGAATTTATGAAAAAAAGTATAAAGTAACCTCTACCCTGCCTCCGCCCTGCCTCCGCCCTACCTCCGCGCTGCCGCTGGTGCCTCCGGTGCCTCCTCCTCCACCGCGGCCTCCTCCTCCTCCGCCGATGCCTCCTCCTCCTCCGCCGGTGCCGCCAGTGCCTCCACGTCTCCTCCTCCTCCGCGGTCACGCCGCCGTCACGCCGCGGTCACGCCGCGGTCACGCCGCGGTCACGTCGGTGCCTCTGTGGCCGCCGCCTCCTCCTCCGCCGCCACGGCCGCCGCCTTCTCCTCTGCTCCTGATCCTCCTCCTCCTCCTCCACCGGCCTCATCCTCCTCCTCCTCCGCTGCCTCCGCTGCCTCCGCTGCCTCCGCCCTGCCTCCGCCCTGCCTCTGTGCTGCCGCCAGTGCCTCCTCCTCCACCACCGATGCCTCCTCCTCCTCCGCTGATGCCGCCGGTGCCACCGCGACCACCTCCTCCTCCGCGGTCACGCCACGGTCATGCCGCGGTCACGCTGTGGTCACGCCGCGGTCACGCCGCGGACACGCCGCGGTCACGCCGGTGCCTCCGCGGCCGCCTCCTCCTCCTCTGCTCCTACTCCTCCTCCTCCTCCACCGGCCTCATCCTCCTCCTCCTCCACTGCCTCCGCTGCCTCGGCTGCCTCCGCCCTGCCTCTGCCCTGCCTCTGAGGTGCCGCCGGTGCCTCCTCCTCCACCGCGACCTCCTCCTCCTCCACCGCGGCCTCCTCCTCCTCCTCCGTTGCCTCCGATGCCTCCTCATCCTCCGCCGTGGCCGCCGCCTCTTCCTCTGCTCCTGCTCCTCCTCCCCTCCACCGGCCTCATCCTCCTCCTTCGCTGCCTTCGCTGCCTGCGCCATGCCTCCGCCCTGCCTCCGCGCTGCCGCCGGTGCCTCCGGTGCCTCCTCCTCCACCGCGGCCTCCTCCTCCTCTGCCGATGCCTCCTCCTCCTCCTCCGGTGCCACCAGTGCCTCCACATCTCCTCCTCCTCCGCGGTCACGCCGCGGTCACGCCGCGGTCACGCCGCGGTCATGCCGCGGTCACGCCGGTGCCTCTGCGGCCGCCGCCTCCTCCTCCGCCGCCGCGGCCGCCGCCTCCTTCTCTGCTTCTGCCCCTCCTCAACCTCCTCCACCAGCCTCATCCTCCTCCTCCTCCGCTGCCTCCACTGCCTCCTCCCTTCCTCCGCCCTGCCTCTGCACTGTCGTCGGTGCCTCCTGCTCTACCGCGGCCTCCTCCTCCTCCGCTGATGCCTCCTCCTCCTCCATCGGTTCCGCCGGTGCATCCGCGACCACCTCCTCCTCTGCGGTCACGCCGCGGTCACGCCGCGGTCACGCCGCGGTCACGCCGGTGCCTCCGCGGCCGCCACCTCCTCCTCCTCCTCCGCTGTGACCGCCGCCTCCTCCTCTACTCCTGCTCCTCCTCCTCCTCCACCGGACTCATCCTCCTCCTCCTCCGCTGCCTCTGCTGCCTCCGCTGCCTCCGCCCTGCCTCCGCCCTGCCTCTGCGCTGTCGTCGGTGCCTCCTCCTCCGCCGCGGCCTCCTCCTCCTCCACTGCGGCCTCCTCCTCCTCCACCGCGGCCTCCTCCTCCTCCTCCGCTGCCTCTGCTGCCTCCTCCTCCTCCGTCGCGGCCGCCGCCTCCTCCTCTGCTCCTGCTCCTCCTCCCCTCCACCGGCCTCATCCTCCTCCTCCGCTGCCTCCGCTGCCTCCGCCCTACCTCTGCCCTGCCTCCGCGCTGCCGCCGGTGCCTCCGGTGCCTCCTCCTCCACCGCGGCCTCCTCCTCCTCCTCCGATGCCTCCTCCTCCTCCGTCGGTGCCACCAGTGCCTCCATGTCTCCTCCTGGGTAACGGTCATCATCACCCTCATGGAATATGATGTGAGGATGTCATGGTGGTATAACTCTACAGTTTCCAAGCACATTCCTTAGATAATATTTATAGTAGATAGGAATCTAGTAAGGTAGGAAATGGTAGGTACAAAGCCTTCCTATAATGGGCCACACATATATACCTACTCATAAGCTAGATCTAGGTGATAAAAGCGATCATATAAATCTTTGAAGATTATTGTCTAACAATTGAAGAAAGAGACCATGCAGCCCGATCTAGTAGAATTTAATATCAGTATCAATACTGAGCCAGTTAAATTTGATTCATTCTCCAACTATGTGATAGAAAGGTAAATGTTCTAGCTTAATAACCATAATTAAATAACATCTAGTAAGAAAACTGAGTTTTTATTTAACTTCTAGGAAATGATTTTTTTTAATTAGAGAAATAGGTTGACATTTTTAAAATTCACAATCTTACATCTATTTGAAGTTTACTAAAAATGATTATCGATGTGATTTCTTATTCTTGATGTTGATTCATGAATACATGCATCAAGTAACGTGATTATTGATATTCATGAAATGACCCAATTGACCAATTTCATTTTTCCTATTCCTGAGATAGTTCTTAGCCTATTTTGAAACATTATTTCTCATTCACAATTTCTTGAAATAACTATGTGTATGAAAAAATATTATAACATTATTTTATGTCTTATTAACGCATGATTATTTTATGCCATATTAAAATGAATGAAACTAAAGATTGATTTTAATTGTTCTCATTTGAAAGTGAGGCCCATCTAACATTTGAACATTTGTTAAACCAGTAGAAACCCTTGTATCCCATTATAGGTTACCACATTTCATTATTCTTTTTCTTTACAACCCTTGTTCTTCGAGGTTAATTACATGAAATCACTTCATATTTAAAGAGTAAGAAGGGTGTTTCAGGGTGCCATTCAATGTGGGTTCCATAAATAAGTGTGGTGTTGTGAGTGGGTAGCCTAGACCTAACTCATGTATTTATATTGAATACCATTACATGCATAAAGTTTGATATATACATGTTTATATCTTACCAAAAATAGTGTTTGTTCTTCTGCATTGACTATATTTATATAGTGACATCCTAAGATTACATGTCATATAAAAAAACTATAGAAGTTCCTAGGATATAATGAGAACCAATAGACACCATGATAGTAATCTTAAATATTTGTAATATGGTCCTGATACGTTTGGGTGATAGGGAAAAGATTATGTGTGACTATCATGAGTTAGTGCCTCCACCCGGCCTCCACCCTGCCTCTGCGCTGCCGCTGGTGCCTCCTCCTCCACCGCGGCCACCTCCTCCTCCACCGCGGCCTCCTCCTCCTCCTCCGCTGCCTCCGCTACCTCCTCCTCCTCCACCGCGGCCGCCGCCGCCTCCTCTGCTCCTGCTCCTCCTCCCCTCCACCGGCCTCATCCTCCTCCTCCGCTGCCTTCGCTGCCTCCACCCTGCCTCCGCCCTGCCTCCGCGCTGCCGTCGGTGCCTCCTCCTCCACCGCGGCCTCCTCCTCCTCCGTCGATGCCTCCTCCTCCTCCGCCGGTGCCACCAGTGCCCCCACGTCTCCTCCTCCTCCGCGGTCACGCCGCGGTCACGCTGCGGCCACGCCACGGTCACGCCACGGTCAGGCCACGGTCAGGCCGCGGTCACACCGCGGTCACGCCGGTGCCTCTGCGGCCGCCGCCTCCTCCGCCGCCGCGGCCGCCTCCTCCTCCTCTGCTTCTACTCCTCCTCCTACTCTTCCACTGGCCTTATCCTCCTCCTCCTCCGCTGCCTCCGCTGCATCCGTTGCCTCCGCCCTGCCTCTGCCCTGCCTCTGCACTGCCGTCGGTGCCTCCTCCTCCACCGCGGCCTCCTCCTCCTCCGTTGATGCCTCCTCCTCCTCTGACGTTGCCGTCGGTGCCTCTGCGCTGCCGTCGGCTGAACAAATCAAAATTTAATGGTTCCATTGATCGTAGACCACCTCCAAAGTTGTTAACCAGTTCTGAAATATTGACACAGCTTGAAAATTTTCAAACAGAATTTGGGAAGGTTCAACAATTGAATGATAGCGGAAAACGAGTGCGAAGTGCATCGTCAAGTGAAATTAGAACGCAAAAATGGAAGAAAAAAAGTATATTCTTCAAACTTCCGTATTGGGAATTTAATTCTTTGCGCCACAATCTTGATGTGATGCATATTGAGGAGAATGTATGTGATAATTTGATTTTCACATTACTTAATGAGCATGGAAAGTCGAAGGATCATCGCAATGCTCGCAAAGACTTACAAGTAATGAACATAAAACGTGATCTCTGGCCAGATGAGAATGAAAAGTATGCTCCGGCCATTTTTTCAATGAAAAATAGGGATAAAGATACGTTCCTTCAAATTTTAAAGAATGTTAAGGTATCTGATGGTTATTCGAGTAACATCTCGAGGTGTGTTGACTTGAAGAATCGTAAGTTATATGGATTGAAATGTCACGATTCACATATTTTGTTACAACAGTTACTACCATTGGCATTGTGTACATTATTACCTGAAAAAGTTACTGCTGTTGTACTCCAATTCTGCACATTTTTCAGGAAATTATGTGAGAAAGCTCTACATCCATTTTAGCTTGAAAACCTACAGGAGAGGTTTGTATTGACCCTTTGTGCAATGGAGATGATCTTTCCTCCATCGTTTTTTACTGGCATGATGCATTTAACTGTGCATTTGGTTGGCGAAGCTAAATTAGGAGGCCCTGTTCATTAACGATGGATGTATCCAATTGAGAGGTATTCTATTTATATGTTTCCAGTTAAGTAAACAATTTTTGGCATTTAAATAAATGCATAATATTATTTTTTTTCACAGATATCTTGGGCATTTGAAAGCATACGTGAGAAATAAAGCTCAACCAGAAGGCTCTATTGCTGAAGGCTATTTGGATGAGGAGTGTCTCACCTTTTGCTCCAGATATTTGGATGATATTGAGACAAGATTTAATCGAGTTGGACGTGTTGACGACACATCAACTCATTCTCAAATGCATCAGAAATCAAAAATATTTCCTGCTATTGGCCGATCAGTTTGGAGGACCTCATACGTGACACTAACAGAATTGGAATTATTACAGGCACATAGATATGTGCTGCTGAATAGTGAAATTGCAGATCCATTTATTGAACAGTTGAGGATACAAACAAAGAGACGAATGAGAGTCCGAACACGAAATGAAAAAGATATAATGAAAGTTGTGAATAAAGAGCTGGTAGAATGGTTTGCACGACGTGTATGTTTATAAATATTGCAATAAATACGAATATTAGTTTGACACATACAATTTGCAAATCTATTAATTTTTTTTCAGATCATGAATACTGATACTCGAGAAGACTTGTCAGAAGATTTGAAGTTTCTTGCTAGAGGTCCTATAAAACAAGTTAGAATGTTCAGCGCTTATAATGTGAATGGTTTTAGATTTCGTACAGTCGATCGAGAAGTGGGTTTGAAAACATAGAATAGTGGTTTATTTACATTTGCTGAAGTGGAATACTATGTAAAGCTGCATGATATTATTGAATTAAACTACCACGGTCATTTTTCTGTTGTTTTATTCAAATGCAAATGGGTCGATATTATCAGAGGTGTTAAAAGAGATTCCTTGCAATTTACTTCTATAAACTTCTCTCGCTTGATGGATGTTGGTGATCGTGAACTGCATGATCCATATGTCTTAGCATCGCAGGAAAAAATGGTATATTATGTGAATGATGTTGTGGATGAAGGGTGGAGTGTAGTTACTCACGTAATACAAAGAGATTTGTATGATATGGGTGATGAAGTGGAAGATTTGACCTCTACAATTGAATTTCATCAACAATAGGAAGCAGAATTATTTGTCCATCATGATATTGAAAATATTAGTTTAGCAAGGATGAATGAAGTGGATGAAGCAATGGAGCAGGAAACCGACATTATTGAAGGGGAAAATTATTGTATGTACAATTATTTATTCATTCAGCAACCACTTGTTTCATTTCTATAGTCATTCATTATCATTGTTATATATATTTTGTTTGTTAGTACTGGGCATCTATTATCATTTTTAATTTTTTTTTCTGCATAATTTTTTTGAAATATATATTCTGAACTTAATTTTATTTGATTAAATGACAGGAATGCCAAGGAAGAAGTGGTACACCATTCCTTCTACTTCTGCGACAGATGACGATACGTCTGTCCCCACGACATCTGAGGTAGCAGCTGCCTACATCCCTGCATCATCTCCCCCTGCACCATCTATGACACCATCAGTGGATGCCTCATTAGAGGATGAGTCATCGCCTCCCCCTACAGGAGCCTCAGCAGTGGGGCAGAGACACGCCCCTTCCAGTTCATCACGGACATTCTGGAGGGTCACAGTCATAGGTACAAATTTTAATTAAATAAATTTATTGCATTTTGTTTATAGTAATTGTTTTATAATTGGAGATGAAAACAATGCCACCGTGGAAAACACATAAAAATTTCTGATATTTGGAACATGCATGGCGAGAAGATAGTGGTGTCATTTGATTCTTATAGGGTCCCAAAGGATGACGCCGCAGGTTTACTTGGTCAGATTGTAGGTCAACTGGCAGTGGAGCCCATTTCCCGGCCTATTTCATATGATGATTGGAGGCATATGCCTCCAAACTGGAAAAATGAAGTTTATGATTCTCAGATAAATGTAATTTTATTACATTGTGGTTTAATTGAATGTCATGTTACTAATATATTCAAAATGAATTTCTCTATACAGATGTTCTTCCACTTTACCGTTGCTGATGTGATAGCACGGAAGTGGACATTGAAAAATCTTGGAAAAAAATGGAAAGATTTCAAATGGAGGTTGTGGTGTGATGTCAACGATACTTCGTTGACCTTGCAGCATATGTATGAGAAGCTACCCAGTGGGGTACCGAAAGAACAGTGGAAGGTTTTTATCGATAGACATCGTGATGAGAAGCGGATGGTATTGAAATATATATTATTATATTATCCTCATTTTAAATTTATACATGTACATGAAGAGGATATAGACATTGAATACAATACTGTTAAATTGAATTTTATTTATTTCAGGATCTCTCAAGACAGAATGCTTCAAACCGGGCAAAGCAGGTCATCCCGCACACTGCGGGTTCAAAAAGCATTTCAAGAAGCTGAATGTCATTGGTAATATTTTAATTAGTTTAAATATTTATAAGATAATATTATCTATTTAACATATTTAATTGTTGATTTATCTTTGTTTAATGCAGTCACAGAGTTTAGGGCATGACGCATCCCGAACAGAACTGTGGCTGGATGTTCATAAAAAAACAGATGGAAGTTTTGTTAATGAACCTGCCAGAGAAGTTGGGGTATGAAGTCAATTATTTATTATAATAACTTATTATCAGTTTTTACTGTGTTAATATATATTGATATTTGATTTATAGGTACAAATTAAAGAAATATGGGATGCCAATCCTGGGCAATCCTACTCAGTCTCCCAGGATGACCCGGTTGGTAAAGTCCTTGGGAAGGAGCATCCTGGTAGAGTGCGCGGGATGGGTTTGGGACCTGTTCCATCTGAGGTCTTTCGTATGCCATCAGGGATTTCAGCTACATCTACTCCTGCTTATAGTCATTTCATACCTGAAGATGCTCAGAGGGAGATGTCTTCTCTACGAAACACAGTTCACCAGCAGGGGGATCAAATATCTGGTTTGCAGAAAGAGTTGCTTGAAATACGTCAGTATAAGAGCAGATATGCCCCCGATGGTAGTGCATCGGGTAGTGGTGAGTAGGTAAATCACAAAAAAATCAAAATCATTTAGTTTGAAAACTTTTATTGGTTTTAAGTTTTATTATAAATATGCAACAATATTTAATTTTCAATATAATGTTCTCACATGTGGCAGCAGGTGGTGGAGATGAAGTTGGAGAGGGTGACGATGCAGCATCAGATGATGAGTAGTAGTATTATTGATGTGTTGAACAAGTATGATAACGGTTGGTTTGTATATGTAACATTTATGGCACATAGTTGATGACATTATTTTATCCCAAACTTATCGTCGAACTCAAAGGTGATGTTTAAAGGGTAATGATTATAGTGGGATGGATCTAGGTTCCACCCTTATTCATGCAGGGGAACAATGTATTAAATGGTTAGGTGATGGAATGACTAAGAAATTTCATTGAAAGTCAGGTATGGGATTATGTGAATGTGCTTGTGGTAAACACGGGATTTCATAGAGGAAGGAATTGTGGTTCAGGTTGTGATATGTGAGTCATCTAAGCTGAGTATCTTGGGAATGGTTAGCTGAAAGTGGATTGAATTATTATACTTCTTCTTAGATTTATATAGGTGAGAGTATCCATTTAAATCATGTCACTAGGCTAATGTGGGTGTCATGAAAGGGTCGAAAATGCCTTTTGAGAAAGATTGCATGACTAGTTTCAGTTAGGCTGATTGGCATTTGACTGTTTCTTTATAGTAAGGTCCCTATTATGGCCTTAGAAGTATTTAGGATTTCCCAATTAGAGGAAAAATTCCAATATTATCATTGGAAATCTTTGGATATTCTTTATAGGAAATTACAATGGTGGAGAATACTATGGTTCATAATTTTCTGTTAATGTTAAAACCTATGGTGGGGAGCACGATCGGTTGGATGCTTAAAGGGATGACGATGTGATCATTTATCTATATTCTAGTTTGATTTATTTTTCAGGGCAGTGGTGTAGTACAAAAAAAATTATTTTATTTCCAGTTCAGCATTTAGCGGCGGTTTTAACCGCCGCTAATGCCATATTTGGTAGCATTTAGCGGTGGTTTTAACCGCCGCTAAATGCCTTGCTGGGCAGCATTTAGCGGCGGTTAAAACCGCTGCTAGATATATTACGTTTATATTTAGCGGCGGTTTTTACCGCCGCAAAATAGGCGCAAAAAAACGGCATAATTTTGCGGCGGTTAAAACTGCCGCGCATAAAAAGGTGATGCATACCCATAAAACCGCCACTAAATAGAGAGAAACCGCCGGGAAATGAGGCATCTACGACACATATTTTAAACCAACGCGAAATAGAAAAAACTGCCGCTAAAAGATTGCCGACGCCAAGTTTAGCGGCGGTTTACAAAAACCGCCGCCAACCCATTTAGCGGTGGTTTAAACCGCCGATAAGGGCCGCTTTTGTTGTAGTGTATTATATTTTGAACTGTAAAGAATGATTTTCTTGAATATTATTTTGAAATTACAAACCTTTTTATTTGAAAATTTAAACCACAATTTTTGGTTAATTTTATTTTGGAATTTTATTTTTAAATCACTTGTTAGGCCCTACTAGGGTTTTATCTCACACCCTATCTGTGCCATCGCATTTTTGGATATTATATCCTTCCATGTTCGAGCAGGGGTAAGGAACCACTTAGAGGTAGTTATAGCTATTGATGAGAGTTGTATCTTTTGGGACATCGGTTTTTTGTATTAATATTTTTCTCATACTTTACTATATCACTTTGGGTTTTCATACCAGTTTGACTCCTAGTACCCAACTCCTAGTGGATTTTATTTTCTATTCATACTGATTTTTTATCTTACTTGCATGATTTTTGTGGAACATTCATTTCCAATTTCATTTTGTATGACTCTAGGTCCTAGTCACCAACCCATGGGGATCAGAAATGACCTATGGCCTATGTCAATAACAACATGGTTATCAAGTTTCTAGGGTACTCAGTCTAGTTCATGACACCATATATGTGAACTAATATTCATATTAAAATTTTCTTTTCATTTTTTGGGTTATACATGTTTTTAGTTCCCTCTAAAATTTCCACTTTTAAGAAAAACTAATTTAATGTAACTTTCCAATTTATTATCTCATGTCATGAACCACCCGAAAAAAATGTTTTCAAACCATGAATACTTAGTAGTAAAATAATTATTTTATGCAGAACTACCTTTGTTCAATTATGGTTTTATAGAAACTAACAATACCTTTCGTTCTTTAAAAATATCCTTAACTTATTTCAAAATAAACCACCCCAGTCATTCATTTGTATTTTTTTTCTTATCTTAAGTCCTTCTCATGAATTTTCTATATTGGAACTCTATGTTCAATAACTATCTCACTTTTATAATTATGAAAGTTCAAAATAATTTAATTTTTTATTCCATTGAAAATCCTTATGTTTTAGCCTTCAGTTATGCTATAAATAAGAATTACAAAACCTATTTCATTCAAATGGGTTTAATAAAGATTTTGATTTATATGTAGTTTCTTTAATATATGTGGCTCTGATATTTATTATTTTAACTATGTGACAGGTATTCCAATAATTTTATTTCCCTATAATGTATTAGGTTAAGATTTATATATCATGAAATGTTATATAACGGGTTAGGGGGTAATCCTAATCCACCAAGGGTATTTTGAACTATTTCTATGTGAATTGTGTGGTGAGCCCAATCCACCATGTGACTTTTCCCACTTTATGATGATTGTCTTGGGATTGACCCTATATTTATGTTTATGATGTCGTGTCTTTTTTTTATTCCCGCATATTCCATCATTATATGGTCTGGTGATTTCCTTTCCTTATGTCTTGTTTTCATTATTATGGTCATTATCTTTATGATATCATATTATGCCTCTTGACTCTCTTATTTTGTATTTTATATCCAAGTTTATTCCCTTTCTAAGCTTTCTACCTCACCCTTTCCTTATATATTTTCCCCAGGTTATCCTAGGTTGTTTTAGCAGATCTTTGAGATTTTGAAGTTGTATGTGAAGTTTAAAATAAATATGTTGTTTTTAATTTTAATATAATGTATTCATGTATCAAATATTATAATAATGCTATAATTATAGATCTTTGGCTTGTATTATGTGGAAATTATGTTATAAATTATGAATTAATGGGTTTTTAAGGATTGGGCCACTACTAAAAAATACTTTAAAATCACCTTTCAAAGATCAATCCCTAACAAAATATCTCCATAACTTTATTAACCATATCATAGAGATTCTAGTCTCACCAAAAAACTATCCAATAAGGCCTGATGTGTAAGGTGAATTAGGCATTCTAAAGAAGAGTTATAACTCTTAATTAAGTTCTTTCAAATTTATTTCATCTTATATCTCTATAAAATCCCCCAAAACCATTATATATGATAAAAAATATCATAAATATAACTAAATGTTATTCTGATGATGGAACAACTATTTTCATCTATTTTCCATCCTATGTAAAATCAAAACATCAATTCTACATACATACTACCAAACATCTCCCCGTAGCAATGTAATTCATTTTTCATAAAAACATTACATGGACGGTTAAAATGATAAAACCAAAAAATATATATATAGTATTTTTGAGATTATAATGATTCTATAAATATAATATATAATCTAAATTCATTCCATTCCACCCATATAAAAATTATAACACATCTCATCTTTACGTGTGGACTACCTCCTCCATGAAGTGATGAGAATCATTTTTGCGGATGCCTTTCATAGATAATTATATAATCGTCTTAAATGAAAAAACATGATTATTATATCATGACTAATATTGTGAAGAAAATGGAACCACAACCCATTTTACAAAAATAAATTTACCATTTTTATTATGAGTTTATAAACTAAATAACCCAATAATGTGCAACCCAAACTTAAATAATTTACTTATTATAATGGAAATCATTATAATTGATGTAAATGGGATTATGTAAAGGGGATAAACATTAAAAATTATTAAGAAAGTAAAAAGAATAATAAAACTATATTATGTATTATTTAAAGTATGTATGTGATAATCCAAACATGAGATAATGGTTAATTCGATAATCTTATTTTTATTTAGGATTTTCTATGATTAAAATTTTTTTGAATGGAAATATATGATTTTTCTTTTTTTTATTCTTAAATTTTTTTATCCTTTATTTATCAATGTATTTTACATGTTTTCTATTCAGTTTACTCTCTTTGGTTCTTAATATCATCTATAAAATATGTTTTTTTAGAAAAACTTACATTATTTCCTCTTTAATTAAAAAAATATTCCAACTCCATGTATCTAAAGTTTTCTTCAATAATGTTCTTTTAAATGATATTTTTTTAGAAATATTTTATTTAAAAAAATTTTAATTTCATTAAAATGTTTAAATAATCATCTTATATCCATCTTCCTAATAATATTGTTTTGATATTATACCAAAATGGTGAAGAGAATAGTTTTTTATCATTTACCGAATAAATAGATTTCCTTCCCATTATAACTATTAATTTATCCAAATATTTCCTTACCAGTCACCATGGTTATATTTAGATAGAGTCATTTTCTCAATATTATGGAAATTTTTATTTATAATGTTGTCATAATAAAAGTGTGTTCTTCTTATGTTTTCAAAGAAATGCTCAAATGTCTTTTTAGAGGTATTTTCATATTCACTAACTTAATTTTATGATTCTTATGCAATAGAAGGGATATATTCTAATGATTCCATCCAAATTATATTTCTGTAATAACTATGATCATTTTAGTCTATTTATTATCTTTATAAAATATTAATATTTTCTATTCTATTTTTTCAATATGAACATTTATTTTGATAACATATTGAATTTTACTCATTTATTTTATATAATGAATGATTTATACTTAGTACATGATAATACGGGATCTTTATATCTCCTTGATTCATATTTATGTCTCATGAGACAATATAGTTTTGGTCTTCGGCATACATCATAACAATTTATGCCTGATTTCTTGGAACAAGTCCTTTATGTTATTATAATAAGGTCGAACATTATAAATTTTAGGACTATAAATCCATTTGTGGTGATCCAAGTAATTATTTATTTCATGTTTTCAAATGTAATATGGGAATATTAGATATATATTGTCTCCCAATACTTTTAAAATATTCAATTAATAGGGATATGATCTATTTTTTCCTTTTCTATTTTAGAAAGATGAGAACTAACTCTGGATAACAATATTGGGGTGTCAAAACTCACCATTATTTCTCCTAGATAGCAAAAATAGACATGAAATACCATAAATATATCATGTTTGGAAAACATCTAGTTTATGATATTTTTTTATTATATAAATATTAACATAGTATAATCCTCAGGGAAGTATTTGATGTTTATCTCAAATCACATTGTATTCATTATTAATTCTTATTATATAGAGGTATTGACCACCACCTTCATTCATAATATTGATGTGAGATCCATATTCACAAATATCATTAGATATTAATAAATTCCATTGTGAATTGGTTGAAAAAATAATTATTTACTGAAATATGTGTACCTGAAAGAATGTTTATATTTCTTCTTCTAGGGCCTTCAATTAATTATTCACTAATGATTAATGTATAAAAAATAAAAATTAAAATTTTAAGGTCGGTAAAATATTTATTGTATTTAAAAATTGTGTGAATCAGGGCACTTTAAATGTGAAAAAATTCTTCATTATTGGAATTATTCCAAATGAAATATTTCATAACATCCGTCTCTATAAAAAAGAAATAATACATGAATCTAGAAAACAAAATAAAAGGACATGAAATAAAACATTAAACATTCGTTTACCAACATTGATAATTCAAAATTATATCTTAATAGTAATCACTTACACATTATAAATATTTTCAATACCATCAGGCTTTATAAAATAATGGATGATGTCATAAATCGTAATTTCATCAATATATTTCAAGACATAGTCTCAAAAATTGGATTCAATGTGCATTTTTTCCCATTGATTGACTATAGGTAATGATATAAAAATGATTTTCATTTGATAGGTATGATATTTTTTCCCCTTATGTCACATGAAAAACATTCTCTTTCATCGTTATTTAATTCCTTTGGTTGTGGATATTCATTATTTTACAATTTTGGTGGTTCCATTTCCTCTTCTCATTTGATGTATGACCCCCTAGAGTAGCATCTTCTCCACATCCTTGACTATATAAATGTTCAATTATTAGAAGGCGCATTCAATTTAGGGAATGGTGTTTCACTAGTTGGTTGAGATTCATTATTCCTCATAAGATGCTCATTATTTTATTGAACAACAATAAGGTAACAAATTAATTTCGATTAGTTTTTAAAACACTTCTCATGTTACTTGTATTTTAAAATATTTTTTTAGGAATATATAGTAGAATAAGTATTTTCTAATATATATGTATCAATAATAATGTCTACATGTAATTATAATTATAATTTAATTTCAAATATGGATGGGTTATATAAAATTGCTTATTTTAAATTTTAAATTTCATTTGACTCCACTCATATATTCTCATGGAAGTATCACAAGTCAAAGGTAATAATAGAACTCTTTAAGGGATTGAAATAACACTATAGGATCACTCAATTACAAGTACTCATTATTCTAATCTTTATGGATTTGGTGCTCAAACAATATCAGGGATTGGGCATGGTAGTGAGTAGAAGCATGACTTCTAACATTAATTATATCACTAAGGACATTTTCATCCAGATGCATCTCATCATCTAGTGTCCAAGACCAGTATCATTTTCTATAAATTTCAAGTGGGATAAAAGAATGTTTCCCCATATTTAACATATAAATTTCATCTTACCAATTCATCCATATTTTTAAATGAAAATAAATTTTTATCGATAACATGTTTTAAATTGTTTATGAATGTCAATCAGTAGCGAAAAGAGTTTTTATGATTAAACATGAATCATTATATAATAAGTGAAATGGTTTTGAGATAACATTGAGGAGAGTGTATGAGAAAAATATATCAAAATCATATATAATGAGGTAATAAGATATAAAATAGAGAAATTAGAGGTTTTCAAATAAGTGTTATTCAAATATAAGTATTAAATATTTATAGACATTGTGTGAAGTATATGTGGTGGGAAATAATAGGAGGGAATACCAATGGTTTAGCATGTGAAAAGTTTTTTGGTAATGGTGATTAGCCGTTAGTATGACATCCATATTTAAAATTTCATAACAAATTAGGGTATAAAATATTTAATTTTAAATAAATAGGTATTTTATTTAAAAATATAATTTCTCATATTTATAGGATTTTTTTTATAAAATGGATTTAATTTCTATATTCAACACATCAAAATATAGTTAGGGTGGTGTTTTTTATATTTTTCATATAGGATTAAATATGAAGATGAAAAGTAAAATACTATATAAGTACCCTATTTTGTAATATTGCAGAAAAATGAATTTTTTATGATTCTAGAAATTTGATTAATATGTTAATGTACCATTTTTAATTAAATCACAATAAATTTAATAATAAATATCATTAGAGTTATATATTTTCTAGTATTTTATTTTATTTAAGTATTTTATTGAAAAACACACATATCCTCTACTTATAAATACCACCATTTCAAACACCTCTTTGTAAGATTCGGTATATTTGTATGAGGTGTGAATACATTTATTTTAATTTCAATCCTTTATTTTAAAACTATTTTAATTTACCAATGTATCTAGAATGTTTCCAGAAGTTTATAGGGCATGATCAAGGCATGGAACTTCAGTTTTTGGAGAAACAACATGAGGTACATGATTGGCACATTGTTAGTTATAGTAGTGCATCTTAATCGTGTGACCCATATATAGTGGATAATATATTGATAAAACAAAGAAGGGAGGCCACATGGTCATGAAAAATTATATATACCTGTTCTAGATGGGCCTAAGAGGCCATTAAATGTTTGAAAAAACTAGGAGACTTACCAGCACAGGTAGTGCCAATTAGGTAGTGATCCTGATTGGTTTTAACATAGTTTTATCATAATATACAGCTAAACCATGTTCCCATTAATAATTTTATGAAAGGGAATTCTATCCCTCTTCCTATTAAAATAATAACTTATCATTCCTACCTTATTTCTCCCATGCACAGAGACCCTATAACTATATTGAGAGCTCTCATAAGGCATGAACCTCGGCTTTGTGGTTTCTTCCTCAACTGAACTCTGATCAGACCATCATCTTTCACATTGTTTAGTCAATGGTAATTGATTCAATATATTAATTTTTTTCTATTTATCTCTCCGCCTTTAGTGTTATCACTATGAAATATAATATTCCCTGCATTCATGGACTTTTACTACTTAAATGTTATCTTCTATTCCAGCCAAAATCTGAAGTTAATGCTGAATGAGTTTTTGTCATCCTTAATAAGGATATTGGTCTAGAATTATTCCGCAAGTATCATTATTTATATTTTTCAAAATTTATCCGCATCCAATAATTACCCATGCATCACCCCAAAAACTAATTTTCTTAAAATTAGATGTCTAACCTTTGATCTAAATGAACTACTAGGTCCCCTTGATATTGTTGGTGGTCAATGAAATCAATGTGATCGACCCATTGGGTGTTCCGTGAATAATCTTATAAAACCATTGTATGTTATTAACCAAAACACCATTCCATGTGTTTAGTACTACTTCCATAAGGAATTTAATTAATTTAAACTGATAAACAAATACAATATAATGGTGAAAGATATTTCACTTGGATATCAATAATTTGTGATGAAATTTTGAATGTTATGACACCTTCCTTTATCATTTTACTTTTATAAATGAAAAGGAAAATAATTGAATGAAATGGAAATGGTACCCTAGTTTAGTTTTCATATGGCCTCTGTATTCATGATTGTATGGTTCCTATTACTATTGTAGACCTTTTCCTTATTAAACGAGTCATCATACTTGATCTTACCATGGATTCCCAAGGGAATTCCTTGAGACTGCAAAGGATTAAACCCCAATTCATTGAGCCAATTTCCAACAGAGATAACCACCTTGGAATTCAGTCTTTATCTTATTTGTACATGAATGCCTCATCATAGTACTGTTGATTGACTTGATTCATATCTGAAAATTAGAATTTCATGGATACACTCCTTAGATTTAGCTTGAAGTCCTCAGACATACAACTCCTTGGGTTCTCACCTAAGGCTCCAGTTATTCTAATCCTGGGGTTTACTATAAATGTGTTCCATGTAATTGGTTCAACACATTTCCAATGGGATTATATGGTTTTTTACATTTGATTACACTTATACCCCTATAGATAGGCTTCATGTTTTATTATTGTGAGTTATACTGTGTTTATTAAGTCATGGAAACCCTGGATTAACCTTGGGTCCTATTTATATATTTTTTCTACTTGGAAACCTTGACTATAACCTTTAGACCCTAACTATTTTTTGGTAACCTTTTAAGACACAAAATAATTATGATAAAGTGGGTATGGTCAGCTAGTCATCCCGTTAATAGCCTGATCCCAACATAGTTATAATTATACAAATTATATTCTAATACATTTTCATATACCTACACATTGCTACATTAATATTCACAAACTAGATATTCTATAGATACTATTTATGGTGGAATACTATGTATATCTCACACCATGTTTGGGACATCGATTAGTACTCATATAGGATTCATGGAAGAAGGTAGGGACAAGAGTAAGGGCCTAGTCTTGGATGCTTGGATTGCTTATATCATTGTATATTCGGATCACATGACTGATCTTAGGACTATGAAGCTATAAAAGAGATTCATTTTGGACTTTTTTTTATACTTGTATTGAATATGATCCTATTTCCATATATGTATATTTCTTTTTTTATAGAATCATGACATTGACATAATTTTGTATGTAGTGCTAATTATTGTGGTTTCATATATTTATCTTATCTGGATGTTTTCTTTTCAACTTATCTGGTTGTTCTTTGTTATTTTTTCTCTATTATTCATTTTTCACACTATTGTGTTCCACTCCGACTATGTGGGTATAGTCTCCCCACTGAACCACCATAGACCCTTGCTGTTACTTGAAATCCTATAGTTTGTGGGAAGGCATGGTTGAGGCCATGTGGTCAACTAGGTTCAGTTTCTTATGAGTGGATCAGGTCCAGGATTTCACAAAAGTTGAATCAAAGCCATATTTTCCATTTTTCATATTTTTTTAGGTTACTAGAAAGGAGACTACGAAATTTTTGGAATTTAGTAACGAGTTTGTTCTTGGGAGTAGCCGACCCACATATGGAGAAAAATAAAAATTTCCAAAGATTGGATTTTGATGTTCCAAATTATGCATATTATATATGCTGGACGGAGTGGATACTCAAGAAGGGGGTGAATTGAGCTCCTATTAAAAATTTATGTTTAAAAATTTTATATTGAAATCCTCAAATTAATAAAACAAGTTAAACTTTAGTGAATTTATAATGATTTTAAGTGTAAATTTAGTTTCTCAAAGATTGATTATTTCTCAGTTAACTCAATATGAATATTAAGATAGATTTTGAAACTAACTTACTAGCTTACAATAATTACCAACACTTGCTATTCCAACTATCAGAGTGAATTTAAATAAGATTTGAATATCAAAGTAATTAGCAGCAAAATATTGAAAAATAGTTTAAACTAAAATAAGATGCACAGTTATTTTAACCAAGAGGTTCAATCTCATGCTGAGACTTATTCCACGCAAACAGTTCATATAAAACAATGATCCCCCCCCTAGATTGGGGTGTACAATAGTACTCAGACTGTCGAGATCGTCAGACCTCTACCACTGTTCTACGTGGGAAAGCCGCAACAATAGCACATAGGCTTTCTAGGTTATTAGACCTCTACCACAGTTCAACGTGGGATACAAAAAGGTATAAGGAGTTTGGTGTGACGATTTCAGTATCCTCCAGTTAAGCTTAGGATTCAGTGTGTTTCCAAATAAACAGAAGCACACACTGCTTGTAATTTAATAAAAACTGATCACAACAGAGAAATAATATAGGGATGAATTTATAATGCTTGTGTGTGATGTTAATGCACCTCTGGACTCCTTTGGATTGAAGTAGATGAAGGTTTGAGTCATTCTCTAGATGTTTTGTGGAAAACAGAGTGTCTCGATTCACTTTGGGTTGTTCATGAGGTTTAACAGAGAGAATATGTTCCTTAGGCTTCAAATATGCTTCGTGGGTTCAATAGTGTCGAGTTGTATGTAGTGTGCCTTTATTTACAAACATCCTCTAAGTATATTCTTCTTTCTTGTTCTCGTGAACTTTCTTTTCATTTTTTGTATCGTACCTATTGATTCTTGGTCATCCTTCTCTTTTAACTTGTAATGCACGTGTTGGAGATGATAGGATGGATTTGTTCTGCACGACGTACCTTGTATTGTCTGATGATATGTCTACAATGAAACAGTAATTTTGTTAGTGCATTAAAGTCATCAAATATGACTGTTAGAAATTAAATTAAAAGATGACAAAATAGTTTAAGAAATGGTGTCACAGTAAGTCATGGAAATAGTGTATCCTTCACTTGGTGACTATATTGATCATGGTGTTTGAGTGTCACGGTATCTCATGGTCACGTTGGCTCGCGGTCACGGTGTCTTGTTCAGGGTGTCTTGTTCATGGTGTCTTGCTTCACAGTGTCTTACTTCACAGTGTCTTGTTCACTGTTTCTTGTTCATGGTTTCTTGCTTCATGGTGTCTTTTTCACGGTGTCTTACTCACGGTGTCTTACTTCATGGTGTCTTGTTCACGGTGTCTTATTCACGGTGTCTTGCTTCACGGTTTCTGGCTTCATGGTGTCTCACTTCATGGTGCTAGAAATACATACCTAGAAGTAGACTCACGATGTCTTGGAAATTTTCAAAGTAACTGTGTTCAGACATAAATAATGAAGATAGTAGAAATGATTAAACTTAAGCATTTATCAAAGAAGGTATTTCGATAGTAAATTAACGATAGTATAGGGTAATTAAACTGAATATAGATCAATTAAGATCGTTCATGGCTATTCTTAAAGCATGAAAGAAATTTAAACATAAATACACATGATTGGATATAGTTTATGGGAGTTAACTAGGTTGAATAATATTTGGGATCATTAAAACATGATTAAATAAGATTTCTGATCATTAAAACATGATTAATACATGAGGAGTCCAACAATATCTCCCTTTTGATGATCACAAATTATGTACAGTTAAATTGTATATTATATTCAACTATAGGGATAAATTCAACTATAAATATAAATGGAGAACATACTTCTCCCCCTTTTGGGATTATATAAAAGATGAAATAAGAGAGGTCAAAAAATTGTACATTCCATTTAGAGTAGACAAGGTTCAATACAAAACAAAATAGTAATACAAAATCAAAAGCATCCCTATCAAAAAATTGTAATCACTATTCTTCTTCATGGGTTGGACTTCTCTTTGCCTTTAGCAGTAGTGGAAGAAGAGGAAGCCATAGGGGCATAGGCTGAGGTAGAAGAAGGCAGAGAGGTGGTTGATAATGAGGGAAAAGAGAGTCTTTCAAAGACTGAGGGAGCCAAGGTAAGAGAAGTAGAAGATCTAGGCCGTTGCTGATTAAGAATCACATGCCTGATCTGACTGAGTTCTTGTCCGACATACATGGTGGTTGTTTCAAGAGTAGAGGTGAACGTAGGAAGCCTAGATCTGAGAGGTGCATCTGCTATAGCAACAATGGCTATACTCTAGACATGAATATTGGGCCTCAGTATTTGGATGAAATCTGTAATGACATCTCCACCATACTGCATGGCTTTCTCAAAATTGTCCTTGTTCTCCATAAACATGTATAACAATTGAGTAAACTCGGTGATCTTCTAGACTTGGTTCTTGAATGCTTGAGTCAAAAAAGGAATCTGCATATTTTCTACAAGGTACTTGAAATGGTTTCTCATATCTTCCTTGGAGAAAATTCTGTTGAAGTATAAATCCACCTTTTTGGAAATATATTTGTTGAGCATCATTGGCAATTTTGGAGTAGATTTGTACTGGGTCATGAACTCTATCACTGTTCTTGATGACTTCAGATAAAGAAGTCGTATTGAATCCACTGACAATATTATGAAGTTCTTCTTTGACTACATTTCTTAGCAGATCATTTTCCAAGGAGGGTTTAGAGGATTGACCCGATTCTTTGACAGATGTGGTTAGAGATTTTAGTTGATTCAACACCTTTTTATGAAATCCCATTTAATCATCAGTGATTTTCTTAAGAGTGGAAACTAATCATTAACTTCCTTCACAATTTTTTTGTTTCTTTCAGCAATTTTTTCATCTAAGGATCCTAGATAAGGTTGAATCGGAGACACACCAACTGGTGGGATTTGAGGAGCAACAGATTCTACAGGAGGAACAACAAAATTCAGACCTCGAATGCAGCTGTCTCTGCATGTATTCAACCATAATTCTTAGGATCTTTACTTCATTACTGAGCATCATATTTTCAAATCTCATTTCTTGAATTTCATGGAGAATCTTAGGTTGTATTTTCCAAATAATCTTCTCCAATAATAGTGAGGCATCACTCTCCCTGAAATTTGTCACAGGAAGAGGTTGGGTATTCATGAGTTTCTCAACTCCGGATAAGAGAGTAGCCGAAAATTCCATCAGATCATCCTTACTCATAAAGGATGGTTGTTTAGATAAGGGTTCAAGAGTAGGAACTAGTATGGGCTCAAGTTCCTCCTCAGGTGAAAAATTGGAGACTGACTTCAACTGAAATAGGGAGGAAATAAAAAGTTCAATTGTTGTAACCTGCTGAGAATAATTCACATCATAGAAACAAGGAAATTTGTACTGGGTGTCTATAGGACATGACTCCGTTGGATTTGAGGCTTCAATAGACACAAGATTTTGGGTCTTCTCCCGCTCAACAAGTGCCTCCTTCTCAGGACTGAGAAGCTTAGTATCTTGGTCTAATTCCACAAACTCACCTCTATGCTCTTCATTCATTTCCTCTCTATCCAGATGAAAAGATAGCTCTATCAGTTCTTCAACATAAGGTATGATTTTTGGAACAAATTGTTCCAGAGGGAGTTCCTCAATATTGACCTCTTGCAGAATATGTAGCTCTTCCACTGTAGGCTCTTCTACTGTAGGCTCTTCCATTGCATGATTTTCAGATTCTTTGGTAATAGATTCTTCTACAGCTTCAGGTTGTGTTTCCAAATTAGAAGCTTCTTTAGGAGTAGGGACTTCTTCTTCAAGAACTGCATGAGGGATAGTAGTCTGTTCTTCCTAAACAATAATAGCTTCTCTAAGTGGTACTTCAGCCTCTTCATCCTCTTTTTCAGGATACTCAAAAATCTTATCTTGTTCCAAACCAGGATCAAAAATGTATTTCAGTCTTGAGGGATAATCCACCGGATTGAATTTCTCATAAATTATATCACTATCTTCCCCCAATTCCATTTTCCAAGTATTCCAGTTTAACATCATTCTTTTGATAATGGATTTTGAGAGGTTGTACTCATAGTCCATAATTACTTCCTCATTAGGTATAACCACACCTTTTGGATGAAGCATGGATGAGATTAGCTGAGAGTAGAATAGATAAGTTGACTTGGATGTTACTTTGATCAACTCACTCATGTGGTGTATGATATAATTTCATGGGTTGATATTATGCCCATTTTTCATGAGGTGAATAAAAAAAATCTTGATATTTTAAAACAGAAAAATCACCATTTCTTGGATTAACCAAATTCTGTACAGACTTGAACAGAAGCCTTGTTTCTCTATCTAATTCAGCAGCAATGGCTCTTCTCTGGGTTCTATTTTCAGTTATAGTTTTCTGGGAATCTTCTAAATCAATGAAATTGGTTGAAGGTGGAGGTCGTCTTTAATAATACTCACAGATGCCTTCATGAGGCATCCTACGGAATGCAGCCCGTAACCTCAAGGAGAATGAGCATTTCTGGCCATCGTTCCAGCTTCTCACAATATAACTCTCTCCAAAATCAAATGAGAACTGTACATATTGGTAAAACATAGCCACTAACCTATGATAGATGGGTCTATCCTTCTTCAAGAACCATTCTAACCATCCTTGTTGTTGTAACACTTTCATAACCACAGACATACTAGACAGAAGACTTTTGGGGAAAATATCTTTCTTAGGTACAACAACGCGGTTTACCATATTCATATTTAAAGGTCCTTCATGTGTCAGCTTAGGTGAAATCTTCTTCTTCTTTGAGCTGCGCTTCTCAGGTGTCGATGAAGATGTACATTTCATTCTTGGCATTCACTGAGGGTTCGAGCGAGAGGAGGGTTGCAGGGATGAACAAGGGTTCGAAAAGAGTGGTTAGAAGAAACCTTTAGTGAAGAATCGAGTGATAATCAAATTGATTTATCATTTAGGAATACTAAACTTTGAAAAAATAAAAACATGATAAAAATAAGGAGGGGAAATAATAATTACCGCGATACGGGGTTTTTAAAAAAAACATATAATAAATTCTTACGATGAGACCATGTCTGGTCATTACGGTGAGATAGCAAACGAGTTTCACAGGGAGACCATGAACAAACTTTTCAGTGCGCGTTACGGTGAGATAGTAAACTTCATACCATAAGTACAAAATTCGAACAGTGAGACTGTAAACATAAAACATTACGGTGAGAAATTAAACCAGAGAGACATTAACTGAGAAACCGTAATCATGAAATAGTAAAGTATGACATAGTAAGATATCGAACAGTAAGACCAGAAACAGTAACTAGTAAGGTATCTATTTGAGATTTATCATGCCTAGATCATGTATGATGTAGTCTATTCTCTCATAATTTAATGGTTTACTGAATATATCATCAAGTTGATATTTAGTACCAATGAATTCCAAATTGATATCACATTTTTGATAATGATCTCTCAAAAAGTGATGTCTTACCTCAATATGCATTGTACTAGAATATGAAACATGATTTTTTGAGATGTTAAAAGACCTTGTGTGGTCACAATTTATAGGTACATGTCTGAATTGATATCCATAATCTACTAATGTGTGTTTCATCCCAAAATTTTTGCACAAAAACTGCCAGCATCTATGTATTCAGCTTCTCTAGTAGATAATGCAACATAATTTTGTTTCTTACTACACCATGATACTAGTGACTTGCCTAAAAGGTGACATGTTCCAGAGGTGATTTTTCTATCTAAATTACAGCCACCAAAGTCGCCATCAGAATAACTAACTAATTCAAATGATTGTCCTTTGGGATAAAACAGTCCTAAATTGGGTGTATGTTTTAGGTATTTGAAAATTCTCTTTACAGTATTTAAATGAGATTCTATAGGGTTTTCTTGATAACAATCACACATAAACAGACTATAAAAAATGTCGGGATGACTTCTAGTTATGTAAATTAAACATCCAATCATTCCTCTATAAGTGGTTTGATCAAAAGATTTTCCATCTTCATCAGGATCCAACTTACAAGTGGTTCTCATGGGAGTGTCACTACTTTTAATTCTATCCAATCCAAAAAGTTTTAGAAGAACCTTTGTATATTTACTTTGAGTTAAAATAATACCATTCTCATTTTAAAAAACATGAAATCCAAGAAAATATTTGCGTTCTCCCTTTAATCTCATTTCGAATTCGTTTTGCATCATTTTAGAAAAATCAACACATAATGAATTCTTGGAAGATCCAAAAATAATGTCATTTACATAGATTTGAACAACTAAAACATAATTAGAAATTCGTTTTATAAAAAGGGTCGGATCAGCTATTCCTTTTGTAAAACCATTGGAAATAATAAAAGTACTCAATTTGTTATACCAAGGTCATGGAGCTTACTTCAAGCCATATAAGCCTTTTGATATTATAAAAATGTGATTTGGAAAATGGGGGTTTATAAATATAGAGGGTTGTTCAACAAAAACATCCTCATCTATATACCCATTTAAGAATGTACTCTTAACATTCATTTGATATAGTTAGAAATTCAAATGTGCAGCATAGGAAAGAAGAATTCTGATGGCTTCAAGTCTGGCTACTGGTGAAAAGGTCTCCTCATAGTGAATTCCTTCTTCTTGACTATAGAATTTGGAAACTAGTCTAGCCTTGTTTCTAACTATGTTACCAGCTTCATCAACTTTATTCCAAAAAATCCATTTAGTGCCTATGGTCAAAGTGTCCTAAGGTCTTTCTACTAATTCCCAAAAATTATTTCTTTCAAATTGATTTAATTCTTCTTGAATAGCCATCACCCAAAATTCATCATTGATAGCATCATTGATATTTTTAGGTTCACTTTTTGAATGAAAAGCATGATGTTCAACCTGGTTTCTTAGAGAAGCTCTAGTTTGTGTACCTCTATATAAATATCCTACTACAGCATCTAAAGGATGTGTTTTATGAGTCCTAGTTGGTCTGGAGAAGGAAGGGCTATAAATTCTAGTTTCACTTACATGATTGGGTTCTACAGAAATAGGTTCTGGAAAATTTTCAGAACTTGCTGTCTTTACAACAGGTTCACTGTTTTTGTCATTAAGGTTTAGAGTGGACATATCTTCTTCATGATTTTCAAGAGGGGTCTTAGCTTAATGTGGTTCAGTTTCATATAATTTGATGTGTATAGATTTTTCCACACATTTGGTTCTCTTATTGAATACTCTATAGGCATTACTTGATAATGAGTACCCTTGGAAAATTCCTTCATCACTTTTGGAAGAAACTTTTTCAAGATTATATTTAGTGTTGAGAATAAAGACATTGCATCCAAAAACTCTAAAGTAATTAACCTTACTCTTCATATTGTTCCAAATCTTATAAGGAGTATTTTTAAGAATTGGTCTAATCAAGACTCTATTGATAATGTTACAAGCTTTATTAACAGCTTTATCCAAAATGTAAGCAGGTATATCTATTCATTAAGCATTGTCCTAGCAATATCTTGAAGAGTCCTATATCTTCATTCTACTACCCCATTCTGTTGTAGTGTTCTAGGAGTAGATAAGTTGTGACTATAGCCACTGTGTGAGCAATAGGATTCAAACTCTGGATTTTTAGACTCACGACCATGATCACTTCTCAAGGTCTTGATCCAAAATACACTAAGGTTTTCTAAAGACTTGGAATATTTGATAAAATAAGAACAGACTTCACTTTTGTGATCTAGAAAGTATACCCAAATGTACCTAAAAAAGTCATATACAAGGACATAAACATAGTGCTTCCAATTTAGACTTGAAACTCTTGATGGTCCAAAAATCCATTTGAACCAACTTGAGAGGTTGAGAAGTAGAAACTTCTTTCTTTGATTTGAGAGAAACATTGTGTTGTTTTCCCTTTTGACAAGGATTACACACTTTGTTAAGTGGAAATTATAATTTTGTTAAGTCTATAACTAAACCTTTCCTAGTCTGTTTCCTAAGAGAGTGCACATTGTAGTGTCTTATCCTTCTGTTACATAGCCAATATTCTTTATGAAAATCATTTAAACAAGTAACATTTTGTTTAGCTAATGAATTCAAATCTACATCATAGACATTTTCATTTCTTAATGAATTAAATACCAAAAAAATTATAATTAAAAACATTACATAAATCATTTTCAAATTTTACATTGAAACCATCATCACACAACTGAGAAATACATTGCAGGTTGTATTTTAATCCATCAATAAATAGTACTTTAGAAATTAAAATTGAATTAGGGTTACCAATCTGGACAAAGCCAATGATTTTTCCCTTTGAGTTATCCCCAAAGGTGAAATATCCTCCATCAAATTTGATTAAGATTTTAAAGCATGAGTAGTCTCCTATCATATGCCATGAACATCCACTTTCCATGTATCATATCTTCCTATAGGAACTTTTCAAGAAAGTTTCCTATAAAATAGATTTAGATATAAGATAATATTAGTACCTAGATTTTATTTTGTCCAGAATGGTTAGCAAGTAATACATTAGGCACACATATTTGTCTAATGGGTTTTCTATAATTAACAGATTCAAATGATTTTGATAAGTAAACTTTATTTGGTCTGTAAGAATTTGAAAACCTATATAGGTCATAAGAGTTTCCAGAACTGGAACTAGCAGCATACTGCCCATATTTTGGAATAAATTTATTCTTATCAATCTATCTCTGTCCAGGTTGGTATCCTAAACCAGTAGTATACATTGGTTAAAATTGTTTTTCAAGAATTTGAGTAAGAGTATTATTTCCATTTGTGAACTTCTATAAGTCTTTTCTAATTTTCTCATTAGACAATTTGAGTTCAGTATTCTCATTTAACAATTGAGAATTATTTTCCTTTTCTATACTAAGATAAGATCTAACAGTACTAGTCAAGTCATAATGTCTCTTTAATGATTTTTACTTATCTTTTAGCTAATTACAACTATCTTCTAACATATTACAGTAATAAAATTATTCATCTTTAGACATATTATCATCATTAACTAAATCACTTTCATTTCCAGAATAGTAATCATTTTGCATAGGGGAAACAGGTACCTCATATGTTTCAGTCATGAAACACATGTTGGCATGATTCTTTTCTTTATAATCAGAAGCTTCAGATCTACTTAATCTTTCTTCCAAAGCACTAGATGTTTCCCTCATAGCTTTCTTATATTTTTTGTCCTTATAATCATATTTATTCTTAAACTTCAATTTTGGACAATCATCCTTAACATGTCCTTTCTGTTTACATTCATAACAGACTATCTCATTATTTTTATCAGCTTTCTTCCAATATCTCTTCCAATTACCTTATTTGTCATACTTACCCATATAATTTGATTTTATAAAAAAAATTATTCTTTCTATAGAATTACTTGAATCTCCGGGCTATATGAGCCCTCTATTCATCACTATCTGAGTCATAATTTTCACTAGTTGAGCTTTTGACAGGTATGTGGACTTTCTCCTTGTCCTTGGTATTTGAGGAAGTAGACTTAAATTCCACTTACTTCATCTTAGGTTCATCATCTTACTATTATTTACCTTTATCTCTTCTTCATACATCATTAATTTTCCAATCACCTCTATGACAGGTATCTTTCCAATGCCACATGATTATCGTATAGAGACAGAGGTCCCTCTCTATCTGTATGGTAGGAATCTCAGTATCCTCATTATTTACTCTTTTTCTGGAATAGCTTTTCCTAGTGAGTTTATTGTATTGACTATCTCATAATCCTCATATACATATTATAAATAGATTCATCATATTTCATTTAAAAATTATCATACTTAATAGTGTATGTATTTATTCTCATTTACATAACATTGCTTGTTCCCTCATGGGAAATAGATAGAGTATCCCATATTTAATAAGCAGTATTACTGGAAAATATTCGATTAAACTCTTCATCTCCTAAAGCAAAATACAGGGCATTCATTGCTTTACAATTATTATTGTAAGCAGCTTTTGTAGGTTTATCCCAAGTAGTTGTAACAGTTTCTGGAATCTTATATTGAGTCTCTATAGCAATCCAAATGTCAAATCCCATACTTTTTAAATGGATTTTCATTTTGATTTTCCATTAGGCTTAATTGAAAACATTGAAGAAAGGTTGAATGTTGGTATCTAAAACTTCTAATGTGTTATCCATAATAACTATGTTTTAAAAAGATATACAAACAGAGAATAGAGAAAACATTTAGCAAACATAGTGTTTTGAAAAAACATTAACCAAACAGAGAACAAAAAAACATTTAACAACCTCTGATACAAAACGATGGTTGGATTAGATACTCAAGAGGGGGTGAGTTGAGTTCCTATAAAAAAAAATTTTAAAAGATTTATATTGAAACCCCAAAATTAATAAAACAAGTAAAATAGTGGTGAATTTATAAAGATTGTAAGTGTTTAGTTAGTTCCTCAAAGATTGACTATTTCTTAGTGAACTTAATCTAAATATTAATCTAACATTTGAAACTATCATACAGGCTAACAATAATTACAAACACTTTCTAGATCAACTATTAGTGTTATGTTAAAAGAGATTTTAATTTCAAAGTAATTAGCAGCGGAATATTGAAAAATAGTTTAAACTAAAATAAGATGCACAGTAGTTTTAACCAAGAGGTTCAGTCTTAATATGAGACTTAGTCCTCTAAAATAGTTTAAAAAAACTTTGATCCACACCCTGTATTGGGGTTTACAATAGTACTCAGACTGTCTAGGTCCTCAGACCTTTACCACAGTTCTACGTGGTAAAGAAGAAACAATAATACAGTGGTTTTCCAGGTCCTTATACCTCTACCACAGTTCTATGTGGGATACAAAAATATATAAAGAGTTTGGTGTGAGGATTCAGTATCCTTTATTTTGTCTTAGGAGTCAGTGTGTGTCCAAACAGACAGAATCATACACTGCTCGTAATGTAATAAAAACGGATCACGGTAGAGAAATAATATGAGGATGAGTTTAGAATTCTCTTGTGTGATGTCAATGCATCTCTGGACTCCTTTGGATTGAAGTAGATGAATCTTTGAGTCCTCTGGAAGTAGTGTGGAAAACAGCGTGTCGTGATTCATCTTGTGTTCTTTGAGAGGTTTAACAGAGCGAAGATGTTCCTTAGGCTTCAAATATGCTTCGTGTCTTTATCAGTGTCGAGTTGCATACAGTGTGAATTTCTTTCCAACCATCCTCCAAGTATATTCTTCATTCTTTTGCTCACGACTATGCTTTTCGTTTTTTGTATCGCGCCCATTGATTCATGGTCAACCTTCACTTTTATCTTTGAATTCATGTGTTGGAGCCGACAGGATGCATGTCTTCTGCACCTCATAACTCATACTATCTGATTATATGTGTACAATGAAACATTAATTATGTTATTGCATTAAAGTCATAAAATATGACCATTAGAAATTAAATTGAACGATGAAAAAATAGTTTAAGAAGCGGTGTCACAGTAAGTCATGGAAATGGTGTCTCCTTTACACGGTGTCTAGATTGATCATGGTGTATAATTTTCACGGTGTCCCATGGTCACGGTGTCTTGTGGTCACAATGTCTTGTTCACGGTGTCTTGTTCACAGTGTCTTGCATCACTGTGTCTTGCTTCACGGTGTCTTGTTCACAGTGTCTTTCTCATGGTGTCTTACTTCATGGTGTCTTGTTCACGGTGTCTTGCTCACAGTGTCTTGCTTCACGGTGTCTTGTTCATGGTGTCTTGTTCACGGTGTCCTGCTTCACGGTGTCTGGCTTCACGGTGTCTGGCTTCACGGTGCCAGAAATACATAGCCAGTGGCAGACTCATGGTGTCGTAGACTTTTTCAAAGTAACTATGTTCAGACATAAATAATGATGATAGTATAAAGGATTAGACATAAGCATTTGTCAAAGAATGTATTTTGAGTTTAAATTAACGATAGTATAAAGTATATAAATTGAATATAAAGCAATTACGATCTTGCATGGCTCTTCTTAAAGCATGATAGAACTTTAAAGATAAATACACATGATTGGATATAGTTTATAGGAGTTAACTAGGTTGAATAATATTTGGGATCATTAAAACATGATTAAATAAGATTTGTGATCATTAAAACATGTTTAATACATGAGGAGTCCAATAATATACATATTGATTACATTATTGGGAGATTCACATGGATTGTGATAATTATTACTATTGTGGATTTTATCTCTATCCTTGTCCCAATAGGGCAAGGGGGCAATGTCTTAGAATGCATTATTGTCACTTGAGGGATGATTTTCCATGCATTATTACATGCCATGTTTACTTAATATGTGCATTTCTTGCAGCATATTCCTTGTTCCATGATAGTTATATTTGATACTATGCTAACATTTCATTCATGGATAAAATAATGAGATTAATTAAACTATTTACATTAACCTAAATGTTTTTTTCATATAACATGATAGTGGAGCCTTAATTAGCTAATTATAGAGTGTTTAATCCATGGTCCACTTGTTACATGAGCTAAAACATTAGTTGGTTACAATTTTATGGATGCCAATTTCAATTTAAAGAGTGTGTGTGCCTCTATATATTTGGAATTTTGATCCATATAATTTTAACCTCATAAAATCCTAGTTATGATTATATATATTACTAATTACTACTTATGAAGAATATTAATTTATATAATTGGAATAGAAGACATGTATAACTAGACTTTCATATATATATATATATATATATCAGTGTATGTGTGACTCTGTGTGTGTGTGGATATAAACATACATTCATATGAAAACTATTGAATCCTACATTTAAATGAAAATGGATACTGTAAAAAGGGGATTTTAACTAAAACATAGAGGGTGTTTTCCATTATAATGTTTTATTGAAAATTCATATTCTTGAAACTCAGGGACAAAAACATAAAATTTGAACAATACCCTAACCTTATATCATGGGTAGTTGGATTAATATGATATGGGTAGTGAATCCTTATGAAATCTTTTTTCATGATAACTTAATTTCTCTTCTTATCGACTTTTGATGAATGTTCTTGGAAATTATAGATATATTCCTCAACAAAGTCCTCAGGTTGAGGGTCGATAGAGTGGAGAAGACCATGCTCCTAAATTAGTGGGACATAATCTGCAAGAAGTTCCACCTATATAACATCCTGTTATAACTGACATGGGTGATAACACCCAATTTCAAGAGGGTTTCATATGGACAATGTAGAGCATAAAGGGATCCCTATGACATTTCCCTACTTTGAAAAAGATAATGTGAAAGTTTTAATAGAACAATCCACCTAATTTTTAATATGATAGTGGCCATTAGGCTCTAAAGACATGGCTAGAGGAAATTCTATCAATCTTTAACCATCTTAAGATTCCTCTATAGAGGAGGTTCGAGCTTGAGTCATATATTTATTGTGGTTCTACCAATCATTTTTTGGGTGTTATTACTCAATAAACCCATTACTATTAAATTTTTTAGAGTGGTTTTAAGGCTTCATTCTATTACAATTTCTTTCTAGAGATGTTGAGAGCTGATCGATCTAGTGAGATTATACACTTTGGGAAAAGTTATATGTTGGTTATGGATAAATCATCTCTCTTTAAGGATCCTTAGTTTTTTTAATCTTCATTTACTGATTATGAGATTTTAAGAGTGAGACGCTTTGCGTATGGGCTCTAATATTCCCACTAGTCTCTAGTAAATTTAATTTTTTTGACTAAAATTTTGGGGATTGTGATCTAGACCTTGGTAACTGAGGGAAATTTGGGGTAATTTTATAGTGTAAAGCATGATATTTTAGCATCGAGTTAGGGTAGTATTTCATCTAATAGTAGATAATCTAATTTGGAGGGTTCTTATTAGAGTAGCAGAAGACATAGTATCTACACTGTTAGTTCAATAATATTCCATCAACGTGGATGGAAAGGTTGAGTAAATCCTCAACATGACTGATACAAAGTTTATTTTCATGCTAATGGAAGAATTGGAAAGCAATATAGGTTTTTGAAGAAATTTTCATTTGTTCCAAGGAAAATATGATCTTCACATGCTCTGCCTTTTGGAGTCAGATTTGTAGCTACATACCAGGCCAGAATCTAGAATACCACTAACCATACTGTCTGAGGTGGTGGATGTGGTAGACGATTCTAGAATTAGGATATACATCACTAGTTAAGAGGACCCACTCAGGGTAGTTGGTTTATATCCCAGGGTCATGGATCAATCCAGTTGTATGAAGTATAGATTTTTCCCTATGGCCAGGGTGTTGGGTCATCCAAAGTATGAGGTATGATCTTGGTAGCCAATACTTTTTTCCTCTTTGAAAATGGTGATGCATATTATTTAATCTCTATAACTGTTGTGGACATCCCTGGGATCAAATTTCAAAACAATTGTGGCATGAGGAAACTTTAAACTCTGTTGGGAATTTTATTGTAGAGTGTACTCTAGTGGTGCAAAGAGTTCCCCATGAGATAGGTGAGTATCATTACATATGGGACCAATTTTTCCTCTAGATGATAGGTTGTAACATTAATCTTGAGATGGAATAGTTGGATCTATATCAGGTGTATGTCGATTACCATCACTAGATGGTATACTTCACATCACCGTAGGGTGAGAGTTATAACCCTAAGTTTAAATTGTTTGTATAAGAAAGTTGAGCAAGACTCAAGAATCTTAGGTTGGGTAGAGTGATAGAAAACATTTCTAGTATATATATAGATTATTATGGAGTACATGAGGTTAAGTTTCCTCCAATGTTAGATATTTTCTGGGATTATTTCCCTATATTTTATTTGGATACCTCTTTGGAGAGATGTAGGGTTTACTATTGAGATTCTGCCAAATGAAAATAATGTCCATTACTCCTTACAGGATGGAACCTACATATATTTTGGAACTCATGAATTAGTTATAGGACTACTAAGATAAGGGATTTATATGACTAGGTACTTCTCATTAGGGTTCATCCATGTTTTTCTCTAATAATAAGGATGAGCCCCTCAGGCTGTGCATTAATTATTGGAAACTAAATCAACATACAGTGAAGAACTAGTATCCCCTACCTTGTACAGATAAACTCTTTGATCATCGTTTAGAAGCATGGGTTTTATTAAAGATAAATTTTTGGGAAGGTTATCATGATATACAATTTAGTCCTTTATACATATCTTGTATGGAAATTCTAATTATGTTTGGAGTTTTTGAGAATTTGGTAAATTTGTTTGGGGTCACGAATGTTCCAGTTGTTATTATGGATCTAATGTATCTAGTTTTTGACCCATATAGAGATTCATTTTTTGTAGGATTTATGGATGATATCATTATTTTTTTTACTTGAAAAAAACATGATCACCAACTTTTGATCATAATTAATACACATATAGATCACTATTTGTATGTTATGATAAAAAAATGACACATTTGGAATTACAAGGTTCACTTCCTATGTCAAATTATCTAATAGATAGGAATATATATTGACCTATAAAAGTTGATAGTTGTGATTTCTTGATATATTCCCAAGAACCTTTTGGACATATATACTTTCTTAGGGCAAGATGACTATTATAGGTTATTTATATAGGATGTTCACATCTTGATGCGCCACTCATTGGAATGAAAAAATAATTTTTTTAATTTTACATGGAATGAAACATGTGATAAATCCATTCAGTAGTTGAAATGTAAGATAAAATTAATGTCTATATAGATTATACTAGAGTTAAGAAGAATATAAAGAGTTTTTTGTGATACAACATGCATTAGGATATGTGAAGTTATAATATAGGAAGATTTATTTGTGGTTTACGGGTCTCCTCAAGTGAGGCCACACATAAGGAATTAACCAACTCAGGATCTCAAGCTAGATATTTTAGTTCAATTCTTATGGTGTTGATTGTATTGTGTTCATGGAGAGTTTTTTATGGTGTTTACAAACCACAAAATCCTTAAATACATATTCACATAGAATTAATTAAATATTAGACTACAAAGGTGGGTTGAATACATGTATTACATATATTTTTATCTTGCCAATATTCCTAAGAAAGAATGTGTTATGGCTGATTCTCTGAGATGGAGGACTCAGTTGCAGACTGTTCTAGAGGACATTCTTGTTTGGAAGTTCGTGTAACCATTTTCTTAGATGCATGAAGAGTTCCATGAGAATAATAAGAGGCCTATTATTATAGCTATATAGGTTACCACTTCACTTCTAGATAGAGTTCATAAAGTTAGTTATAATATTCTGAGGTTTTAGTCCACTGGGAGAGTGTTTCACGTGAGGAAACACCATTTCTATGGGTCATTGATGGGGATGAGGTTTTATGCATTCCAAGACAAATTTGGATTCCTATAGATGTGGGAGATAAATTTCTGTGAAAATATTATGCATCTATTTTGGAAGTACAGCTCAGTCTTACAAATAACTATTATGACTTACATTTCCAGTATTAGTTGTCAGGGATGAAAAGTTAGATAGCAGGATTTGTCAATAAGAGTTCCACCTATTAGCACGTGAATGTGGAACACCAGTGAAAAATAATTATTTTATAGTTGGGGTTGAAATGGGACAACATAACCATGTATTTTGTTACAATATTACCGTGATCACTTAAAGGAAATGATTTTATATGGATAATCTTGGATAGTCTTATGATGGTCACTCACTTTTTATGTATCAGGGTATACTTTTTAGTTAATGATCTTGGAAGCCTATATGTTCGGGAGATTGTAAACATTTATTGTATTCCTTTCTCTTTTGTATCAGACATAGATGCTTGATTTACTTCTTAGATATTTCAAGGATTACAGAGGGGACTAGGTTTATAGGTACTTTGGATTATATCATACCACCCTCAGACCGACCAAAAATCTAAGCACACAATATTGGTGTTAGAGGGCATTCATAGACCATGCATCCATGATTTTGGAGATTATAAAAAAATAAAATACCTCTAGATATGTTTTCATATAATAATTTATTTCATATGAAAATTAATTTGGATCCTTATGTAGCCTTATATGGTAAGAAATGTCGTTTACCCAACTGTTGTTTAGAGGGAGGAGATAAAGCACTACTCGGACCTCATCTTGTTCAAGAGACTTCAGAGCAGGTAAATATCTTTAGAAAGAATATAGAATTAGATAATTCTAGTAACTAGTCCTTTTCCGATCATAAATGATGACCTCCAGAGTTCAAGTATGGAGTTTGGGACTTATTACATGTTTCACCTAGACTTGGGAATCAATAGATTTGGAAGAAATGGAAGCAGGCACCTAGTTTTGTTGGACCCTTCGAGATTTTGGAGAGACTATAGCCAGTATCCCATCTTATAGTTATTATTCAGAGTTATAGATCTAGGAATTAATTCTTTCAGATATCCTAGCTTCACTATTGTCACTCCAACACATCTAATACCTTTGATCATGAATATATGTTTAGATGATGATTCTTCTTATGTGGAAAACCCTATTTGTATAGTTGATCGAAATAAGAAGGGTATCTAAGGGAGGTAAATTACTCTTTTATATGTTTTCTGGAAGCCCTACTATATTCAACACAAAATATGGGAGAAATATCCTTATTTATATGCTCAATGGACATAATTATTCTTTGATGAATCTTTACCACCCTCAAAGAGAATCTTAAAGATGGGTTTTCTTGTGTTGGGGACGTATTAAGATCCCAAATTTTTATCGGAGGTATGGATCCATTAATATTAATTTTACTGCTTTATTGTAATAATAATGTATGTTAATAAGGGATTGATCAAGGGTTCTAGAGTGTTTGGGGCTTGTTTATATCTCAAAGCTCAGCTTTTGGTAGAATCTTTACAAAGAATTTCGTTGGAAAATGGTTAGATACTACTATGTGGATTGATTATGTGACCCATATATAAAATACAAATGTTAGATAAAGTATTTAAGGGAGTCTACATGGAAATAAAAAATGATGCATAATTCTCATAGAGCGGTCGCACAGAACACCCATTATTTTGGAAAACTATTCACCTAGAATGCATGGGTAGTATCACTTTGGAATGATCTCGAATGATTGGGGAATGGTATAGAAAAACCATGATTAAAACCATGTTCCCCTTAAAAATTAGTTGAAATGATCTTTTTTTATTTTTACTAATAACATTATTAATTCCACTTCCTCCCTTATTTCTCCCATGCAAAACTGGCTTCTCCCTCTATTGAGAGATCCTTATTGGCATTAACCTAGGCTTTGAAGTTTCTCTCTCGGATTTTTTCCAATTGGATCATCGCCTATTTCATTGGTTATTTAATTTTATGTACATCAATACATTTCCTTTATTTATTGGTTTATATCTATATCTTCATTGTTATCTCTATATCATATAATATTCACTATTTTCATGGATTTTGCCTATTTTTTTGATTTCATCAATTCTATTCTAAATCAGAAGCTAATACTTAAAAAAAATGGGTCATCAACCGCTATAAGGTAGCTCTTATATAACATTCCCTCAAGTCTCTTCATTTAAATTTTTCACCATTCTGCCTCACACCAAAATTTCCTGCATGTAACCCCTAAAATTAATAAACTTAAAATTAGTAGTCTAGCTAGAGATCTAAATGAACAACTAAACCCCCTTGATATCATTGGATGTCTATAAACTCAATTTGGGCCACCACATTGGGTGTTACATTAAAATTACTATATGAATATAGTATATTATTAACCAAAACACTCTTTAGTGTGTTTGGTTTGACTTCCCAAAGGGAATTAATTAATTTAAATAGATGTAATATTATAATATAATTGGACAAGTATGTTTCACTTAGCTCTCATTAATTTGGTATGAAATTTTGAATGGTATGAAACCTATTTTTAGCTGTTTCATTTATAAATTTAAAGGAAATGACTTGAATGAAATCATAATGGCACAATAGAATGGATTTCACGTCGCCTTTGAGAATTCCGGAATGTAAGTTGTCTATTTCTATAATGGATCTTTTTTTTTGTAAATGTAGTGGATAGACATGAACCTACCTTGGATTATTCAGGGAATTCCTTAATCACATAGAGGATTCCTCCCTAATTCATTTAGCTTATTTCCAAGGGATATTTCCAACCTTGGAATTTAGTCTTCATCATATTATTTGTGAATTCCTTGTTGTAGTACTGATGATTCACTAACTTAATATTCTAGAATTATAATTCCTTGGATATACTCATTGGATTCAGCTTAATTTCATCAAACCTAATATCACATGGATTCACTTTTTGGTATCCAATCATGGTTAGCACATTATTTAATTTGGTTGTGTTCTATAGACTCGGTTCCGCACTTTTCATGTGGAATTTAGAGGATTTTCCCCTTGGATTACACTTATATCCCTATTGCTAGGTTACATGGTTTATTATTATGAGATATCCTGAACATCTATTTTAAATGAATCTATGGTTTCACCTTGGGTTTTATTTACATATTACTTCTATATAGATACACTGACAATATTCTTTATACCCTTACATTTTTAGGTTAGCTATTAAGACACATCTAGCTTAGGCTGAAGCTGTTATGGTCTATTGGACATCCCATTATGAGTCCAAGATTGACATTTTAATTATTTTACACATTTTATTCTAATATGTTTTCATATACATTCACATTTTTACATTTATATTCACATAATAGACATGTTATACACACTGTTACTGATACCCTATTGAATATATCTCATGTCTTATTTGGCCTACTAATTTGTACCCAGAATGAATTCTTAGATGTGGGTAGAGAAAAGGTTAATAACTCATTTAGGGATGCTTTATTTTTATTATAGCATGGTATATTAGGAGCATAGGACCAAGGTTAGTCTTTTGATGCTATTAGAGAAATTCCTTTTAACCTTTTTGTTATTTTTTAATACTTGTATTGATTATGATCATATTTCCATGTATTTATTTAATTTCTTGTAAAGAATTATGTAATTAACAACATTTTTTATGCAGTTCTAATTTCTTTTGTTCTTCTTATTTAACTTATATGGATTTTTATCTTTTTTTCTAATCTAACTATTCATTTTTATCTATTTCCACTATTTTTCCATTATCACACCACTATGTTCTACTTGATTATGAGGCTTTGGTCTCTCCGATTTACAACCTTTTACCCTCAATGCTATTCTTATGCCTCTATTGTATAAGGTGTCACTCTTGAGGCCATATGGATAATTATGTCTGGTTAGTTATGAGTGAACTAGGTTCAGGATGTCACACACTTCTTCTCACACCATAATCTTCATTTCTTATATATAATCTACTAATTACCTCCCCAACTCTCTTAGATATTCTTTAGAATTTATGGTATCATCAAAACATCACTTTTAGAATTCATAATTAAATTAAAAAATGGTTCATTCCATGGAGAAAGGTAATAAATCATAATTAATATTTTTTATTTCTATTTGGTTATATTTTCTTCTCCTACCATATAAATCTTCTATATAGTTTCCATTTAATAAAGTATATGATATCAAGCTACAATATTATTAATTGTAAATATATATAATTAAAAAATTTATTTTTATAAACAAATATCCATTTTTTGATAGTAAATCTGATTATATGGACGTTTTTTAAACAGTTATTTGTGTCTTTAGGGATACTCAACCTAGCCAGAAGGCCTTCGAGGATTTTGTTTTATTTATGGATAATCCCTTTTTTAACTAGGTTATGTGGGAACCTTTACTTAACCTATAGGCCTAGCATCAGAATAATCAATACATGACTTAAAGGTCCAAATACTTCACGACACTAGAACTGTCCTTGACAAGAAAATTATTTATTAATGACACTATTCTCCCCACCTTTCATGGATGATCAACTAACATTGCGACTTGAAAATATAAAAAGTTCCTGGTAAACTATTTTATAAATATATATAAACATATTAATGATTTTATAAATTAATTCTAGAATAGATAAATATTTTTAAAATTAAATAAAAAAATGTGTTCATAATGGTTGGTAAAACCACATAAATGAACAACCCATTAAATGTCAACAATTGTAAAAAATGATACCAGACTATATCAAAACACACATTAAGAATTAGAACCATTTAAACTACTATAATTACATGAACGTCATATAATCAAACTTATAGAGTTGTGGAATCATTTTACTAGAACTTCCATCATTAACAATAAAAAATGCGACCATGGAACTGTGAAACAATTATCCTCCAAACAGTGAACAAAAAAACTATTAATACAAAGATAAAAAATGAACATAAAAACATTATTATGAATTAAATATATATATATATATATAAATTTTATAATAATATATATATTAAATTTAATATTATAATTTGTGAGGCTAGACACATGTACCAGATGAGTTGGGACCCGATGAAAGGGAAATCCCCAATAACCCTCCATTCAATTTAAATTATGTTATTTCTACCCTAAAATCTCTTTGTGTTTATCTTTTTCAAAATTATTTATTATATATTTAATATAATTGTTACATTTTATTCCCTTTATTTATTGGTTGCATATAATCTTTTCATGTTCATTTCTCAATCTTATTTTTGATTTAAACAGGATTAAATGGATCTTCCTGATGTATTATTTCATTTCATTTACCACTATTTTAATGGTTTTAATATTTTATTATTTCTAAAAAATACAATTATTTTAGGAAAAGTATTCTAGTTCATTTCTAGTTTTAAGGAGAACCATGTTCACAAATATCTTTCTTTAATGCTTCTATACTCATTTTATGAAACATCTATCAAAATAATCATTTTTTACCCACACCTCAACTCTTTTATCCTGAAATTTTCATTACATGAACTCTATATTCATGATCATTTATTCCTTATTCAATTATAAATGAATATAAAATTTAATCCATTTTTTATTTTTAATCTTTATAATATTCTATTTGGTTATTCCTTGACATGAGATTATGTAAAATATTCCCTTATCGTGGTATTTCTAATGTTTATTCCATATAAATGATTTATTATCAAAGTGTTAATCATATATTCATGTAAATATGATTATTTTAAATGTGGTCCAATAATTATAAAACACCCCAATTCATTGGGAAATTTTTTTCATCTCGTCATATACCATGTGTAGTGTACAAACAATAAGACTAACACTATATGTTTTTTTGTCTTGGTAGAGATCCTTGACATATACTTAAGATGAAAAGATTCATTTTGTTTCAAAATTCATATGATCCCATGATCTTATGATATCATATTGATTATTCCATTCTTATATGTTATTATATATGATCAACCTCTTTAATTGTATCATGTTCTGCCACTTACCTCATATGTTATACCTTATGATCATGCTTATTACATTATGAGATTTTTAATATCATCATTTTCACTTATGTATGTCCCAAGGGTATCACTTTTTGTAATAAAATTAAAAAGGGAACTAAAAAATGAGGTACTTTGTTTTTATGTTAGAGTAATATTTAACCAATTTTTTAAAGGACTGGACTTATAGACTTCCAGGTTGTAATTTATATATTTTTCTGCCTAAATCATATAATAATATGTGTATGAGACTTAGGTTTCTATAGTTTACAAATAATCTTGTCCGGGTTAATTTTTTGGATTAGGTTAGAGAACCTAAAAAATTTACACCATGAATAAAATATGTTGAAATTTATAAATTCATGATTTAGGATATATATATTTTTTATGGGTTATTCATTCTATATTCCTGATTACCCTTTTTATATAATTATTAATTTGGTTATTATAATTGATGCATATCCCTTTTTTAGTAAATGGAATGAAATTGATGGAATCATTTCAAAATCCAATGTTATGGGAAATGTAAGGACTTCCCAAATAAGATTCTTAATACGAGGGACTATATTTCGAAAACATCATGGAAGGACATACTAAACTGAATCATGTTAGGAATTGTAACATGAATCATTTGATTCACCCTCCCTCTCCTTGGAGGGAACCACTTCTGGATGTGTTATTTAAATTCCAGTAGCCACCAGCTTTTAGTGGATAGTTATATCCCCGAATTATGGAACAATAGATTAATTCCATTTAAAATATATTCATTATCATTCAATTATATAGAAAATAGAAAGTAATATTCATCGTTTATCACTTTAAGGGAGAATATTATTAGCAGTGGACATTGATCAAGAATATATAACCCATGATATACATTAAATTGATTGATTGGGATGAATTTAATAAAAATATCAATGAATATTTTATTCATGATATCTATCTTAAAATAGAGATTTAATTTATTAGACTCATTAAAATAGAGGAAGAATCCAATTAATCTTTTAAGGTAAGCCTCATTATACTTAAATGGTACACCTCTGGCATTATTATTGACCTCATGAGTATAACTAACCACTTATTTAGTGGAATAAAATAGAGTCATAAAAAATAATTAGTTATTTGAGACAATGAAAACTATGACGTAATAGTATGATGTACCATAAAATTTAAAATGATTATTAGTGATAATCTATAGTCCCATAGTGAAATAGAAAAAAAGATGATACTGGAGTTTTATTTTTGGAAAAGTAATGGATAAACATCAAAAAGGGAAGAAAATCCAACTACCCTCATGTGATAAGTGTGGTATGAAACATATAAGAAACTATATCAACGAAATAGGTAGATGTATCAACATTCGAATGGAAAGGAATCAATCTAACGAATGTATAATGGAGATAATGAATCCCAAAAATATTTTGGAAGATAATGAGATTCCTATAATATTGTGTCATATTCACATAGTGGTGATTTTGCTCTCTACATATCTATCCTCTTTGTTTTCCCACTAAACCTCTCTCTCAATGTTGATATGGGAGCCCCATTTTTCAATGTTACATGAAAATTTATACTCATCCCAACTTCATCCTCTGCACTACTCCCACTCCTTTTTATAGCCCCTAATAAGCTATGATTCCTTTATATCCAAATTTATCAATGTGTATGGGGCTTCATTTTACTGAGTATGGTGACCATTGTTAGCTGGCTAAATTATACTTGTTTTTAGGGGTATTTTTCTATGAATTATAAAATTAGAGTGTTTTTGTGTTGTTACTCTAGACTAAAGTGAATCATCACCCTATTCCCATATATCTATTGTGGGCTCTCATGGTCTCTTTTTTAATGTTGTCTTTGTTCTCAAGTTCTTGGGTTCTCATTCATAAATACACTTTAATTGATCTTATTCCTATGAATGTGTTAGTATGGATTTTTTAGAGGTGATTTGATGTATCTCAATAGTGTTTCATCATCTAGTAGAATCTGTCTACTTGTGAATAATTTATGTGACAGTGGTGGGAGTTATGTAAGGTTTTTTTATGGTGTTCATCTTGTAGGTCATTTTCCAAATTCTTCTTTTCTAACATTGGAATTATACATTATGTCATAGTGATATGCTATAATATTTCATGGTGGTGGGTTTCGAGGGTGATTATATCTAGTCTTGGGTGACATGTAATTCTTGTCTTGAAAGCCACATGGTATCTAGGTGTTTGAGGATTGAGGTGGGATGATACTTTCCACAATGCCCAATTGGAATTTGATATCCCCACTGGAAACTAGTCTACATTCACATAGACCATCCCAATAGGTTTTTTATTTGGTTTTTGTTTATTATTTTTATTTTTTGTGGTTTTCTAGAATAGTCCTTCTATATAATCTTATTCACTGGGGAGGCAATGCATGTCTAGAATGAAGTATTAGGATGGTTTGGTTGGTGGTACTTGCTGGTATTGAGATGTGGGGTGTGTCCAAAGTGAGTCACTGAACATGATATAGAAACATGGGGTCCATAATGCACATGTCAATATGTAGGTAAATAAATTTTTGTTCATGGTTTCTTTGGAATGTAGTAGGGATATTTCCCACACAAGATCTTGTTTTTAAGTCTCATGGTCAGTGCCAGAAGGATATGCAAAGGTGTGTGTGTTTTGTTTTTCTATGTGTGTGTCTCTCTATTTGTAAGTTTTCCACTCTAAACCCTATTAAAAGTGGAGAAAATAGAATAAAAAATAAATTCTAATGATGGAGGAAGACTCAAATCAATCCTACATGTATGCTCTAATGTTTCAAAACAAATTAATATGGAAAATTCGTGATTTGTTTAACTATGACAAGTTTCATCAAGGATAAATAATGAAAACAACCTCTAAAAAAATTGAGAAAGTATGAGAATATGTTATCAACACAACTAAGTTTGATCATAAATAAAAGTGAAACATGTACAATTATTATTCATTAATGAATAGAAAAATTTATATATTATTTAGGCTCTATGAATTATTTAATGTTGAAATTCCCAAATGATTGTGCAGTCGCCTGATTGAGAAGGTAAAATAGGTGTGACTAACATTTATAAAATTCTAATCACTATTGTAAACTTATATTCCTTTTCATATTTGATCATTTGTTTTCAATTAGTAAAACTATGGATATTTATGTCTTACCAAACACACAATACCACATGAAATCCAAGAAATAATTTATAGAGTGTCACATGGTATTTTAATAAGTTTCATCCCCAAAATAGGATACCTGCTCTTATTATGATATAGAATTCACCCTATGTCACAGTTTCTTCCCTAATAATCATTATTTCAATAAAAATTAGTGTGAGAAGTTATTTTTATAAACCAATAGTGCATCCATCACTTACCCTACCTCAAACTATACTTCCCAGCATCACACTAAATTTATACTATATTCCAAAGTCTTCAATCCCTCAAATTGTATAACAAAACATCCTCTAACATTTTGATGTAGATCTCTAATCCTCAAAATATGTAAAAAATTGTACTAATAAAATATCCTTTCTCAAAAAAGTCATTAAATTTCTATATATATATAAATAGAAATATACAACTTAGCCTCTATCAAATATCCTTTCTCTGAAATATTATTTATAATTTGATCTCTTTATTCCATCAACATAGTGTTCAAGGATCTAGATTTCCTATAAGTAGTAAAATTAACTTCCTGAATGTTGTCCTTAAAAAAAGTAAAATCATAACAAAATTAATTAATTTTTAATTGAGAATAGATGATTTATAAAAAATCGAAAAGGAATAAAAGAATTGAAAATTTTAGAGGTTTGAAGTGGTGAAGATTGAGGGAATCCCCCAGGATAATGATCTTATAGTCATTCAGTATGGAACACAAGCTAGTGTAATTAATGATATCATCTTCTTTTCTCCCCCCACAGGGTAAATCATCAACGTCAAAATTCTATTCTCTTTAGTTGTGGAAAACACTAATACCATAGTTAGTTATTAACTTATAGATACTAATATAGTAACCCAAATCCCATTATGGATCTTCTTTCCCTTGTAGAATATAAACCAACACCTCTGAATTAGAGTCAACTTCATCGATCATAAAATTATACATATCATGTTAGAAAATTCATGTATGCATGGCTTTGACGTCAACACCAATGGAGCTACCCGGTCCTTAAAAATTTCTAAAACCCATGACAATTAATCATATAATATCTCAAACAATACCCCCTCCCCCACATCTCCCCAGAAAATAAAGAGACATCAAAATGTAGCTTCAATCCCTTATCAAGGAGATTCCATCTAGTACACAAACCCTAATTGATTCATTGAGTTCCCACACTCTCATTGGGTCTTGGTAGAAACCTACACTGCATAACAGAATTCAATTTTCCTTTGATGGTCAATCTTAGCTCAGTAACATGTGCCGTCATCTGCACCTAGAGGAAGATGAATGAGTGTCATCTACCCTCTCTTTCCTTTTTTTTCTTGATTCCCATAAATTCCATCATAAAACACAAAATACCAAACCATGGATCTTTGTTTCCATCCATTGGGGATCTGTTCCCTCAATCCAGATGGTGACAAAATAATTCCATGAAGTCCAAACACTATTTATTTCCCACTCCTTGTCTCATATAAACCCAAATTCATCTCACCCATTCACCTTCAATGTAAATAGAAACCATATATTCCCATTGTAGTCTATCACAATAGTGAAAATGTGATGCTATGTTCACACATTTATGTTTTTCATTTTCATCCATCGGAATCATCAGGTTTCTAACCCACCAGACAAAGAATTCTAATTTTTTAGAAATCTCTTTAAACCATAATTTTTTCCCACACATCTAGTTCACTAACAATAAGGGATAGAACACTATATTCTCAAATATTGAATCTAATTTATATTTAACCCATAAAAAATATCTATCTGGTTCTTTTTTAATACTAATGTTTTCAAAAATATCTCTCTACTCTTCATTGAGGATGGCCTTTATCAAAGTCAGATATTGGCTTACCTGTTTGAAATAAATATTAGGCACTGGGCACCCTAAGAAATAATGTCCCTCACCAAACTAATTGTCCTTCCATATGTTAATGTCCTCTTTATCCACTATCCAGTGAGTATAATCCTATAGCTCCTCTATATGGTTCAGTATCCACCTTGAGAGGTTTGAAATTATCTTTCATAGACATACCTAGTCCTCCGATCTATTATCATTCAAAATCCAAATAAATTTCTCCCAAGAGGATTTACCTTCGACTATGACCCATGACAGTCATGTATGCATTTAATGTATAGTTTTGGTGACATTGCGGAGGGTGACACCACCCTATTCGATCGGCTTTTCAAGATGATTCCACAAAGCCTAATGACATTGTCCCACCTGATTTACATCCTAAAGGAAATCTGTTATGAGATTTTCCATCTTGGTGATTTCCCCCTTTATTGGGATGATAATAGATAATACATGTATTGGAATTGAGGCTAACATGCTATTTATCAAAGTTACCCTCTCTCTGAATGATAAAAACTTGTTCTTTTAGTTGAAAATTCTTCCCATGATCTTGTTGATAACATCATTTAAGAGTTATTTTTATATTAATCCATTATAAATAGGGGATATGTGATAATTCATTGGTATTTGTATCCTTTTCATACCGAATATGTCTTGTATTGCATGACTATGCCTTCTTGAACATTTTTTTGGGAAAGAAGATGTTACTTTTCCTTGAATTGATTATTTTGATGCTCACTTTTTCATATGTTAACATGGTTCTCATGAATCATTGGATTGATCATCCCCTTCCATTAATAAAAAATAACACATAATCGGAAAACATAAGGTGAGAAATAATGCCACTCCCATATCTGTTAGTGTAGGGAAACATCCTTCCTTCCTTCAGACTTTTGTCAATGTTTCTTGAGAGTTCCTCTTGAGTGATGACGAAAAGATTGGGAGATAATAGATCACCCTGCCTAATGCCGCACACTATTTTTACGAAGCCAGATCCCATACCCATAACAGAGATAGTAATCCATATATAATAGTATCACTTGTAAAATAATTCATAGAAACATTCCAAAAATCCAAATCTCCTTATAACACGAATGATGAATCCCCATTCGATATTGTCATAGGATTTATCCATGTCAACTTTAATGATCACAAGGATCCAATTGTTCTCATGAAAATCTAATACCTCATTTATTGGGAAATAATGATTTCTCCTTGAATTATTAATCCATTAAAAAAATTGTTTGGTTCTTCACATAAAGGCCTTGGAATAATTCCACTCATCCTTATGAATATTAGACTGTAGAGAATTATGTAAGAAAAATTGCATAAGAAAATCAGCATGTTCTAGTTAAGATTCATAGAGTCTTTCACTTTTAGGATTAAATGGACCTTGGAAACAAACACACATATGTTAAGTTATACCCCTCTAAAAAACAGTTGTATCACTCCCACGACTTGGACCTTCATGAAGTCCTAGGCTGGGACATAGAATGCTCCCGAGAATCCATCAAGGCATGGTCCACTATCCTAATTCAGTTTGAAGATGGTATCCTTGATCTCTTCCTCCATTAAAAATTCCCAAAAAAAATTTATAACCTTCACCGACCTTGGAATACAGCCCACAAAATCTTCATCATTATTAGACATATTTGGCCCTTTATCCCTGGGTATATTCAGTCCTTCTAGTAGGCCTTCAAAATTTTCTAACACGGATCTCCCAATCACAAACACATCCAAAATATAGAATCAATTTTCAAGATTAAAATTTAGGCTTGTATATTTCTTCCTCTATTTTAAGCATACTTAGAAGAAAAATGTATTCTGGTCCCTCTATTTGAGTCACAAAGCGCATGATTTCTACCTGTAAAGCCTCTCAATATCTGAAAGCTTCTCCAAAAAGTTGCTTCATTTATCATTGCGAATAGATAAATATTCATCATCTCATGTTTCTTAAAGGCACTCCTATAACCTTTCAGTATCCCTTTTAAGCACTTCCAAGATGACATCCATATTTGGATTATCAACCGGCTAGTCTAGAATATCCCTTTTACTCGAATGAAGTTAATTAGAAAGATCAACCCAATCACTCTCCCTTTATGCATGCTCTAAACACAACCACAAAATAGGGTTTTATCAGTGCAAAAAATGATCTTTATCAATGTTAAAAGATCGCTGATAATCGAGGTGCTATTAAAGGGGGTCCCTATTTTCAGCACTAAAAACACTGATAAAGATAAATTTTATCGACACTAAAAAAAGAATTTATAAAAGGGGGCTTTTATTAGTGCTTTTTAGCATTGATAAAAGAACTGTTTTATCAGTGCTATTTTTAGCAGTGATAAATGTCAAAAATTAAACAAAAATTTAATCGGAGATACCACTTTTAATAGTGGTTGACCCCCCTAGGAATCCACGCTCATGCCCTAGCCACCCCCTTTAACACCACGCATACACCCACCATTTAACAGCACTAGGCCCCACCTACACCCGCTGCACACCACTACCTCTACTGGGAATCCAACTCGAGACCTCCCCCCATGTACGCCTGAACATTTACCACTCACTCATCTTGTTTTTTTCTCCATTTAACGATTTATCTATTTATTTATATTAAATAAATATATATATATTCATATATTAATATATATTTTTATTAATATACATATATTGTTAATATATATATATATTTGTACATTAATATATATTTATATTTATTTATTTATGTATATTTACTGAGTTATTATTTTTATCTGCATATTTAAACATATATTAATAAGATTAGTTGTAAATACATTTATAAAATATGGGTTTTCATGTGTTTTTACAAATAATTAAATACATACATACACATGTATATATTAAATATGTGTGTGTATCTATAAGTATAATTATACATATTTATATATATTTACATATATCATATATTCATATGTTAGAATATATAGATAATATATATCATTTTTTTAATACAGACACACACTAATACACACACACACATTATATAGGTATATAAATATTAATATATTTGTATTTTAAATAAATTTGATATTATAATTCTTATATATTGAGAAATATAATTTTAGGTAAATATTTGTAATTATTTTTTTTTATTTTTTTCTTCAAATTTTTATTAAGTGATTATTACTCAACGATAATTTAAATTATTATTAAAAATATTTTTTAAAATATTTTGTTAGATATTTTCACTATATATCTTATATATTAAATGTAAATTTATATTTATACTCATCTAAAACATATTTGAAAAATATATATTATATTTATATATTTATACATCATTATAGTTGTTAAATTAAATTTGTTTTTGAAATATACTCTTTATCGATGCAAGTAAAAAAATACTGATAAAGACCGCCTTTATCAATGTTACTAAAAAATCACTGATAAAGGGGGTCCCTTTAATAGCGCAAAAAAATCATAGATAAAAGGGGTACCATTATTAGCACTAAAGAAATGATGATAAATGGGTACTTTCCATAGCCTTCTTTTAGAGCTGTTAAAATTTTTCTTTTTCAACGCTTATTTTAGTGCTTATAAAGGTACCTCCCTTATCAACACATTTTTTGGGCTGTTAAAAGGTGGTGCTGTGAAAACCCATTTTTATGGTAGTGAAATAATTCCACGCCCCCACAACTTCAATGATATTTTTCTAATAATGATAATCTACTTCTGCAAATTTTTGAATTGGATCTATATAATATACTCAGTGGGTAATATAATAGGAAGCTCTGCCAACTCTATAACACTATTTTTTATAGTACATCTCAAAAAATTTAGATTACGACTTTATTTTTTATTAAAATTAGTTATATAGTAATTAAATGTATTATTCACACTGTAGAATATGTCCCAAAATTTATTCCAACATAACAGCTCTACTCTACATTACACAAATGTATGGGTGGAATCATCATCTTCTTTAATGGTTGCATTCTTCCCCCATCACCCATAAATCTCTGAAATTTATATTAACATTCTGATTAATAAGAAATTTTTATTCATAATAAATAAAACAAACACAAACCATTGGGTAATTCAATATTCTAATATGGGATTCTTTTCATTACTAATAATTTCTTCACAAAAAAATATTGTAAATAAGTTTTCCATTTCTCTATGCATTGTACCTTTTCCCCGTTGTTGATAATAAATAAAAATTTCTTTATATAAGTGAAAATAATACTTTTCTCTTAAACTCTCATGATTATAAATATCTTCTAATCCCTTTTTGTTCTCATTATTCCCCACTCCTCTCAATTGTTATGATAATTAGTCAATTTCACATTAGTGAATGGTTGACCACATTTTTCTTACCAATGTGTCATTAATTGATAAACTCTAAATCTACCTAATTAATTATTAGTGTAGAAATATTAAGTGGTCAATTAAGACATAAAAAAGACATCCATTTACATTATACAATGGGATACCAAATCTATATTTACATCCAAGGTTCTATACAATGTAATTTTTAAGAAATTTATTATTCTGCAGCCAACTTCTATTAAAAAGGTAAAAATCATTCAAGTAAATTTTTATTATGATACCCATTTTTATTTCAAAATAACATTACATTAATAACTATGTTACATAATCAAAAAAATATGGTAATATGATTATTATATCTCAACATTAGATTTTTCAAAGGTCTTCAACAATACTAAATTTTACAACAAAACGAAAAAAACTCTAAAATTTTCTTTTTTTATATCTCCCCCATAAGGGATTATATTAAATTGTCTTCATCATGGATAGTTTTTTTCATGAAATAATACTCCATATTTTATGATATCAGTTGATGTTTTATAATAATTTGGATGTGAAAAATGTTGTGTTTCAACTATATAATATGATACCAATTGTAATTTTCCATGAAGGATTAATCTTCTATGTTGTATTGGGATCACAACATTCATAAATTATCATTTTTCAATATCTATCTTTAATTAATTGTATAATATTTTTCATTTATACAAGCATGGGGATAAGGGTATCTTACATCATCTTATTAATGTGATATATAGGTATAAGACTTTGTTATTAACCCATTAACTATTTTGGTTATAGCTCTAAAGTTTTAAGAACTCTTTTTATTTATTCACAATTTATTTTACAATTCATTTTTTATTTGGATAACATGCATTTCATTACCTATAGATTTATTTTTAGTTAAAATGGCCTTATTAACTTCAACAGTGAATGTACATTCATAATTTTCATCTTGCTCAATTGAAATCCATGTTAACCAAAGAAAAAATGATTTGTAAAATAAATTGTGAATTAATAAAAAGAGTCATTAAAAAATTAGAGCTATAAAGAAAATATTTAACGGGTTAAGAGGAATTTATTATCCCTATATCTCACATTAAAAAGTTTATGTAAGATATCCTTATCCCCATACTTGTCTAAATGAAACAAATTATACAATTAATTGAATATTGATAAAAAAGGAGAATTTATGAATATTATGATCCCAATACAATATAGAATATTAATAATTCATGGAAAATTACAATTTCTATCATATTATATCATTAAAACACATCATTTTTCACATCTAAATTATTATAAAACATTAAAAAATATCATAAAATATATACTATTATTTCCTGAAAAAAAAATCCATGATGAAGACCATTTAATATAATCCCTTGAGTGCAAGATATAAAAATATAATTTTTCATAGTTTTTTTATTTTGTAGTTAGATTTAGTATTGTGGAAAACCTTTTAAAAATTTAATGTTGAGGTATTATAATCATATTATCTTCTTTTTTGGATTATGTAACATTGTTATTAATGGAGTGTGATTATAAAATTAAATGTTGGATCAAAATAAAATATTACTTTAATGTTTTTTTCTAGAAGTTTACTATCTAATAATACATTTCTGGAAATTAAATTTTATAAACCCTAAGAAGTAAATCTAGATTTGGAATCCCGTTGTAGAATGTAAATGGATGTATTTTTTATCTAATTTGGTCACTCGAGTTTTCTTCACTAACAATGAATTAGGTAAATTTATTTTAATAAATTAATGATGCATTGGTAATAAAAATGTGGTCAAACATTATTTAATGTGAAATTGAACAATTGTCTCGACAATTGGGAGGATAGAGGAATAGTTAGAAAAAAAAGAGAGAAGGTGATCTTTAAAATCATGAGAGTTAAAGAGAAGAGTAGTGTTTTCAAATAAATAAATAACTTTTTATTTATTATCAATAATGGGGAAAAGTTACAATTCCTGGAGGAAAGAAAAACTTATTTACATTATTTTTTCTTAGTAATGACAAAAAAACCCATATAGGAATATTGAAGTACCCAATGGTTTGTGTCTATTTTATTTATCATCAATAATAATTTATTGTTAATTGGAATGTTAAAATTCATTTCATAGATTTATGGGTGATTGGGGAAGAATACAACAATTAAAAAAGATGAATATTTCACCCCTAAATTTTTTAATGTATAGTAGAGTTGTTATCTTAGAATAAATTTTGGGATATATTATACATAGCGAGTATTACATTTTATTACTATATAACTATTATTCATAAAAATTAAAGTCAGGTTCTATATTTTTTGAGATGTACTATAAAAATAGTTTTATAGAGTTGGTATATCTTCCTGTTATAATACCTACAGAGTAGCTTATATATCTCCAATTAAAGAAGATGCAGAAGTAGTTTACCATTTTTAGAAAAATATCACTGAACGTTTGAGGGGCCATTCATCCACCATTCTTGTTTTTGTTTTTATTATCATTCTCCTTCTTATTTTCTTTTTATCATTTCATTTTTTTATTCTGTTCTTTTCTCATCTTTAAATGAAAGTTTCCTTTTACTCTTAATAATGGGAGCCTGACCAGAGGCTGGGCGTGGGGGAGGTCAAGGTGTTCTTAAATTTGTTTAAAGTTAATTTTACATTTTTACTAGATATGATTAGAATACATGATTGCGTGAAATGTTCCAAGTGACATGTAACTCAATATATTTATATGATTATTTTTATTTATTTTTCTTGTATTAATTGGATAGCTGTTCACATGATGGATTTGAGAGTATTAAAAGATAAAACAACATCGATAGATTCGATTCCTAGAAGATGGAAGACCCTAATCCTAGGTATTTTGTCAACCTTGACTATAGGAGGATGTAAAATTGAGACTTCTTAAGGCATTTTAAATTTTACAATTTATAAATAGAAACAATATAAATTCTTCATTAACATTTATATTTGGGTTATCAAAATAAAAAAAATAAAGGAGAATAATGACTGAACCCAAAACATAACCTAAAACCACATCCGTTATTTCCTAACACTTTCTTCTTATAATTACATCTTTGTTTAGGTTTGGAATTTAAATATTTCATATTTATTCAATATATTAGAAAGTAATGAAAAAACAAAAAAATATCATTTTTTTAATAAAATAATAAAAAAACAAATATTTTTGGTGATTTAGAATAAGTGAGTGAAAAAACTGAGAATATCCTCAAGTGAGATGACCCTGGTAAACCACTATGATGCACTAGGAAAATAATATTATTTTCCCATTTGTCGTGACATCTATGAATCAAAACTGGTACTATTGTCGGGGATCCAATCAGTTATTTACATTACTCTTTCTATTATCATAGTAGAAATATTTTAATTCCTTATAAAAATTATAATTTTTCCCCCTGATGTATTCAAATAATTATTATTATGCATGTAATGGTTACTCACATGTGTAAGAACTCATAGATGAATCACCTGGGTCGATAGAAGATATTGTTTTCATGTAGGCAAGGTAGATTAGGGGAGTCCAGAGCCAAATTAGTATAAAGGAGGAATTCAAGAACCTCATACAAGATTTCAAAGACATTATGAAGAAATAAATGGTTGAACGATTAAATACATAGTTAATTGAATTTTGGGAGTACTTCCTAAAATTTTATTAATAAGTGGCCATGACACTGAAATAGTTTTCCTTGTTTTCTCTCAACACTTTTGAAAATTTTACCCAAAAATAATTCTTGGAACAAGTGGCTAATCACAAACTCAAATATGATATTCAAAATTCAGAAGAGAGGGTGAGAAATATATACGATATTATAGATTAGATAATTAAGATCTTCAATGAATCCCAAGAGAAACGTGATCCTGTACCAGATGGTTACACTTTGATTCCCTAATCTGCTAGAGGAGGCCAACAAGAAAGACTTCCCTACTAAGTTACATATGGGAGATCAAAAAGATCTGGATGAATTTTGGAAAAAACGTGAAGGATTTATTGATCTCATTATAAATTTAAATGAATAATATTCAAACCCATTAAATGAATACACAACCCAAGTTGTTGGATTCTATTTGAAGTTTGAGTATCCTAACTACCTACCTTTATCCACTCAGAATGAACTTCAATATGTACTCTTCGCTGAAGAATAGATTGAGAATAACCCAATTTAGTGAGTTGATCTTGTCTTAAACCTTATTTAATTTGATTTTATTCTATATCAATTTGGTATTAATCCCAACTACTTTTAATTTTTAAATTTATAAAATATATTCAATGACATAATGGAAGATGAAGAAATCAGACTTGCACATATTGTAAAAGACATAGGGATCTAAAATTTTTATGAACATACATTTTAGGAGGCCTAGGAAGATGTCACTGTTTTTGAGCTTGGGGAAATCATGAAAAATACTAATCATATTGAAATTTAGAAATTATTTATTTAAAATTCAAAAAAAATTCTATTCATGTAAAAAAACATGTATACTCTCCCTTTGATTATTCAATTCATACAGCCCATATTTGGCCAGAACTAGAAGAGGAGGAGAATTTTTTTCATATAGAAACCAAATAAGAATATGATTTATACTTTATCCTACCCCCTATATGTAATCTATACTTAAATGTGAAGGGGTGGGGGATTTTTTATACTCTATCCATAGACCATTCCTCGCCAATAATGTAGAAAAATAAGCTGGGAAAACACTTATGTGGTTGCTCAAGTCAATAAATATCCACCCACCATCAAAAATTGGATAAAATCATGTACTTCACTCTAAAGGCAGTAAAAATATAGGTACCACTTTGGGTTTTATATCGAGACTTATCCTTTTACCTGATTTCAAGTATTTTCATTTTACTAGTCCAACATGCTACCCCACTCCCTCATATCTTTTCTAGACTAAACGACATGATCCTTGTGCTTAATTGAGTAATCCCCTTTAATAGGACCATGGCGACACAAGGAATCCCCAAAAAAGTGGAGGAATAGGTCTATGTTTCATGGAAAATGGATTTCACTTTTATTATTTATCCTTTATACTCCCTACATTTTTTCTAAAAACATGTTATGATATTAATTATTTAAATTCCATTCTCATTCTTGAAATATTATTTACTTATCTAAGAGACATGAGTTTAATAGAAAATGGATATCCTATGTTTCCTATTTCTATGATAATAATATTGAATTATTAAAATGCATGATTTGATGATTAAACTAAAAAATGAATTTTAAAATGAGGACTCGTGATTTGGGGGATTAAATTAATTCATGTAAATGAAGTTTCCCTAACATTTAATACATTGAATCTCAAAAAATTATATGAATTAATTTTTTTGTTAATTGTTCCTTGAGTAATTTTCCAAAGTTATATATCCCATTCCTAAGATGATTTCAAGACCAAGTACATCCAATTTTGTTCTTTAGAATATTTACTACGTGATCTTGTGACATGTCACTAACCAGAACATGCATTTGAAATTTTCAAGAATATGACTATGAAAAAAAACATTTAAAATGATTGACCAATGTTTTTAAAATACATTATCCTTGAAAACCACCTTTACATTAATCCGTGTTTAGAAAATATTGAACATGAATGACCTTTTTAGGAATAAGACTTGTGTGAATCCATTTTATATCTATTCATACCCTACTGTTAGTATTTGTGTGATATTTTTAAGATTAAGTGTGGGGGTGAAGGTAAGAATGGTGTAAAGGGTGATTTATATTATAAGGAAGAAGTGTGGGGGTGATACTATGGGTATTAATAAATGTTGTTAAACATTTATTATACTATTTATTATGGTTAAACTCATGATAAAAAAGAAATACTAAAAAAACAACCAAAAAAATGAAAAAATATGTTGTGATTTGTTAAAATAAAAAATCAACATTACTAGACCTACGATTTTTATCATATGTGGTTTGTTGGTGTATGTGATTTAAATTATTAGAATAAAATTAAAAATGAAAAAAATGAAAATATTATTTCAATTTGAAAAAATTAAAAAAGTTGAAAAATATTGAAGAGGGAGTACTAATAATTCATTATGATTAAATTGATAATGTTATTTACTTTTAAGATTTGGGGGAAGATTCAAGTTTCTAATTTAAATGGGTTAATATCATTAAACATTATCTTTTAATATAACACATTTAACTTTAGAGATTAAACTCCTCCTTCAGACTTAATTTTTAAACCTCAAATCCTACAATCCTTAATCCTTAGAGTCATTTGAACCTTAATTTCTTGCCCTCTTGATTTTATGTGCCTTTGTCTTTACAATGTTGAGAAATTAGTTATTTTACAATAATATAAAAAAGGATCATGTTCACATGATATGAGTACAACTCAATAATAATTATATCATGAGTGATGAGTGAAAATATTCAAAGGTGAAGTATATCATGATTTGGAATAATTAATAATAATGATTTAAGAAACATGAATGAATAAGAAGATATGTTCCACCATTTTCAAATTGGAGAATGTAAAATGATTGAATTCATTATTTTTTGAAAATTAGGAAATTGAATTGATATTTTATGTGGATTTCTAAAAATTTGATTTGACATTTAGAATTGTTTGAATTTATTACATTGAAGAATAAATAATGATAACATTGGTGGCCTTTGATTTCCCTTGTTGTGATTTTGTACTTGAGGATAACATGGTTTAGGTGTGGAGGTATTTGACACACTCATATTTGATCAATATTTTTACTCCATTTTCTATGATTTTAAGTGGTTTTTTAAACAAAATGACCATGCTTTTCAATGTTTTATTAAATTAATGGGAATTTTTGATAATGAAATGAAAGTGGATTGAAATTAATGTATATGTTTGATTTTTAATACAAGGAATTTAATTATGTTTTATGGTTAATTTTTACTATGGGTTCTGAATTTACTTATGTTACATATTCATTCTCAGGTGGTTACTTTAAAAAAATAGGTTCCAAGCATAGTCGAACCCTAGACCATATGCACATTCCATATAGTTATCCTAAGGCATCAGCCGACCATATTTACCGACATGAGGTCCAGCCAAGGATGAGGGATCATAGGGGAATCAATCTTATGTTGTATCTGATTGGGGATCAATTCTATAGGATGTATAGCTTTCTAAAAATCTATGCTAGAGCACAGGGTATGTCCTTGAAGTGGTGATAGGATGGTCTCACTAGGGATAGGGTGATCCCATAGCAGCTTTGGGGGTACTTTGACCCCCATTATAACTTAATTTTAGCATTCTACCAAACTCAATATTATAAAAGGACTAACCTACCATTAAAGTATTTTATGTGGGACACATTTTAACATGTTACTATTCATTTTTTAAATGGAATTACGTTGTCCTACATGACTCCAAGACCCCGTAGCTCAAACACCCATCTATGCCTTCCTCTTCTTCCAGGCACTTCAAAATGAGGTCAGTAGCCATTTCTAATCACTAGAGAACACCATGAGAACCCACCAGGAGCTCAAGACCAAGCTCCATTACCACTTTCAAAGCCTGGAGATACCATAGATCACCACAGATTCCACAAACGACCTTGTTGATGATTTTTTTGAAGGATCTTACTATAACATCCCTCCTTTTATAACATAAACTTTCATTACATTACACAAAACTAAGGATCTTTAAGGTTTAGTGTCTTGGAAACCAGGAACATAATACATGAAAACATCATAAAAATTTCTTCTTAAACACTTGAAAGACTTATCCTTAATTTCATCCTAGGTTCATTACGGCATCTCATAACCTGGGGACATACATCAAAAGAAAGGGTGACCAGAAGGCCCAGTAAGGGAACAAGAGAAACAGTTAACATGTGAACTTGAGATACATCAACTATGTCATGAATAAGAACTTTAAGGCATGAGAAAGAAATCATGTGGCATATCATAATAAAAATATCATTTTTCATAACTTTAAGATGTGGCTACATCATTTAACATAGAAAATCATGAACATATCACCAAGGTCCATCCCCAAGGTGTCATTTGCAAATTACCAAGGTTATTCACCAAGATATCGTGAAAATTGTAATCTCTAGTGGTTACATCATTACCCAATGCATTGGAGCGCTATCAGGGCGTACCCTTAAATTTTCCTTTATTATAATGTGAGCCACATATATAATCATAAATAATTTCATAAACAACCCATATAACATAAAAGGAATGGGTTTCATTTCATAATCATATCGTTTTAAAAACTGCTTTAAAGACATGATCTTTACGTCGCTTTAAAACCCACAGAAAAGGAAGGTGGGTCTCATGTATGTAAATACAAGAATTTAAAATAGAACATTTTGGTATATATGTGAATACCACTTTAGAAGGAAGAGCATTGAGTATTCAATTAATAAAATAAATGTACTTTATAAAAAGAGAGAGACATTTTGAGAGAGAAATTCGGCAGCATAACGGCTATGTTTCGGGGTTTAGAAAACATTGAAAAGAAAGGGGACATGGATCACCCACTCATAAATGATCCGTAAAACAGTAGGGGAACAGAATATGAAAGAATTAAGAACATGGTAATGAAATTTGAATGATATACCATATGAAATGAAGAACATGAAAGGAAGACAAAAATAAGATTTCTCTTACGAAAATTCGGCAGCCTAACGGCGTCACATAAACATCAACCAAAAACGAATTGACGAGATCAAATAGGGTCTCTCATAATATGAACATAAAATATCAGCATGATAGATATAGAGATCATACCCAGGGACTTTCAATACTTGACATGGAATTAGAACTTTGAAAGATGAGAAAGGTGAAAGAACCACTTAAAAATTTGGCAGCCTAACGGTGCCAATTAAAACTTCAAAATACTGAATTGAAGAGATAAAATGGTGTCTCTCATTATATGATAATAAAATATCAGTATGATAGATATATATATCATACTCCAACATAATAAAAAGGAACTTGAAAGACTTGACATGAAAGTAGAACTTGAAAACGAGAAGGGTGAAAGAACAACTTAAAAATTCGGCAGCCCAACAGCGCCACTTAAAACTTCAAAACAATGAATTAAAGAGATCAAATGGGGTCTATCATAATATGATCATAAAATATCAGTATGATAGATATAGATATCGTGCCCCAACATAATATAAAGGAACTTGAAAGACTTTAAATGAAAATAGATCTTGAAAAATGAGAAGGGAGAAAAAATCTTTTACAAAACTTTCGGTAGCCTAACGGCGCCACATAATCATTCATAAAACTAAATAATGAGAGTAAGAGGGGATCTCTCATTATATTAACAAGAAAAGTTAATTAAGAGGAATATAAAAGAACATCCTTTAACATAAGAACATGGATCATAAAAGAAATGACATAAAAGAGATTACTTGAAAAGAAAGAGAGAGGTCGGATCCCTTACCTTACAATGTAACTCTTAAAACTCAAAGGATTGGACCTTGAGGGGCTTGAGGGCACCTTGAGAGGACTCCTTGGGAGGTAAAGAGACTAGAAATTCGTTGATAATGATTTTGGGGTACCAAATGATGAGATAATGGCTTGGTATTTATAGGGAAAGTGAGGGGACAAGGCATTAATGGCCGAGGGACACCTCATAAGTGAGTTTCTCAAAACCATGTGCACTACCATGATATTTCCCATGAAGTTAGGCCACATGGGGCCTCCCACCCAATAATTCATCACCTTTGTTCGGCCAACCCATAAAATATCTCCTGAAAAAATCATGACACTATTATGATGTCATTAAACATACCGAAACCCTAAAACTGTATTTTTACTATTCATTGAAAATTCAACTTTCTCAGAAAAATCCCAAAATCTATCCTTAACCAAATATCAATGCACTAATTTCAAAAATGAACTCCATTTTATAAAAATAATTTTCTAAATATTATTAATTTATTTTTTAAATAAATACATTGTTCACTGAAAATTCATTTTTTTTGAAAAATCCCCAAATATTATCTTCACATAATATCGATGCTCTGAGTTCAAAAATAAAATCCATTTTATAAAAATAATTTTCTAAATATTTTTAATTTAATTTTTAATTAAGAAACACTATTCACCCGAAAAAACTTATACTTGAATAATAATTTATGAAACCGTTATTTAACCATTTTATTGAATCACATTACTTAATCAAGGTGCCTAGATTATATTAATACTTTATTTAAATGAGATTACTAATTCATTTGGTCACATTACTAATACTAAGCATAAAATCACTATTTATAATTTACTATTCATCAAAAATTAAGTTGATCTTATTAGACTCTAAATTTCATACTGAACATAATTGTAGAGGACCATTTTTTTGAAAATAATTAAACATTTTTAATTATTTAAGGTTTACATAAACATGTTTTAAAATATCCTTTCTCTAAAATTCACCAAAAATATGCATACTATATTTATCTGGAAATTTGAAAAGTCATAAACATCTTCATAAGAAAGAATCCCAATTTTTATTTAAAACAAAGGATTACACAAGGCAGTTACGGTCTCCTTAAATAGCCCCTTATCACACCATCATAGGACCTAAGTGTAAGGTGTGCTAAGGTGAGAGAATCTGAGGGAGGATCGGCCAACATCGCACAAGTAGTAATTTCTATCAGTTTTAACTTCTCGTGAAGGCTATCCCGTTCTAGCTTCACATGATGAAGTTCAGCTTGGGTTTGGTCCAGAGCAAAGCCCAGTGGTGCTACCTCCTTCCCATTTTCTGTTAGATGGGCTTCAATCGGTCCAAGAATACTAGGTGAGGCCATCGAATCTTCTTTCTATATTAATTAACCAAGATTACTAGTATTTAGAGACAATAATCAAAACGTTTAGTTTCCAACGGTCATATTGACCAATGGTCATATAACAGTCAAAACCCAATGGCCTCATTTTAATTATAGTCATGTTATCAAATGAAACATTTTTGTTGAGTATAAAAATAAAATAAAATAACACATAAAATTAGGAAACAAGATTTATTCAAAATTTTGGGTTGTTACAATCTTCCCCCCTTAAGAAATTGTGTCCTCACAATTTTTAAAATTGGGTTTGGAAATTTCATTGAAAGTCTCACATCGGAAAAGGATTCAGAAAAACTATTACTTTAAAAGAAACAAAGGGAAGTACAAAGGTCACCCGAGTTAACCCACACTAGGATTCCATGTAAAAAAACATGGACATGGAGGAGAAAAAAAGGGTCAAGTTCTGAGGGAGAGTGATAGAAAACATGATTAAGATAAATTTAACCATAAGAAAATCCCAAACTTATGATGTGTGTAAGTGGTATTTGATTACCTAGTAGGAAACGTAAACCAACAACGTTTTTGTTTTACGTTCCTTTTCATAATTTTGAGGTATTCATTTACTACATAGAACAGAAACATAAGAAAATATACCTACCTTCAAGTATATTTGCATCCTTTAATAAGTCTCTACTAAAACTAATCTTTTCTCCAAATGATGAGAATTCAAAAACACTTGGTCTCATCAAATGCACAAGAATCATCTTCTAGAAAATCACATAATCCACCAAAGATTAACTATCTATTTCTTTTATTATCCCAAAAATAGAAAGGGTAAGATAAAACAACTCTTCAAAAAGAAAGAATCCCATAGGAAGGGAAACGTCTTTAAATATTCAAAATTCCACGGTACTCCCCAAATTTCATCATAGACCATTCCATAAATAACTATCCTTAAAATTCCTCAAAATAAACCAAACTAAGATTGAAACCCAAGTACAAGAAGGATTTGATAACATAGTCTTCCAAAATAAACTTCATCATTCATGTCCAAACAACATAAACCACTCCTAACATTTTATAACAAAAGTAACTAACCTAACCATATTTTCCCCAAGATAGGTTAATCATTTCCATAAGTAACCTATATTACCATAAGTTCACCTTAAATTCATCGATTCTTCAAAATATAATTCAACATTACTCCTCAATGAAAATACCGTAGTAATCTATTTACCCCGATCATATAGGGTCCCCAAAATAGTGAACGTCTTCAAAAATAATAATTACCTTTTAGTCCCCTAATCATATCTGACATATTAATACGGCAATCATCGCATTTCCTATCACATTGGTTGTTGGGAAATGTTCTTCCATTTCCCACCATTAACTAAGAAGAGAAATTATAATTAGGGTCTTAAATACTTAGCCAGTAATCATGAAAAGGAACTTAAAGCATATAAGGATAACTTGTAGAAAAAAAGTATACCCTAACTTGTGATCCCCTAGGTTTTCATCTATGTTATCCATGATCATATATTATTATGTGAATCTTTATTTTATTTTATCTTTGTTCTTTTAACAATGGTTCATACTAAGCTTATGAATTTACCAAAGCATATCCCCCGGGAGTGTCATAACCAAGAGTGCAGTAAGGCCCGTTGTTGTGTACCAGTTCCCATTAGAGTCTATCTCAAAGCAGTGTTTTCAGGTTTTACCCCTATGTACATCTGTGCCAGACCCACCTCTACCTGCTTGTATCCAGACAGGGATGTATTTTCCTGGCAACCCCTTACTCAATACTCACCAAAATACCAGGAAGATTTCCTATAATTAAAATTTTCTATAGGGTTCATCCTAAATTTTTCATATCCTAATTTCCACAAAAACCTAAACCATCCTTTGATACCAACTATAGCATCCCTCCTTTTTATAACATAATATTTCATAACATTACACAAAACTGAGGATCTATAAGGTTTAGGGTCTTGGAAACCAGGAACATAATACATCAAAACAACATAAAAATTATTCTTAAACACTTGAAAGACTTCTCCTTAATTTTATCCTAGGTTCATTACTACATCTCATAACCTAGGTACATACATCAAAAGAAAGGGTGACCAGAAGGCCCAGTAAGGGAACAAGAGAAACATTTAACATGTGAACTTGAGATACATCAACTATGTCATGAAAAAGAACTTTAAGGCATGAGAAAGAAATCATGTGGCATATCATAATAAAAATTACATTTTTCATAACTTTAAGATGTGGATACATCATTTAACCTAGAAAATCAGGAACATATCACCAAGGTCCATCCCCAAGGTGTCATTTTAAAATTACCAAGGTTATTCACCAAGATATCGTGAAAATTGAAATCTCTAGTGGTTACATCATTACCCAATGCATTGGAGCGCTATCAGGGCGCACCCTTAAATATGCCTTTATTATAATGTGATCCATATATATCATCATAAATCATTTCGTAAACAACCCATATAGCATAAAAGGAATGGGTTTCATTTCATAATCATATCATTTTAAAAACTGCTTTAAAGACATGATCTTTACGTCACTTTAAAACCCACAGAAAAGGAAGGTGGGTCTCATGTATGTAAATCCCAGAATTTAAAACAGAACATTTTGGTATATATGTGAATACCCATTTATAAGTTAGATATTTTATTATTCACATAATAAAAGAAAAGTACTTTAGAAAAAGAGAGAGACGTTTTGAGACGGAAATTCTGCAGCATAATGGCTGTGTTTCGGGGTTTTAGAAAACATTGAAAAGAGAGGGGACATGGGTCACCCAATCATAAATGATCCATAAAACAGTAGGGGAACAGAATATGAAAGATTTAAGAACATGCTAATTAAATTTGAAATATATACCATATTAAATGAAGAACATGAAAGGAAGACAAAAATAAGATTTCTTTTATGAAAATCTGATAGCCTAACGGCGTCACATAAAATTCAACCAAAAATGAATTGATGAGATAAAATAGGGTATCTAATCATATGAATATAAAAGATCAGTATGATAGATATAGAGATAATATGCCCAACATAATAAAAAGGGACTTTCAAGACTTGACATGGAATTAGAACTTTGAAAGAGGAGAAAGGTGAAAGAACCACTTAAAAATTCGGCAGCCTAACGGCGCCACTTAAAACATCAAAATACTGAATTGAAGAGATAAAATGGGGTCTCTCATCATATGATAATAAAAGATCAGTATGATAGATATAGAGATCATATCCCAACATAATAAAAAGGAACTTCAAATACTTGACATGAAAGTAGAACTTGAAAACGAGAAGGGTGAAAGAACAACATAAAAATTCGGCAGCCCAACGGCGCCACATAAAACATCAAAATACTGAACTTAAGAGATCAAATGGGGTCTCTCATCATATGATCATAAAAGATCATTATGATAGATATAGAGATCATACCCCCACATAATAAAAAGGAACTTGAAAAACTTTACATGAAAATAGATCTTGAAAAATGAGAAGGGAGAAAGAATCCGTTACAAAAATTTCGGCAGCCTAACGGCACCACTTAAACATTCATAAAACGAAATAATGAGAGTAAGAGGGGATCTCTAATTATATGAACATGAAAAGGGAATTAAGAGGAATATAAAATAACATCCTTTAACATAAGAACATGGATCATAAAAGAAATGACATAAAAGAGATTACTTGAAAAGAAAGAGAGAGGTCAAATCCCTTACCTTAAAATGTAACTCTTAAAACTCAATGGTATGGACCTTGAGGGGCTTGAGGACACCTTGGGAGGACTCATTGGGAGGTAAGGAGACCAGAAATTTGTTGAGAATGATTTTGGAGTCCCAAAGGATGAGATAATGGCTTGGTATTTATAGGGAAAGTGATGGGACAAGGCATTAATGGCCAAGGGACACCTCATAAGTGGGTTTCTCAAGACCATGTGCTCTCCCATGATATTTCCCATGAAGTTAGGCCACATGGGGCCCCCATACAATAATTCATCACCTTTGGTTGGAAAACCCATAAAATATCTCATGACATAATCATGACACATTTATGATGTCATTAAACATACCGAAACCCTAAAATTGTATTTTTACTATTCCCTGAAAATTAAACATTCTCAGAAAAATCCCAAAATTTCACCTTAACCAAATATCAATTCACTGATTTCAAAAATGAACTCCATTTTATAAAAATAATTTTCTAAAGATTTTTAATTTATTTTTTAAATAAATACACTATTCACCGAAAATTCATTTTTTTAGAAAAATCCCCAAAAATTACCTTAACATAATATCGATGCTCTGAGTTCAAAAATGAAATCCTTTTTATAAAAATAATTTTCTAAATATTATTAATTTAATTTTTAATTAAAAAAAACTATTCACCTGAAAAAAACTAATACTTGAATAATAATTTATGAAACCATTATTTAACCATTTTATTGAATCACATTACTTAATCAAGGTGCCTAGATTATATTAATACTTTCTTTAAGTGAGATTACTAATCCATTTAGTCACATTACTAATCGTAAGCATAAAATCACTATTCATAATTTACTATTCATCAACAATTATGTTGATCTTATTAGACTCTAAATTTCATACTGAACATAATTGTAGAAGACCATTTTTTGAAAATCATTACACATTTTTAATTATTTAAGGTTTACATAAACATTTTTTAAAATATCATTTCTCTAAAATTCACCAAAAATATGCATACTATATTTATATGGACATTTGAAAAGTCATAAACATCATCATAAAAAGAAATCCCAATTTTTATTTAAAACAAAGGATTACACAAGGCAGTTACGATCTCCTTACATAGCCCCTTATCACACCAGCATAGGACCTAAGTGTAAGGTGTGATAAGGTGAGAGAATCTGAGGGAGGCTTGGCCAACATCGCACGAGTAGTAATTTCTATCAGTTTGAACTTCTCGTGAAGGTGATCCCGTTCTAGCTTCACACGATGAATTTTAGCTTGGGTTTGGTCCAGAGCAAAGCCCTGTGGTGCTACCTCTTTCCCACGTTCTGTTAGATGGGCTTCGATCGGTCCAAGACTACTGGGTGAGGCCATCGAATCTTATTTCTATATTAATTAACCAAGATTACATGTATTTACAGACAATAATCAAAATGTTTAGTTTCCAGTGGTCATATTGACCAATGGTCATATAATAGTCAAAACCCAACGGTCTCATTTTAATTATACTCATGTTATCAAATGAAACATTTTTGTTGAGTATAAAAATAAAATAAAATAACACATAAAATTCGGAACCAAGATTTATTCAAAATTTTGGGTCGTTACACCTATGGACACTTTGAATGACAAAGGAATAGGAGGCCCTCACTACTCACTAATGATTCCACATCACTAACGAGGCCCTAAAAACCCCACAGATCCCATGCACAACTTGGAAGAGATACCGAAGGTGCTACCCCCAGGAAGCATTGGTCCACACCTACAAAATGGAAACCCGATGTCCTTTGGTTATTTTATAAACCCAAACTAGTGGGTCACTCTAGGGGTTTACATGAAGAGATAAATGATATCCCACAGATATGGGTGATTTAATTTGAATAATTGATTCGGTCAGGTCCTTGACCAAGACCCTCACTGCTTATTAAGAGAGAGTCTATGGCCACTTGAGTAGGAGTCAAACAACCACTAGATAGGAGGCCCAATGGAGGCTGGTTACTACTCCCTTCATTTTTTCTTTGTTTTTAATTATTTATTTTTATTTTATTTTCTTTATTTTTAATTTTATTATATTTTAATTATATTTTATTTAATAAAAAAAATTAAAGACTTTTATAATTTCATTTCTTACACTAATTTCACGATTATTATTATTATTATTATTTTAAAATTCTTAATAATATTTTTTCCCATTTTACTTTTATTATTTTAAACTTATTATCCATCTCTCTCTCCAATATCTCTCATCCACCATTATTTTTTTATTTTTATTCTTGTTCTTATTATTTTTTTTATTTTTTTTTATTCTCTTATATTCTCATCCTTCCACTAAAGTGACCTCTCACCCCTAATAATGGGAGGTTTTCCTGAGGATTGGCTTGGGGATGGTCAAACTGTTCTTGAATATTTCATAAATATATTTTTATATTTGTGGTAGATATGAGTATCATGTATGGGTGTATAGAATGTCCCCCATAAAAATCAATTCAATGTATTTATATTATTTTATTTAATTGTTTTCCCTCTCTTCATTGGCTTGGTCTTCACCCAGTGGAGTAAAGACAATCATTGGATAAAATAAAATCAATAGAGATGGGACCTGGAAGATGTCACACCCTATACCAATGTGTTTAATCAGCTATGATTACAAGAGGAGGTGGAATTGATATTTAATAAGGCATTGGAGAATTAAAAATATATAAATAAAAAATTGCTATCAATCATGAGATTTTATGATTGGATTATCAAACTAAAATAAACAAAATAAAGGAGAATAATTATTAATCCCAAAACTAATCATAAAACCAAGTCCTTTTTTCTTAATTCATTCTATATATAATTTTATGTTAGTCTAAGTTTAAAATTTCAATATTTCATTTAATTTCAAAATATTAGAATGTAATCCAAAACCCAAAAATATTTATCATTATTTTTAAAAAATAATAAAAATGAAAAAATAAATTTTTTAGGTTATTTTGAATAAGTGAGTGAATAAACAGAGATACTCCCCAAGTGAGATGACCCTAGTCATCCATTATGTTGCACTAGGAAAATAATTTTCTTTTTCCATGCCCTTCGATTGGAATTCATTAAAGTGGTATCTTATTAGATATTTCTGACAGTAAAACATAATATTAATGAAATTCATATTAAGGAAAACATTTTTGATAGTTTGATGGAACATTTTATGATAAAAAAAAAGATTAAATATATGTAAGATTTGACTTAATATCCATCAAAATTCATTTGCAGTTAGCTACCACTATGAATGGACATAAAAAAAATTACTTTTCATAAATCATGCATTTTGATATAGTGAAGAATTATTTTTTTAAAGTTACATCTTCATATTAAAGTACAGAAGAAACTTTGGGATTAAAACTTTAAAACAAGGTTTTTTTATTTGTTGAAAACTAATCTGTTTGTTAAAGAATGTTTTGATTATCAATAATCAATCCCCAGTCCATTGTAATGATGTTGTTTTCCAAACACAAGTATCCAAAACAATGTTTTGGTATTGATCTACACCGGAACGAAAAGAATTCAGGAAGATAAAGTTGTTTATCATACACTTTATCATATTTAGGTCTATCGACATGACATTGAAAATCATCAGTTTCAAAATAATCAAAGGTAGAATTGTTTATTTGTTAGAAGTATGAATTTTATGTATTTAGAGAAAGAAATAAGTTTCTAATTCAAAACAATAGATGTTGTTGTGTTAGAATGAATTTAAATTCAAGAGTTTTAAATCATTCATACTTTCTAAAAACAAATCATACGATGCTTTGAAGATCAATAAGTTCTCCCAAATCATGAAAAAACTCATGGATTTTTTTTGAAGAAATGGGGGAGATTTTTGAAGAATTTCAGTGTTGAAATTTATATTTCTACCATAATGGGAATTATATCATAATGACATGATAATGAAAAATATGTTTCTTAGCCTAAGGAAGAGAAAAATTGTACAGGTATTTTTGCACTTCGATTCTCGTAATGGAATTTTCTTACTGCGATTTTGATATAGATATTTTAGTACTGGGAAAATCATACTGATATTTTCATACTTGGATTTTTGTTCATAGATTTTCATACCGAGGAAATCATTCTGAATTATTCAAAATGAATAGTTCATACTAAGAATGAAATAGAATTAAGATTCACTATGAATGAAATACAAATCATATTTAGAAATAGAAATTGTAATGAGATGGTTATGAAGAGTACTCAAAAATAAAATTCAACATGTTTTATGAAGAATTGAAGTGGTCAAACCTAAATTTATGTTTTTCATAAATCTCAGAGAAATAAAATGAAGTTTGAAGAAGTCAAAGTTTAATATTTAAATGCGACATATTTTTTGAGATTTTGATATTTGAGGAAGTATGGAATGTTTTCATGTTTCCTGCAATTATCTTTTGAGTTTCCTATAAATAATTCCATACAAAATTTGCTCATTTGAAACATTCACACACCCACAAAAAGAGGATCACTAAGGAATTCAATGTGAATTTTCTCATCTAATTGAAGAATAATTTTATTAAGCATTCTAGTAGAGCTTGAGTTTTATTGATTAAAAGTGAGTTCATCATACTGAGAAAATTGGATCTGAAATTATTTCATTCAGAAAAACCGATCCATAAATATTTTTCACTAAAAATTGTATCAAGAATTATCATATCAAGAAAATTGCATCCAGTATATTGTTTGGATAATATTGGATCAAGCTTCATCGTATTTAGATAATCGGATCCACCATCATCATATTGAGAAAATCGGATATAAAATCATTGTTTTGAGAGAACTGGATCCAACATCATTGTTTTGAGATAATCAGATCGAGTATCATTGTATTGATAAAATCAGATCAAGAATTATCAGATTGAGAAAATCAGATCAAGAAAATTCAGATTGAGGATTTAGACCGTGAAATTGTGGATCAAATTCAACAATGCCTTTAATTTTATGTTTGGATCAAATTTTTTATAACAATACATGGAAAACTGATTGGAGTTTGTACAATAATTACTATAAGGATATATAATGTTTCTAATGGGATTTGGAACAAGTTTTATTCATTTATTATTAATATTTTATTTCCATAGACCCATGGGAGTGGCTATGCAAAGGATGTAGGTTATCACATTGAGTCCAAACCTTGTAAATCATGTGTGATTTAAATTCTTTCCTAGAATGTCATGTATGAGTCTTTACTAAAATTTGATAAGGATATAAATATTAACACGTTTCAGGGGTTCAGTTTTGAAAATAATTTAATCTTATAAAAGTGAACAACTAATTCACCCCCCCCCCTTCTTAGATTTTATTGGATCTTTTGGAGCTTAAATTTGTATTAAACGTAAGTTTTCCATTTTAAATCCTCATCATGGATAATATCAATTCTATCAATAGATGTGGAATCACTACCTTTGATATAGAAATTATTCTAGATGGAAAAAATGGATGTTTCCTTATCTTCTATCTATTTTCCTTGAAGTTGTTGATGACGCTACTATTCATTTTCCAATTACTGAGAACGATGATCCTATGAAATTTGCTAATAAGAGAAATATAGTAGTTGATGGAAAGGTTAGAAATTAATTCCTTATATTCTTATCATATAATGTTTAAAAGAATTTGTGGGTCTCAAAACATCAAAATGTATGTGGCACAAGTATGAAAGTGTTTTCAAAGGGAATACAAATGTTAAGGAAGTAAAGATACAAATATGACATAATAATTTTGAAGACATCAGAAGAGACATGAAGAAACTATCAATGAATACTTCATTGGAGTATATGAAACTATTTAAAACAGCATAGGACTCAAATATTTATTGTAATATTCTACAATTGTGATGGAACTTATGAAAAAAAATTCAGATATGTTTGATTATAAAATTTCATCTTTATAAGATAAATATGATTTATCTCTTGATGATTTTTATAAATTACTTGTCAGTTAGGAAATGAGGGAAACTCCGGTGATTAAAAATAAGATGAAAGATGAAAATTATTTTTAAGCAATGAGAAAGTTGAAAATTTATGATGTTAAATATGATAAACCTTACGACTCTGAAGATAATTCGGATGATGAGTTGAATAAAAAATTATGTCTCTTATATCCAAGAACTGTAAAAGAGGAAGAGGATGCTATGGTGGTAATCTTCCTCTCAAATGTTTTGTGTGTGGTGAAATTAGACACTTTTCTTTGAATTTCCCCAAGAATAAATTTGGAGATTACTGATATGATTCTGATAGAAAACCTCGGTGGAAGAAGTGGAACAAAAAATATAAATAAGAAAAGTCTTTCGATAGATATAAGAATAAGTTTACTAGAAAAAAATGATCTACGTTGAGTAAAAAAGTTCAATCAGACTCAACCAATAACAATTATTTTGAATATGAAAGTTCAGATCAATATAGAACCTCCATTTAATATGTTGAGAAAACAAAATATTCCTCGGAGAGTGAAGAATGTGGTGAAGAATCTTATAGAGAGTATCAGTTATAAAAAGAAATTGTTGCATGTCTTGAAAAAAAACTCTCAAGAAAGAAATCAGAGTAATTCATTAATATTTTGAAGAAGTCATCAATTGAAGAAAATATTTCATCCAGAATGAGGATGAATACATTCAAAATATTTTATGTTACAAACTTATAATTTCTTAATAGGTAATGATGACTGAATATATTAGTAAGAATTTGAAAGATATCAATGAAGAGGTTAAAAATATTAAATAAAAAACATCTTGAGTCCAAAAATACATTGAGAAAAATTAATGAAAACATCAACAAATCTTTGAAAGTAAAAGATAAAACATCTAAATTTTCTAAGAAATCTCAACATAGGAATTTGGAGAAATATTCTTTTACCAACAGAATTTTAATCTAATTCTTTTAACATTTCAGGTTCTACATAATGTATTAGGAAATATTAGGTGGAGAAAGGATGTGAGAAATTGATCTAATCAACAAAATTAGAAAACTCACATAAAATAAAAGATGGTCCATGCCCTGAGTATGTTAGAACTGAATGTAGTTACCAACCTCAACAAAATTTCAATAGAGAATGATCTTATTTCACTAGAAAATCATGACTTGATAGTTATTATTGGTGTTGTGGAATATAAAGGTACAGGAATTATAACTGTTGTCCCAGTATATCAATGACTGGAAGAAGCCTTGATAAATGTGGAAGAAATAGTGAAATTACAATGAGAAAAATTCCTAACTTATAGAAAGTTAAAAAAGTGAATTCTCAAGATATTAAAACCTACCAATAAGAAATTAATTTGAATGTGTGGAAGAAGTTTGTAAAATATGTGATCAGGTTTTCCATCATACAAAAATCTATTTGGAATACCTTCCAGCACAATCTTTTTATGATATAGAAGAAAATAATGTTGAAAAGAATAATGTTGAGGAAATAGATTTTTTTTGTTGAAACAACATTGAAATCAAATAAAAGGAAAAAACCATGGATACATGATAGTTTTGTCATCACATATGAAAGGTGATATAAAAATCTTAAAACACGTTAAAAGTCATGATAGAGGATTAGCTACATTTTGTAATGATAGTTCCCTAAAAATTAAGGGACTTAGAATTATTATGATTGAAGAAGAGAAGATAAAAACTAAGGAAGAATTAATTTTTAATGGTACAAAACAAAACACACATAGTTTAAGATAAATTTTTAATGATGGATAATAAATTTTTTGTACAAAATATTTTTGTATCATCAAAAGTTTGAAAGGTGGAAATTATATTTCAAAAGGAGAAACAACCAATGGGGATATATTTCAAATAATAGTATTCAATAACTACTGCTACTTGACTTCTTATGATTTAAATAAATTGTGGCACAAAAGACTTGGACACCATGGTAAAAAACATGAGTAAACATTATAAATTGATGTCGTTCTAAATTTTCATGAATTGAAAAGAAGATATGAATATGTTTCTATTACTTTACCAAAATAAAAGATGACTAACAAAATTCATAATAGAATTAAGATCCAATCTACCAGACCACTTGTGTTTGTCATTCTAATTTATGGGGGCTAATGAGACATCAATAAAAAAATAGATTTATAATTTATCACTTTTATTGATTATTTAACTCAGATAAAAAACTTTATGTGTATGAATCACAAGTTAGAGACTATTGAAATGTTCCAATTTTCTAAAAAAATATTTTCAGATAGAAATGGGGGTTTCCATAAAGAATTTGAGAACAGATAATGGTACTGAATTCACAAGAAATAATTTTGAAAATTATGATAAATAATGGTATAAAACGTAAGCATAGTTCTCCCTATACTCTGAAAAATATAGTATTAGAAATAAAGAATAATAGTTTGATGTAAATGGTAAGAAGGTTTTTAGCAAAATACAAACATTCTAAATTCTATTTGAGATAAGCTACTAGTACTGGTGTACATGTTCACAATAGATTCATTTTGAGATTGGAAACTATCATGACTCCTTTTGAAATGTGGAATAACAAATAACCTTCATTGAAATACTTCAAGGTTTTTGTAAATCCATGTTTACTCAAAATGAAAAATTGATATTTGGGAAAGTTTGATGATAAAGTTAAGGAAGGGAGTTTTATGGGTTATTCACCATATAGAAGAAGATACAAATGTGGGATCATATTTTTAAAAAAGTTGGTGGATTCATATGATATTAAGGTAATTGAAAATAAATATTCCTTAAAAAAATTGTTTTTAGAATTTTGAGGAGGATAAACTAGATAATTCCTAATATACTGAAAGTAATTCAAAACATCTTTATCAAGCCTCGGAAGAATTGTGTGATGAGAAAATTTTAGCTGGGAAATAAACTTTTGAAATTTCATGCCTTAGAAAAACATGTTGTATCTAAAAACAATATTTGGAATCAGAAGGCTCTGGTTCAGGTAAAAAGAAAGTTGAGATTATATAATCAGACTTCACTTTTCTCAAAAATTGAACTGGAATCTATTTTAAAAGGTTTTCAAAACAAATAATAGGTGGATTATATGAATAAAGAGTTGGATCAGATTGAGAATAATGATACATGGAAACTCGATTCACATCCAATAAATAAAAATTTCATCGGAACCAAGTCGGATTATATAAGAAAATTAAATGAACATGGATAAGATTCAAAAAAATAGCCCATGATTGTTTATAAAGTCTATACATGGGTAGATGATGTGGATTTTGATGAAATTTTTTCCCCAATTGCAATATTAGAAACTAATAAAATATTTCTTTTATTGGATACACATTATAATTTCATTGATTATCATGTGGATAAAAATTCATCATTATGAAATGGTGTGATTAAGGAGGATGTTTTCATTGAACAACCTTGTGGGTTTCTACTTGTGGAGGATGAAAACAAAGTTTTTAAATTGAACAAATTTTATATGGGCTAAAAAGATCTCCATGTTCTTAGAATTCTAAACCTTACAATTGTTTGAGAATGTGAATCATTTCTAAAGGAAAAGTTGGTAGAAACTTATACATGAATGTTGTTAACTCTGAAACTCTAATTGAAATTAATTAGGTGGATGATATAATTTTTTCTATTGTAAGAGAATATATTTTTAAACATATTATGAGGAAGTGAAAAAGAATTTTCAAATGTCTATGTTGGGAGAATTAAATTTTTTCCATGGCTTACAAGTTCAACAAAAGGGAAAATATAATTTATTATCTCATGATATTTATTCCAGGGAATTGGTAAAAAAATTGGGATGGAAGAATCCAAACAAGTTTCGACTCCAATTTTAGTTAGCACAATGTTGATTAAATATGAATCCAGAAAAAGTGTGAATCAGAATGTCTTTTGGAAGCTAGTAGGAAGTCTTCTTTACCTCACAGCCTCAAGGCCTCATATTGTTTATATAGGGACTTTATGTGCCATGTATCAATGTAATCCAAAATAATCACATATTTTGGTAACCAAGAGGATTATGAATTATGTCAAAAGAATGAATTCACTTGGGTTTTTATATAAAATAAATACTAAGATAACGTTTGATGGTTATACTAATGTAAATTGGGATGAATATTGTAATGATATAAAATCAACCTCATGAGGAACGTTTTTCTTGGGTGAATGTTGTATGAGTTGGAATATTAAGAAACAAAGTTCAGTAACTTTGAGCATAGCTCAATCATAATATGTTGCAGGTACTCAATCTTGTACTCAAATGTTGTGGATGAATGTTCAGCTGGAATATTTGAAAGTAAATTTTTCTTAACCATGGAAGATACCTTGCAATAATCATAGTGCAATTGATCTTTCTATGAATCATGTCTAACATTCAAGATCAAAAGATGTTGACATATAGTTTCACTTTATAAAAGATAATGTTTTTCTAAAGATGTTTTTTTGGAATATATTTTTACAAAGTCTCGTATTTAGAATGTCTTTACAAAAGAAATACTGAAAAAACGGTTTGTGGAATTGAGGATGAAACTAGATGTTTAGCCTCCTCTCATGTCTTCATAATCCTCATAAAGAAGTAACCCCACAATGAATTCGATTATGTTGACAAAGGGGGAGATAAATTAATAACTTTCACTTTTTAATAACTTTTTACATATCTTCATAAATGAATCTGAAGTTGTGGTTATCATATAATGGGGGAGAGAATATTAAAATTGAGTGGAAAAGATTAAAGTGAGGGTACTTTATCTTTACATGTATGTAAAACTTTATTTACAACAAGGGATGTAATTCTTTAAAAAACATTACCTTATCCAATAATGTGTTGTCAATAAACTCTCTTTCAATAACAACTATGTTTTCATAAAAGTCAAAAACAAGACTTGTTTACAAATGTTGAGTTTTAAAAATTTCGGTGAGTTGATAAGTTTTTAACAAGGGTTGTCAACAATTCCAAAGGGAGATATTGAAGGGAAATTATGGTTGAATTATTTTAATCAAAGTTATTTTATTTATTGAAAACTAACATTTTTTAATAATGTTTTTTTTAATTAACTAGACTATGTCCATCATAATGATTTTGTTTTCCTGAAACAAGTTTCTAGACCCATGTTTAACTATTAAGCTGCACTGGACAGAGAAGAAGACAGAAAGATGATGTTGTTCATCATACACTTTATCCTATTCATGGCTATTGGCCTGAAAATTAAAATCATCAGATTAAAAATAATCAAAGGTAGAATATTTTGTTTTTTGGAAGTTTTTATTTACAATATTCAGAGATATAAAGAACTTTCTAACTCATAGATAAAGAAGAGGTTGATTTAGAAATAATGTGAAGTTGGGAGTTAGAGAGTTTTCATAATTTTAAAAAAAAATCAGATGATGTTATTATGATAAAGAAGTTCTCACAAATCATGAACACACTCACGATAAAATATTTTGAAGAAATGGTGGTGATATTTGAAGAATTTCAAAGTTCCAAAATAAGATATTCATTATAATGTGAATTACATTTGAATGACATGATAAAGAATAAGATTTTCTTGAGTCTAAGGAAGCTATAAATCAAATGGGATGTTTATTAAGGGGATTATCGTAATGATATTTTCATACTGGGATTTTTGTACTAAGATTTTCATTCTAGGATTTTCATACTAGGAAAATTGTACTGATATTTTCGTACTGAGATTTTCATACTGATATTTCTATACTAGGAAAATCAAACTGAGAATTTCATACTTCAATTTTATACATGTATTTTCATAATGAGGAAATCATACTAAATTTTTAATAATGAAGATTTAATACTGATAAATAAAATGAATTTAGATTCACTAAGAAAAATATAGAAATTGGATTCACTGATAAGGAAACAAAACTTTTAATGAGCTAATTATGAAAAATACTCAAAAAAATACCTCAATTTTTATGATGAATTCAAGGGGTCAAACTTGAATTTCAATTTTTTTTAAATCTCAAAGAAATCTAAGGTGGTTTTAAGAATTAAAATTTGAACTTTTAAATGAGGGATATTTCTAGAGATTTCAAAATTTGAGGAATAGGGGAATTTTTTCATGATTCTTACTATGACTTTATGAGATTCATATAAATACATACCTAGAAATAATTTCCATTTGAAACCTTAACACACACTCACAAGGTAGAGAACTAGATAATTCTAATTGAATGTTCCCATCTGATTGAATAAGCATTTTATTGAGAATTATAGAAGAGTTGTATTTTTTCAGATTTAGAGTAAGTTCATTGTACTAAGAAAATCAAATCCAGCATTATCATATTCGAAAAATATGATCGAGCATTATCGTATTCCAAAAATTCGATCTAGTATCTTTATTTTGAGAAAATAAAATCCAGCATCATCGTATTGAGAAAATATGATCTTGCAGCATCGTATTGGGAAAATCAGATTCAACATAATTATATTGAGTGAGTTGGATCCAACATCATTGTTTTGAGAGAATTAGATCCATCATGATTATTTTGAGAAAATAAGATCCATAAATATCAGATTGAGAAAATTGAATCCAACCAAATTGGACTGAGCATTCAGACTAAGCAATTATGAAGCAGATTTAACAAATTCATTACTCTTTTGTTTCAAACATTTTTTTATAATAATACATTGTTAACTGAAAGAAGTTAGTATAATCATTCCTATCAGGATATAGAAGGTGTCTAATGGGAGATGTCACAAGTTGTATTCAATTCTACTTAGCAGTGGATTTCCATTAAACAATGGGAGTTGATATGTAAAGGATGTAGGCTCTCACATTGAGTATGGATCTTATAAATCTTATGTGATTTCATTGATTTCTTATCATTCCATTCTTAATTATTTACTAAATTTTGATAAGGATATAAATCTTAATAGGTTGCAGTGGTTGTGTTTTGAAAATAATTGAAACTTATAAAACTGAATAACTAATTCAACCCACCTCCCCCCACCCCCCTCTAAATTGTTATTGTATCTTTTGGAACTTCAACTACCTGATGGGTATTCATAAAATTGAGAGATTTAGTTTCAGCAGGAGATTGGAAGTTAATAGCTATGAAATGTCATGATTATTATGTATTGATGTAACAATGATTGTTTGTTTCGTTGTATATAATATTATTGATACCTATCATAAATGTAATCATCCCAATATATTACTTATTCAATTCTATTTTCATAAATTTCATTGATCAATATTTATTAGATGTTTCATAGAATGAAGTTGTCTTTATGCATTATCAAAATGAAATGTGTTTTTAACCATCATTTTTCATTAACAAGACTATCATCATTTTTTTGAAACATACCCATGTAAGGAAATTTTTATTTTACAGTGATATTTCTATTCATTTTATATCTATTCACTTTTCATTAGCTTTTTTATTTAAAATAATATTGTTCCACCATGAAATGTGGTGAGGAGTTGGTTTTGCTCATTGTGTTACCATTCTCACTTTTCCCTGAAACTCGCAAAGGTTCCATCATCTGTAGCTAGGTACAGACCTACTTTCCAAGACTGGAAGTCGTCTGGGTTTTTAGGCACACCGACTCTTTGGGACTCACATTTGTCGAGTTAATGGAAGGTTGGTCTCATCACACACTTTTAGGGGGAATTTTTTCCTACTCAGGGACTCTATTATAGATTTTTGATATGTTCATGAATCACGTCCAAATACAAAAATGGGACTGATTGACCTAATGAAACAACATTAGGAAAATTCTCTTTTATATAAAAATGATTGAGATCTCTTGGTTGAGTCCATCTATATGTGTTTGAGGTTATTCAACATTCTCCAGTAATAGGTGGATACTTATATACTGAAACAATATAACCAACAGCTTCGGAAAAAACTCCCATATGAGGATGTGATTAATATTATGACGATGGGATTGATCAATTATGAGGTGTCCTATGTATCCTGATTATTGTAGGAATAAAAACCCATATAGTTTATTTAACCTATAAAGTTTTAATACATGTGGATGGACTTATACAGGTGATCTAGGGAACCATCAATCTTGTGTCCTAGAGGGACTTCATTCGTATCCCAAATATAGAGAGATTCAGAGTTGTTATAGTTTATTCTTTCAAGGATCATATGTTAGAGTTTCTTGTGTTATTATAGAAACTCGTGGTGCAGATGACATGATTTCCACAACTCCCTAGGATCAAATAATCCATGCTCAATGTGAGAGAAAAGGGATAAAAATTAACCAATTTTATTTCTTTGAGTAAGGGACTTAGATGTTTGAATTTCCCTTAATGATCAAAATGTTTCTCAAAACTCATATAGTGGTAGCCTATGTATCCTGATTGTGGAAGAAATCAAAGTAATTGTATTTCCCTTTAGGTCACGGATTATATACTGAGGTTATCATGTATGATGGATACTTATGATGTCAGTGATGTTTTGGTTGCATCCCCCTAATCCCACATGAGACATGGTCTTGGTGAGAAACATGGGGGGAGATAATTAGCTTCATGGAGTATGGGTATACGACATGTAAATTGGAACAATCCATGGGTTGTTTGGTATAGAGCTTGTGCCTTATGTAGGATTCCTATGTATCCAGGGTATGGAAGTAATTAGATTTTTTTAGTTCATTTATGTTAGGTCTTACACACTATCATTTCCATATTTATTAGGACATACATATCGAGGACAGACAGCATTTTCCAATACTAGGATTTCCTGGTTATCTAGACTTATGGTCTAGAAGAATTCACAAGTCCAAGTTGGCACTTCTTGGGGGTCATCACATGACTTGGATTGACACATATGGTTGGTGTCATGAGTGCCAGTTTGGAATATCCTAAGAGGTGTCTCGTGTCTTGGATGACACCTCTGGGAGACCCTGAGAGACATGGTCAACATGTCAAGAGGGCATCGCGAGTCTTAGCTGATGTGAGAAAAGGGTATCATGTGGGATTAGTTATCATGCCCATATGCTTTCATGATACTAAGGTAAAATGATAAGGCATCATTATATGTGCCTGGTGATATGTCTGGAGGATGTCCTATGTCATGGTTGATAGAACCATAGGGTCCACAATGTCGAAGTGGCACCCATGAGGGAACTATATGATATTACCTGACATGTCAAGAGAACAACATGTATCCCAAATGACATGTCTAAGGGGTGTCTTTAAATCTGGACAATGTGACCTCGTGCTATCATATGTCTTTATATGACACACACAAACCGTATGAGGGGAACCAAGGATATTTTTATCTTAATCCTAAAGCCTCTGAGATTGTTTCTAACCCTTATATTGTAAAATCGTTAGTTTCATTCAATTTCATTTTCTTTGAGTCTCATTTGATTTGGGGGACATGTGCTTTGTTCTTCACATGTCCTATTAGAAGTCCTTTCGGTAATATATGAGTGATAACGTCAAGAACTTTATGTCTAGAGCATGACTACTCTGGAATCATGCCGGTATATTACCTAATTGAATGTTATATGGTCATGTGATTGGTTTCCCTAAGAAGTCTGATGAAGTCGAGAGGAAAATCCTATAGAGCATGGGATTTTGTTCGATAAAAATCTGACCCTTTCTTTGGGTTGGGGTGGGTAATTTATAAGAACTTCCACCCTTCATTCCCTAATGTTTTTGTGGTACATCTGGCGCTAGTATTATACTGGATTCGGTGAAGGTGCCTAACACCACAATGTTTTAAGATTTTGTGTCACGGACTGCTTCAAGGGCGTCGCATGATTTTCTACAATTGAGAGTCTCCTTCATCAATGAATCCTTTATCATATTATTACTTATTATCATAGAATTTTTTGATCATGTGGTAGTATAAAATGACTTCCATGTTGTTATGCTAACATGTTTGAGGGACATCTCAAGATTTGAATTCCCATGTTAATACACTCAGGTGACCTTGGACGATATTCCATGGGGTCTCATGGGATAGCATTGCGGGTGCACTGGGTGCATCTCATGCCTTTAAGTGACTATGAGTACCTCTCAACTCCTCCCTTTTAATCACCTTTATTTGATGTAACAATGTTTGGGAGTCATACAAGAATGCATGTTTGTTGTTGAGGGTATTTATTTTATTCTTTGGAGATGTGTTGTGTGACCAATATGGGTCACACGGGGGGTTAAAGAGAATTTCATGTCCTAAAGTTGCGTATAACAAGACAAAGGGCTTCTGCAATACAAGGTGGGTATTTTTTTTGGGGGATTTCAGTGCCTTTAGGATCATCAGGGGTGAGTATGTGTTTTTCAGAAACTTTCAACCCCTCTCACATCCTCACTTTTAGACCCTTTGATTTATTTTATGAACTTCATGGATCACGTGAGTTTTCCTGAGTAGTATCTTTGATTTTTTCTCGATTTTTGGATGATGTCTCACTTGAATAATATGATTCATATGGAAATTGTTCAATCATGTAGTGGATTGGTCTATCCATCTTTCCATAGAGCGTCGTTGGGTTGCCTGAACATGCATGAGGATTTCCATGTGGTGAGCCTAAAAAACAAGAGGGATCCCACACGCTATGGTAGACATGTCACCGATGATTCGTGGTGCCTTTCTGGTAATCAGTAATGTGGGTCACATGTATTTCAGTGAACATGAACCCCACTAACCACCTGTATTTAATATCCTTATTTTTATGAGGCTAAGTCATGGAGTTCATGCAATATTTCCTAGATATCACCAAGGGATTTTATTCTTCCTAGTAATGAACTGGTTCATGAGCTTCATGATTACAGGTGGTATCTCCCTTTAGAATTTCATCCCTCTTTATTCTTGAAGGATTGTGGATTGTTTGTCTGGAATGTTCCAATGACCAACCATGCAACTTGGTTGGCTCACCTAGTTCTCTGGGGGGCCTTCACAAGAGCAGTCAGGTTTATTGAAGAGGTCTATACGGCACTAGATGTGGGTTATGTACCATTCATGGTGCCTTCTCATTACCTTGAGACGTTCATGTGATCTTGAGTCTTTTATAGGCCTCACAGGACTTCAACCATCCTCTTTCTTTCGTGATTTTGTAAGAAAAATAATACACATATTCTAGTATTTCCTACTTTTGTGATTTTTTCGATGCTAATTTGGAAGTCATCAATAAATCCACCCTCCCTCAGGACTGATTTTTAATGGGATAAGGAATTTTTTATAAGGAAAACTAATGCCTTCTAGAATATTTAATGATGTGAAACACTAGTGCTTTAGGTGAAGTTTGGTCTACCATGCGACATTTGGTATTTCGAGAACTAGCTATATATAGGGGGTGGAAAATACATTCCACCATATTCCTATACTCATATCACCCCTTCTAATATTCCTACGATGAGACCCTATCATGAACTTTAATCATGAACCATGTCTGCAGGTCCACGCCACGAACCTGCCTCGCCAAAGCCCTTGTGTAAGCCTACTTTCTACTTCGGTGCTCATCTTCCTCAACCAGGGAAATTATTTTTAGTAATTTCACATATTTCATTTGTGATGTATATGGTTTTATCAAGGTTTAAATGGGATTATTTTGTCTTATTTTTCAATTATTGATGATTTGGATTCCCGTGTTTAGGTCACGAGATGACAAGTCTCTACGGGGGTCATGTGTTGTGCGTGACTCCTTGAAGGAGTTATGTGCCCTTCAAGTCCTTTGGATATCAATAAATCTGTGAACCCTCTGTGTAGTTTGTATATCCCTTACTGAGTGATGAAAGGCACATGATTAAATCTAAAATTTCTTCCCCTATTTGATTTTGACATGAATTTATTTTTTCTTTGTCTGATGTATACCGCTTAATTATTTTTAGATGCCTTCTCGTTCTCATGAAGGTTCTTTAGATTCTGCAACCCAATGGGCCATGATTTAAAAGAATCACAATATGGATCCCTGATATCATGTCTGTATTCATAATGATGTCTTTCATAGTTTCATTTCATCCAAAATTAAAAATTATACCTTGTCTAATTGACTTCTACTATACGTGTTTTTCTTGCAGGATGATACTTTTGTACATCCCCTATATTTTAACCAACCATTTTTTCAAGTATCTATCTCTTTGGACTACATTCAAAAAACAATTACTTATTATGGCCAACTTGTTATATCCAAATATTAGGTCTTTTCTTGTCTGTTTGTCATTTCTCCCATGATTTCGGATGGTCATGACCTTGCTCAACAACCAATTTCCCAGAGTTACTCAAGAATATTCTCCTATTCTATGGATGTCTCTGGCTGTGGATGGTACTCAAAATGAGATCTTTTTCCTCATGTAAATTTCTCTTATGAATGGGCATAACCATTATGGGTGTGGAAGAGCTATTTGGAATTTTCTGATGATCTATAAAGGGTTCATCACCATGAAGTTGTGTAGATATCTCAATTCATCATTAACCACTAACCTGAACTCCTCAAAAAAATGATGAACCTATGGTGTGCGGACAACAAAATGAGATGTTTGATGAATATACTCCCACTGTGGATATATGGGATGATCCACTACATACTCTAGTTTTATCCAAAGATATGCTTTCCCTGGTGATGTAAAAGTGAGGGAGACAGCTAAGAGTGTCCATTCTTATTTCCTCCACTCACTGGATCAATATTTTTCATTGTGGAATCAGGGAAATACACAAGTTTATCCTCCATAATTGATGTCCTTCCAAATAATTCTGTGACAGTGACACCTTGTATTGGGCCATTCTAGAATCTGGGGACCACACCTCATTGGGCTATCGGGTGAACCTATAGGTTTATTTATACCGTATATTGGTAGGTTTTCTTATTATATTTCTAAAAGGTTGCTCTTCTCAACTGGGGATACATGCTTAGGAATCTGTGTCAGCACATTGGTAATGGTGGCACATCATACAGAAGGGTGCCACCTTAACTTTGAGGTATAATTTTTTGTACACCTCTACCAGATGTTGGGTCATATCCAAAACAACTGCACTTTATAAAGGATTAGAGGTCATCTCCAGTTCATGTTCAGCTGGATAGGATAGTAATACCATTGTTATGAGTAATACAATATCTATAGGAACCCAGACCACATATTCTTCCCTAGATTTCTAAATATCTCTTGGGTTGGGCCTATGTCTCTATCCCTTGCAGATGTCAGAGGTGTAATATGTCTATCTAACATCTTCAACTTTTCTACCTTCCATGCATCGGGAAGTCTAATTATTGATGATGGTAGAGGCTCTCTTGTTGATAGGTCTTATATGATCTCTCTTCATGATGGTATTCTTACAGTGAGGGTGGATGAGCTGATTATTTGTGATTCGTACATGTCGTACCAATTTTCTCATCAGTTTGGATGTGTTTAGTGAGTTTCTCCCATTCCTTTCACCAAAATCGAAGGGAAATGACATCCTGGTGTCATCAACCAATTTTGGAAGATACAATCCCATGAATATACCATATTTTTTATTATATTTCTACCAATCGATGCTCCCTTTTTCTTCCCCTAGGAATATTCCTAGGCTTGGGTGATGGCTTATCCCAATGGGGTTCTAGGCCAAGTGGTCCACCATGGGGAAAGGCCCCTTGCATCAATGATTCCCTTATCTATGCCACTAATGTAATTTATTGAGGATATAGGAATGGTTTTGAGGAAGTGACCTCTCTTTGATGATGTTCATTCAAATGGTAAGTGAGGTTATATTGAGGATATTAGTTCTCTAGTGTAGGCTATAGATGGTGCACCTATTGAGAGGGAGGAATGTGGGGATTCTTATCTGATTTCAATATTTATTCAACTAGTTGTTCATCCTTCTTCTGCATCCTCTTCAACAGTTTTTAGGGCTAAATCATGTCATCAGATGATATAGGAGAGTGTCCATGTCTTGATTATGGAGACCCCATTGGAGAAATTCTACCATCAAGGGGAGTTTCCTCACCATTTGTTTTTGGATTTAGGGGTCGATGGTTTTGATAGGAAACCTCTATAGGTAATTATATAACATGTTATTCTAACCCGAAGATACTTGGTTTCATAAGAAAGTGGATTGAATGAACTATTGGATGAGGCCTCACTTTCCAACAAAATGGGTGAGGTGGCAGAGGTTCTATAGTAGGGTCTCTGATTTTTTTCAGAACAAAAATCCCAGATGTAAGCTTCGAAAGTGCTAATATGGAGGCATGAAGATATGATCGCTCATATAAAGTTTAATATTTTTCCATAATTGCCCTCATTGTATACTCCTTATAAGAGGGTTTTTTAATTGACTTTTATGGTCAATGTTCTCCACCCTAAGGTGGAGGCGTAAGAAGTAGGGAAGGTGATATTCCAACGCTTAATTGACGCCTCTTGCAAAACTCTTTCTAACCATGCTAGCACTACCGACCATATTTTGTTGTGAATCATTTTTTTATTAAATCCAATACTTTTTCAATACACTCTATTTTTTCGTTAAAGTTTTAGATATTCTCTAAAAGGTAGATATTCCTCCATTTTTTATACTATGAATGGATGAGTTTTTCTAAGATTACTTTATAATTTTCTACCTTGTATGAAATCTCGATATTCTATTACTTTTTTGTTGATACCCATCCCTTTCAATATATCGAATGATCAGAATTCATGTAATTGGTTGTTGAAATCCTGATAGATTTCATTTGAGGGATGCACATGGAGGCTCACCCCAAATGAGGTTTTGTATCAGTAATATGTTCCAGCTATCTTGAGATCACTAGATGTTAAGAGGGATTGTTTGGGAATAAGATATGTCCTCTAAAATGAGTAATTTAAACATTCTCAGAAAGGTGCATAACCAAAATAAGTTCATGTAGTGGGGCCTCATGATGATTTCTATTTTTTAGTTTAAGGTATTTTAGCTTTGACCATTTGTTCCTTTATTTTAATGTCTTTTAGCTCGGACCATTTATTGTATTAGTTTATGGTCTTTTAGCTCGAACCGTCTATTTATTTAGTTTAATATCTTTTAGCTCAAACTATATATTTCTACAGTTTATGGTCTTTTATCTTGGACCATTTTTTGATTTAGTTTATGTTCTTTTATCTCAGATCATCTATTTCTTTAGTTTAAGGAATTTTAGTTTGAACCATCAATTTATTTAGTTTGTGGTATTTTTTGCTCGAACCATGTATTACTATAGTTTAAGGTGTTTTAGATCAGACAATTAATTGCTTTTTTTAAGGTATTTTATCTTGGACCATCTATTGCTTTAGTTTAAACTCTTTTAGCTCAAACCATCTATTTCATTAGATTATGGTCTTTTAGCTCGGACCATTTGTTTCTTTATTTTAGGTTCTATTACCTCAGACCATCTATTGTATTATTTTAAATTATTCTATCTCAAAAAAACAATTTCTTTTGTTTAAGGCCTTTTAGCTCAGATAAGCTATTTCTTTAGTTTAAGGTGATTTAGCTTGGACCATATATTGCTTTAGTTTAAGGTCTTTTATCTTGAACCATCTATTGTATTAGTTAAAGGCCTTTTAGATTGGGCCATATATTGAATTAGTTTAAGATATTTAAGCTCGGGTCATCTATTGATTTAGTATAAGGTCTTTTAGGTTGGACCATTTATTTATTTAGTTTATGGTCTTTTATCTTGGACCATCTACTGCTTTAGTTTAATGTCTTGAAGCTCGGACCATCTATTTGAGCATGGGATATGGTGCAGACAAGCTAGGAGTGACCTAAAACGTTATAAGGTTCTAGATTCTTATCTTGGTTTTTCAAAGGCTCATGAGGATCAGAACACCATTTCGTAGAGTGATATGCTTGGTTGATGTCCATAGGTGCATATGCAGGAGCAGTGGGCATGTGTGCAATGTCCAGCCATGGGGTCCCTTCAATTCAGGTATCTTTTCCGAGGGCTATAAAAGATTTATAGATGTAATATTGATGAGGTTGGAATAATAGGGACACAAAACTCGCCAGGGTTGTTGCGGCTTAGATGACATAAATCATAACCCGAGAGTTTGATTCCATGAATATGGGATCGTGGAAACATTTTGTGTATGTCCCTTGAAATTTTTAAATGCCATGTTTTTTGTGGTGTTGCAAAGGATCACAAGGATCGAAGCTCCTTTCTAGAAAGGAGAAGATTCATTTAGTTGGAGGCTTAAGTACCTTATGCATCGGTAGCAAGCCAAGATAAATAGGATCCTCACTTCTATCTGAGGTATAGAGAAAATTTGTGAAGACTCAAACATCTAGATGATGATGTTGGATACGAAAAGAAAGCTATTCAGGTTGGGTCTTAGCACCCTATGGAAACTAGCTCTTAAAATGAAGATCGAGATCTACGCCTTGTATTCCAAATCAGAAGAAGTGAGCCCAAAAAGGATAGTAACTGAAGTGACATTGTCTGTCCTTGGGGAAGGGTACAGAAAATGGTGATGTAATGTCAATGATATTGAATCCGCTTGTATAGTTTTTAATAGTTATTGTAAATCATGATCTAGAGTTCTTGAATTTGAAGAATGGTATAGGATAGTCATACATGTAGAAATTAATACACTATGGGGTGTTGTGTGTTATTGTGATGATTTCATGGCTCAAGAGAATTGGAATTTCATTTTTCAGAGTTATTCATTTGGTGGAAGGCCATAAGTGCATATGAAGGAACATGGGCTTGCATGCATAGTTATAAAATGGATCCTTGAAGCCATATATCCTTTACAAGGGCCATGTAATACCATGATGATTCGAGTCACCCTAAATCACAAAGTGTGGTTTGTGGAAGATGTAAAATCCAAGGAGGTTTCGAATTCAATAAATGTTTTATCAACACTTAGCAAATATATTCTCACGATGAGGAGGTGTAACAAATTTTTCCCTAACATTTTCCTGGACTAGTGGGTCCATCAATAATTTCATGGATTTTACTAGGATTATAGACCCTATAATCATTGCACCTTTTATGTTTGAACCTTAATTTTTTCCTAAACTCTAAGGATTAAGAGATTAGCGGGTGAATACTGGACTTTTTCTCAGGTTTCCCTTTGTGGGTTTTTAGCCAGACAGGTTTAGTGTCTCTTCCATTTGCATTTTAATATTTTGTGATTCAAACAGTTGTGTTATGTATTTTATGGTCATACAACACTGACCAAAGCATAGAGAGTTTAGGGTCATGACATGAATGGACCTTACATGGAGGATGTGACATAATTGGTTAATTATGATTCCTAAGGTTAGGTGTGCACCAACATCATCTCAATCATGGAATGGAAATAACATAAATCATGGATTGAGTTTATTAGGTCATGATTAATGATGTGGTACAGTCATACATGGAGTGGTGTAGACACACTAGGGTGTTGAGTGTTTCTGTGATGATGTCAAGGCTCATGAGAATTTTAATTCCCTTTTTTAGATTGATGCATTTTGTTGATGGCCCTCGGCGCATATGTAGGAGCCATGGGAATATATTCATAGTTCTGAAAAGGGTCCTTGAAGCTAGGTGTCTTCTCCAAGGTCCATGGAAGGTTGATGAAGGTCTAATATGATCAAGACATGAAGTGTGGTATATGGATTTGAGGTAGTATAAAAGGATATTTAAATCACCCCATCATCTATTTGACTAAAGTAAGTCTCTTGAGGTCCTTTGATGAGGAGTAAGAAATGGGAGATGGTCTACATAGTTTATATTCATGCTGGGCGGATGTGTTTCTGTCCATGAAGTTTAACATCATCTAGTATGCACTTTCTTCCATTAAATTTAACAGCATCCGGTAAGGATGTAGGAACTATTGTGAAAGGTGGTAATGTTACGGCTGATCTCAAAGAAGGTAACTTGGGTGTCACTATGTATTCCATGAAAATGAGAATCAATCCATATTTAGTTCAAGATGGGTGTGTATTTTAATGTCTTGTGGTAAGGAAAAATTTATTATAGTTTAACATCATGGGGTTAGGATGAAATTTTCCTTGTATTTTAATGTCATGTAGGGAGGACGATGTAGCGTAGTTCAATTTCTTGTTACAAGGACATGTGCAGACAGTTTAGGGTCATGTAGAATGAAGCGTAAGGTGGATTTCTTAACGTGGGGGTGCGTGGTGTGGTTACATAAATAAATCTAGCTTTAATGAGGACTAAATAAGTCTCAACCACACCATATGCCTTTCATGAAATACACATACCAAAGGTCCAAAAAGATTCATGGGTTTGATTGGGCCCAAAGATGAAATATATGGGCGTCACTATGTATCTCATGAAGATAATAATCAAGAAACACAAAGTTCTAGAAAAGGAAAAAAAATTAACTAGGTCTGGCCCAAAATATATGTGGGAATTATTTCTATTAATATGTGCGTTTCTGCCTAGGATTCGAGATTCAGGCATCACTATGTGTCTTGTATGGTAAAGAATCAATCTACATATTGTTCTTGATGATACATGATGTTTAATGTTAGACAGAGAGGACGAAGCTGGATAAACGTGAGTTGTTGATGAAATCATTGTTTAGCATAAGTATTGAAGCATGGGCACCACTACATATCTCATGGGGATGATAATCAAACCACAAGTAGTTCTTGGAGGACCTTGTGGTTTAATGTTGTGCGACAAGGTTGTCGACTGTGTAGTTTTATGTTACACAGGAAGGACCTATTGAATACCTTTTATAGTATTACAATCAATACCATAATGGATCCATTCTATACCTCTATCTCTTTCTTGTGAGGGTAACTCCCTACCATGATTCCTAATCTCACTTGCGCTATGTTCAATGTGAGAAATAAAGAGTGGAATGGGTTCCCCTATAGTGTAGAGAAAAAAGAGGGTTATAACATGGGAATATTGTATGAGGTAGTGATTAGGCCAACATGTAGAATCATTTCAGCCATACATATCTCGTGTGGATGAGAATAAAACTATATGTAGTTCTTAGGGATCAATGCAGATTAACATCATGCAGCAAGGAAAATGGATTGCTTGGGGTGAAGGGGAAGGGGAGTTGTAGATCCATGCAGTTTTATGTCATGCAGTAATGATATTGGTCATTTAGTTTAATGTCTTATAGTTAGGATGGAAATTACATGAATTTTAATGTCATGTGGCAAGGATGAACTCCATACAGTTTAACATCATGTGGCCAGGATGAAATGTTCAATGTAGTTTAACGTCATGTGGTGATGACAAACTCAATATAGTTTAACATCATGTGGTGAGGATGAAATATTCCAAGCAGTTTAACCTCATGCAGTGAGAAAGAAATAACAAGGCATACTCTGATGTGTACACCCTTTTACTTAATAAGTTATGTCAAGTATTTCATGATAAGTCTTTCATTGGTGGGAGGTGTGACACACTCCCCATCTACGGTGGCCAGCAAATAGTCTCCATTTTGATAGACCTTATGTATGTTGTACGTTCCTTCCCAATTGGGCGCCAATTTGAGGAATTCATTCCCAGTATCATTGGGGTTCTGAGATCCAACACTAGTTCTCCTCGATGGAATGTGCGAAGGTGAACCATTTTACTAATAGCTCATGCAATCCGATTATAGTGGACATTGAGGTTGTTCAGTGTGTGAAAACTTTTCTCATCTAACCGTTCCAACTCATCTAGCCATTTCTGTGACTATTAATCATCTAAGAGTTTTCTAAAAATGGATATTTGGAGTGTTGGAATATGAAGTTCTATGGGTAACACCACCTTGGTCCCATACTCCGTTGAGTATGGTGTTTCTTGTGTATCTGTATGCATGGTGGTATGGTATACCCATAAATCATGTGGCAGTTTATCTAGCCAAGACTTCTTATCCTTATTCATCATCTTCTGAAGTATGTTCGATAATGTCTTATTGAATTCCACTATTTTTCCATTTTCTTCTACTTGATATCGGGATGAGTAATTGGACTAAATGTTATACTACTGGAAAAGCTTATTCAACTCCATGGAACATATGTTAGTATCGTTTTCCATCAATATTATGTGAGGGACTCCAAACCTTGTTATGATATGGGACTTGACATAGTTGATGATATTATTTGTCCGAAATTCTTCTAGTGGCATCACCTAAGCCCATTTGGAAAAGAATTAGGTGGTAGTGAGGATGTACTTCAACTACTTAGAGATGGATTTGAGATATGGCCCCACAACATCCCTCACCCAAAAAAATGGCCAGGAATATTTAGTGGTTTGTAGTTTTTCTGAGGGATAATGGATGAAATTTTCATGGATCTAGAATGCATGACATTTCATGATGAATTCCACATTGTCTTGTATCATAGTTTTCCAGTAATATCTCAACCTACTATTTTGATGTGAGAGCTTGGTTATGGATTTATTTGCATAGGAAGAGCCTATACCGACTTCCCCATGATGGAAATAACTTCCCATTATGCAATGAACCTAAGGAAAATTCAATAAAATCCTCCCTTATATAGTATTTTTTCTTATTTGGGCCATTCTTCAAAGTGAATTCCACTACTTGGCACTGAATTTTTTCCCCTCCAGCATGGTCTTCTAGGAGATTCATCATGAAGATAATCAATTATGGTATTCCTTCATCATGGGTTGGTCAATGGTTCATCACGCTTGGGGGGTGGTCTTGACCTGATTGATCTCTTCCATGTCTCATATGGTGACTGATGAAACCATTCTTCAATGTGTAATATGGAAGGTTTCTTCCTCGTGATTTGGGTCAACATGGATGGTCGTTGCATTTTCCAGAGTGTTGGTACAATCATTCTGTGATTGGGGAACATAATTTAATGTGGGATCGAAGGGTAATTCTGTCATTAATCTCCTAATATAGCTAGTGAGGGGGTCCAATTCCTCCTTTTTTATGATATATTTTCCATTGAATTACTTTATCACTAGCTCTGAATCCCCTTTAATGTTCAGGTAGGCTATGTGATGATGTAGAGATAACTCCAAGCCAGCGATGATGGATTTATATTCTATCTCATTATTTGTATAGCTTTTGGATTATGAGATAGAGTAGGTAAAAACTTATTTGTCATGAGATACAAATACAATCCCTAGGCCAACCCGATTAAGCTTTGGGTTCTCCATTCTGGTATCGACAGGGATCCAGGAGGCACCATCAAAATACACCTCCCATGTTTGGGCAGTGTCATGGGCATAAAAGATCTCTCTGTTGAGGATCTAGGTGTATTATGGCGTATTTTTTAGGGTAGGGTGTGTGGCAAAGAAATCAACTAGGGATTTTCGTTTTACTGATTTCTCTGACAAAAACAAGAAGTCATATTGCTGGATAATGACCACACATTGAGCCAAGTGCCCAATCAACAAGGGGCGGTAAAGGATGTACATGAGAGGATCAACACTAGATATAATTTGGAACTCGTGTTTCTACAATTAGTGTGTCATCATTTTCATTGTGAAGATGAGTTTGTGGTGATTCTTCTCAACATCAGAGTATTGAGTCTCAGAACCTAGCATTGTCTAATTGAGGCAGTAGGGACTATTTTCGATTCCTGCATCATTCTTCTGTTCAATAAGGGAACCTAATGAGCACTCCATCGAATCCAAATATAAGATGAGTGGCCTCCCTTCCACCATAGGTATCAAAACATGTGGGTGTAGCAAGTACTACTTTATACTCTCCAAGGAAATTTTACAATCATTGTCCCATTGGTAGGCGTCTTCCTTCTTCATTAACCGGGTGAAGGGGAGAGCCTTTCCAGCTAGTTTGGATGTGAATCGTCGAATTTAGGTGAGGTTCCCTTGGATTCCCTTTAGTTATTTTAGTTTCTTAGGGGGTGACACTACCAAAATAGCATTTTTATTCTCTAGGTTGACTTCTATGTTTCGGTGGCATACCACAAAGCCGAGGAACTTTCTTGAAGATATCTTGAAGGAAAATTTTAATGGATTCTTATTTAAACTATGTATTTGTATCTCATCGTATATTTATTTGATATACATGATTTGATCACATTGCTATTAGGATTTAATGACCAGTTCGTCGACATAACACTCGACTATCCTTCCTAAGAATGGCTTAAAGATGTGATGCAAGGCATGCTGATATGTGGCACCCACATTCTTTAATCGAAATAGAATCACCAAATAGTAGAACCTCCCTTGAGGTTCTCTGAAGGTACATGATTCTTCATCCTTAGTGTACATCTTGATTTAGTTATACCTTGAGTTCCCATCCATGATGGGAAATTCCTAGAAGCTAGCAATTTCATCGATCAAGAGCTCTATGATTGGTAATGGGAAATCATCCATTGGGAAATACCGATTAAGGTCACTGATGTCAATGAACACCCTAATCATCCCATTCTTCTTCTTGATGGAGAGGATGTTGTAAATCCATATCGAGTATTTCACTTCTTGTAAAAAGTTGTTTTTGATGATGTTGTTGACTTTTTTCTCTACATTGGTGGTATGGGAGTGGTGCATCCTCCTGGATGCTTTCTTGAAGACTTGATGCTCATAGGTATGTCTAAGATGGTGTGTAGCCACATCTGAACTCAATCAAGGAATTTCTATGTAGTACCAGAAAAACACATATCATTGTTGCTTCATAAATGTAATGCACATCTTCTGCTCTTTGAAAGACATGGAGATAGTAATCAAGGTAGATCGCGGGTCTTCGTATGTCCCCAGATTCATATGCCTGATCTCATCTATGGTTGTGGAGATACCTTCCTCAAATGCTGGAGGGGTGTTTTTGAGATCAACTTTATATTCCTTCATTTCTGAGTCTGTGGAGACATATTCAGGTGGAGATCGTGATCTGAGGGCCTCTCTATTAGTATCAAGGTGATGGATTCCATTAGAAGAGATATCACCATCCCTTTCAATCTGTGTTGTAATATAGAGATGTTGGAGATTATTATCCCAGAGTACATGAGAGGTCTGGACCTATAAGGTCATATCTTTTTCTTCCGCCATATTGATGGGGAGAACATAGTCATCATTGAGCATACTCTATGGATTCATAGGGGTGGTCCCTTATCCATTAGGGTATGTAACATGTATATAATCATCCATAATTGGCTACATACCTTACTTATTATAGAAATATTCTTTAGTATATGTGGCTATTCATGTTTTTAATAGTGAGTTTCCACCATGGAGTATCCCAACTATTCCATTGATGGGGTTCTTCATACATTGATAGAATGTTAATGGTAACATGAGGTGGCTATGAAGCTAGGTCCTTCCAAGTAAGATATTATATTCATTATCCTACTAGATAACCATGAACTCTGCATCATATGTGAGCTCCCCAAATTGGTCTTTGAGTTTAAACTTCCCTAGGGGACTCTTCTCATGCTTTTCATATCCCTAGATGGTCATATTTGTAGTGGCTAAGTCTTATTTTCTATACCCTAATCACCAGAGGTTCCATACTTGGATAATATTGATCCCTAATCTATTATCAATCAAAACCCTTTGGACATTGATATTATTGAGTCTGGATGAAATGTATAAGGGACTGATGTACCCCTAGATACCCTCCTCCTGGTATTGATTAGTGAATGAGATACTGACATGATAGTATATAGTCTCCACTATATATACCTTAGCGGTAGAAACTTCTAACTCCAATTTTTGTGGGCTTTAGTGAGTGACATCTTGAGTTCCTTGGACATAGGGAGTGTATCTAGGATCAAAATATTGGCTGGGACCATAGATAACTATTTTAGAACACCATGTTATTACACCAGTGGTCGGTGCTTCCTGATATGGAGCTGCTCCTGGGTATGTGGTTCAGAAGCAAGATCATCTATGGTATATGTAAATGATTATTATACCAATGTTTAGGTGGGGGGGTCTTCTGCTAGTGGTGCAGGTTTCACCGACCTTAACCCATTCCTAGGTTGATCATATTGGACACCTTCTTGGTGTTCAGGCAATAAAATTGGATGTGGGTGACTGTAGGAGGGATTCAAGGAAACTCCTCGCATCCTTTGGGACTAATGCAGTGCTTTCCAACGAGTCTGAACTGCATATATGTCATCTCTAGGGACATGAATAGAATATTGAGTCCAACCAGACCAGTGCTACCCCTATACCCCTCGGATCTGATGCATTCATCCTCTTATTCTTTGTTTATATGTGGGAAAACCAAGTTCACAGTTTACTCATCATCAAAGAATGGCTTTTTCAAGTATATTTTGTTGACAGAACCAAATATGATGTCCTCATCCGATGAGGGTTCCATTTGGCAGGGCAGTGCCCATGCTATAGATGTCACAGGGAAGAAATATGTGTGGGTTTATGCCTTCTTAAGAGGAGAATATGACTCTTCCTCTTCTGTTTCATTCTACCATAAGTGGTCAATCCCAACTTTGTGAGGCGCATCTGAAACCTCTTTCTTGGGAGGTGCAGCTTCTACTGTCCTATGAAACATTGCTCTCAGAGTGGCATGGGCTCCATTAACTATCCTCCAAACTATCCAGTTGTCAGATTTTCATGCACATATGGTTGGGACCTCAAAACAATTATCCTCTTCATCTGGTTGAACCATGGTAATTCAAGACACTTCTTCTAGGGAATTATCCTGAACAACATTTCTTTAATTGATCGTACCTTGAAGGACTTCATTGAAGATGAAACAATTATGGATATTATGACCCAAACTTCTAGGAAAAGGTAAGTAATCGAGATGGTCAATGATGCTGACCTCATCGAGCTTCCTGGGTTGGGAAAGTGCGAGCAGGTTTTTGTCCAAGGATTCCAAAAAATATTCAGGGACCTATTCATTCCATAATAAGTATACCTTATTCATATGTTTTTCAAATATTGGGCTACCTTGATTTATTTGTGCTTCTTTTTTAGGGAGTTTTTTTGTGGTTGTATCCACTCTATAAGAGGTTCAAGGTGATTTGGTGCCTGCCTGGGCATATGGAAAGGTGCCGCTGGTGGCTTGGGAGTGATAGCTACAACTTCCATTCTGGTTGGAATTTTCCCTATGTCATAGGCTTGAGTCGAGCTTTGATCAAGTCTACTGAATATCCTCTTCAAGGGGTTGTACTATTTTAAAAAATTCACATAATCCAGCCAGATATTTGATTAGATTCAGTGGTGTCTTCAACTCATCCCTAATATTTTCTACACATATTTCAAGTAGCAACTCTTGTGAGAGAGGGATGGTGAGTGAAGATGTAAAACCCTTCCACCATAATATGAAATCATACACACTCTCATTTGTTTCCTTGTTTGTAGTTTGTCATGTCAACTATCTTTGTCTTCCTCATGGTAGAACAGAATTAGAAAATGAATTGATGATGGAGGTCTTCCCATCCTGACATAGATCCTAATAGCATACACTTATACCAGGCAAAGGTTGACCATGTGATATCCTACACAAAACACCTCATCTTGGTTGCCTCTTTTTGATCATGAGGACCCATCATCGGCTCGCATTGAGACACATTTTCTGTGATATTTTGTTCTATATATTTTGTCCATAAAAGGTAAAAAAGGTGGGATTTCTAAAGTTGGGTGTAGGTGGAGTATCATCCACCCATTCAGGATATGGCTTCCTTTCAGGCAGCACAAGCGTATTCCGCCCTTCCCTGACTTATATTCGAGTAGCTAGGGTCTCGATGACATTAAGGAACTCTATGATCACTACTTCTTGGTCCATCTCCAATCAATGGGTTGTTGTTGGGGGTTGATGAGGTGGCCCAATTTTTATCTCCTTCTAATTTTCAATTTCTCCTTTGACTGAATGCTTATCCTTCCAGGGAATAGATTGTTGCCGTAGTGGAGGGAAGTCATGATCATTTTTGTTCTACTCATGCATGTGGGATGGTTTCCTAGACCCAGATTCAATTTTATATATGAATCTACCCTTGATGATGGATAAGTTGCGGGGGGAGAACATTTGTGTCTACTTAGAGATGATACCCTATGGGAATATTCCCTCTGAGTAACTCCTCATTAAGTGGCTGAAGATCTTGTATTTCAATCTCATATTATGAAAATCAGTCCTCCATGGAAGAAACCTATCTCCTCCTATGTGGTGATTGAGAAATGTTTATACCATTCCCCTTGTAAGAATTTCATTGGGGAGGTTGTAACTCAATATTCAGAATTGCCATGTTTTGGAGTTTCCTCTAGTTATGGGTGCGCCAAGCCTCATTGAGAGCATTCAAGTCACACTCCTCCTGAGGTATGTTTTCCATGTCACGACCTCCTATATTTACATCATGATCAATATATTTCATGTTTATAGTGACAACATTCACAGATCCACAGTAGAAAATGGTGGTCATTCCATTTCTTTCGACCCAACAAGATGAATTTGCACAGCTTCCTTCAGGGTCCTTATTCGAACCCTTGGACTTATTAGGTATTTTTTTCTTAATACCCCCAATGGGGATTGACCATATCCACTGCACATTACTCATGATTTGTTCTATGAACAATGATCTTGAGGGAGTTCCTAGTTAGGGAAGCCAAATGGTCCTCAACCAGAAGAGGTGTCTCTCTCAATAAGAGGAATGTCAACCATTGTTTCATTTCTCCCAATATGGGGAAGAATTACTCCCTTTGTAGTGGTGATAATGATGAAAATTCCCCCATACTTATGGGGTGGGGTCATTTAGGGCCATAGTTTTCACTGATTGGTCAAATTTATGATGGCCCAATGGCTCTAGTCGGGGTTTTAAAAACTCTCAAGATGGACATGAACATATAAATGACCTCATCCCATTGTAGTGAGGGTATTCTAGGATCACCTATGATGTCTCCAGGGTCCTCTTAGGGGATGATGAACCTAAGGATGGTGATCGTGATATAAATTCCTCTATCCTAGTGGGATGGGATTTTCTTGATGATGTTGTCGATGAATCCAAAATCCTATTAGAAATCAATGATTCTAGAGGTGGAGGCTATGGTAGATATTCTCACAGACCGACAGGCTAGGTATACTCTTTAATGGATGATACTAGAGCTATAATAGTGTCTCCCTTGATGTGTTCAAATTGTTCTCATGTAGGATTTGGGTGAGATGGAGACCCGTTATGAGAATCATTTCTCACATAAAGATATCCGGGTGATCGAAACATTAGAATACATTTTTTAAATGCCTTCTTATTTTTTCATGTTTCTTAGTTTGAAGTCATGTTGGTTGTCCTGCCTCTCTATCTATGATGTATTGGAACTGTTGGAGTAGAATAATTCTTTTTCAATGACCAATTTTCCTGATAATTGCATGGTCCCTATATCTTTAGAGAGGCTATAACATTGCATGATTCCATATCTGAAGGGATCGGCTATTCCAAGAAACTGGATGAAGTCAAACACTCCATAATTTCCCCATCCTAGAATGAGTATTTTTGATGTAGCTTGAGATATCATATTACAATGTTTCATGATCCAATGTCAGCAAGCATGTGGTAGATTTTCATTGTGATTTATTAGTTTTGGAACTCGGTCCATGGAGATAGCAGCAAGGTCGAGTTGGAAACAGATTATCATGATTTTTTGAAGGTGAAAATCATATCCATAAAAAGGGATATATTAATCCTTCAGTCCCTAATGAGTATCCCACATATTCTGTAATAGATAATGAATTCACTTGATTTATATCTCATTTGGGATCTCAGATTTGGAAGTAGTGAGGGGAGAGAACATGATGGGGATGTTGTTTCTGGCTATCTCTCTCTATATGTCACTGTGAGACTCCTCCTCATCAGACATACATGCCTCCACCCTATTAGACCATTGAACCTGGATCTAATGGTCACCTACTAACCGGAATGGATTGTTTCTGTAAGATTCTAGAGAACCGTATACGGTTGAACTTGGCGTTTTGAGACCATCTTTTTACGAAGGTTTCAGGATTTGGATCACCTTTCTATATGAAGTTTTCTGGGCAATGGGAGGACTGCCTTGCCCATGGGAGATATCGCTGTGGGTAGGATGACTGTGGTGGATGTCAAGAGTAGAGTCCCTATTGTCCATCCCCATACTACCACGAGGAAGAATATCACGGTAATGAATGTCTACTACATCCGCTTCGAAATAAGAGTTGAATGGTCCTTGTGGTGTTGAGGATGTGTCTCGAATGACCCTAAGGACACTAGAACTAAATACATTAGTGGTATGGGACATGTCCTACATTGTGGATGGAATATACTAACCTCCATTTTTTGATAGTCAAGGAATATGATCTTGTTTCATACTTATTTCGGGAACGTTTATATAACCGTTAGGTGCCGTGGGATTATACAATCACTACTGTGAAGCTGTTGGAATATGCTGATAAGTTTTCTCATTATTGACTAGGAAATGAGCCCATCCTAAGGAATTTTCCATTATCACTTGGGGACCCTTATTCAAGACCTAATTATGATCTCTATCTTGAACGTTTGGGATATTTTTCTTGACATTCCTAGATAGAGTATGAGCATAACCCGAGTCATTTGCTGCTCTCACCGGGTTGGCCCCGGTTGGATAAAAAATGATTATGGTCCAAATATGAAATCCCCATCATAATATGTTGATGGAACTCTCGAATGGCAGAGGTAATGTGAGCCTTTACCTATGTTACCTTAGAACGATGATGGTGCAGTCATTCGTCAGTGGATGAAGGAATATGCACTTGACATTGATGATCTATCAGGATATGTCAGAGAGATCCATTGACAAGAATATGATCTTGTCTCGAGTCTTGTGTCCTTCCCACTTGGTCAACCTATGCAATAACAGGGATATACGCCCAGTACTGGGCCTTGGGATTATGCCTCCATACTTCTTCTACAGGCTTGTGCCCCTATCCCGAGGCATGTGCCACTCTCCCTCGGCCCCAATTGGAATGGGTGTATAAGCCTGATACGATGTATCTCCCTTCATCGGAATATACTGATAATCATCCCAGGTGGGAGAAAGAGTGTGTGCTCACTTTTATATAGACACTTGTTTGTTATTGTTAGAGTGTTGTGTTTTACTTATTGTAGGGATATGAATATGTGTATGTACCTTTATCTATAATGGTCCGGAAATATACAAGTGGAGTTCTTTAGCGGTTGCTAAAATGTATTTCCATTTTAGTAAGGTGTGTATAGGGATACAAGCCTACACATTCTCTGTCTCCATGATGAATTTTCAAATGCCTTCTATAGAAGTGGGGTTATGCACCCACTTCTTTCCTCTTTGTGCCATCAGAGTATACTGATGGGCTTCGTATATTGGAGCAGGAATTGGATCCTCCCCCATTATTTCTGTGGAAATATGTCAAAAAACTTCTTCAAAGATAGTAGAGATATGAGCCTATTGGATGGTCCCTATATGAGTATGTCGGCATTCATCATCAGTGGTAGCGGGGATATACACCCTCTTAGGGATATCTGACACCTTTTTCCTCTGATGATTTTTCCTTTCAGCCCATGCATGGGTGTCAGAGGACACTATGTATCAGATGGTATGCTCAGCAGTCATATGAGTGATACCATTTGGATGGTGTCAGCAATGGTGGTTATGAGGATCCCTTTTGGGTGGTTCCTAAACTTGAAGGGATCCATATCCTACTTCCTGGTCCAAATTCTTTAGACGTGGAATATGGCAGTTATCGTGCTTCAGGGATAATCTCCCAAAGCTGTTGGTTGTGGTGATAAGGGTGACAAGTTCAACAGCTTCCTTTTTGGAAAATGTGGACTCATCGACCTTTGTATCTGGATGACTTTACGAGTAGCCACCATGTCCAGGATAGTACCATATCTCTGTTACTCCTGAACAATCATATTCTCTACCTGACATTGGGGTAAATGTGTAGTTGGGATTGTTTTGATAGCTGTAAAAATTGCAGTTGTAGACAATTTCCTATCATAAATGTTGGATGATGATGTCATCATCTCGAATCGGGATGCTGAAGTAGTATCTGCAATTATGCAGATAACAAAAAACAAGGTTATTCAGTTTTTCTTTATCATAGGCATAATATTTTATATCAGATATGCAGGGTTAACTCGATTTTTATTTTTTTCCGGCTTCGTTCATTCCACTCATTTGGACTTATAAAAATGAGGATGGAATTATGAGAACCCTATCTATAGAGGATCATATGTAAGATTATTCTGGTCTTATTTCATGTTTTTTGTATAGGATTTGAAAAAAAATGTATCCTGATGCATTGTAACCCAATAATTTTTTCATTAGAGAGATTCAGGTCGGGTTCACCATTTTTTCCTCCGGAAATGTGGATAGGAATGGGTTTTGCTCGATGTGTTACCATTTTCACTTTTCCCTGAAACTCCAAATGGTTCCCCCACCCATATCTGGTTACAGAACAGATTTCCAAAGGCCGGTAGTTGTTTGGATCTGCAGTCCATGCAACTCTTAGTGACTCACATTATTCAAGAGGAAGGGAGGTTGAGCTCATCTCACCCTTTTGGGGGGAATTTTTTCCTACTCCAGGACTCTATTATATATTTATGATATGTTAATGAATCTCTTTGTTGTAATTATATGGGAATGGTTACCCTAAAAATGACTTTAGTATATTTATATTTTATATACAAAAGACCAAAATCCCTTGGGTGAGTCCATATGTATGTGTCTAAGGCTCCTCATCATTCTCATGTAATAGGAAACTACTTATATACTAAAACCATATAACCATGTTCCTTAGAACAACCTATCATATGATGAGAAGATTAATATTATGAGGTTGGTATTGAGCCATTATAAGGCATCCTATGTATCTGGGTTATTGTAGGAATAAAAACCCATGTAGTTTATTTAACTCATGCAGTTTTTCATCATACAGAAAGACTTATATGGGTGCTCTAGGGAAACATCAAGCTCATGTCCTAGAGGGACTTCCAATATATCCCGAATATAAAGATAATCATAGTTGTCATAGTTCATTCTTTCAAGACTCATATATTTTATTTTCCTGTTTCATTATAGATACTCTTGGCGCAGATGACTTGATTGCCGAAACTCCCTAAGATCATGTGATCCATGCTAAGTGTAATAAACAAGGGATATCCATTAACCAATGTTATTTCATTGATTAAGGTAATTAGATGTTGGAATCACCCTGAATGATCAATATAGATATGGAACCTCAGAGAGAGGTAGCCTATATACTAAGTATAGAAGGAATGAGAGTCATCAAAGTTCTGCTTATGTAGGTGCTTATATAGTAAGGTTCCCATGTATGATGGAGAATTATGACGCCAGTGAGGTGTTCATTACATCCCACTAAGCCCATGTGATCCATGCTCAGATTGAGAAACAAGGGGGAGTAGATGATCTGGATCATGGTGTATGGGTATGGGACTTGTATATTGGAACAGTCTTGGGTGTGTCTGTTATAGAACCCGGGCCATGGGATGGCATCCTACGTGTCCTGGTCATGGAAGAAATTAGACTTATCATTATTCATTTATGTCTGGGCTTACATACTAATGTTTCCTTATTAATCAAGGATTACATAATGAGGAAAAACATCATTGTCAAGTCATGTGATGCCTTGGTGATCTAGCCTTCTTATCTGGAATACATCGCAGGTCCTAGTGGCCACGTCCTGGGGGTTATTGCAAGACTTGGCTTGACACATATGGATTGTGCCATGAGATACAATGTGGCACAACCCAAGTGGTGTTGTGTGTATCTCTTGGAACCTCTAGGAGACACCATGAGACCTAGATGATATGTTTGGATGGAATTAGAGGTTTCAGCAGATGTGAGCAGAGGGTGTCACGTTGGTTTCTTTTTCATGGGTAGATGCTTTCATGAGGCATAGATAACATGAATAGGCATCGTTATATCATTTTTTGATGTGTCCGGAGGATGTTGTATGTCCTGGGTGAATGGCCCAAAGGGTTTACAAGATCAATTTGGCACCAGCGGCAGAACTATATGATGTTCCCTGACATATCTGGAGGACTTTGTGTGACCTAAATGACATGCCAATTGGTTATTGAAAAATTGGGCAACATTCCCTGGTGCTATCACATGTATTCGGATGACATGTAATCACTACATGAGGGGTAGTGAGCTGGTATTTCTCTTTAGACTTTTTCCTATGATCTTGGTTCTAACTTTGGTATTGTGAATTCCCTAGTTTTGTTCAGTGTCTATTTCACAGATCCTCATGTTATTTGGATGACATGTATTCTGTTCTTTGCATGTCCAACCGGAAGGTCATAGCATGATCTATGAGTGATCATGCAAAGAACTTTATGACTAGTGCAGGCCTACTTTGGCTGCAGACTAGTATATTACCTGATAAAAAATTGGTTGGTTGCGTGATTTGTTGCCCCAAGAAGACTGTGGACATTGAGAGCTAAATCCTCTAGATCCTGGGCATCCAGACTATCAAAAATCCAACCCTTTCTTCATGTTTGTTGGGGAATTTATAGGCACAGCGACCCCTGATACTCACCATTTTCTGCAGCATATCTGGCATAAGTTCAGGATGGGGTCCTTGATGGAGCCTGGCACCATGTGATTTTGTGATTCTATATCATGGGCTACTTCAAGCGCATCACTTGATTTTCAGAGATCGTGAGTCTCCTTAATCAACACAACCTTTATTATATTATTTCTAATTATCAAACACTTGTTCAATCATGAATTTGTATCAAATTACCTCCATGTTATTAAGATTACATCTTCTAGGGCCTTGAGAAGATTCAATTTCCTATGGGAAGACACTCACGAGACCTTGGGTGACTTACCCTAGGGTCTTGCAAGATAGAGTTGCGGTTGTGCTATTCACATCACATGCCTTTCAACTACAACGAGTACCTATCACCTCCTTCATTTTAATCCCCTTTATTCGATTTAACAAAGAATGGGTGTCATGCGATATTTCATGTGTGTTTTCGAAGGTATTAATTCTATTTTTTGGAGATGTGTCGTGTGACTAATATGGGTCGCAGAGGGGTGCACAATCATTCCATGTCTTGAAGATGAGGATGACAAGCCAAAGGTATTTAGTGAGACAATGTGGGAATGTCACAAAGGGATCATGGTTCCTTAAAGGTCGTCAGGGGAAAATCACATGTCTTTCAATGACTGTAAATCCCTCTCACCTTCTCCCTTTTTAGCCTCTTTGATTTATTTTATGAAGGCCATGGATCATGTGAGTTTTCATGAGTAGTATCTATGATTTTTAATCGTTTTTTGGATAATGTCTTTCTTGACCAATATGGGTCATATGGAGATCATGAACTCATGTAGTGGACATGTCAACATGTCAGTCCATAGAGCACCATGGAGTTTCGTTGACATTTCTGAGGTTTTCTATGTGGTGAGGATAACAAACTGGGGTTCTCCCATGCGCTATGGAGGATGTGTCTTTGAGGACTCTCAGTGCATTTTAGGTCATTATGGGTCCGTATTTCATGTATTTTAGCGACCATAAATCCCTCTTGACTCCTCTCTTTTATCTCATTTTTTTGTGGTGAAGGCTCAAAAGTCAGGCGAGATTTCATAGATATCACCAAAGAATTTTATTCTATTAAATGATGGCCTGGCGCATGAGCTTCATGAACACTGGGGGTCTCTTCATTAATAATTCCATCCCTCTTTATTTTTTTTAAGAATTTTGGATGGTCTATCAAGATCTTGTCAATGACAAACCATGCAGCTTGGGGGCTCATTCGGTTGTTTGGGGGGTCTTCGCAAGAGCAACCAGGTTTGTTGAAGAGGGCTCTATAGCACTAGCTGCAAGTGATGTTACTTATGTGGGGTCTTCATGTGACCTTGAAATAGACATGCAATCAAGAAACTTTTAGAGGCTTCACAAGTCTTCAACCATCCTCTTTTTCCTTGATTTGGTGGGGAAAATAATACTTGTATTTAGGTATTTCCTCCTCCTATGATTTTTCTAGTCCTTATTTACCAGGAATCGGCAAATATTTATTATTTTATTCGTATAATTAAAAATAAAATTCATTACTCATTATAATAATTTAATTCTAAAAATATATAGGTACACATAATTTCATTAATTTAATCTAATTCAACAATTTTTTTAGAGGAATATGAATATTTATCAAGGTATGTGTACATTTTTTATATTATTATATATTCAATAAATAAAATGATTAATAAAATTTAACATTTTTTCAAAAACTTTTATATAAAAATATGTAACCCTATAAGGAAACATCTTTTTTCTTCTCTAGAGAGGAAAATACCCATATTTGTTAGATGTAAGATTACACGTTTACAAAAAATATCCCATGGTCATGGGTTCTAGAAGAATTAAATTGAATTTGACGTTAAAAATAACCAAAGAGTCCTATTTTCAAAGAAGATTAGTTTTTATATGGCCATACAGAGCCATTGTAAGATGGATATTTTATATCTTAATTAGTGGAGCTTCAACAAGATAAATAAAGTTCATTTCTCAGAGTCTGTAATAGTAAAATATAATGATTAATTTTTTTTACAATTCATCATGTATTATATAATTCACATGACTAATATTTAATATCTTCAATTAAAAATGACATTCAAATTTAATAAAATTAAATATATTAAGAAGATGTGGAATCTTTTCATAGTTTTAAGGAGATGTTTAAAAACAATATTGACAAAATTTTATGTTTTAGGAAGACAATGAAAGAAAATCTAGACCACAAGTATGGGTTTTTATATATAGAGATGTGATGGAGATTTTTCATAGGCTATAATGAGGATACCTTTTTGGTATGATAATTAATGTATATAAAATCAATAGATAAAATTATTATGATATTACACTATGAATTATTCATTTATTATTATGTAATTGGCCTACACGGGATCGTAAATATAGATCCTCTTATAGAATATATACCCTCATACTTTATAATTTTGAGGGAATCATTTTTTGTAGTAGAATATTTTTTTTGAAATTTTTCATACATTAAGATCTAAATTAGGTTACAGCTCAGAAGAGTTTTAGAATGGACCTCCATCTCCTCCATTGTTCAATGAAAATGGAAAAGGGTGAGGATACTAAAAATGGGATAGTATCTTACAGATCTTTTAAGAAAAGATGAATAATTTGTTTAGAAATTAATTTTAATTTTTCTTTATTATTAGTATTTTATAAATTAGGAGAATAAAATTTTTAAATATAATTTTAGGACTCCCATAAATATAATGTGATGTAAGGTACTTTTATTGATGATGTTTGGATAGAAATTATGGCTATTACTTAAAGAAATAAAGAACACTCAGTCCATGCTATAGGATTTGAGGTGGGTGTCAGTATTAGAAATGTTTTTGGTTGTCCTAGTGTGACTTCGAGGAAGGAAAAGTATAGGGGAGAAATAGATTCCTAGAAGGATGAGTTGTGAGAGATGAATCAAATGAAATATAATTATATTAAATTTTTTATATATACTATATTTATAAAAATGGTGAGATAAATGTAACATGTGTATCCCGCCTACCAGAACCACCACCTCCTCATTCAAACTCAATTTAGAGACCCTGTTTTTGGCTAATAATACATTGAAATATTTCTAAACATTATTCTAGAGCCAGACGCTGAGATGATGTGTGATTTTGAGGCCAAGTGTACCTGGAATTTATTTTATAAAAATATTAAATATATTTTTATATTACGCATGCATAGTTACTTAAATAAAATGGGATAACTCTTAAATGGTAAATTAGACAGGAAATCTAACACCACGGTTGGATCCAGAACACGGTGTTCACCCGAGGTGTGACATAATATGAGTCTTTATTGGAATTTTGTATGCCTCAATCATTGACAATGTGATTTGAGTGAATTAATTAATTAATTAATTAATTAATTAATTTTATTTGCTCTAAAAACCTAATCTGAGGTTATAAATTCTTTTATTTTAGAAATCCTCTCATTATCGTGTTTTCCAATATATACTCTCCTCTCCTCTTATTCCCTATCCTCTCCTTTTAGTTGATGAACTATGACAGAACACCGATTCTATGTGGATAAAAGCATAGTGGATCCTCCTCCTTCCTCGACGAAGACGTTCTACATAAATGGGGAGAGATTGAATCCTAGTATGAATCATCCATGGTGTTTCTATGCCTTTTATTGAATTTTGAGCATGTTGTTAATTTAATATTCAACCTATACCCCTTCTTTTAAAACTCTGCATTCATCTAGGTACCATATTCATATTTTTTATCATCAGTCCTGACCCTGGTACCCCATTCTCAATTACTAGCCAAGAAAGATAGCCCAATGTTGATTAAAACCTTTTTTTTATAGTGACTTTTCCCCTTTCTTCATCATTTTGTCATAGTTTCATCCATGTGGATCATGGTTTGATGATTTTCGGGAGACCTGAGGTCGATCAGGTACCCAGAACATGATGGTTTCTTGCTGATTCTTCCAGACGATGAAGGAATCAAGAGCAATGCATAGATCTATTGATGACCTAGCATGAGGATAAAAATTCATGTGGTTTCATGATGATCTGTTGAAGAAATTAGGTAGATCAGTTCTTGTAATATCTAATCTAACCCTTGTTTTCGGATGAGGATGATTCGTGACAAACAGAGATTCATTTCCATGTTATTCGGCCAGATCCGGTAATTTTTTAGGGTTTATAGGTGATTATGGTTGCAGAGATGGCTGATTCAAAGCATGGGTGAATATTGGGTGGAAATCTAGAATTATAGAAAAATTCATGACTACACATCGTGTTCAATGAAGATCCCACAGTGTGTATCCCACCCTCAGCAGAAGCACTCAGGGTTGGGAATGTTCGGTATGACATGGAATGTACTTCCCTTGAAACCCTATGTACTACCTTCCCTTGTGAGGTGACTCATTTGAATGAACACATGGTCATGTGCTGAACATATGAACAAGACATGGACACATGGACAATGTCCTGTGTGGACCGACAAGATGTGTGATGAAGTACACAAACATGGAGTTCGGGTACACAGACATTGGCATCAGATGTGGCCTGGTCCTTAGATGGGCAGGGCACACTGTTTATCACACCTATATGGTGTGTTCCCATACATGGGATTAGACCCATGTACCGAAAATACATGGCGCTACAGAGAATAGGGACCACATGTCATGTCGCCACATGACACACCGTGTACATATTGAGCTCAACTAAGAAATCTTCAAACCATCATATCACCATCGTTTGAACTCGAATTTCAGCCCACAAGATTATTATCCTATTTTTTCATTTAGAATTCAATGGTTCCCTCAATGGAATCTTTTCAAGATACAATGTGAATGTTCTAGGTTATCACACCAAGAGATGACACCAGATGACAATTTCATGGTGTGGTTTGACTTTTCCCAGTACTGTAGAATGGATTGAATTTTCCCTATAGCGTGTTGTGGATCAAATTTTCCTTATAGTGTGGAATGGCTAGAATTTTTGCAGTAGCATGGTGTGGCTTGAATTTTCCCAATATAATGACATGGCATGACATTTCCTAGATGTGTGGTGTGTCTTGACTTTTCCTAGTAGCGAGGTGTGTCTTGACTTTTCCTAATGGCGCGGCATGGTTTGACTTACCTAAGGATTCATGAGGAAGATGCGAAATTTCCCCATTTATGTGCATCATTGTGATGTGACCCAAAATGGTGCAGGTGATTTACTACCACCCAAAGAGAATAGTATTGTGGTGTGGTCATTTTAGCCCCTTTGACTTCTGGATGCTAGGTAGATTCAATGAAATGCAGGGCATCTCATATAGTTTGTGCATTGTAACTGATGTCTACTCACTTTTTTGGGATGAGCTTTGAGATGAAGATCCCCTTAATCCCTCATTTGGGCTTCTTTAACTGAGCATATATATGTATGTATGTATGTATGTATATATATATATATGCCCTGCTATAGTACATACTCCTTGGGTCTTGGTTACCCTCCTTCCAGAAGATGAGAAGACATGTTGGGTATGCTAAATGCTTTCCATGTTTAGCTTATCGTGGTTGTACAGGTCTACTCTTCAACTATAGGTAGTGAAGAATCGATGAGGATTTCATCTCTTCACCGTCTCAAGCACCTTGTGTTTCGAGGAGTCTACTTCCACACTCTTGTTGGGTTGAGATGCACTCTTTCGGTCCTCTTTTACTATACCTTGATGTTATAATGATACTCTTAATTTGTATCTCTTACTACTCCCCCTTCACACTTTTGGGGAATTCTACTGGGTATGTATATACTCACCCTTCATGGTATTTTTCCCACATGTGTTATGCCTTCTGCAGATGGCTCATAGGTTAATCTTGGTTGCGGAGGGGCATAGGGATCCGGGGTACATGGACCACGTACGGTGGTCATGCTTGGGATACATGAGTTGGGAACTCCCAGAAAAAATTTCTTTTCTAGTTTTCTTCAAGTTGGAACTGATTTCTAGTTTGGGCGTGTGTTTTCTCCCTTTTCTTTGCAATTTTCACTGTCCTACCTTGTAATGTTTAGAATTTCATGAATGCTTTCTTTACCTTAGAATAGTTGCAAATTTTTTTCAACTTTACCTCTACAGCTTTACATCAATTTGGTCGTGTTCATGTGTATAGGTTCAAAGGAAAATTCCTCCATGAATTAGGTGTGCCTTCATCACTTGTCTCCAACCCCTAGCCTATGAAGGTGGGATTGGGGTAGTTGCGGCTTGAGCCCCAGCTTGGGTTAGGTGGCGAAAAATTATTATCAGAGAAAGTTCATCACTTTGGATGTTATTTAGATGTTAACCCATGAAAGGATTGGTTGGGATTAGGGGATAATGTTTATGTATCTAATGATCAGATCTCAAGCCAAAGAGTCTAGTGTTGGTGCAGCGACTAACGTAGCCATTCACTAGGACCCTGATTACCCACTTGTCGTGTAAAGACATATAAAATTCAAGGAAAATTTTCTCTTAATTTTCTTTGGAATTTTACAAAAACGCAGTTTCTGGCGGCACTTGATTTCGAGGCCCGGTGTTCCCGGAATATCTATCCGAAGTTTAGCTCAGGTACGTTCAGTGAACGAACGAGTGGGAATTTCTAACTTTTGAACCGGTGCCAGGAATCGAATTCCGAGGGCACCGATGGAACCGCAGCGCTGGTAATTGCTTAGGAACTCCTGTTTCAGAGTTGCATTTACACGAGGGGAGTTATTAATTTTTGTGGTAGTTGAAAATAAAAATTTAACAATTTTTATTTTTCCCACATGGTAGTTTTATCCTAAGTAAGGATGTTGGGGGTAGGACCCACTTGTGATAACCAACCTTGAGAGGATAAGGTATGGTGGGACCCACACGAGCCTAACCCCTCACTTTCCTAACCCTTCTAAACCCCCCATTTAGGTTTTTCTAACTTATCTCCTCATTAATTTTATAACATCTTATGCTATAACTTAAGTGAGTAAAATTTGGGTTTTGAATTTTCATTCTCTTGAAATTTAAAAACCTATGTTGGGTTAATAAAATAAGTGGGAGGATTATTTTATTTTGGGGGTTAGTTTTTCTTGTGGTGGAGACTTGGGAGGAAAGGTTTAAGGGTTTGAGGAAGTCTTCTTCTTCTTCAACTTCGACGAAGAACGTGAAGAACATCTCAGACTCCGACGAAGAACATCGTCCTTAGCGAAGAACATCTCTGCCGAAGAACGTGAAGAACTTCTCCAACGACGTTTCCTCTTTGGACGCACCTCGACCACAACAGAATCGGGTAGCGAGCGATGACGGCTTCTCCTTCCCTTGAGTCAGACGAACGCCGACGTCCCCCTTCGACGTCGTCATCCTCGCGACGCCATACCGCGACGAACCTCGAACGACGACGCCTCCTTCCGATCATCTTATACCCAAGGTAGGGGTTCAATTATTTTTTTTAAGTTGGTGATTCTTTCCTTCGAATATGAAAGATAAATCTGACAGCCATGTTCCAATTTTTATTTAAATTAAAAATTGTGAAGGTTAAATGTTTTACGTTTCGGCCAACTGCTATCGATATAACAGGAGGGGATCGGTCCGCACAAACACGGCTGATACCCCTCCCCCCTTTGCTATTCTTCGTTTTGATTAGCGAAGACGGTAATGCATCGTTGCACCGCTCTTGACCGAAAGGAGACGTGAACGATGCGGGCCATGACGAAGAAACACGACGTCGTCGCCTGGCGTCGAGGGTACGAACAAGACCGTGGCTGGAGTCGGGCCGCGGCGGAAGGACACAGCGTCGTCACGCCGCGCCGGACGAATTTACAGCCATCCTGGAAGTAGCGGCCAGAAAAACCACCCACCAGAGAATTCGAAGAAGGCGGCTGGAATTCCGGCCGCTTGCGCCGGAAGACACGGGACCGCGGGGTCCCGCAGCGAGAAACCGGCCAGCCCCGCACTGGCCGGCCGTTACTGGTAGAAATCCTGGGGGTTACACTCCCCGGTGTTACAAGGTGCGGTCCCCTTAATTGGGGCCACCGTTTTCATAAAGGAGGGGCAACACCCCTCCCTTGGCGCATGTGCGGCGCAAAGGCCGTGCTGGCCGCGCCGCCGCGCCGCCGCGCTGGCCGCACCGCCGCGCCGCCGGCAGGGCCGCGCCTCCGGCCAGGTCGGGCCGTCGGCCCAGGTCGACCTGGTTCAGGTCGGCCGAGGGGGTACTGGGTCGGGCCGGGCCCAGACCCCCCGTACTCGAACTTTTCCGTAAAAACGCTCATAACTCGGTCTATGGACCTCCGATCGATGTTCCGTAAGTGGGGACACGATCCTTGGAACGAGACGGTCGTTTCGGTATATCTCACTCAAGGTTTCAGAATACTTTGGGTTCAACCGGGTTGATTCGGATACGAAACCAACCGGGTCCTCGGAGCGGAAACGCTTATATCTTGAGCTACGGACGTCTGATTGACGTTCCGTCAACATTGTTGGATTCCTCTAAGTGAGAAAAATCTTTTTCCTTACTCCGCTCGAGGTTTGGATGTCATAGGAGTGCGGTGGGGTTGGTTCGCTCACGAAACCAACCGGGCCCCTGGATTGAAAAAGCCAGTAACTCACAGACCGGGCGTCCGATTGACGCGCCGTCTGTCTCGTCGGATTCCTCTTGATGAGACATAACTTTTGGAATACTTCGCCCAAGTTTTGGTTGCTGTTGGATAGTGGCCGTGTTGGATTATACCCGAAATCCAACCGGGCCCTTGGAACGGAAAACATGTTATCTTTCAGACCAGACGTCCATTGGACGAACCGTCAGTAGCGTTGGTGATCACATTGAGAAACGGTCCCTATGGGTATACCCTATAAGAGTTCGGGGTACAGTTGAGATACAGCCGGGTTGGTTCTCTCACGAAACCAACCGGGCCCCTGGGACGGAAAGGCTAATAACTCACAGACCGGGCGTTCGTTTGACGCGCCGTTTGTTGCGTTGAGACCCCTATGACGAGGCGGTCCTTTGAGATACTTCTTCATGGGACTTTGTGATACTTGGAGTATCGACCTGTAGCTCGTGGAGCGGACCCTCCCGGAGATGAGCATACGGAGTACGGAGACCGTGTAGCCAGCTGAGACCTGACGACTGCTTGACCAACTCGACTTGGAGTGAGTCGACTAGCCCAGTGGACGGAGCGCCCGGTATTTGGAGAAAGACCCACGGCAGAAGGAGAACCCGGTAGTTGGCCGCAGACCTGCGGTACTCGACAGGAGGAGTACCTCTGTAGGCTATTAGGGGGAGCTCCCGGTATTTGGCGACAGACCCACAGCGGACGGAGCGCCCGGTAGTTGGCTGCAGACCCGTGGTACTCGAGAAGAGGAGTACCTCAGCAGTCTTAGGTTAGTGAGAAGTACCTCGGAGTCGTGATAGGACCACTGCACACTTCAGAGATGGAGCTCTTCAGTAGTTACTGTTTCGATAATGAAAATCCTGGTTTGAGCTGAGACTTTTGACCTTTGTGTGTACCTCATGATTGAGATGGGTTTCTTGATAACTTAAGTATATGCATGGGCATATACCTAAGTAGAGGTTATCTGTTGAGATATTCTTTGTGCTTATCCATGTTGGTTTTAGTGAGACCTTGAGGGTCTCGGGGTCCCTACTGAGTATCATTATACTCACCCATGCACGGGCTATGCCCGCACCTCGTTGTGTTGGTTGCAGAGGACGGGCAGTGCTGACGGAGGCCAAGTGTTTGAGGACTGGACAGTACCCGGAGGTGCACTACATGACGAGTCAGTACCCGGAGGTGGACTACACGAAGAGTCAGTATATGGAGTTGGACTTCACGGCGAGATGACACTCGGAGGAGGTTGACGGGTGAGAGCATTTTGGAGGCTATCTGTACCTACCCTTCAGGTACGATCCGTGGTGGACGATCCCGGAGCTGCGCCATCTGTACCTACCCTTCAGGTAGGATCCGAGGAGGACGACCCAGAAGCCGCTTTCGTTCTTCCAGCTGTTGTCTTTTTCTGTTGTACTTTGATCAGTTGTAGTTGTACTTTCACTTGGGTTTGTATTCTGGCCCATTTACCTTTCAGCACTTCTCTTTGTTCTTAGGGTTTTACTTCCGCTTGAACTATGTGGTGTTTTGTTTACTTTTATAAAGGCAATGCCTTCCCAGTTATCTGGATTTACACCTTTGGTGCTAGTCGCTAGCCCCTGGCCTATGGAAGGTGGGCTTGGGGTAGTCACGGCACGGGCCCTAAGGACGGGTCGTGACAAATTGGTATCAGAGGAGTCGGTTCTACAGCAGAACTAATAACTCTGATATTTTTCTTTCTGTGAAGCAATAGTGTCAAGAGTACCAAGTTTGGTTTTCAGTTCAGGGAGTCCAGTGTTGGTGCGGGCGGCCGACATATCCATACACCAGGACCCTGACAACTGATTTCCAACTTTGTGCACGAAAACACTGATTTCGTGTGTGTTTCCAGAAGTTTTTAAATGTCATCTCAAACCAGGTCAGCTCACCAGGTATAAGTCTTTTGACCGTGTCATGTTTGTTTCTTTCAGGATGCATCCCCACGAATGACCAGCTAGAGCCCCGAGAGTTGTTCGTACTGACAGCCCGCCGAGCGACGTGGCCTCAGTACAGGGATCTATTCTAGTTGAGGCACCAACGGAGGCACCAGCGGTACTACTACCCGTTGGGCCACCGATGCCACCATCCCCAGCAGCAGAGGGTGCACGTCGCTTGAACGCACTGCACGAGTTCCAGCACCAGAGGCCATCCAGGTTCCGGGGACAAACGGACCCGCAGGCAGCTGAGGATTGGCTGGAGGCTGTGGTGAGAGTCTTCAGGCTATTGGGGATGCCGGCAGACATCATGGTGATCCTTGCTGCCAGCCTTCTTCAGGCAGCAGCAGGCAGATGGTGGAGTCTGATGCTCCAGATGCATGACGAGGCGACACTTCTTTGGGCAGACTTCGAGAGCATGTTCTGGGTAGAGATTGTACCAGCCACCCTTCGAGCGGTGCGTATACAGGAGCTACTTCAGCTGCGGCAGGGCAGCATGATAGTGGCACAGTATTCAGTGAGGTTCACAGACCTCTCGCGCTACTCCACAGATATGGTACGGGACCCATTCTTTAGGTCCCAAACCTTCAAGTAGGGGCTCAGGCGAGAGATTAGAGCTTATGTTGTTTCTCACAGCATTTCGACATAGACATGGTTGTTGGAGAGAGACCTCTTAGTGGAGAGTTTCCTTGCTGAGCAGTCTCCAGCAGCAGGACCCACCACTAGCCGGCTAGCGACAGAGTCTTCTGCAGTAGGCAGTAGACAGATGACGCAGAGGTCCAAGATGACCAAACCTACCGGTGGCCGACTTCCCGACTCAGGTTCAGTTGTGCAGGGAAACCGGGGTGGAGTCAGAGCCAGATGTGCTGAGAGTGGACAGTGTTACTCCTGCAGCGGAATTGGTCACATGGCACACGACTGTCCGACCCGCCATGCAGATGACCAGCAGTTAAATGAAGAACCTCCCAGCCAGAGGCAGAGGTTCGATCAGGGCAGACCACATGGGATAGGAGGACATGGGAGAGATCAGCTTCAGGCAGCTGAGACCTATGGTCATGGAGCTCCGGAAGCAGATAGACAGGAGCAGGACTAGCTCCAGACCTGGAGTCTATTGATCCTGTTGCTTCTAGTTTTGTTGATGTTTTTTTGTAGTTGCTTCGTGTCTTTGTACTATGAGCTTCAATAATAAAAAGACACTTATCTTTGTGATGTTTTCTTTCCTATCCTTTTGTTTGGTTGATACTGAGTGGTTCTGGTTAAAACTGTTGACTTGACCCTCACTTTTGAGATTTCTAATGGAGGAGACCTAGTGACCTCACACTGATGCAGATAGTGTGACTCGACCCTTGGAGGCGAGAGTGACAGTTGGATCTCTTGGTAGTTACGTCGAGGCCTTACGACGTCATCCATGGCATTAATGCATCATTCATGTCAGGATTGACTGTATTAGGCAATGATTCTAGTTCATCTAGGGGATGAGACCAGCTTTCTCTTATCGGCAAAGAAGAAATCATAGCAGCTCTTGTGAGACTAGAGAAGTTCCAGGTCATGCAAGAGCAGTTGAGGACAACACAAGCCGACAGAAGCCTTATGTTGACAGGACTTGGAGGCCTCTAGAGTTCGAGGATGACAATCATGTCCTTATACGGGTCTCACCTCGACGAGGTTTATGGAGATGTGGCCAAGGCGGCAAGTTATCTCCGAAGTTCAATGGACCTTTCTAGGTCCTCAGCTGGGTAGGCGGGGTGGTTTACCGCTTGACCCATCCACCGCAGTTGCACTAGGTGCACGACGACTTCCACGTATCTCAACTGAGGAGATACGTGCTCGACCCTTCGCATATCATCGACCATGAGGAGCTGGACGATGGCGATGGGGTGTCGTTCACAGAGGTTCCAGTGGGGATCGATGATCGACAGGAGAGGATCCTACGAGGACAATCGATTCCTTGGGTGCACTTTCTCTGGCAGTACGGGAACCTCCAGGTGAGCACATGAGAGCGGGAGGCTCAGATGCGTGCTCTGTACCACTTTTGTGACCCTAGTTTGTGTTAAAGCATTATGAGGTCGTAAAGTCCTGAGGTGGGAGTAATGTAAAGACCCATAAAATTCAAGGAAATTTTTTTCTTAATTTTCTTTGGAATTTTACAAAAACGCAGTTTCTGACGGCACTTGATTTCGAGGCCCGGTGTGCCCGGAATTTCTATCTGAAGTTTAGCTCGGGTACGTTCAGTGAACGAACGAGTGGGAATTTTTAACTTTTGAACCGGTGCCCAGAATCGAATTCCGAGGGCACCAATGGAACCGCAACGCCGGTAATTACTTAGGAACTCCTGTTTCAGAATTGCGTTTACACGAGGGGAGTTATTAATTTTTCTGGTAGTTGAAAATAAAAATTTAAAAATTTTTCTTTTTCCCACTTGGTAGTTATATCCTAAGTAAGGATGTTGGGGGTGGGACCCACTTGTGATAACCAACCTTGAGAGGATAAGGTAGGGTGGGACCCACACAATCCCAACCCCACACTTTCCAAACCCTTCTAAACCCCCCATTTATGTTTTGCTAACTTATCTCCTCATTAATTTTATAACATCTTATGTTATAACTAACGTGAGTTAAATGTGGGTTTTGAATTTTCAAACTCTTGAAATTCAAAAACCTATGTTGGGTTAATAAAATAAGTGGGAGGATTATTTTATTTTGGGGGTTAGTTTTTCTTATGGTGGAGACTTGGGAGGAAAGGGCTAAGGGTTTGAGGAAGTCTTCTTCTTCTTCAACTTCGACGAAGAACGTGAAGAACATCTCGGACTCCGACGAAGAACACCGTCCTTAGCGAAGAACATCTCCGCCGAAGAACGCGACGAACTTCTCCAACGATGTTTCCTCTTCGAACGCACCTTGACGACAACGGAATCGGGTAGCGAGGGACGACGGCTTCGCCTTCCCTCGAGTCGGACGAACGCCGACGTCCCCCTTCGACGTCGTCCTCCTCGCGACGCCATACCGCGACGAACCTCGAACCACGACGCCTCCTTCCGATCGGCTTATACCCAAGGTAGGGGTTCGATTATTTTTTTACGTTGGTGATTCTTTCCTTCGAATATGAAAGATAAATTTGACAGCCATGTTCCAATTTTTATTTAAATTAAAAATTGTGAAGGTTAAACGTTTTACGTTTCGGCCAACTGCTATCGATATAACGGGAGGGGATTGGTCCGCACAAACACGGTCGATACCCCTCCCCCCTTTGCTATTCTTCGTTTTGATTAGCGAAGAAGGTAATGCATCGTTGAACCGCGCTTGAGCGAAAGAAGACGTGAACGATGCGGGCCACGATGAAGAAATGCGACGTCGTTGCGCTGCGTCGAGGGTACGAACGAGGCCGCGGCCGGAGTCGGGCTGCGGCGGAAGGACGCGGCGTCGTCACGCAGCGCCGGACGAATTGGCAGCCATCCTGGAAGTAGCGGCTGGAAAAACAACCCACCTGAGAATTCGAAGAAGGCGGCCGGAATTCCGGCCACCGGCGCCGGAAGACGCGGGACCGCGGGGTCCCACGGTGAGAAACCAGTCGGCCCCGCACTGGCCGGCCGTTACTGGCAGAAATACGGGGGGTTACACCCCCCGGTGTTACAAGGCACGGTCACCTTAATGGGGGCCGGCGTTTTCATAAAGGAGGGGAAACACCCCTACCTTGGCGCAAGTGCGGCACAAAGGCCGCGCTGGCCGCGCCGCCGGCCGGGTCGGGTCGTCGGCCCAGGTCGACCCGGTTCGGGTCAGCCCAGGGGGTACTGGGCCGGGCCAGGCCCAGACCCCCCGTACTCGGACTTTTCCGTACAAATGCTCATAACTCGGGCTACGGACCTCTGATCGACGCGCCGTCAGTGGCGACACGATCCTTGGAACAAGGCGTTCGTCTCGGTATATCGCACTCAAGGTTTCAGAATACTTTGGGTTAAACCGGGTTGGTTCAGATACGAAACCAACCGGGCCCTCGGAGCGGAAACGCTTATATCTTGAGCTCCGGACGTCCGATTGATGTGCCGTTGACTTTATTGGATTCCTATAAGTGAGAAAAATCTTTTGGCTTACTCAGTTCAAGGTTTGGATGTCTTCGGAGTGTGGTCAGTTTGGTTCGCTCACGAAACCAACCGGGCCCCTAGAACAAAAAAGTCAATAACTCACAGACCGGGCGTCCGATTGACGTGTCGTCTGTCTCGTTGGATTCCTCATGATGAGATGGAACTTTTGGAATACTTCGCCCGAGTTTTGGTTGTTGTTGGATAGTGGCCATGTTGGATTGTACCCGACATCCAACCGGGCCCTTGGAACGGAAAACCTGTTATCTTTCAGACTAGATGTCCGTTTGACGAACCGTCAGCAGCGTTGGTGATCACGTTGAGAAACGGTCCCTATGGGTATACCCTATGAGAGTTCGGGGTACAGTTGAGATACAGCCGGGTTGGTTCGCTCATGAAACCAATCGGGCCCCTGGGACGGAAAGGCTAATAACTCACAGACCGGGCGTCCGTTTTACGCGCTGTCTATTGCGTTGAGACCCCTATGAAGAGGAGTTTCTTTGAGATACTTCTTCGTGGGACTTTGAGATACTTGGAGTATCGACCTGTAGCTCGTGGAGCGGACCCTCCTGGAGATGAGCGTACGGAGTACGGAGACCGTGTAGCCAGCTAAGACCTGACGACTGCTTGACCGACTCGACTTGGAGTGAGTCGACTAGCCTAGTGGACGGAGCGCCCGGTATTTCGCGACAGACCCACGGCAGACGGAGCACCCAGTAGTTGGCCGTAGACCTGCAGTACTCAACAGGAGGAGTACCTCTGTAGGCTATTAGGGGGATCGCCCGGTATTTGGTGACAGACCCACAGCAGACGGAGCGCCCGGTAGTTGGCCGCAGACCAGCGATACTCAACAGGAGGAGTACCTCAGCAGTTTTAGGTTAGTGAGCAGTACCTCGGAGTCGTGACAGGACCACTGCACACTTCAGAGACGGAGCTCTTCAGCAGTTATGGTTTCGATAATAAAAATCCTGGTTTGAGCTGAGACTTTTGACCTTTGTGTTTACCTCATGATTGAGATGGGTTTCTTGATAACTTAAGTATATGCATGGGCATATACCTAAGTAGAGGTTATCTGTTGAGATCTTCTTTGTGCTTATCCATGTTGGTTTTAGTGAGACCTTGAGGGTCTCGGGGTCCCTACTGAGTATCATTATACTCACCCATGCACGGGCTATGCCCGCACCTCGTTGTGTTGGTTGCAGAGGACGGGCAGTGCTGACGGAGGCCAAGTGTTTGAGGACTGGACGGTACCCGGAGGTGCACTACATGACGAGTCAGTACCCGGAGGTGGACTACACGAAGAGTCAGTATCTGGAGGTGGACTTCACGGCGAGATGACACTCGGAGGAGGTTGACGGGTGAGATCATTGTGGAGGCTATCTGTACCTACCCTTCATGTACGATCCGTGGTGGACGATCCCGGAGCTGCGCCATCTGTACCTACCCATCAGGTAGGATCTGAGGAGGACGACGTAGAAGCCGCTTCCGTTCTTCCAGCTGTTGTCTTTTTCTGTTGTACTTTGTTCAGTTGTAGTTGTACTTTCACTTGGGTTTGTATTATGGCCCATTTACCTTTCAGCACTTCTCTTTTTTCTTAGGGTTTTACTTCCGCTTGTACTCTGTGGTGTTTTGTTTACTTTTATAAAGGTAATGCCTTCCCAGTTATCTGGATTTACACCTTTGGTGCTAGTCGCCATCCCCTGGCCTATGGAAGGAGGGCTTGGGGTAGTCACGGCACGGGCCCCAAGGACGGGTCGTGACAAATTGGTATCAGAGGAGTCGGTTCTGCCGCAGAATTAATAACACTGATATTTTTCTTTCTGTGAAGCAATAGTGTTAAGAGTACCGAGTTTGGTTTTCAGTTCAGGGAGTCCAGTGTTGGTGCGGGCGGCCGACGTATCCATACACCAGGACCCTGACAACTGATTTCCAACTTTGTGCACGAAAACACTGATTTCGTGTGTGTTTCCAGAAGTTTTTAAATGTCATCTCAAACCAGGTCAGCTCACCAGGTATAAGTCTTTTGACCGTGTCATGTTTGTTTCTTTCAGGATGCATCCCCGAGAACGACCAGCTAGAGCCCCGAGATTTGTTTGTACTGACAGCCCGCTGAGCAACGTTGCCTCAGTACAGGGATCTATTCTAGTTGAGGCACCAACGGAGGCACCAGCGGAACTACTACCCGTTGGGCCACCGATGCCACCAGCCCCAGCAGCAGAGGGTGCACGTCGCTTGAACGCACTGCACGAGATCCAGCACCAGAGGCCACCCAGGTTTCGGGGACAGACGGACCCGCAGGCAGCTGAGGAGTGGCTGGAGGTTTTGGTGAGAGTCTTTAGGCTATTGGGGATGCCAGCAGACATCATGGTGATCCTTCCTGCCAGCCTTCTTCAGGCAGCAGCAGGCAGATGGTGGAGTCTGATGCTCCAGATGCATGACGAGGCGACACTTCTTTGGGCAGACTTCGAGAGCCTGTTCCGGGTAGAGATTGTACCAGCCACCCTTCGAGCAGTGCGTATACAGAAGCTACTTCAGCTGCGGCAGGGCAGCATGATAGTGGCACAGTATTCAGTGAGGTTCACAGACCTCTCGCGCTACTCCACAGATATGGTACAGGACCCATTCTTTAGGGCCCGAACCTTCAAGTAGGGGCTCAGGTGAGAGATTAGAGCTTCTGTTGTTTCTCACAGCATTTCGACATAGACAGGGTTGTTGGAGAGAGCCCTCTTAGTGGAGAGTTTCCTTGCTGAGCAGTCTCCAGCAGCAGGACCCACCACTAGCCGGCTAGCGACAGAGTCTTCTGCAGTAGGCAGTAGACAGATGACGCAGAGGTCCGAGATGACCAAACCTACCGGTGGCCGACTTCACAACTCAGGTTCAGTTGTGTAGGGAAATCGGGGTGGAGTCAGAGCCAGACGTGCCGAGAGTGGACAGTGTTACTCCTGCGGCGGAATTGGTCACATGGCACGTGACTGTCCGACCCGCCATGCAGATGACCAGCAGTTAAATGAAGAACCTCCCAGCCAGAGGTAGCGGTTCGATCAGGGCATACCACAGGGGATAGGAGGACATGGGAGAGATCAGCTTCAGGCAGCTGAGACCTATGGTCATGGAGCTCTGGAAGCAGATAGACAGGAGCAGGACTAGCTCCAGACCTGGAGTCTATTGATCCTGTTGCTTCTAGTTTTGTTGATGTTTTTTTGTAGTTGCTTCGTGTCTTTGTACTATGAGCTGCAATAATAAAAAGACACTTATCTTTGTGATGTTTTCTTTCCTATCCTTTTGTTTGGTTGATACTGAGTGGTTCTGGTTAAAACTGTTGACTTGACCCTCACTTTTGATATTTCTAATGGAGGAGACCTAGTGACCTCACACTGATGCTGATAGTGTGACTCGACCCTTGGAGGCGAGAGTGAAAGTTGGATCTCTTGGTAGTTACGTCGAGGCCTTACGACGTCATCCATGGCATTAATGCATCATTCATGTCAGGATTGACTGTATTAGGAAATGATTGTGGTTCATCTAGGGGATGATACCGGATTTCTCTTATCGGCAAAGAAGAAAACATAGCAGATCTTGTGAGACTAGAGAAGGTCCAGGTCATGCAAGAGCAGTTGAGGACAACACAAGCCGAAAGAAGCCTTATGTTGACAGGACTTGGAGGCCTCTAGAGTTCGAGGATGATGATCATGTCCTTATACGGGTCTCACCTCGACGTGGTTTATGGAGATGTGGCCAAGGCGGCAAGTTATCTCCGAGGTTCAATGGACCTTTCTAGGTCCTCAGCTGGGTAGGCGGGGTGGTTTACCGCTTGACCCATCCACCGTAGTTGCACTAGGTGCACGACGACTTCCACGTATCTCAACTGAGGAGATACGTGCTCGACCCTTCTCATATCATCGACCATGAGGAGCTGGACGATGGCGATGGGGTGTCGTTCACGGAGGTTCCAGTGGGGATCGATGATCGACAGGAGCGGATCCTACGAGGACGATCGATTCCTTGGGTGCACTTTCTCTGGCAGTACGGGAACCTCCAGGTGAGCACATGAGAGCGGGAGGCTCAGATGCGTGCTCTGTACCACTTTTGTGACCCTAGTTTGTGTTAAAGCATTTTGAGGACGTAAAGCCCTGAGGTGAGAGTAATGTAAAGACCCATAAAATTCAAGGAAATTTTTTTCTTAATTTTCTTTGGAATTTTACAAAAACGCAGTTTCTGACGGCACTTGATTTCGAGGCCCGGTGTGCCCGGAATTTCTATCCGAAGTTTAGCTCGGGTACGTTCAGTGAACGAACGAGCAGAAATTTTTAACTTTTGAACCGGTGCCCGGAATCGAATTCCGAGGGCACCGATGGAACCGCAACGTAGGTAATTACTTAGGAACTCCTGTTTCGGAATTGCGTTTAAACGAGGAGAGTTATTAATTTTTCTGGTAGTTGAAAATAAAAATTTAACAATTTTTATTTTTCCCACTTGGTAGTTATATCCTAAGTAAGGATGTTGGGGGTGGGACCCACTTGTGATAACCAACCTTGAGAGGATAAGGTAGGGTGGGACCCACACGAGCCCAACCCCACACTTTCCAAACCCTTCTAAACCCCCCCATTTAAGATTTGCTAACTTATCTCCTCATTAATTTTATAACATCTTATGTTATAACTTACGTGAGTTAAATGTGGGTTTTGAATTTTCAAACTCTTGAAATTCAAAAACCTATGTTGGGTTAATAAAATAAGTGGGAGGATTATTCTATTTTGGGGGTTAGTTTTTCTTGTGGTGGAGACTTGGGAGGAAAGGGATAAGGGTTTGAGGAAGTCTTCTTCTTCTTCAACTTCGACGAAGAACGTGAAGAACATCTCGGACTCCGACGAAGAACACCGTCCTTAGCGAAGAACATCTCTGCTGAAGAACGTGAAGAACTTCTCCAACGATGTTTCCTCTTCGAACACACCTCGACGACAACGGAATCGGGTAGCGAGCGACGACGGCTTCGCCTTCTCTCGAGTCGGACGAACGCCGACGTCCCCCTTCGACGTCGTCATCCTCGCGACGCCATACCGCGACGAACCTCGAACAACGACGCCTCCTTCCGATCGGCTTATACCCAAGGTAGGGGTTCGATTTTTTTTTTTAAGTTGGTGATTCTTTCCTTCGAATATGAAAGATAAATCTGACATCCATGTTCCAATTTTTATTTAAATTCAAAATTGTGAAGGTTAAACGTTTTACGTTTCGGCCAACTGCTATCGATATAACGGGAGGGGATCGGTCCGCACAAACATGGTCGATACCCCTCCCCCCTTTGCTATTCTTCGTTTTGATTAGTGAAGAAGGTAATGCATCATTGAACCGCGCTTGAGCGAACGAAGACGTGAACGATGTGGGCCACGATGAAGAAATGTGACGTCGTCGCGCTGCGTCGAGGGTACGAACGAGGCCGCGGCCGGAGTCGGGCTGCGGTGGAAGGACGCGGTGTCGTCACGCAGCGCCGGACGAATTGGCAGCCATCCTGGAATTAGCGGCCGGAAAAACCACCCACCTTAGAATTCGAAGAAGGCGGCCGGAATTCCGGCCACCGGCGCCGGAAGACGCTGGACCGCGGGGTCCCACGGTGAGAAACCAGTCGGCCCCGCGCTGGCCGGCCATTACTGGCAGAAATCCGGGGGTTACACCCCCCGGTGTTACAAGGCGTGGTCTCCTTAATGGGGGCCGCCGTTTTCATAAAGGAGGGGAAACACCCCTACCATGGCGCATGTGCGGCGCAAAGGCCGCGCTGGCCGCGCGGCCGGCCGGGTCGGGTCGTCGGCCCAGGTCGACCCGGTTCGGGTCAGCCCCGGGGGTACTGGGCCGGGCCAGGCCCAGACCCCCCGTACTCGGACTTTTCCGTACAAATGCTCATAACTCGGGCTACGAACCTCCGATCGACGCGCCGTCAGTGGAGACACGATCCTTGGAACAAGGCGGTCTTCTCGGTATATCGCACTCAAGTTTTCAGAATACTTTGGGTTAAACCGGGTTGGTTCAGATACGAAACCAACCGGGCCCTCGGAGCGGAAACGCTTATATCTTGAGCTCCGGACGTCCGATTGATGTGCCATTGACTTTGTTGGATTCCTCTAAGTGAGAAAAATCTTTTGGCTTACTCCTCTCAAGGTTTGGATGTCGTCGGAGTGCGGTCAGTTTGGTTCGCTCACGAAACCAACCAGGCCCCTGGAACGAAAAAGTCAATAACTCACAGACCGGGCATCCGATTGACGTGTCGTCTGTCTCATTGGATTCCTCATGATGAGACGGAACTTTTGGAATACTTCGCCCGAGTTTTGGTTTCTGTTGGATAGTGGCCGTGTTGGATTGTACCCGAAATCCAACCGGGCCCTTGGAACGGAAAAGATGTTATCTTTCAGACTAGACATCCGTTTGACGAACTGTCAGCAGCGTTGGTGATCACGTTGAGAAACGGTCCCTATGGGTATACCCTATGAGAGTTCGGGGTACAGTTGAGATACAGCCGGGTTGGTTCGCTCACGAAACCAACTGGGCCCCTGGGACGGAAAGGCTAATAACTCACAGACCGGGCGTCTGTTTGACGCGCTATATATTGCGTTGAGACCCCTATGACGAGGCGGTTCATTGAGATACTTCTTCGTGGGACTTTGAGATACTTGGAGTATCGACCTGTAGCTCGTGGAGAGGACCCTCCTGGAGATGAGCGTATGGAGTACGGAGACCGTGTAGCTGGCTGAGACCTGACGACTGCTTGACCGACTCGACTTGGAGTGAGTTGACTAGCCCAGTGGACGGAGCGCCCGGTATTTCGCGACAGACCCACGGCAGACGGAGCACCCGGTAGTTGGTCGTAGACCTGCAGTACTCAACAGGAGGAGTACCTCTGTAGGCTATTAGGGGGATCGCCCGGTATTTGGTGACAGACCCACAGCGGACGGAGCGCCCGGTAGTTGGCCGCAGACCCGCGGTACTCAACAGGAGGAGTACCTCAGCAGTTTTAGGTTAGTGAGCAGTACCTCGGAGTCGTGACAGGACCACTGCACACTTCAGAGACGGAGCTCTTCAGCAGTTACGGTTTCGATAATAAAAATCTTGGTTTGAGGTGAGACTTTTGACCTTTGTGTTTACCTCATGATTGAGATGGGTTACTTGATAACTGAGGTATATGCATGGGCATATACCTAAGTAGAGGTTATCTATTGAGATCTTCTTTGTGGTTATCCATGTTGGTTTTAGTGAGACCTTGAGGGTCTCGGGGTCTTTACTGAGTATCGTTATACTCACCCCTACACGGGCTATGCCCGCACCTCGTTGTGTTGGTTGCAGACGACGGGCAGTGATGACGGAGGCCGAGTGTTCGAGGACTGGATGGTACCCGGAGGTGGACTACATGACGAGTCAGTACCCTGAGGTGGACTACATGACGAGTCAGTATCTGGAGGTGGACTTCACGGCGAGAAGACACTTGGAGGAGGTTGACAGGTGAGAGCATTGTGGAGGCTATCTGTACCTACCCTTCATGTAGGATCCGTGGTGGACAATCCAGGAGCTGCAACATCTATACCTACCCTTTAGGTAGGATCCGAGGAGGATGACCCTGGAGCTACATTCGTTCTTCCAGCTATTGTCTTTTTCTGTTGTACTTTGTTCAGTTGTAGTTTTACTTTAACTTGGGTTTGTATTCTGGCCCATTTACCTTTCAGCACTTCTCTTTGTACTTTGTGTTTTACTTCCGCTTATACTCTGTGGTGTTTTGTTTACTTTTATAAAGGCAATGCCTTCCCAGTTATTGGGATTTACGCCTTTGGTGCTAGTCGCCATCCCCTGGCCTATGGAAGGCGGGCTTGGGGTAGTCGCGGCACGGGCCCCGAGGACGGGTCGTGACATGTCGACTCGACACCCTTAAACATTTATTGTAGGGAACAATGGTAGATGAATCATATAGGATTCAATTCTTTGACTTCCCTTATTAACTCATCTCCCCATTCTCTTGTCTATATATAAATATGCCCATCTGACTATGGTACTACTTTACTATTTTTAGGATGCCTCCACAACAGAAACCGGTTAGGATTCCAACTCTGGTTCATGAAGATGACCTGATGAGTGATGAGGCCCCGGTTCAGGTCCCATTGTGTGTCCCCCTTCCTCCGGGTGGATGGTTAGAAGTGTCTCCACCCATTGAGAAGTAGTTCATACTAGTAGGATAGGATGAGGACATTCACCTACTGATCACACTTTGCAACTTTCCATGATAGTGACCACTGCGGTTTTGTGGCAATCCTGATCCTCATGAATCAGAGGACATGATTGAATCAGTGGTCTATGTGTTCATACTATTGTGGACCCCGAATATCCAGAGGGCGTATTTGGAAGCTAGCATTTTTCCTGGTGAAGATGAGAATTGTTGGTGCTTAGTTACCCAGATTCCTGATGAGGCGACACTCATGTGGGACAGCTTTCCGAAGCTCTTTTGTACGGAGTACTATTTATCCTATTTGTGCTCGGTCCAGATTTAAGATATTATAGAGTTGCATTATGGAGAGATGGTAGTGGTAGAGTATTCAATGAGGCTTATCTAACCTACACTCTACTCCCTATATATGATCATAGGTGGCTACTTCCACGCATAGAAGTTCGAGCAGGGACTCTGTAGAGAGATCTGACCCAACATACTTTCCCTATGCATCTCCAACTATGTTGCGATGCTATAGATGACACTTTTGTTAGATATATTCATGGTAGAGGGATTCCAAATAGTTGGATCTGGAAGTAGGTGTAACAGATCCGAGTCTTCTCAACATTAGGCAGGTTCCATAGATATCGGGATAGGAGACCCTTTGGTGAGAAAAATCACGGTCATGGTCGTACGGGTCATGGTTAGTGCAGTGCACCAAAACATCCTAGGTAGGTCTGATGCTATACTTGTGACAGGCGTGATTACATGGACTAGGACTATTCAACTAGGAATACCAAGAATCACAGGAATAAAGAAGATTAACTTCCATGAAAGAGGTAGAGTTGTGACCAGGGGTCTCCCCAGTGAGAACAGGGAGGTCCCCTGGGTGGTGGAGCTTTCAGAGGTGTGGAAGGAGCTGAAATTTGGGGATGGATATGGTCGTAGACAGCTATAGAATATGGAATTCCATGACCCAGTGACACACGAGATGATTTGAGGTCTGATTTGTGTTTACTATATTCTTTACATAGTACATATAGACACAAGTACAAGCCACTTTTTTATCGATATAATATTTTTTTTGGAGATGGAGCTCCCAGTATATACACTTGAACAATAGGTATGACTTGAGTTTCCTATAGGGAATTCTTCCTTTGTATCTTCCATTTTCTGGCAGTGCGAGCTGTCACTTGGAAGAGATAGGTTTTCGTGGGACTTACTGGTCATCACGATGGACTGCTATGATGTCATATTGGGCAAGGAATTTATGTCCATGGTTCATGGATAGATTGACTGACACCACTAATTAGTAAGATGAATACACACTGATGTGATGAGGTTCTCCTTTTTCGGTGGGAGATACATCATAGTAGGACAAGTGGGTGCTATGAGCAAGAGGTTGTAGCCTATCACCCATCATCTAGAGAGAATGACCCTTGGTGTAGTGGACTCTTTGTGAATATAGATCCCATCAATTTTGAAGGATTACATAGAGGTATTTTCTGAAGATGTTCTTGGACAACCTCTGAAGCAAGAGTTAGAGTTCTACATCAACTTACAGTCAAGGACTTCCCTGATATATTCGGCATCCTATCGAATGGAACCCACTGAGATTCGAGAGCTGAGGTTTCAGTTAAAGGACCTTTGTTATAAATTTTTCATCATACACAGTGTGTCCCTAGGGGCAGCTATGGTTTTTTTGTGAAGATTGTAGATAGAAGATTACAAGTTTTCATGGATTACCGTACCCTGAATAAGGCCCTGATAAAGAAAAAGTACCCCTTTCTGAGAATTGATGACCTCTTAAATTAGCTATGTGGTGTGAGATGGTTCTCCAAGATTGATCTCAGTTCTGTATACCACCAGTTTTCTGTTCGGGAGACTGATATCCCTATGTTGGCTTTTCTATGTCGCCATTGAAACTATGAGTTCCTAGTGATGCCTTTCTGTGTGACGAATTCCCCCACCATTTTCATGGCTTTTATGATCCAGATCTTCTTGCCATACCAGGATTAGTTTTTTATTGTCTTCATCAATGACATACTCATCTACATAGAAGTATCATGTGGACCACATGTAGAGAGTGGTTTATTTTCTTTGAGAGCACCCACATTACGGTAATCTCTTGAAATTCCAGTTCTAGACACAGTAGGTTCACATCATGGGAAAGACATTTCTCAGTTGGGTTTATCGATGGATCCAGTGAAGGTCAAAGTAGTTATCACTTGGGATCCACCCAATAATGCATCAAAGGTGTGATTTTTTCTGGGCTTGGTAGGGTACTACGAGAGATTTGTAGTAGAATTATCTTGAATTGCATCCCCTTTGACTACTTTGATGTGGAATAGATAGTCATTTACCTAGTCTGGGAGTTCTAGACAGACTTCGAGGAGTTGAGGTAAAGACTAACAAGCAATACAGTTTTGTGTCTATCATGGGAGGGAGTTGAGTTCATTGTTTATTGTGAATCCTTGAGAGCTAATCTTGGTTGCATGCTAATGCAATGATAGATGGTCATTGAATATGGGTTGAGGCATTTGTGGCCCCATGAGATTAATTATTCTACTCATGATCTATAGTTAGCAGAAGTAGTTTCCTCTTGGAGGATGTGGAGACACTACCATTTAGAAGAGAACTTTGTGGTTTACTCAGACCCCCAGAGTCTTACGTACATCTTCACTTATAAAGACCTGAACATGAGATAGCGGCACTCGTTGGAGTTCCTGTATGACTATGAATTTGAGATCATTTACACTCTGGTGGGGGAAAAGTTGTAGAAGGTTTCCTTTGTAGGATGTCCCAGGATCACATGTACAGGAAGCTTCAAAGCAGTTGGATTCCCTATAGCTAACCTTGATGGAGCTGGAGGGTACAATTTTCCTTCAATTGATGGTGTTGACTCCGATTAACCTTGATCATGTGAAGGAATCTCATCTGGGATACATTGACTGTGAGGTTTTTCATGATCACATAACCATAGGTGACACACCATGTGGATATTATGAAGGAGGGAATCAGGAAATCTTCTTCTAGGGGAGAATAGTGGTTCCATTTTTGTAGTGGGAGGAGGTGATGTGGGAGTTACAAACTTCTCCCTTAGCTATATATCCTAGAGGGGGAGATGTACAAGGTTCTTCAGTGGTAATTCTGGAAGTCCATCATGAGGTGGAGTGTAGGGGAGTTTGTCCCCCAATGCCTTACATGTCAGTAGGTGAAGGCCAAACACTAGGTAATGGTTGGGTCGTTACGACCTCTTGATATCCCTGAGTGTAAACGGGACAACATATCCATGGAATTCATTACCAGATTTCCATACACAGTGAAGATCCATGACGCCATATGGGTGGTAGTTGACCAACTCATGAATTCATCACACTTCCTTTCTATCATCGATCAGAGTTTGGTGGAGAGTCTAGGGAAGTTGTACGTCTGAGAGATTTTCCACCTTCATGGGGTAACCTTGATAACTATGTCATATCATGATGCATGGTTTATTTAACGATTGTATAGGGGCTTGAAGAAGGCATCCGAGACCTAGTTGTTGATGAGTACAGACTTCCACCCCCAGACTGAGGGGAAGACTATGTGCACTATCGAGGTGCTGGATTATATGGTAATAGTGTGTGTTCTAGATTTCATCCGAAGCTGGGAGGACCACCTACCTTTGGTGGATTTCACTTACAACAAACACTACCACTTCACTATCAGCGTAGAACCTTTTAAGGCTCTATATGGGAGGATATTCTAGTCACCCTTATGCTAGATGTAGATTGGAGAACCCCCTCTTAAGGGCCCAGATTTGGTGTAGGTGATAACAGAGAAGGTGCATGTCATCTGTGATTGGATTAAGATAACCCAGTGTAGATAAAAGTCATATGAAGGCCGTCATCATAGGCCCTTGGAGTTTGATCAGGGAGACCACATCTTCTTGGGAGTGTCTCCATGATGTGGGATACATAGGTTTGGTCGGGGAAGCCAGTTATCCCCAAGGTTCATTGTGTTGTTCGAGATCGTGCAGAGAATCGGTTAGGTTTCCTATCGCCTTTCCTTACCCCCACAGCTGGAACAGGTGCACAATGTCTTCCACGTGTCACAGCTGAGGAAATGCATGCATGACCCCATGCACGTTGTTGGCTGGGGTGAGAAAGACATTGAGGATGGAGCCAACTCTGTAAAGCACCCGGTGGAGATCGAGGACAAGAAGGGGCGGACCCTTTGAGGATGATCCATCCCTCTGTTTCATGTTTTTAGGTAGCATGGAAATGTGCAGGAGTGTTCCTATGAATGGGAGAGCTTGATTCGGGCCCAGTACCCCGAGTTCTTAATTTAGTTTTGATTTTTATGGTCAAAAATCTTGAATAAGAGAATGATTTAGAGACCAGGTTTTCGCCTAAAAAGACATTGAAATATTTCTAAACATTATTCCAGAGCGAGGCACTGAGAAAACATGCGATTTTGAGGCTAGGTGTGCCCAAAATTAATTTTCTAGAAATATTAAATATATTTTTATATTACACACATGCAGTTAATTAAAGAAAATGCGATAACACTTAAAATGTTGATCACATCAGAAATACAAGACCACGATTGGGTTCAAAATGCGGTGTTTATCCTAAGTGTGATATAATATGAGTCAAAGTGGGAATTATAGACCCCTTTCTCGTTGGATGAGTGATTTAAGTGAACTAATTAATTAATAAATTTAATTAATTTTAATTCATCCCAAAAACTAATTTGAGGTTATAAAATCTTTTTTATATAAATCCACTCATTATTATGTTTTACAATAGGGCCAAAACTCTCCTATCCACCCTCTACAAAAGGCACAAAATGTGTTTGGAAAATCCCATGTAGGGGTGAGTTTGTACAAACCCAGTTGAATTCCCACACCCAAAAAGAGTGTAGAAGCAGACTCATCCAAGCACAAGTAGCTCGAGATGGTGAGGTGATGAACTCCTCCTTGGGATACAAGAGCTAGGATCCCTCAGCAGACTCTCTTTTAAAATTTTCTTAATTTTGGGATGATTTCTGGTTTGGGTGTGTGTTTTTTCCCTTTTCTTTTTAGTTTTCACTACTGTACCTTGTACTGTTTATAGGTTCATTCACTTTTTCATCGAGTAAGATATGTATGTGTGTACCAGTTTTACGAAAAAGGCCTCCACATTTTATTTGTTCCTTCGGTGCTTGTCACCAACCCATAGTCTATTCAGGTAGTCTTGGGATAGTTATGGCTCGATCCCCGGCTTGGGTTGGGGCAGGACACTCAACTATGTACAATGAGACAGATTACAATGATCCCCATGTACATATTTTACAGTATATAGACTTACATATTTTGGAAGATTGTGTTAATTATCATATAATATAGTCAATTAAAGTAGGACTAGTTGTAGAAAAAATTATTGAACCAATAGCTTCAATATTGTTTCCTGTTGAGGAGGTAGAAAGAGTTTGAGATAGAATAGGGCATTTATTTTCTATGGACACCTATCCTTTTTTATCAGTTGAAATGTATGTTTTTTTGTTTTTAAATTTTATTTTATTTTTATTTCAAATTAATTTTACAGAATTATTACATATACATTATAGAGAATTGTATGAAATCAAGGGAATTAGTGTAAAAGGAACAAAAAATTGAGGAATCATCACATCCATATACTTTTCAATTTTTTTATGGGAAAACAAAATTTTCTATGAAATAATCAATGTTTGTTTCCTTTTATGAGTATTCAATGACCACTGATATATGTGAGAAATACTATTCCATAAGAATATTTTAAAAAAGATATGACATATCTTGTTAATGGTGATGAGATCTACAGACATATCTTACAATTGTTTTCTATGAAATTAAATTTTTATTTTTATTTCTATTTTCTTAAATATTTAAAAAATTTAGTGACTTATTTTATTACTTATCTAATTATGTATTACAACGTTGTTTTCATATAAAATGGGATCCCATTTGATTATGGTTCTAAGGACCTAAAATAATTTTCAATCCTCATGTTATATATAATAACGATGTTCTACTTAATTATATTTATTAAAGATTAAAAATACATATATTTTGTTTTGGTTTATTCTTTTACTAGATAGGTATGAAGAATAATATAATTATGATCAACTATACATTATAATTTCCTCAATGAAGAACTTTTTATATTTTAGTGTTTATTGTATTCTATGGATATTCTACATAAATGAATGCATAGTGTATTGGTTATTTAGTGTCAAGGCCTAATGAGATCACTGAGTGGTGGGGGGGTAAATTAGTGATCCCATTTTCTATGAATATTCAATTAAAAATAAAACTCTATAGATGGTTAAATTTTGGATCGATTCTCCTTTCTGTATTTAAGCCTTACACAAATTTTTATAATGTAAAAGGCACATGACGTAAGGATTTAAAACATTTTCCTTGAAATAATACACCTTTATATGATTACATTGTGTTTCAAAAGCTAGTGTATCCTCAAAAAACACAAGAGTATAATTTATAATTAATACTTTGAAAATTTTGATGTGTAATATGCTGAAATAAAAAGCCTAAAATATCAACAAAAAAAATGAATAGTCTTGAAGTGAACACTACAAAGACCTCCCAATGAGTCCTTTATACAACTATCCTACTAATTAATGATATCTCCCAAAAATCATCTGTCCACACCCCAGTGGGATATTTATACTTCCTCTTCATATTTTCACAATGTACATCCTCAAATCCTCCTTGAATAAGTCTTTAAATTTACTATATCCTATTGTGGTGTGTTATGTCCTTCTTCTACTTCAATTCTTCAATCCCCCAAATTCTATGAGGATCACTTATCTTGGATCACTCTACCAAAAAAATAAATTTGTGGTCATACTGTCACTTTCCTTATGACCATAAACTCTTGAATGAAATAAACATATTCTACTCCTTCTAAAATGCACATGTGTTTCTCAAATATTTTGGTTTCCATACCTTTGATACAAATATTATGTTCTTATTTTTTAAGAGTATTAGATTATCTATCTATTTCTCAAATAATCAACACATTCTTCCTTACACCATCAATATTTCTTTATCAAAAAAAAATAATATTATTAATATATTTTCCAATATTTTATTTATAGAAACACCATAAATCACAGTAGTTGGATGTCTTCATTTCTGAACTAGATAAATTATAAAGATAAAATATTCTCCGTAAAATATTGGTCCAATTGATTATAGTGATATTATAAATCCAACCGATCTACCATAGTCTTATATTTTCATTCAATTCAAATTCCTTGGTCTTTATGAAGCAATAATATAACTACTTAAACATGTCATATATTCTTGCCTCAAATCATGTGTGATGACTTCTTATGATATCCACGCTTTTATGTATTTTAACATGAGTCATTTATTGATGAAATCCTAGTATTTTTAATTAATTTGAAGAGAACACCATATGTGCATGATTTTATTCACTCTCACTTGTAAACTCCATTTGTGTCATGAAACACATCTTAGAAACTCACATGAAATTCTCATCCCTATAGTATAGTGAGAATATTCTTCTCATTTACATTCCCCAAAACTTCTTATATGGTGTAATACAATTGATAGTAACACTATATAATCCCTTATCAGGTTCTTCCAAGATTTTTTTTGAATCATGTTCCACATTTTATCATGGTGTTTGATCATGAAGATCAGTTTCAGATTGTCCTTTAATTTCTATTTAGATTTTTCTCAAAATTTCTTTAGGTGGAAATATAATACTAGTAAAGAAATATCTTATGAGAAGTGAAAATTTATTCAACCAATGATAAATTGTTTACATCCTACAAATCATCCATACACCATATGATTATTTACATTGAAAATTTTCAGTTCACTAAAACTTCTTACCCACAAATCAATTCCCTTACATGGTTCAAAATTCTCTTTTATGTAGATTAATTCCCATTTCCATTTTTTCAAAAATTCTTATGTGATTACAATATAATATATTATAGATTAATTATCTTATTCAATACCTTTTTATTGTGCACATTTATCAATTACCTTTTCAATTTTTCAAATATGACTAAATCATTGATCAATTTACATCCTCATATATGAATTGTATTACACGTTGGACACTTATATTCTTAAAAAAATGAATCACATGTGTAAAAATTAAATATACATAGGATAAGTTTCATTTCCATTTGTTCAAACCTTAGTTGCATAGATAACATATCATTGGCCTAAGAAAAATTCCTTTTCAACTTTCCCAAAATCATTTCCGGAATAGTGATTCCATAATTTATCTAAATCAACCTAAAACCTCTTGGTCTATTCTCAAGGAATTTATAACAATAAAAATTCACCTAAAAATATCAAAATAATCCGTTAATATTTACATTACTAGTATTAATATCATATTTATAAATAAATGACATTTAGATGATTTCTTCAATCATCAATATGACCTCCCTCTTCTAAATAAATTATTTTAAAAATAAAATTCAATTGAATTTTAAAACACCTTCAAAACGTATTTTAGATAACACATTAATCACTAACACTTGTTTTAGAATTTGAATATTGGTGCATAAATTGTTACATATTTGAGACAGAACCTCAATTTATCTAGTTGTGCTCTTCAAGTAACTACCTCAAAATTCACTTTCCATTTATCATGACAGCATCTCACTCTCCCCTCATTTTATACACCACAAACATATTGAAAGAATCATCCATATATTAGTACCCTCGCTTACTTAAAAAAATTAAAATCATATAACTTGGATATTTGGGTAATTCTCTTTAATAGTTGGAGTTTGTAAATTTTTTAGAAATTTATTAAAATTTTATGTTTTATTTTATATGGATTTTTTTAATAGAAAATGTTTCATCATATATATGTTCTCGAAAATTATATATGAAAATTAATATCATTGAAGGAGTTTAAGAATGATAATTTATTGTTAAGGGATCTTAATGAAATTATATATGTGTAAGTATAGTTAGATGACTTTTTCATTAGTTAATACTTGTATTATCTTACATATATGATGTTTCTTATTTTCAAATTTTCTATTTCATAGCTATAGATTCATCATAAAAGAAGGATTTTTTTAATGAATTTATTATATTTTTATATTCATATTTTTATTATCTTGATTAGAATATAGAAGGATTTTCATAAGGACAGTTCCATTACAAATCTTATGTTCTACAAAAATATGTTGTATTGTTGTTTTTATAATTTACATTCTTTAAATGTTTATAATTATTTTACATAGTATAAGGATAAATGTATTAACCACCTTTTATGTTTATTTTAAAACAATGTTTTAGATGTGATTAATTTTAAGATGTAAATTTAGATTTTTGATGTATATCTATTTTTCTTTTGTTAAAATTTTGGACAATAAGTATTATTTTTCATGTTTACTACAATTTTTTACTAATTGTTCTATTGAAATACATGGTACAGGTCTTGGGTTGATATATTTTATATTATTGTTTTAAAAATATTAGTTATATTTTGAGATATTTTATTTAAAAAATTACCCTTGAAAGGAAATTACAATATCAAATTTTTATAAAATTGATGTTAAGAAGCACATTCAACATTGTTTTTTATATGAACCGATGTTGAAAATATAAAATATGGAAAAAATTTAACATTTAATAATTATTTATTTAGAAGCATGCATTCAAAGTAGGTTTCAATATCATTTTTCAAAACGGAAAACATTTAAACATTCTTTCAACAATAGTTTCTTTAGAAACTAATTTTGGAAGTTCGTTTCAATTTTATTTTAAAATAAGTGATATTAAAAGTATTACATTAAAATCAACAGTATCAACATCACTTTTTTCCAAAACTAAAAATTAAAATTAAAATACATTAAAAGGTTTCGTTCCAATAATAACACTTTTCAATATTTTAAATTTAATTTTACACTAGTTACTGAAACTATGTATGTATAAATAGATTTATCAGGAAAATGGGTTAAATTTATTCATGTTATTATAGTCTATATATACATATAATATCTTAAGATATTCTTGGCACTTATATGATTACATTTAGAACTATTAACATTTTCAAAAACATGTGTGGCATCACCCTTTCTTTAATCATATTGAGAAGATTCTACATGGTTGTTTTCCAACATTGTTAAATTTATATAAAAGTCACAAAATTTAATTATAAGAATCATATTTTAGTATTCATGTTACTTCACCCTATATTCACATTCTCAAAATATTTTGAATTTGAAATTCATCCAACAAAATGGCCACTTGTATATATTTTTTAGAGATCTATTATTTTTGTAGCTTTAACTTCCAACTAAACTTCATTGACATTCGTTGAGAATATTTATATCTTTTTTAATGAATGGATCACTTATATAATAAAATTGTCAAATAAATCATTAGAACAAATATCCCTTTGAAATTCACCAAAACCTAAGGATAATCATTCACTTAAAATCAAAACTTATTTTTCTTTGTATTTAACTAATTTTCGAAGAGTGTTTAATCTCTTAAAATTTTTAAAAAAATTCATCTCCATTACATCTTATTCCAACTCTAATTTTGATTTTTCATCATGTATTCCCATAATGAATGAAAATATGTCTATATAATTCTTAATAGAAACTATATTCATATATTCATTGAATTTATAAGAAAAATCCCTATGTGAATAATTAAACTCATTTATACTACCACTTTATCTATTGGAGATTTCATTTTCAATATCTATTTTCAAAACACTTGCAATGTTAATGACCTAAAGGTAGTGTTGATTTATACTTCACCTTCACTACTGGAAATGAAAGCATTTGCGAGGGATCAATTGTGATGGGGTCTTGTCATAAATGACCCGCTACAGAATATAGCATCGTAAATACTCTTTTTCATGGTCCATCACAAATAAGTATTTACGACGAGATTATCACCCTATTGAAAAAACAAAAAAAATTATATTATTATTATTATTAAAATTTAATAAAATAATAACAATAAACTAATAAAATAATAATAAAAAATATTAATATTAATTAAAATTTTATTAAAATAATAAATATAATAAAAAATCTAATAAAATTAATAAAAAATAAAATATTCGTAAAAATAAAAAAATAATATAATATTAATAATAATAATAATAAATAGTAAACAAATAATAAAATAAAAACAAATTAGAAAATAATAAATTATAAATAACACATATTCCTGATAATATAAATAACGCACTATGTAGAAATGTAAATATATCGATTAATAAAAATATTACAAAAAAAATTACATTCAAATGGATGTAATAAAAAGTATATAAATCACACAGGGGGTCATCTAGAGGTGCTGGGGGAGATGTTGGAGGGAACTCCATCCCTAAACAATGAGTCATATTTTGCATATAATCCATCATCTACTCATGTTGTTGCTACTACCATCGACACATCTCCTCCTCCTGTCGTTGACGCTGTCAATGGAGCTCTTCCTACTCCCTACACATGATATTTATAAGATCACCCAGAGCTCACTCGTACTCTTTATAATTTAAAGTAGATGATGATGACTCTCTATGAGATCCTCTTCAGCCACATAGAGACATTGCAAGAGTACCAAAATAAATCTCAAGCATTAATCAAGAGCTAATATCAAAAACTCATCCTTTATCGAAGGCTTATTGAGTCGTCTGCATTCATTCTGCATCATCAAATAATACTACACTGGAGGTCTCCTCCTCGTTCATGACCTTAATCTCAACCTATTTTTGAGATTTCGTGGCCTCATATGACCCTTAAATTGTAATTTTAATTTAATATAGTTATAATATTAATTTTATTTAATTTTAAAAGATAAAAAAAATTATACTGATCATAATATGATGATGGTGATCACCTCTAATCTATTTTGGGATAGGATTGTTTTACATCCTCCTATAAACATTGAAATATATAATATCAGGTTGTTCGACTGCCTATATGAGTATAATATAAACAGTTTACATTAAAAGTTATATAAATTATGAAAAATATTTTTGAAAATATTTTTAATGTGTAAATAATGTTGTACTACCATGTTTATGTGTCACCTCATGTCTCCCCCTGTTCTATCGACCTAATGATTCTCTTATCTGAAATGTATCCCCCATCTAATATGAGAATAATCCATTTGAAACCTAAGATGATATGTAATCTGGTCAGTGAGTGTAGCAAGACTGATCAAATTTTGTGACACCTTCTTTCCACATTGATGACTTCCTCAGATTGTGCAAAAATCGATGGCAACACTCACACATATATCCCTTTCATGCCTACCAGATAGATTTCTGGATTCTATCGTTGGTGGTAGAGCTTAAACCTAGTAAATAATTAATAATATCATGTAATTAATTAAAAAAAATCAAAATTACTATTATTTATTTATGTACCATCCAATGATCTAACTTGTGGTGATTAACATCAACAGGAATCTGATCTCATATTACCCATGATCTAAAAAAATAATTCCTCAATATAGAACTTCCCTATCCAACTATTATATGCATGAAGCTGTGAAAAAAGAGCAAAATAATCCAACAATTTTTATATAAATAAATTATTGAAAATTAATAAAAATTAACTAAAATACAAAAATGAACATACCTCTGTATGTGTGGATCAAAATGAAGAAACGGGTGTTACTTAGCGATAGGGTCATGAATCATCAATCTCATAAGACTACGACCCATGTATGGTATCGTTGAACCACCGACACTATGAGGGTCAGATGAACCAACATCAAGCTCCTCACCAGGTAGATCAACCCCCTCCAACTCATAAAATATATCTAAGTCCATCTGACACAAAAAATTAATGTTAGAAAATAGTTGAAAACAATAATTATATATATATATATATTAAATATGAATATAAGATATATTTAATTGGGTCAATCATCATCTTTATCCTAATCTTTGTATATGATGGTGTCAATATCTTCATATTCCTCCACAGTATCACTAATTTCCATAGGAGTTTTAGTTTCATCATAGCTTTCCATTTAAAACTCATTTTATACATAAATAACATAATTGTCACCATCGACCGTTGACTGGGGTGTTTCGTCATCGATATTCATGTCTCTTCATTGAAAATAAGGACATGGAGTAGACTATTATAAAATTCAATTCCCTACACTTCTGTAAAACAACATTCATTTTGAATAAATTGATTTTTATGAGAATTAATTTTTATTATGCTCCACTAATCACTTAACTCTCTTAAAGTTGCACAATAATTTTCATAATAAATTCGATGTTCCTGATGAGCCAATAAAAATGGTTCATTTAATGAAATAATTATTTTATATTTAATATCAATGATTCTACACCACAGATGAACATGCAAGCCTCTCTCAGTATCCAACAACTGGCATTTAATCATCATTACATAATCTTGCCCTAGATAACACATTTCAATAATTTCTTCCAACATTAGGTAAAACTCAACTTCAATTTTTCTATTTGACATTTTGTTTTCTGGTTTAAAAGCCAAAAAATTTGCAACCACTTCAAATTTGCTTACCTTGCAACCAGAATGTAACGGTTCCCTAGTAGAATTAAACAAATCATAAAATCGGGATGGTTCCAACTCTGGAGTTGAATCAATATCATCATGGGTTACATTTTGTTGAAAAGACAGAAAGGAAACATCTTGTACTATGTTTCGAAACCATAATGGATCTGGAACCAAATTATAAGAATCATCTCCAAAACTACATTCACCATGTTCAAAAAAAACATAATTTTTTGGAAAACCAAATCCTGATGGATGACCCACCCACTTTCTTAAATGTTTCAAACATCCTTAGATCACATTTTAGGTATGGAAAGTTAATTTTCCCTTCTGAAACAACTTCTGGTTTTGATGACTGAAATGATAAAAAAGCTTCAACACCCTTAATACATACAAGATTTTTACTAGATTGGTTTAGATTCTTGTAATGATTTATCCAATCATGATCATGTAATAAAGACTATTATCGACTACCTTTCTTCATATTTTCCTATAAAATATGAAATTAATAAATTGAAAATGATTCATTTAATATATACAAAACACAATACAATAAAGAGTAATAATTAAACCATCAAAATTTACATTTAAATAAGGTTAATTTTATCTATTTATCACTACTTTTAACAAATTATTTCTTATTTTCACTAAAACCCTTTACTAATCTCTAAGTACATGTAATTTTTCTAATTATATATTTTTTTTAAATATTGTATCTTATTTTTACTAATTAATTCTAAATTTTACTAATTACTGTTAAATTTTAATACTCAAAGCAAATTTTTACTAATTACTACTAATTACCACTAATTACTACTAATTACTACTAATTACGACTAATTACCACTTATTAATACTAACAAGTATTAGTTTATAACATTTTTTTACTAATTTTTTAATTTTTACTAATTAATGTTAATATTTACTAATTACTACTAATTGATTTTAAATTTTACTAATTGCCACTAATTTTTACTAATTAATGCTAATTTTTACTAATTAATGCTAATTTTTACTAATTTTTACTAATTACAACTAGTTTTTACTAATTACCATTAATTACTACTAATTACCTTGTATTCTAATTTATTTATATTAGTTCATAACACTTGTTTACTAATTACCAATAATTATTACTAATTACCAGTAATTACATCTAATTTTTACTAATTAATACTAATTATTTCTAATCGGCTAATTATTAATAATTATTAATAATTTTTACTAATTATTACTATTTATTAATATTTATAATTATTAGTTACTAATTATTAATATTTATTACTAATTATTACAATTTTTTACTATTTTTTACTATTTATTAATATTTATTACTATTTACTACTATTTATTACTAATTATAAGTATTTATTACTACATATTACAATTTATTACTACTTTTTACTATTTATTACTATTTATTACTATTTAGTTCAATTTTTTTCTATTTATTACATATTATTACTATTTATTACTAACTATTACAACTTATTACTATTTATTACTAATTATTATTAATTATTACCAATTATTCTTAATTGTTTCTAATTATACCTATTTATTGCTAATTATTACTAATTATTTCCAATTATTACTAATTATTTCTTATTATTACTAATTATTCCAAAATGTTATTAATTATTACTAATTATTACTAATTATTACAAATTATTACTAATTGGTACTAATCAATCCTATTTATTTTTATTCATTAATATTTATTACTATTTATTACTAATTACTATTAATTGCCATTAATTACCACTAATTACCACTGATTACCGCTTATTATTCTTAATTACCTCTAATTACCAACAATTTTTACAAATTATTTTCAAATATTCCTAATTACCGCTACTTAATCCAAATTACTACAAATTACCACCATTTATTTCTAATTATTAAAAATTATCACTAACTGTTACTAATTATTATTAATTACATCAAATTATTACTAATTATTACTATTAATTACTATTAATTATTACTTTTTACTATTTATTAATAATTATGACAAATTATTACTAATAATTACTATTTATTAGTATTTATTACTATCTATTACTAATTATTACTAATTATTATTATTTATTACTATTTATTACTATTTATTAATATTAATTACTATTTTTTACTAATTACTACTAATTACAGTTATTTATTACTATTCGTTTCTGATTATTCACTAATTATTACTAATTATTACTAATCATTAATAATTATTACCCTTTATTACTATTTATTAGTATTTATTACAATTTATTACTAGTTTTTACCATTTATAATTTTTTATTAATATTTATTACTAATTACCGCTAATTACCACTAATTTTTATTAATTACCTCTAATTACCATTAATTAATACTGATTATTACTAATTATTGCTAATTGCCGCTAATTATTACTAATTGCCGCTAATTATTTCTAATTACTACTAATTAGAGCTAATTATCGCTAATTGCATCTAATTATTACGATTTATTACTATTTATTGCTATTTATTTACAATTATTACTAATTATTACTAATTAATACAAAATAATACTAATTAACACTAATTAATACTAATTAAAACTAATTACTACTAATTAATAATAATTACTACTAATTACTACTAATTACTACTAATTAATACTAATTACTACGAATTACTACTAATTAATACTAATTACTACTAATTATTACTAATTACTACTAATTAATTCCAATTAATACTAATTACACATTTTTATTATTAATTAATGATATTAAACCTAATTATTGATAATTAATACTATATATTTTTAAATAAAAACAATAAATCTTAAGAAAACAATATATTTGTAAAAATAAATAAGGAAACATAAAACAATCTTTTTCTAATTTAATTTTATTATCATTAATTAATAAAAATTATTTCTAATATAAAATAAAATGAATTAACTAAAAAGTAAAAGCAACAAATGAATACCATAAAACTGAATCTTTCACTGGATGCAAGCCTTGAAAATTGATTCGATATACAATTTAAAACATTGAAAAAATAAAAGAGAAAAATATGAGAGTAGAGAATGAGAGAGGAGTTGATAGAGGAGTTGAGAGAATAGTGAAATGAGTAAAAAAATGACTGAGGGAATATATAGGTTAGATCATTCGTGACGGGATTTCTATCACAAATTGTACTTTTTGTGATGATTCCTGTCGCAAATGCCAATTGCCCTATTAATTTGGGATGGCTGAAGAAAAGATATTTGTGACGCGACCCATCAAAAATACTAAAAACCACCAGTTACTATTTGTGACGGGAATTAGATCCATTCACAAATAGTATCTTCCAATGAACTATTTGCGACCAGACCCTTCCTGATTGCGGATACTACTTTTTCCTGTAGTGCTTTAAATCCTTTCCTATCTTGCTTGATTTTATTTTTTAATTTTTTTTATTAAATTGGTCCAAAACTCCATTTTTTACTTACAGTAATGAAAACTAATGTTTTCATCTATGGGTTTTCTAATATCTCATCAAATATTCACTTCAAATAATTAAGATAAATACACCAATGAAATAAATTAGAATCCAATCAGAAGGAAACTTTTCCTCTAATAACACTTGAGATGCATAAATGGCCATGCAATCAATAGATGGGTAAATCTTGTGTGGAAAACATTTACTAAATTCCAAAAACACTTGTAAATTTCTTCCCCTTTTAATATTTTATCCTCTTTCTAGTAAATAATTGGGGATATTTTTATGTTTTACCTAGAACAAAATACCACATTCAATGCATGGAATAAAGTAAAACACAGAGGGAAGGATGGTAAAGCAAGCTGTGGAGAATGGGGAAAACCTAAAACTAGTTAATCATTATTTTGCACGAGAAAAGATTGTTGTGAAAGTCTATCCACTGTTTATCTGTCTATCGGCCAACATGATCATGTCGGGAAAAAGTATCTTTTCACTAATATGCTGTGAAAAAAAAATGCGGTGGAGTCTACACATCGTGTAGCTTCTAGATCAAATAGGAACATACCAAAGGTGGTGAAGGTAGTGGGGAATCATTCAATCTTGAACCATGATTCTCCTCAACCAATAACGTTTATCCGGAAGGGGCGAATCACACATGTCTTGACCGACCAAGATGTAGTTGAAGAATGTGTGAGACTTTCCGAGTATTCCATTATTACACAAGTCTTGACTCTGAAAGGGCCAAAGCTATGGAAATTAAATGTGCTTACTCACGGAATTGAATATATATGGGGTTTTGATGAATGGAGGATGATGACTATGGGGTGTGGGTACTACCATGTTGTTTTTCCCTTATATGAGTGCAAGCGGAGAGCATGGAGCCTTGAATCAGGTTGTATGACCCCTAGTTTTCTTCAAATTCAAAAATGGGATTATAATTTTTATCCAGGTATAATTCATAGTAACACTGGTTCTTCCCTTATCTGGTTCTTCCTGGATTTTTTTGAATCATGGTCCACATTTTATCATGACGTTTGATCATTAAGATCAGTTTAAAATTGTCCTTTTATTTCCATCTAATGTATTCTCAAAATTTCTTTATGTGGAAATATCATATGAACAATGAAATTTCATAAGATAAGTGAAACTTTATTAAACCCATTTTAAATTTTTTACATCCTACAAAACATCCATACACTATATAACTATTTATCTTGAAATTTTTTATCTCATTCAAACTTCTTACAAGAAGATCAGTTCCCTTAAATGAGTGGAAATTCCCTTTCATTTAATTTAATCCCCATTTTCATTTTTACAAAACGTATTATGTGATAATGATATAATATCTTGTAGATTAATTATCTTATTCAATACCCAATTCTATTCCACATAGATCAATTTCCTTTTCAATTTTTAAAAAATAATTTATGCAGTGAGCAATTTACTCTCGCATAGATGAATTCTTTTACAAACTGGACACGTATCTTCTCAAAAAATTAAATGGATCTCATGTGAAAATTTATATATATATATATAGGGTCATTTTATTTTCCATTTTTCCAAACCTTATTTTCATAGATAACATATTATATGCATAAGATAAATTTCTTTTCCACTTTCAAAACATCATTTACAGATTTTTAATTTCAAAAATTATTTAAATCTACATAAAACCACTTATCAATTCTCAAGGAATTTCTAACAATCATAATTCATCTAGAAAATATCAAAATAATCCTTCTATATCTCTTTTACTAATATTTATTTTATATTTAAAAACCATTTACATTTAGATGATTTCTTCAATCATCAATCTGGACTCCCTCTTTTAAATTAATTCCTTTAACCACCCCATTCAAACTACTTTTCAAACACCTTCAAAACTTATTTTAGATAACACTTTCATAGCTAACACTTGTTTTAGAATTTGAAGATTGGTACAATAATTCTTACGTATATTGGAAATAACTTCATCTTATCTAGCCATGCTCGTCAAGTATCTGCCTCAAAATTCCCTTTCCATTTATGACGACAACATTACACTCACCTTAATTTTATACACAACACACATATCAATAGATTCATATATATTTCAGTAGCGTCACTTATTTATAAAAAAAATATTATACATGGGAACTTTGAGTTATTTTCTTTACAACATAGAGTTTGTAAAAGTTTTAAAAATATATTGAATTTTAAGTTGTATTCTTTTTGATTTTTTTTAATCTCAATTTTTTCTTGTTATATGTGTTTTGTAAATTTATATATGAGAATAAAGGTCATGTAAAGAGTTTAACTATGTTAATTTATTGATAAGGAAGCTTAATGAAATTATATATGTGAATGTACAACTAGATGACTGTTATATTAGTTATTACTTATTTTTTATTACATATACGATGTTCTTTATTTTAATTTTTTTTATTTCATAGAAATATTTTCATTATAAAAAAAGATGTTTTGAATGAATTTATTATGTTTTAAGATTCATTTTTTTATTATCTTTATCGTAATATCGACATATTTTCAAATGGATAGTTCTATTCCAACTCTTATGTTCTACACCAAAATGTTGTATTGTAGCCTTTATAATTTTCATTATTTATAAATTTATAATTATTTTACATCATATAAGGATAAATTTATTAACCACCAATGAAGTTCATTTTAAAATTATTGTTAGATTTGATAAATTTTATGATTTACATTTAGTTTTTTGATGTATATCTTTTTCTCTTTTATTAAAATTTTAGACACTAATTATTCTGATTCTTGTTTACATCTATTTTTTACGAAGTGTTCTATTAAAATACATGTTACAGATCTTGGGTTGATTTATTTTAAAATATTTTAAAAAATAATAATTCTATTTTGACATATTTTATTTGAAATATTGACATTGAAAGGATGTTGAAATATGAAATTTTTATAAAAGTGATATTGAGAGAAACATTAAACATTGTTTTTTATAGGAACCGACATCAAAGATCTAAAAAAATACCAAATTGTTTAACATTAAAGAATTATTTATTGAGAAATTCGCATTCAAAGTAGGGTTCAATAACATTTTTTTAAAGGAATACAAATAAACATTATTTCAACATTATTTTCTTTAGAAACTAATATTGTAAGTATGTTACAATTTTAGATTATAATAATGGACATTAAAACTATTTCATTCACATCGGTAGTATAAACATCACTTTTTTTCCAACACTAAAAATGAAAATAAACTCACATTAAATGGTTTCTTTCCAGTAGTGACGCTTTTCAATATTTTAAATTAATTTTACACTAGTTATTTAAACTATATATGTATAAATAGATTTATCATGAAAATGAGTTAAATTTATCCATTTTATTGTATTATATATATCTCTAGAATATATCGAGATCTATATGGCACTGATATGATTCCATTTATAAATATTACCATTTTCAAAAACATGTGTGGGCTCACCTATTCTTTTATCAAATTTTCAAGGATAATTCCAACCTTTTAAGCTTTGCATCCATCTCAATAAACTTTATTATAATCATTCATTCTAGTATAAAATTTATTTCACCGTATATTCACATTCTCTTATGTTATTTTGAATTTGAAATTCATTCACTATAATGGCCACTAGTAAATAATTTAGAGGTTCTTTTATTTTTGCAGCTTTAACTTCCAACTAAAATCCAGTTACATTCATAGAGAATTTTTATATATTTTTTAATGAATATATCACTTCATTAATAAAATTATCAAATGGAAGTTTTTCCCACATAGAACATTGAAATTAACCATCAACTAAAGTTAACCATTCATTGAAATTAAGATAGCATGATGATATCACCTATAGAAGGAGAAAAGGGAAGGATACGATCCCTTTTCATGATTCCAATTCTCCAGATCATGGAGAATCCAATGATGGGATTACTAGTAATTTTTTTAAGGTTATACCAAAGGAATATTTCCATGTTAATGATACTGATGATCACTCTATTACGAATCCTTTATCCCCTATGATTGAGGTGAAGGGGTTTAATGATGTTGTCTCCTTAATTGGCATCCCTAAATTGGACAATGTTTTGATAATGATTCTTTATAACAAATATACTACAGAATATCCAATAATAGAGGACTACTTTTTAGAGTAATCCAAAGTGGAAATATCCAACCCCACTTGGAAACACAGTGAGGATCCTAGTTTTGTTGATAAAATCAATACTAATCCATATGAAAATGACATGGATCTATCTATTTTGGATTCTGTTTGTGATGTTCGTGGGGGTTCCCCCCTTATCTAAGGTTGTTGGTATCATTATTAGTGAACTTTAAAATCATGGGATTATTGGAGCTAAACATTTGAAAGGATGTCAGGAAATTATTTTTTATTAGATAGTGATATCAGTGTTGATCCCTCAATAGAATTTCATCTGACTATAGTGGGAAATATTTTGAATGATTTCCCCATGCTTCTTCCCACATTGAAACAAAAATCCAATTTTTATAAATACCATCTTCCAAAACTACATGAATGAAGGATCCTATGATTATCAATCAGGAAACTATTCAATTCACTAATAAATTAACCCCTTAAGTTGAATTTTTAGGCTTAGGATACTAAAGAGCTTCACTCTTCTGAACAAAACCAAATTATAACTGATCCAACTACAACCCTTTTTATTTCCTCTGATCCAGCTACTAATATAGATACTAATCCAATGGATAATTAATCTCTGGTACCTACAACAAATAAGTGAAAGAATAAAGAAGGTCAAATGAAAAATTACCAAATGGGAAAACAATAATAGTATGAGAACCCGACAAGGCTCAAATATTTTTATCAAAGTTGGTCCCCCTACCGTAATTTGCAAGGGATCATGATTTCACCCATGGTCATATCCTTTAAGAAATTAATTGCAACAAAAAAACCATTTCATATTGGAATTACTAAACCAAAAATGATATTTTATAGTTGGATATATTTTAAGTTGGCTTCCCTTGTCTAGACATTTGTCTATCATAATCTGTATAAAGATTCTATTCAGTCTCTATGGTTCTAAATCATGATTGAATTATGTTATTTTATATTTTCAAGGCCATCAGTTATTCTTTATTTTTATTAGAAGGAATTTTACTAACATTTCATTGTATTTTTTTATATTATTTTAATTTATATAGAAGAATTATATACCTCTAGAGGATTTTGTAATGCATCTCAGAGAATATGGGGAAACTTTTATTCATCTTTGATACAAAAAAACAGTTTTAAGAATTGAGAAAAGGAATGGAAGTAATTTTAGAATATTGGAAGCATATGAATTCTCCAATTTCATTTAGAAGTTTTTTTAGGTTGATGTTTATGTAGTTTTAGTTAATTTCACATGGAGTAGATGCACTCTTAATGAGAGGCAAGATAGAAAAATGGATAGATGTTATGTACAAGTAGATGAAATTAATGATTCAATTAACATATCTAGTCTAACTCTACCAAATATTCACTCTGAACACAACCCCATAATAATGTAAATGTTCATCAATAAATCAATTCCTGACACTCTATCTTTCATGTTCAATAATAAATGTATTGTTGTGTTTGGTTGTAGAGAAATTTTCTTGAATTCTTGGAAGGTTAAGTCTTTGGGAATCCACTAACAAATCCTAGCCACTATACTAAAACTTTTTAAATCAATACTTAAGGAATATAGTAAAACATTCTTCTCTGAAATTTATCTTGATATTAACAATGCTGAAAATCATCTAGTAAAATATCAAGGTATCAATCTGAATCAAGAGGTTCCCTCTCAGGATGAGATGCAAGCCCTCTCTAAATGTGATGATCTACAGGATATCAAGGATAATCATACCTAAAAGCAAAAAAACATCATGTGGTTGAAATAGAGATATACAAATTCAATGATATATCATTACATGCATAGGGAGGAGAAGGATAGAAGAGGGATCACTATAACCAATAAAAATGGGGAATTTTATATCTATAAAAATGAAATGTACAATGTTGGGACTAGATATTTTGTAGATCTATATACAGAAAAGGGGTTGAAAAAAACAAAAAAAATATTAGAAATATCACTCATAATATTAATGATCTTTAAAATAGAAGGCTATTTGAAGCACCCCTCAAAAAAATCATGGAAGCCCTATCTTCTATGAATAATTATAGTGTGTCATGGCATGATGGATTTCAATTAAATTATTTATATTCATCTCGGAAATTTTTTACATTAAGTTCACTAATTGTGTGAGAGAATTTATCAATTAGGAATCTATTAAATATAAAGTAAATAACAACTTCATTTTTATGATTCCAAAGAAGGATAATAATGTAAATATTAAGAATTTTTGATATGTTTCTATTTGAAACACAATTCCAAAAATTATCAATAAAGTCATGGCTCTTAGATTGGGAGTGATTTCTAAGGGATATATTATTACTCACCAGTTTAGGATTTTCCAAGAATGAACATTCAGAACTATCTTTACACTGCATCAGAATGTGTTAACATCATGAGGAAAAAGGATAAGTATGGAAATATTGATATTTTACTTGATATCATCGATGATTTTGATATAATAAAATGGAATTTCATCATTTCTATTATGAGAAGGAATGGGTTTACTAATGAATTTATCAACTTGGTCAATAATAATTCTCAAGATCATTGATAAAACACTATTGTTTTTGAATATTTTATTGATATTAAATGAAATAATTTCCTCACATTGTACTAAATATGTTCATTTATGAAATATTTGGGATTAGATCATTCATTTGAAAATTTGATTAAAATTCCTATTTTACCATTTTAAAATGAACTTTAGTATTTCACACATAAATGTTTTAAAATGAATTATTATAACATCAATTTTTTAATAGTGTTCCTCACTTAATTTTCTATAACTTTTATTCAGGACACTAGAGCTAAAGAGTGCATTTGGTTACTGAAAATGGGGCATGAAGTTAAAGTTGGGCGGGACTCACCAGAATGGACATGGGTTCTGTATTTGGGCCATAACATCTTCCACCATGCCTGGATTAGGCCCAAACTTTGAGCTTAGATCAGGGATTAATTTTCTCACAAATCATTCTTCTGGAAGTAGAGCTGTTTCACGCGTTTTGGAGGAAAATGGGTGGTGAAATTCGTATTAAAATATTTCGTTAAGATTCCCCATTCACACTTGAAACCTATCTAAACCTAGCCTCCCCTTCACTAAATAAATTAGTGTTTTTATTATATGGAGGGTTTGGGAAGTACAATAGGAGATTAAAGGTAGAGGAGAATTTGTTTCACCAAAATTCTTTAACCATTGTAAGAGGGGTAGCTCTTGAAGCAAGGATCCCCTAATCGAAGCCTCCTTCTCTTCTTCATGTTGTAATATTTTCATTTGTTTATTAAACTTCATTGTTATTATTTTATTTCTTCTCTTTTCATGTTTTTTCTTCCCTTTTCTTTTTCTCTAAATCTTCCTAATTGGTTTGGAATCAAGAGTGGAGATGAGATTGGGTTCTACCCTCTCAATCCTTTGCTCATCCAAAACGTCTCCACGATGACTTCACCGCCCATGGAAGAGTAATTTTCTTAGTGATCGATCTATATTATACCCTTTTCATTTAATTATTTTACATCATTGAGATACTATAATTCACATAATATGATCCATGAATTTTTTTTTAAATTATAATAAACTAAGAAAGAAATTGAATAATTAACACAAAAACACGCGAAGTCGAGATTTTGTGTAAATTGTGAGAGAGCGATCATAATCGGTAATACCAGACCACATCGGATAAATTTTTTGACTTCAAATATTATCCCTAAACACTATTCATCCTCATTTCTTGAGTGGATATGTTCTCTAATTAAACACTGACCATAAGCTAACCTTAGATCAACAATCAATGCAGGGTGTTGCGATTGGATGTTCCGAAGCTAGCCTTGGGTTTAAGTAACTTCATCTTTATGGTTAAGTTAACTCTTGTAGAGTTAGAGGGTTAACAAATTAGTGGATCTTAATTAAGTGGATATTGATTTAAATGATAATGATTAATAATTAAATTAAGAGTTAGTGTTAGATCTATTAAAAATTTTAAATATTTTCTGGAAAAAAACATCTTCTTATTGGGTCATTTTAATCGAACTTCATTTCAAAGTAAATACATAATCTTTTTCCATCAAAATGCTTATATATTTATAAACAATAAAAAACCCAAATCCTTTCAAATAGTGTTTTAATTATATATTATTTTATTTTTATAATACCTTTCAGAATTTTTTTTAATTTACTTCCTCTTTTGAGAAACGACCTTCTTCAGCCACTCGGCTGCACCTAAGTACCCCCAAAAACCACTAATCATTTGAGGGAACCCACGACAGTACCTTTCAAATTGGCACCATTTCTGGAGAGGAAAGTAATTATGTCATCCAATTAGAGTTATTTATTTTATTTTACATTTTATTCACTTCCTCTCTTCTTTCTTTCTTCTTTACCCAATCTGCATTCTTTTTTCTTCTTCTTTTATTTTCTTCTACTTCATTTTGGACCATCAACTCAAACTTCCTCTTTTATATTTCTGTGGTTCACTTTACTAATTTTCATTTTCATTTTATTTATGACACGAACTAATCCCGAAGATCTCTTATATCTTGACCCTGATATTGATTGTAGCCTTAGGGATCGAATCAGTCATTCTCAGTCTATGAGAAGTTTCAACATTCAAACAGTTGGATAATTTCTCACCTCCAAGAACATTGAAATTTGAAACACTTCTAATACAATAATAAAACAAGAACCAATGGCTGAAAATAATGAAAATTAACTTAATAGAACTATTCTATAATTGGATGCATCGGATATTAACTATCAACAAAATTGTATTACATACCTGAATCTTGAATCGGACATTGAATTGAAATCTGGGTTAATTCATCTTCTTCCAAAGTTTCATGGATTATCTGGTGAGGATCCAAACAAACATTTGAAAGAATTTAATGTGGTTTTCTCAACCCTTAATCCCAGAAATGTTTCTGAAGATAAAATCAAACTAAGAGCATTCCCATTCACACTTGATGGAGCTGTGAAAGACTAGATGTATTATTTACAAGTTGAAGTTGTAACTTGTTGGAACGATTTGAAACGTCTTTTCTTGCATAGATTTTTTTCAACATCAAGGACCACTTCCATTCGTAAGGAGATATCGGGGATTAAGCAAGACCATAGGGGGTCAATGTATGAGTATTGGGAGCAATTCAAGAAGTTGTGTGCGAGCTGCCCACATCACCAAATCAGTGAGAAAATACTCATCCAGTACTTCTTTGAGGGACTCACACCTATGGAGAGAAGCATGGTGGATTCTTCAGCTGGAGGATCATTGGTCGAAAAGTCACTAGTAGTTGCACGTGCATGGATCGAAAAAATGGCCCAAATCTCCCAACAATTTAGTGATCGAGGTACATCACATGTCAGGGAAGCACATCAGGCAAGTCCTTCTCTTCAGAGTCATTTTATTGATACCAAGTAAGAATAATTGACAACTATGGTGAGGTATATTACTTTGGAACAAAAGACTTCCCAACCCCCCCCCCCCTTCAAGGCCTTGTGGCATTTTCACTAAGACAAGCCACCCAACTGATTATTGCCCCCAACTACAGGAAATAGAAGATTGTGCAGTAGTGTTTCCTGGGTGACCTTATTAACAGCAACAACCATATCCAAAAAATAATCTTGATTAATTTTCTCCAACTTATAACCAACGGTGGAAGGATCAATTGTACATGAGGTATGGATCTGGACAACAACCAAGGCCACCCTTTCAACACAACTTCTAGCAGCCTCTGCCTTACCAGCATAGATTCCAACAACCCAAAAGAAGATTTGAATCCCAAACACCAACAAGCCAACAACAAGAGAATCCCCCACCAAAGTTATATTCAAATAATTATGATCTTTTGAAACAAATTTTTCTTAATCAACAGAATGAGCTGAAGAGTCAATGTTCGGAGCTGATGGAGTTAAAGACTCAAATGAGCCAGATTCCTACCGCCCTCCATGAACTTGTAAGTAAGAATTCCGGAAATCTACCTTCCCAACCCACTCCAAATCCAATGGGGAAAGGTAGTGTCATCACATTGAGAAGTGGGAAGCAAAAAACTGATGCTTCTCCACCTACCATTCCACCAGGATTCACCTCAACTCAAAAAAATCCCAATTCCACATCAACTTATGAGAAATCCAAGGAGAAAGATAAAGGTAAGAAAAATATTAATGATGTTCTTCGTAAACCCTTCCTTTTCCAAATAGGGTTGTTCAAACAAAGAAGATGGATGAAAAAGAAATGCAAAAGGAGGTTTTGGACACATTCAAGCGTGTGGAGATCAACACTACTCTACTTGAAGCCATTAAGAAAATTCCAAGGTATGCTAAATTCTTAAAAGAACTTTCTACCAATCGAAGAGGCCTCAAGGGAAATTAAAGGTTCAATCTTGGAAGGAATGTGTCAGCATTCATTACACCAACTCTAGAAATGCCAAAAATTGCAAGGATCCATGGACATTCACCATCCCATGCACCATAGGGGATTTGCACTTTTTTATGCACTTTGTGATTTGGGAGCTTCCATAAATGTGATGACTCACTCTATATTCTCTTCGTTGCAGGTTGGTGAGATGAAGCCGATGATAGTAGTGGTGCAGTTGGCGAATAGAGCTATAGAATATCCGGTGGGAGTCCCTGAGGATGTATTTGTATGGGTAAGAGATAAAATCTTTCTAGCATATTTCTATGTGCATAACATAGAGGATTATTAGGTAAGTTCTCGTGATCCCATTATCTTAGGTAGCCCCTTCCTAAAAACAGCAAAAACTATCATAAATGTCAATGAGAGTATACTTTCCATGGAATTTAAGGATGAAGTTGTGATATTTAATGTTATGGATTCCATGAATTACCCCTCAGAGGATCATTCTGCATTTCTTATCTCCAATTTTGAACCACCAAATATAATCCCCATGGAATTTGATTGTTCTATGCTTAGGGAGATTATGAGTATTGGTTCTAGTTTGATGTCTAAGAGTACTTACACACCTATTTCTAATGCACAAGACTCTCTTAGATTTGATTTTTAAATAGAATCATATTCTGATTTTGATCATGTGAACTCTGATTATGACATGGCTTTTGAGTATGCTGATGGATTTGATGCTTTATTCACCAATTTTGATGATGTATATTCTGATACTGATGCTATTTGTGTAGATATTTCAGTTCCATCTATATCTCCATCCATACACCACCCCCTACACTAGAACTCTAGACATTTCCACTAAATATAAAATACTCATACTTTTTAAGTGGTGAGAAATTACCTATTATCATTGCTAACAATCTCAATTTTGAACATAAAGAAAAACATTAGAATCTTTTAAGGTAGAACATTAGGGAAATTAGGTGGCACTTGGCTGACATATCTGGTATTAGCCCCTCCATTTTCATACATAGAATTATTTTAGAGGATGGGGCTAAATCCATGAGGCAACCACACTGGAGACCCAATCCAACACTTTTGGAGGTTGTTAAAAAAGAGGTTGAAAAATTTCTGGAGGCAGGTATAATCTATCCCATTTTAGATTCCCTGTGGGTGAGTCCTATTTATGTTGTGCCTAAGAGAAGTGGTGTTATAGTTGTAAAAAATGATATAGAGGAGTTAGTTCTGATCAGAGTACAAAATAGTTGGCATGTGTGTATTGGTTTTAAGAAACAAAATCAATCTACTTGCAAGGACCATTTCCCCGTCCCATTTATTTATCAGATGCTTGAGAGACAAGCTGGGAAGACACACTATTGTTTATTGGATGGATTTTCTGGATATTTTTCGGTTCCTATAGCTCTGGAGGATTAGAAGAAGACTACATTCACATATCCCTTTGGCACATTTGCCTACTAAAGGATGCCATTTGGACTTTGAAACGCCCTGGGTACCTTCCAGAGATGCATGGTGAGTATTTTTTCAGATTTTATTGAGACCTACATGGAGGTATTTATGGATGATTTTATAGTGTATGGGTCTTCATTTGATTAATTTCTATGTAGTCTGGGAAAGCTGTTGAATCGTTGTATTGATAAGAATCTGGTCTTGAACTTTGAAAAGTGTCATTTCATGGTAGATCATGGCATTGTATTTGGGCATGTAGTGTCAAAACATTGGATAGAGGTTGATAGATCTAAGGTAGATATTATTTCATCCTTACCATATACTTCATGTGTGCATGATGTTAGATATTTCCTAGGTCATGTAGTATTTTTTCGATGCTTCATCAAAGATTTTAGTAATATTTCTCTTCCTATGTCAATATTACATCAAAAGGATTCGAATTTTGTGTTTGATGATTCTTGCAGGACTTCCTTTGATGAGCTGATGAATTTTCTGACAACTCCACCGATCATACAGCCCCCACAGTGGGAGATTCCTTCTGAGCTTATGTGTGACGCATCCAATTCGTGATTGGAGGTGTCTTATCTCAGAGGGTGGAGGGACATTCACATGCGATCGCCTATACTTCATGGACATTGTATTTGGCCCAATAAAATTACACAACCCCGAAAAAGGAGTTTCTTATTGTCATATTTTCTTTAGATGAATTATGTTCATATTTATTGGGCTCAAAAGTAGTTGTTTTTTCTGACCATGCAGCTCTGAGGTACCTCTTGAAGAAGCCAGATACAAAGCCCAGGCTGATCCGATGGATTCTCCTTCTTCAGGAATTTGATATTGAGATAAAGGAAAAAAGGGTTTAGAAAACTTTTTGGCTGACCGCATGAGTAGGCTTACTCACACACTAGAGGATGACACCTTGGACCAAGTACCAATTCGGGACACTTTCCCTGATGAGAATCTTTATTCCATCTCAGGTATGCATCCTTGGTATGCAGATTTAGTTAACTACCTTGTTGCCTTTGAAATCCCGGAAAATTTTAAGAAACAACATGTCCAAAAATTAAAAAGTGAGTCTCGGTATTATGTTTGGGATGATCCATACTATAACGCCCCGACCCTAGTTACCCAGAGTCGGTGCATTATTACATAACATTGGCATGATCATGAGAAAGATCAAGTCTCGAAAGACCGATTAGTTTAGTAGCCTTGGAATAACTAGATACATCCATAAATTTTTTCATTACATCATAAAAAAAACATCTTGTCTTCATATCCCTTCATACTATCCCTGCAGGTCATTCATAAATTACTTCTTCATAATCCTGGAAAAAAAATAAAACATTGAAAGGGGTGAGCTCGGATACTCGGTAAGGATAACATTATAGCAGAAGCTTTCATAAATAATCATAAACACTTAAGGCAATTTATAACTAAAACAAAAGCCTTTGAAACTTGAACTTCAGCATAAAATGGCAAAGGTAAAATGAAATAATTCCATTTACTTACTCACATGGATATTCTACTAGTCGAATGATCACATGCAATATCAATAACCACTTTCATAATGATGGAATGCATAATGCCAGACTATCATAACCACATAGCCAAGGCCTCGTGCCAAGACTACAAATAAGATTTTGCCAAGGCCTTGTGCCAAGACACTAGTTTGTCTCATGAGACCTACCGATGCATCGAGGAGCTATAGCGGGCTCCACCCGTCACTTATTAAGTCCAATGCATTCCTCATATGAATAGGTTTAAGCATAAAATAAACATTCGTATTAAAACTAGCATACGAAATGTCAATACTTTAACCACAAACCATGAATGGTATAAAAATAGAACATCCACAGTCAAATATAATTCATTTGATACAATATAGAAGATTGTATTGTATCACATTAACCTCAATCATGAATAATGAAGGATGTTGACATAGATGAAAATAATCATCAAAACTATTTGAGAGAAATATCCCCCTTTTCTTGAAAACATTTAAAAGTCACACTATTTGTCAAGAAGCCATTTAAAAATAGATTTTTGAATCAAAGTGTCCCATACCACTTTGAAACCTTTTAAAAGGTTTTTTAATTTCTAAACTTTAATGTCTATATAAATAAATCCTTAAAACCATTTTTAAAACATGGACATTAATGGGAAAGATTTAGATGAATAAGTCTTTAAAACATTTAAAAATGGTATTTTAGTTAGAGATTCTAACCAAAAGAGAGACACTTGAATGAAAATAATTGAGGTAATCAAAACTTTGTAATATCATGAGAATAAAGGGAATTCATGATATACTATGTCAAAGTACATTATATACACCACATAAAAGTTATTTGGTGTATATCAACAAAGAAGTCTCAATGGAATGTAAGTTGAGATGAAATCTCTCATAAAGGCCATATCCTTAGGTTAAGGATAAATCAACAACATAATTATGTGTGAAAAATATAAATACACTAAATATGATTGGATATTCAGTGTAAAACAATCAAAGTATATTCACACATATTCCTGTAAAAACAACACCAACGAATTGGATGTTTAACTCAACAAATGGTGAAAGAGTTAAAATTACTCTTATCAAATTCATATCAATGACTTGAGAATTTTCAACGGAGTGATTATGTGTATCAAAAGTATATCCACAGGAAGGGGAGTGGAAATTATGACATAATCAAATGAATAGTGATTCCACACATAATCTTGGGGTAATATAATCAATGAAATATGCGTAAAGCCAAATGAGTGGAAATTGAAATCTCAAATTCCCTTATTGATTAGGTAACTTAAGAAACAAACACCCATGAAAGAAAGATCATACCATGATGATGTAAATACCCATAAAATAAAGTATATTACACAATGAATACAATCATGGGTAGTACACATACACCACATGCAATAATTAAGTGGTGATCAATGGAATTCTCACGGAATTAAAAGTGAGACAAGAAAACCCTTACCATGTTAATCAACTGAGTCTCATGGCCAAAAGTTAATAACCACCAAATGATTTACAGAATAAAATGAATATAAAGTGAATCATGATAATATATATCAAATGGAAGTACAAAATACACCACTTTCAATAATTTAGTAGCGAACAATGGAAATCTCACGGAATTGAAAGTGAGATAAGAGAATCCCTTACTTTGTACTTTTTCCTTGGTCGATGGTAGGTTTACCTCCTGTATAATGGTGAAATAATTGTTATTGAATAATACAAGAATCAGTTACTTTAATATGATATCATATATGATCTTTTAACATTGATTTGTTAATAATATCTTAGAATTATCATCATTTCAGGTGTTAACGGGTTCATTTTACTTTACATTCTTTGTTATGTGAGCCATATTCGTTATGGGATGTATATTATTCATATCCAGAATGGTATCAAGTCCTTAAAAATCATTTTTAAATCATCAAATGATAATTATACTTGAATGGATACGATGGAGAATGAATCTCATCGCGTTCGTGGAGACGGTAGTCCGTACGTACGCACGAATGCTACTTCCATTTAATTTTTATTTTAAAAGGATCGAATCCAAATGATACATAGGTATATTACTATTCCAGTAAAATATAATATTTTATATATGTTACTTAAGTTCATTAACACCATCCTTTATACGTTCCATGTGTGGTATGAACGAGTCATATCATTTTAAGGGGGCGGTAGTCCGCACTTCCTCAAATGAAATTATCGTATGTATATACAACATGAAACGAATAATTGTATGAAATAAAATGGAATTACAGAAGCTTATATATAAAATATATATCATTAATATCATATTTCATTACAGTTCCATCCTAATGGCCACCATGATAGGCGGTAAGAAGTATTTGAACAATCATTGTTTCGTGAGGCGTTAGTTTGCCATCCACAGAAACATTATGTTCATCATCCATTAGATGGAGTTGTGTGAATGTGTAGTTTTAATCCTTCTTATAACAACATCCTAGTATATTTTTGATACTGGTGTTGTTACAAAAGAAAGGAAATAAAAATAGTTTGGGGGTTGGAGAAGCAAAATAATTGAAAATAATTTAAGAGAAAAAGTTACCTTTAATTTAGGTAACTCACTTTGGTTGGAACCAAAGGACATCTTGAAATGCTTTCTGCCTAAGGGTAAGCTTCAAGGAGGAAGAGAGGGATGTGGGGAGCCTATTTGGGCAGATTTTGGATGAGCCAAGTGGCTTGAGTGGTGTGAGTAATGAGTAGAAGTGGTCTCCTTTTATAAGGGAGAGGAGGGGCTCTTTAGGAAAGAGTGAAAGTATTACTTTATAATATAATTATATTCGGTTTATAATGGTCCAAAAATCATTGAGGTCTAAGATAAGATGACTCATATTCTAAATAACATCAACCAATAAGAATTGGACAGGTTTTAGATAATATTTTTATCATTATAATCTTATTTATTTAAATGATTTATTAATGAGGTAAACATTGCATCATTATTGTGTCATTAATAATTTAAATTATTTGATGTCTAAAAATTATAAATAAAATATAATTATGTACGAAATATTTTTATCTTTCTAATGAATATTTATAATCGAAAATCCAACATGTATAACCCTATGTAAAAATTGTTCTTTTAAAAGATGTAAGCTTATGCCATTTTTGTATTCATTTTAACTTAATTAAAATAAAGTGTCATTATCACTTACAAGTGGATCAATGGGGTCCCAAAATTGACCCAAAGATGCCCATGGTCGACCATGTATCAACCAATAGGGTTAAGACACGTTTTAGGGTAATTTAGTATTATTATAATATTATTTTTTAACCCTTATTTACCAGATTTACCCTTAACCATGGTAAATAAAATATTTACCGCAGTAATTATTCAAAATGTCTAAAAATAAAAGTTACCTATTTACACAATTTGAACATCCTAATTCCAAATATGGAATCCATTTTTCTAAATTCAAAACACAGAAGTGGCAGAAATTAATTTAAAATTAATTCCCACTGTCAAAACAAAAAGCGTGTTTTTAAGAGATAATAACTATCAAAAGATTGACATTTGTTTATGTTCGGTTTAATTGTAAAATTATGTCCAATGAACAAAATTATATTAAATGGTAAAAATATATTCTAAATATACTTTAAAACCACTCAAATTCATAATTTATCACTATTAATTATTTTGATTAAAAAAGTTGTTTTTAATTAAAATTTAGTAATTTTTACTATTCATCAAAATATGAAAGTTATCTGAAAAGTACCAAAATTTCACCTTAGGATAAATTTGATATTCCGAATCCAAAAATGAAGTCCATTTTGAAATATAAAATATATATAATTTCAAAAAATTAAGTATTACTATTCATAAAGGCTAGTTTGATCGGTTGTGGTGTGTGTTAAAACTCGAAGTTGCGTACAACACACGCTACTGTTTTATTCAAAGGAAAGCGTACCGTGGAAGCTTGGGATGTTTTATTTTAAATTTTTTGATGTCCCCATTTAGTCAAAAAGTTTAAAATATTTTATTTAAAAAGGGTTCACTATTAAAATTTGGTAAAACTGCAATACTGAAGATGAATTTGTTCTTACATTATGTCTAAGAAACTCATAATATGGATTCTAAAATTATAAGGATTATATAAAGTTTAAAATTTAGTTAATACTATTCATAACCTTTTTTGAACGGCTTGTTTGGTAAGTCATGGTGCGCTTGAACTCGGTGTTGCGTGTAGTGCAAGTTATTGAATTATTTTGAAGAAATAACACACTATGAAATCTTGGGGTGTTACATTCTCCCCTCCTTCAATAAATTGCATCCTCGCAATTTGAAATTGTTCTTCGAAAATAAAAGGTTGAAAATAGAAAATATATTTGTGGGAAAACCCACATCAGAAATTGGTTTACTAAAATTTAGTCTTAATATAAGGAAAAGAGAAATGAAAGGGTCACCACCAAATTATGATCTCGATTAGGAGAACATTGGTGGCAATTAGAGACATATAATTGGAGGAAAAACGTAAATATTTATAGGTAGTGGTTGAGGTCATCAATCACAAACAAGTATAAAATTGAGGTCCTTAAACTCATCAATCTATGATGATTTGAAGTACCATCGGTTCAACAAAATATAGGGTATTGGGATCACACATTTTTGACATCTCAAAATATCTTAGTTGAAATCCCACATCGAAAAATGAATTAATGAGGCCTCTATTTAAAATAAAGAGTGGAAAGTATGAAGATTACCGAAAATAACACATACTAGGGTTCCATGTAGGAAAATATGGATATGGAGGAGAAATCTAACCATCAATTATCTGATGGAGAGTGGTTGAGAACATGGCTATGAAAAGGCCAACAATCCCAAAGCCATAAATTAGTGATGATTTAAGGTACCATCTAGGACAACATTTTTTTTTTAAGTTACATTACATAAGGAAGAGGAATTCATTTATGATATTGACTAAGAACATTATGAGATATACTTAAATTTTACGTAGATTTTCATTCTTTAATAAATTTCCACCACTAACTAAATTTTTTTTAAACGATGAGTATTCAAGAAGACTTGGTCACACTGGAAGAGCTAGAATAAACTTCTATAGAATCACATGATCCATGCAGGATAAACCATATATTTACATTGTCTTTGAAGATTAATCAAAACCAAAATGGTTAGTGAATGATCTAATGATCCCCCAAAAGGATATTCATTGAGATAAATATGCACTAATCTTAATTTCTAAAATTAAACCAACAATACCCCAAAGTTAAATAGATACCATTCAATAACCAATTGTCCTTAAAATCCTTTAATATAATCCAAACTAATATTGAAACACAAAACATAGAAGAATTTGATTATGTAGTCTCCCATGTTACATTGTATCTCCAAATGACATCAAATACTCTTAAAGTCACATACTTAAAAGTAATTAACATCATCACATATTCTCTGTTATAGGTTAATCATTTCCATAAATAACCCAAATCACTATAAATCAACAATAAAAATGTAGATAAAAATCCACCATTACTCTACAAATGAAACCTCATTGTATTCTATTTTCCTTGGGCATATAGTGTTCCTAACAAAACAAACATCTTCCAAAATAACATTTATCACTTAATCACCAAATCATTTTCCTATACCAAGGGTATTCATTTGATAAGACATAAGAACCCAAATCATCTTATTATTGATCAATAAAATCATTTAACAAAAAAAATAGTCATATTAACCAGGGACTTCACGTAGTCCAGTGGTAGGCGATAAATCCCAATTGCACTTTGGTTGTGGGTTCGATTCCCCCAGCTTTGTCCGACGCGACGGGTTGTCACACGGTCTACGTGTTGTCCTTTTTCAAAAACTATATTCTATAATATTACCAAAATGAGATAAATTTTTTAAAATAACATAATTTAACCACAAATGTTATATCATACTTTGCATTTTCATCCCAAATTATAATAACTTATCATTTTCTCAAACCCCAATGATCATATAAAACCAAATGGTTATTTATACCTATATCCACAAGAGAAGAGAAATTATTCCTCAAATATCATTCTCACATGGCAAACTGAGGGGTTACAAATACAAGAGAAAATTATTCCAAAGTAAACCCATCAACAAGGAGTGCTAATACTTTTTAAATTTTTCTCCAACCATTTATTTCCACATAGCTTCTTCTTTGAGCAAGAAAATATCCTATAAAATAGTACATTCACTCGGGTAATGGCCAGGTCCCCTACATTTACGGCAAATGACTGTAAATGGACTCTTGGGACCATTTTTATCTTCTTCCATAGTACTCTTCATTTTTCTTCGGCAATTCTTCACTTTATGTCCTTCCTTCCCGCACGTAAAACATTTCGTTGTCCCATTGAGACACTTTCCTGGGTGTCTCTTTCCACAATTCCTGCATGATGAAAATTGAGGTTTCTTTTCTCCATGGTCTCCATTGCTGGAGATCTTATCATTTATCACCTTTCTCTTCCTTGTTGAGTCTGGGAGTTGGTTAATATATATGTTGTTGATCATATTTTTGGAAAACTGATTTGTCATAAAGACGATATCTTTTACGCCTATCAACATTCCATTTTGTTTCTCATTTCCACCACCGTTCCCACCTTGTACATCATTCTCAAAGTCACTATGACTTCCTTGGAATCCAGCCATTGACTAAAACCAGAAAGCATTGTGTGAGTAATAGTAGTCGTAAAATCATTTAGAGATTAAAATGTCACCATATTCTCAATTTGAAACATATTAGGATTAACCAAGGTCATTTACTCTCATCTTATGTATATATTACTTAAATCGGTTTGTAAAGAAAATGTAAATTATCCTAAGCATATCCCCCGGGAGTGTCGTAACCAAGAGTGCAGCAAGGCCCGTTGTCGTGCACCAGTTCCCGTTCGAGTCTAGCTCAAAGCGATGTTTTCGGGTTTTACCCCTAGGTACATCTGTGCCAGAGCCGCCTCTACCTGATCGTATCCAGACAGGGATGTATTGCTCGGAAAACTCACAAAATCTTTACAATACCAAAATTCTAGGAAGTTCTTTTTTACTAATCCTCAAAGTTCATCTTAGGTCTACGTGATCTAATCAGAGTTTATCTAAATCTAGCTACCAAGGTTTGTACTAAACTTCCTCTGATACCAACTGTAACGCCCCGACCCTAGTTACCCAGAGTCGATGCATTATTAGATAACATTGGCATGATCATGAGAAAGATCAAGTCTCGAAAGACCGATTAGTTTAGTAGCCTTGGAATAACTAGATACATCCATAAATTTTTACATTACATCATAAAAAAAACATCTTGTCTTCATATCCCCTCATACTATCCCTGCAGGTCATTCATAAATTACTTCTTCATAATCCTGGAAAAAAATAAAACATTGAAAGGGGTGAGCTCGGATACTCAGTAAGGATAACATTATAGCAGAAGCTTTCATAAATAAGCATAAACACTTAAGGCAATTTATAACTAAAACAAAAGCCTTTGAAACTTGAACTTCAGCATAAAATGGCAAAGGTAAAATGAAATAATGCCATTTACTTACTCACATGGATATTCTACTAGTCGAATGATCACATGCAATATCAATAACCACTTTCATAATGATGGAATGCATAATGCCAGACTATCATAACCACATAGCCAAGGCCTCGTGCCAAGACTACAAATAAGATTTTGCCAAGGCCTTGTGCCAAGACACTAGTTTGTCTCATGAGACCTACCGATGCATCGAGGAGCTATAGCGGGCTCCACCCGTCACTTATTAAGTCCAATGCATTCCTCATATGAATAGGTTTAAGCATAAAATAAACATTCGTATTAAAACTAGCATACGAAATGTCAATACTTTAACCACAAACCATGAATGGTATAAAAAATAGAACATCCACAGTCAAATATAATTCATTTGATACAATATGGAAGATTGTATTGTATCACATTAACCTCAATCATGAATAATGAAGGATGTTGACATAGATGAAAATAATCATCAAAACTATTTGAGAGAAATATCCCCCTTTTCTTGAAAACATTTAAAAGTCACACTATTTGTCAAGAAGCCATTTAAAAATAGATTTTTGAATCAAAGTGTCCCATACCACTTTGAAACCTTTTAAAAGGATTTTTAATTTCTAAACTTTAATGTCCATATAAATAAATCCTTAAAACCATTTTTAAAACATGGACATTAATGAGAAATATTTAGATGAATAAGTCTTTAAAACATTTAAAAATGGTATTTTAGTTAGAGATTCTAACCAAAAGAGAGACACTTGAATGAAAATAATTGAGGTAATCAAAACTTTTTAATATCATGAGAATAAAGGGAATTCATGATATACTATGTCAAAGTACATTATATACACCACATAAAAGTGATTTGGTGTATATCAACAAAGAAGTCTCAATGGAATGTAAGTTGAGATGAAATCTCTCATAAAGGCCATATCCTTAGGTTAAGGATAAATCAACAACATAATTATGTGTGAAAAATATAAATACACTAAATATGATTGGATATTCAGTGTAAAACAATCAAAGTATATTCACACATATTCCTGTAAAAACAACACCAACGAATTGGATGTTTAACTCAACAAATGGTGAAAGAGTTAAAATTACTCTTATCAAATTCATATCAATGACTTGAGAATTTTCAATGGAGTGATTATGTGTATCATAAGTATATCCACAGGAAGGGGAGTGGAAATTATGACATAATCAAATGAATAGTGATTCCACACATAATCTTGGGGTAATATAATCAATGAAATATGCGTAAAGCCAAATGAGTGGAAATTGAAATCTCAAATTCCCTTATTGATTAGGTAACTTAAGAAACAAACACCCATGAAAGAAAGATCATACCATGATGATGTAAATACCCATAAAATAAAGTATATTACACAATGAATACAATCATGGGTAGTACACATACACCACATGCAATAATTAAGTGGTGATCAATGGAATTCTCACGGAATTAAAAGTGAGACAAGAAACCCCTTACCACATTAATCAACTGAGTCGCATGGCCAAAAGTTAATAACCACCAAATGATTTACAGAATAACATGAATATAAAGTGAATCATGATAATATATATAAAATGGAAGTGCACAATACACCACTTTCAATAATTTAGTAGCGAACAATGGAAATCTCACGGAATTGAAAGTGAGATAAGAGAATCCCTTACTTTGTACTTTTTCCTTGGTCGATGGTAGGTTTACCTCCTGTATAACGGTGAAATAATTGTTATTGAATAATACAAGAATCAGTTACTTTAATATGATATCATATATGATCTTTTAACATTGATTTGTTAATAATATCTTAGAATTATCGTCATTTCAGGTGTTAACGGGTTCATTTTACTTTACATTCTTTGTTATGTGAGCCATATTCATTATTAATGGGATGTATATTATTCATATCCAGAATGGTATCAAGTCCTTAAACATCATTTTTAAATCATCAAATGATAATTATACTTGAATGGATACGATGGAGAATGAATCTCATCGCGTTCGTGGAGACGGTAGTCCGTACGTACGCACGAATGCTACTTCCATTTAATTTTTATTTTAAAAGAATCGAATCCAAATGATACATAGGTATATTACTATTCCAGAAAAATATAATATTTTATATATGTTACTTAAGTTCATTAACACCATCCTTTATACGTTCCATGTGTGGTATGAACGAGTCATATCATTTTAAGGGGGCGGTAGTCCGCACTTCCTCAAATGAAATTATCGTATGTATATACAACATGAAACGAATAATTGTATAAAATAAAATGGAATTACAGAAGCTTATATATAAAATATATATCATTAATATCATATTTAATTACAGTTCCATCCTAATGGCCACCATGAGAGGCGGTAAGATGTATTTGAACAATCATCGTTTCGTGAGGCGTTAGTTTTCCATCCACAGAAACATTATGTTCATCATCCATTAGATGGAGTTGTGTGAATGTGTAGTTTGAATCCTTCTTATAACAACATCCTAGTATATTTTGGATACTGGTGTTGTTACAAAAGAAAGGAAATAAAAAGAGTTTGGGGGTTGGAGAAGCAAAATAATTGAAAATAATTTAAGAGAAAAAGTTACCTTTAATTTAGGTAACTCACTTTGGTTGGAACCAAAGGACTTCTTGAAATGCTTTCTGCCTATAGGGAAGCTTCAAGGAGGAGGAGAGGGATGTGGGGAGCTTAGTTGGGCAGAGTTTGGACGAGCCAAGTGGCTTGAGAGGTGTGAGGAATGAGTAGAAGTGGTCTCCTTTTATAAGGGAGAGGAGGGGCTCTTTAAGAAAGAGTGAAAGTATTACTTTATAATATAATTATATTCGGTTTATAATGGTCCAAATGTCATTGAGGTCAAAGATACGATGACTCATATTCTAAATAACATCAACCAATAAGAATTGGACAGGTTTTAGATAATATTTTAATCATTATAATCTTATTTATTTAAATGATTTATTAATGAGGTAAACATTGCATCATTATTGTGTCATTAATAATTTAAATTATTTGATGTCTAAAAATTATAAATAAAATATCATTATTTTGGAAAGCTTTTTATCTTTCTAATGAATATTTATAATCGAAAATCCAACATGTATAACCCTATGTAAAAATTTTTCTTTTAAAAGATGTAAGCTTATGCCATTTTTTTATTCATTTTAACTTAATTAAAATAAAGTGTCATTATCACTTACAAGTGGATCAATGGGGTCCCCAAATTGACCCAAAGATGCCCATGGTCGACCATGTATCAACCAATAGGGTTAAGACACGTTTTAGGGTAATTTAGTATTATTATAATATTATTTTTTAACCCTTATTTACCGGATTTACCCTTAACCATGGTAAATAAAATATTTACCGCAGTAATTATTCAAAATGTCTAAAAATAAAAGTTACCTATTTACACAATTTGAACATCCTGATTCCAAATATGGAATCCATTTTTCTAAATTCAAAACACAGAAGTGGCAGAAATTAATTTAAAATTAATTCCCGCTGTCAAAACAAAAAGCGTGTTTTTAAGAGATAATAACTATCAAAAGATTGACATTTGTTTATGTTCGGTTTAATTGTAAAATTATGTCCAATGACCAAAATTATATTAAATGGTAAAAATATATTCTAAATATACTTTAAAACCACTCAAATTCATAATTTATCACTATTAATTATTTTGATTAAAAAAGTTGTTTTTAATTAAAATTTAGTAATTTTTACTATTCATCAAAATATGAAAGTTATCCGAAAAGTACCAAAATTTCACCTTAGGCTAAATTTGATATTCCGAATCCAAAAATGAAGTCCATTTTGAAATATAAAATATATATAATTTCAAAAAATTAAGTATTTCTATTCATAACGGCTAGTTTGATCGGTTGTGGTGTGTGTTAAAACTCGAAGTTGCGTACAACACACGCTACTGTTTTATTCAAAGGAAAGCGTACCGTGGAAGCTTGGAATGTTTTATTTTAAATTTTTTGATGTCCCCATTTAGTCAAAAAGTTTAAAATATTTTATTTAAAAAGGGTTCACTATTAAAAGTTGGTAAAACTACAATACTGAAGATGAATTTGTTCTTACATTATGTCTAAGAAACTCATAATATGGATTCTAAAATTATAAGGATTATATAAAGTTTAAAATTTAGTTAATACTATTCATAACCTTTTTTGAATGGATTTTTTGGTAAGTCATGGTGCGCTTGAACTCGGTGTTGCGTGTAGTGAAAGTTATTGAATTATTTTGAAGAAATAACACACTATGAAATCTTGGGGTGTTACACATACCTCTAGAACCTGTGTAGTGATAAAGTTATTAGGAGGTGTGTTCTTGATCATGAGTTGGAGTCTATTTTACATTCTTTTCATACACTTTCTTGTGGTGGACACTTTGGACCCCAACAGATAGATAGAAAATTTTGGGACTCTGGATTATATTTTCCTATCTTATTCCATGATGCCCATGTGTTTTTTAAGTCATTCTCTTATTGCGAACAAACTGGGAACATTTCCAGGAGACATGATATGCCCCAACAACCCATACTATTCTGTGCGATTTTTGAGGTATGGGGCATTGATTTTATGGTTCCTTTTCCTAGTTCCTTTTGTTTTTTGTACATTTTGGTTTCTGTTGATTATGTAAGTAAATGGGTGGAGGCTAAAGCCATCAAGACTGATGATTCTCATGTTGTTTTGGACTTTGTCAAAGCGCAAACTTTTTGCAGGTTTGGAGTACCGAAGGCCATCATCAATGACCAAGGGACACACTTCTTCAATTTTAATTTGGCTTCCATCCTTTGGAAGTATGGGATGACACACAAAACACCAACACCATACCAATCCCAAAAAAATGTCTAGGTTGAGGTTTCAAATCGTGAGTTGAAACAGATTTTAGAGAAAACAATGTATCTAAATAGGAAAGATTGGAGAAAGTGCTTGGATGATGCATTGTGGGCTTATATGACAGCATACAACACACCCATTGGTATATACCCATTTCGAATTGTATTTGGGAAAGTGTGTCATATCCCGGTGGAAGTTGAGCATCGGGCTTATGGGGCTATAATGAAATGCAACATGGATTTGGCCCAAGTTGGAATCCAAAGGAAGTTACAAATTCAAGAGCCTGAGAAGATTTGATTGTCATCATATGAAAACTCAAGGCTCTAAAAGGAAAGATAAAAAGTATCTCCGGATAAAATGATCCATGAAAGGGAGTTTTATGTTAGAGAGAATTCCCTTCTCTATAGTTCATGACTAAAGCTGATGCCTGATAAGTTCCGTTCCAGATGGTTAGGTCCTTATGTTGTGAAATTTTTTTTCCTTATTGTATAGTAGAGATCACACAAGAAGAAATAGGAAGGAGCTTTACAGTCAATGGGAAACATTTGAAAAGATACATTGAGGGACTTCCAACAGATGTAGTGGATTTTATCACACTGCATGACACCATCATCACTTGAGCATATATGGTTGTTCCTAACCCTTTATCTTTTTTATTCATTGTCCTATTTAAAATTATACATTTCATGTGCATATATCATCTCATTAGTTAAAATTGAGGACAATTCACTATTTTAAGTGTGTGGGAGGGAACCTTTTAGTTTAGTAATTTCAATTGTTTTCCTGTTTAAAAAAAACAAAACAAAAAAAATTATTTTTTTTCAAATTTTGTGTGTTTATTTTTCAATTTTCTGTGTGTTTTTTGAAACTTTTGAGCTGAAAAGATTCTCATAACCATTTTGAAATCCATATCAATAAGTGAAACAATTTATCCCTTGAAACAATGCTTAAATTAATTCTGAAATGACTTTTTTTCAAGTTCAAATATTTAGTAATATCATGAAAAGTACACTGAATTTTGAATCTCATCCACATCTCACTATCTTTATATTTGAAATCACTTTCCTGTGAGGCTTATAAACAATTATTTTCATATTCTTTACATTTAACTCACTTCGTGAGAGAACCAAACCATGCTTGATTTAACTAGAATTTGATTTATTCATGTCAAAACTTGTGGGTTTGAGGTACTTATGTTTAAATGATTGAGGAATTTGTTTGGTATTAAAGCCCATATTTCAAAGAATCTTTTTTTATAATGGCCTAACATGAACATTTAATCCTTTTAACCCTTAGAATCCATGAACAACCTGTTAGGTTAGCCACATTACAAGTCAATTTTCCCTATCCAACCAACTCTTGAAAGAAAATTTCATAATCTAGTTGAACTTAAGTGTGGGGGAAGCTGTCTTGTGTTGTGATACCACATTATGTGATACTTTGGGTGGAAACTTAAATTCTAAAGAGATGTGTTTTTTCTGAAGAAAATTATTATATTGAAAGTTGTGCCTTTTCTGGAGCTTTCATGATAAGTGATGTTTTTCCTTTTCTGAAGTTTCTAATAGAGGTAGAAACTTGTGCCTATCTGGAGCATTCAAGAAAATCATGTTTGAGAAGATTGAAATTTTTCTTACTGAATGATGAATGGTGTAAAATTTCCATGAATTTTCATGATGATGGAGCTGAATTGATGATAAGGGTGTAAATGAGGAGACCATATTTAATTGAAAATTAGATTAATGTAATTTTGCTTCAAAAAGAGTCAATCCCTCCTCATTCATCCTCAAAGTTTTTCACATCAAAATCCTACCAACCAAAATCCATAGAACAAACCTGAAAATTACTCATGATAAAGTTATGTCCTTGACTCGCATCAGGTGGAAATGTGAGAATTTATCAAGCCTATGGTGATCATTGTATGAGTTTGGATGAGAAAGACATTGCTAAAAATTGAAATTTGTGTGATAAGATAAAATTCAAGTGAGGTAAGTGTTTTGTGCATGGGAGGATAAATGAAGTGAAAATATATTGAATGATATAAATAGAGAACTTTAAAAAAAAAATTTATGAGGCATGATATCTTCTGTTTCTCGGTGTGGAATTTTTGGATCTCAACGATATGGGTTTTAAAATTTTTTGATTTAATATTGATATTTACTTGATATGAGGTTTTTCCTAGGAGTGAAAAAGGGTAAGTGTTGGGGAGTTGATAAAACACTATTTTGTTGAATATTTTATTGATAATAAATGACATAATTTCCTCACATTGTGCTAAATATGTTCATTTATGAAATATTTGGGATTAGATCATTCATTTGAAAATTGGATTAAAATTATGGTTTTACCCTTTTAAAAAGAACTATAGTATTTCGCACATAAATATTTTAAAATGAATTTTTAGAAATTAAATTTTTTAACAGTGTTCCTCACTTAATTTTATATAACTTTTATTCAGGACACTAGAGATAAAGAGTGCATTTGTTTGGTGAAAATGGGCCATGAAGTCAAAGTTGGGATGGACTCACCGGAATGGACATCAGTTCTGTATTTGGTCCATAACATCTTCATCTGTGCTTGGATTAGGCCTAACCATTGAGCGGAGACTAGGGATTCATTGTATCACAAATCATCCGTCTATAAGTAGAGCTGGTTCATGCGTTTTGGAGTTCAAATGGGCGGTGAAAGTTGTATTAAAATATTTGGCTGAGATTCCACATTCACACTTGAAACCTATCTAATCCTAGCCTCCCCTCCACTCTATAAATTAGTTTTTTTTCTCATTTAGAGGATTTGGGACATGAATTAGAATATAATATTAAGTATAGATTTGGTTTCACCCAAATTCTCCAACCATTGTAAGAGGGGTAGCTCTTGAAGCAAGGATCCCCACATCGATGCCTCCTTCTCTTCTTCATGTTGTAATATTATCATTTGTGTATTAAACTTCATTGTTCTTATTTTATTTCTTCTGTTTTATTCTGTGTTCTTTCCTTTTCTTCTTCCCTTAATCATCCTAATTGGGTTGGAATCAATAGTGGAGATGAGATTGGGTTCTTCCCTTTCAATCCTTTGCTCATGCAAAACGTCTCCACGATGACCACACCGCCCATGGAAGAGTCATTGTTTTAGTGATCGATCTATCTTCTACCATCTTCATTTTATTATTGTGAATCATTGAGCTACTGTAATTAACATAATATTATCCATGAATTGTGCTTTTAAATTATAAGAATCTAAGCATGCAATAGAACAATTAACACAAAAACATGCGAAGTTGAGATTTTTTGTAAATTGTGAGAGTGTGATCTTAATCGGTAATACAAGACCACATAGGATAAATTTTTAGTGTTCAAATATAATCCCTAAACACAATTCATCCTCATTTACATAATGGATATGTGATCTAATTAACCACTGACCATAAGCTAACCTTAGAACAACAATCAATGCAGGGTGTTGGGATTGCGTGTTCTGAAGCGAGGCCAGGGTTTAAGTAATTTCATCTTTGTGGTTATGTTAACTCTTGTAGGGTTCAAGGGTTAAAAAATTAGGGGATCATAAATAGGTTGATATGTATTTAAATAATAATGATTAATAAGTAAATTAAGAGGTAGAGTTGATCGATTATGCCTTTTAAATATTTTCTAAAAAGACGTCTTCTTATTGTGTCATTTTAATCAAACTTCATTTCAAAACTAAAAAAACAAAAACAAAATACAATCTTCTTCGAGGAAAATTCTTCTAGATTTATACACTATAAACAACCCACATCCTTTCAAGTAGTGTTTTAATTATATTCTATTTTATTTTTAGAATACCTTTATGATGTTCATTTAATTTACTTCCTCCTTTGAGAGACGACCTTGGTCAGCCACTCTATTGCACCTAAGTAACCCAAAAACCAATAATCATTTGAGGGCACCCACGACAGTGCCTTTCAAGTGTCAGGATTTCTATTCCTGTTAATGTGTCCTCTAGGGGTTTGTTTCAGTGTTCTAGAGGGGTGAGGCAAGGGGATCCACTATATGGGCCTCTTTTTCCTATATCTGATGATTATTTTTGTTCATACCCTAATCATATTTTCTATACTAGACTTTATAAGAAAATAACTATTGGAATATGACTCCATCCACCCTCAAATATTTTTTATATTCATGGAATTTTTTTTTTTGAAAGATGATAAAACCACCATATATTATATTATTTTAATATTTGGGAACTATGAAGAATTTACAAATAAGGTTATTAGCTGGAATAAGTCTTATGTGTTCACTAGAGAAAGAGTGTCTATATATAAAAAAATAGAGTGTCTAGGGACCTTGGTGTTAAGTGAGGATATTTTCTATTCACCTACCTTTGGGTGCCCCTTTTTCGGGAAAGTTCAAGAGGTTTTACATAGAGAAAATATAATCCAAAATTATAAAATAAATGGGACAGTTGAAAGGGAGATCTTTTTCTCAAGCTGAGAGGATTTTTTTGGTCAACTATATGATAGTCTCTATGTGTGTCTATTTTTTTATTTATACAAATGGCCTATAAATATTATTAATGAGTTGTAAATTATAATTCATACATTTTTATGGACTCAGTATATTCATGAAAATAATATTATTATAATGGTATAGAAAAAATGTTTCAACCCAGTGGATGTGGTAGGGATGGGAATAAAGGACCTCAGGATATTTAATGAGGCACTTCTCAAAAAATTCACTTGGAACATTCTCACCTCCAGTGACTCTGAACTGTATTTTCCCTCCAGTTGATTTATCACCAAATTATATATGGTTATTCAATTTTCATCTCTTCATTAGTCTGACCAACTTTTAAGAAATCTTACAATGATATTATGCAATGTTCAAAGTGGATGGTCTGTAAATAGTCATCATTAAATTAATAGAGCACTTCATATATTTCAAGGGAAATCATTGAATATGTGGATAAATCTATAAAAGATATATCAATTACTAATCTGAAATCCAATTTCAGTGCACACAAGATGATACTATCTCAAATCAGTATAGAGATTAACATATATGATTATACTCATAGGGAGACTCCCATTTGGACAACAAGACTAATTCGTAACTTCAATATTAGAGAGTGTTATTGGAATCATTATCATCGCTCCACAAAAATTACATCATAACTGATGGGATTTAGGAAGCCTTATATTTCAAATAATCTTATTCAGATTTTTTGGATGATCTAGAGGAAATAGTTGACACTACATAAGATGATTCAACATGCATGGTTGAACCATTCCCCTACCTTCCATCTTTATCCCAAATCTAATGAAACAACTGATCACCTATTTATCTATTGTTGTTTTACATGAATGTTTTTGATTTAAATATAGGATGTATCTAGAAAATATATTTTCTTTGATAATCTATAGGATTAGATTATGAAAATTAATAGGGATGAATATAATGAGTAGGTCTAAGTTCTTATGATCACTACTATAGCTATAGGAATTTCATATATACAAAATTCCTGGAATGAGCTGAATTATGAGAATTAGGTTCCATAAATAAATTATGTAATTGGTAAAATTCATATAGGAATAACAATTGCATCAAAAAATCAAACATGATCAATGAACAATGGTTTTTCAGACCTGGTTATCTTGAGATACTTTAGTGTTAATGGAAGGGTCAATAAACCATTGGTGTCCAAGTCTATTATATGGAATCCTCCAATACCTAAATTGATGAATGTTAATGTTGATGGGCAGATTAATGTTCCCCAAGGCCCTTGGGTTGTGGTGGTATCTTATTCATAGATCATGGTCATGATAATGTCTACTTTTATCATTCAATTTGGAATTGGTATGTTGTTGAAGCTGAATTCTGGGATATAATCTAGGTGGTCAGGTATGATATCCATCATGGTTGGCGATCTATATTAGTGGAATCAGAATCATGTGTGTTTGTGGACGTTTTTAAAGATCATTTCAAAACTATATTTTAGAGGATTTGTTTTAGCCTAGATTGATTTCCTTTTGATTTTTTATCATATCTTCCTAGATGTTACACATGTTTATAGGGAATCAAATCAGGTTGTTGATGTTATTTCAAAGAGAGAAATTTTGGAGTCCAGATCAAGATAGTCCTTTGTGATCCTAGATGTTTTTTTATATTTTTTCTAAGTGGATTAAATTGGTGATGTGAATACCCACCTTTATAAACCCCCTTTGTAATTGTTGAGTCAATAAGGTTTTCCTTATGACTTTTCCATTCCTTCTTGTTTCGAAAATCACAAACACCTTATATTTAAGAAAATCTCTTTAATAAGGAAAATTGATTTTATAAGGAAAATAACTTTTGTAAGAAAAATTATCCTTATCATATTTTCATCCATATTTTTCTTAAGTATAAGATTCGGATTCATTTCTATATTCTCGGAATCGTTTGAAACTTTGATATAAATCATTCTGTTTTAGGCTCCAAATTCTGGATAAGAACTATAATGATGTTCTACTCTGAAATCTGGATACGAACTCTCATTACGAATTCTGATGATGAATTCTCATTACGAATTCTGATGATGAATTCTCATTACGAATTCTGATGAAGAATCCTCATTACGATTTCTGATGAAAATTTCTCATTACGAATTCTAATGACGAATTCTCATTCCGAATTCACCTATTAAACAGAATCTGATCATATTTGTTTTATACACTCCGAATTTATTTAGACTCCGAAAATTATTTTTGGTTAGACTCTGAAATTTCATTTTGCTTACGCTTTTATAATTTTTCTACACTTTAATATTTTTTTTCACTCCTAACTTTCAGTTCGAATCTTCACTCCAAACTTTTTAGTTAAGATTTAAAACGATGCCGTACATTCTGTTAAACTTGTTTTTTTATAAAACGATGTTGTCTATTCTGTTATAAACTAACTGTTGGTTAAGTTACACGTGTACAGGTCCCTCTGATTTTTAAGGAAAATATGACCGTTGGAAAGGAGGCCGACCTTGGCTATAAATAGAAGCTCATTTGAAAGAGCTTAAGGTTAGCTGAATTGCTGAAAGGCTGAATGATCTTCGATTCATGTGATTACATGATTGAAGTGATTTCTAGAGAGAGAGGCTCTTATTAACTCTCAGAGCTTCATGCGACTCCGAATGTTGGTGATTACATTCGAGGACTTCCGGGGATAAGAAGACAGAGGTTTCCAACACCTTGAAGTTGAGGGCTTCCTTGCTGAGGAAGACAGAGGTTTCCAACTACCTTGAAGTTGAGGGCTTGTGGGGATAGCAAGACAGATACTCCGATCTTCGTATCAAGGGATTACCCAGGTGTGGGTAAGACAGACTTTCTTGAAAGTATAAATCAAGGGACCTTTATCCAAGGTTGTTGGATACCCTTCTCTTTGGGTTCAAAGACTTATATCTTGTTACTTTTAGTTTTACTACTTGTTTGATTCCGCTGAATTTTGTATTATAAGGAAAGTATAACATTATTATACTTCCTTACGTGTGCTATGTTTCTTTTAGATTCTATATGCTTTAAGGTAGAATCTCATTATGTAATCTTTTGTTAAGTTTCAATTTCCAGAACCATATTTCCGAAACCTACATTCGGAATATCTTTCCAAGTTTTCATTTGGTGTTAGAGGTGTTGTGAATTTTCTTAAGTTTAACTTTGTTAAACTTAGCCCTTTCCTTTGCTTGAGGAAAACATAGTTAATCATAACTAACTTTATAGGTTCCAAAGGAATTTTTAATGTATACAATTCACCCCCCCCCCCCCCCTCTTGTATATTGATCATCTACATCATTATTTCGATCCAACAATTGGTATCAGAGGAGGTCTCTGAAATACTTGTACTCTCGTATATGTTTTTCTTTCTCACTTTATCATTCTGAACTTTCCCATTCCAAAATTTCTCATTCCGAACTTTGTTATTACGAATTTTTTTTCTACTAACAAGTTTGTGTGCTGAAGGTTTTTAAGTATGGAAGAAATTAATGTTGGTTCTATTGATAATCTAAATCCTACAAGACCACCAATCTTTGATGGTAATGACTATGAGTACTGGAGATATCTAATTACGACTTTCGTTATCAATACTGGAGTAGATAACTTTGTTATGATTACTGGTGATTATAAAATTCCTGATAAGGAAGTTAGAACTTTCACTAACCAGGAAAAGCAAGAGTATCAACTCAATTATAAGGTACGCAATACACTACTCTGTTCAATGACTAGAAATATATATAGCCAAATTTCTTCTTGTGAAGCGGCTAATTGTATCTGGAAGAAGTTAGAAGTTACACACTTTGGAACTTCTAAAGTGATTGAGACTAGGAGAGCTATGCTTAGAGCTGAATATCATGGCTTCAACTTTCCTTATGGTGAACCAATTTGTAAAGTTCATCAGAGATTTATGACTATCATCAACAGCCTATAATCTATGGGAGAAAAAGGGTTAGATGATGAAGCACTTGTGGATAAGATAATTGATATCATTCCCAATGAGTGGGAATCCAAAAGAACAGCTATAGATGAGAACAGGAAGGTTACTCAAATTTCTCTTGATGAGTTATTTGGAACTCTTCTCCAACATGAAACAAGAATGAAGAGAGATGTTGACAACATAAAAAATAATAATGGGAATGGTACTATTGCTTTTACAACAACATCAAATCAGATGAAAGCTAAGACTCCATAGAGAGTAACCAGATCCATGTCTAGGAAAGTTATTTTCCAATCTGAATCTAGTGAGAGTGAAATCTCTGAAAATGAGTTAACAAATCTTACTCGAAGGATGAAAAAGATAGCTGGCCAAAGAAGTTTCCAATACAAGTATAAGAAAAAGGACAGGAAAGATAAAAAAGATGGAGAAGTCACATGTTATGAATGTAAGAGAGCTGGACATATTAGACCAGATTGCCCTTTGCTCAAAAAGAAAGAAAGGAAAGAAAGGCATTCAGACAGGAACAGAAAGAAGTATTATAAATCCAAATCTAAGAAAGTTCTGAAAGCTAGTGATACCTGGAGTGCCAGTGGTGGTGATTCTTCAGATGAATCTTCTGATTACGAATCTTCAGGATAGAAGAATCTTGGTCTTATAGCCAGAATACCTATTGATAATCATTGTTTTATAGCTAAGGTACGAAATGATGAATCATTGACCAATGATTCCTTAAATACTAATGATAGTAAATATTATAACTCTTCTGAAGAAGAATCATCTTCTGATGGAGAAAATACATTACCTACTTATAAAGAAGTTTCTAGGTTTGCTGAACTTCTTGAAATTGAGAATTCCAAACTCAATAAGAACCTTGATAAGGCAAACTATATGAATTCTATTCTTGCAAAAGAGATATCAGATCTTTCTAAAGATCTTGATAGGAAAAATGCTGATTTTGAAAGTATTTCAACAATTCTTGAGGAAGTAAGTTCTGAGAAGAGTCAACTTTCTAAAGATTTAGAAAAAGTAATTTCTAAGAAAAATGTTTTCGAGCCTATCTCTAGTTCTAAAACTAATGATTTTGAGGATAAAAATTTGGTTATAAAACTCAAGTCCGAAATTTTTTCCTTAAAGAAGTGTTTATCAAACTTTACCCATGGTAAGGAAAATTTTGATAAAATGTATTCCCAAATACGACCTTTAAGAAATAAATCCGGATTTGGTTATACCCATGAAAAACCAATTTTTAGTAACAATTATTTTGTTCCTCAAAGTGCCCCATTTTGTACCAAGTGTCAATGTGGTGGTCATTGGGAAAAGAATTGTTCCTTAAAAAAAACCCAATCCTTAGGTTTTCATAAATCTTATTTCTCAAAGAAGATGTGGGTTCCTAAAATTTTGTTGTCTGGAAACTCGGATCCAAGAAAGTTTGGATTCTGAAAGTCTAATTCTCTTCTTGATTTCAAGAAAATAAAGAGATTACCAGCAACAATACATGGTACATGGATAGTGGATGATCCCGACACATGACTTGTAACAAAAGCTACTTTGAAAATATTATCAAAACGAAAGGAGGAAAGGTAACTTTCGGAGATAATTCTAAGGGAGAGATTGTTGGTATTGGTAATATAGTTATTTTAGGAAAAACTCTAATATCAAATGTTCTTTTTGTTAAGGGTCTTAAGCACAACCTCATTAGCATAAGTCAGTTATGTGATGAAGGTTACCTTGTGAATTTTAGGAATGATAAGTTCTTAGTTCACAATTACAAGGAAGAATTTATTCTCTCAGCCAATAGGTATGAGAATGTTTACACCTTAAACTTAGAAGACCTCAGGAGTCAATATTTACCTTGTCTAAGTGCAATGGAAGATCATTCCTGGTTATGGAATAGAAGACTAGGTCACTGTAACCGTAGAAACCTATGTAAACTCTCTAAGAAGAAACTAGTTAAGGATCTATCGGAGCTTAGATTTGATTCTTCTAAAGTTTGTGATCCTTGTCAGTATGGAAAGCAACATAAATCTAGTTTTAAATCAATCAGTGAAGTCTCAACAACTGATACATTACAGTTAGTTCACATGGATCTTTTTGGTCCAACACAAAATGGAAGTATTGGAGGCAAATACTATGTGTTTATTCTAGTTGATGATTACACTTGATTTACTTGGGTTTATTTTCTAGCAAAAAAATCTGAAGCTTTTTCTTATTTCAAAAGTTTTAGAGCTCAAGTTAAAAATGAGAAAAATATTCCATTGAAAACTATTCATAGTGATCATGGAGGAGAATTTCAAAATTCTGATTTTGAAACTTTTTGTAGTAAAAAAGGTATTACTCACAATTTTTCAGAACCAAGAACTCCTCAAAAAATTGGTGTAGTTGAGAGAAGAAATAGAATTCTTCAAGAGATAACTAGAACCATGTTGAGTGAATATTCTATAGCTAGACATTTCTGGTCTGAAGCTGTAAGTACTACTTGCTATACTATAAATCGAGTTTTGATTAGACCTTTTCTTAATAAAACTCCTTATCAGTTATGGAATGGTAGAAAACCAAGACTATCCTACTTCAAGGTTTTTGGTTGCAAAGTATTAATTCAGAATACTAAAGATAAACTACATAAATTCGCTCCAAAATCGGATGAAGTAATTTTCTTAGGCTATTCCACAACTTCTAAGGCTTATAGAGTTTTTAATAAAAATACTTTTACTGTTGAAGAAACAGTACATGTAAAATTTGATGAGTCTGATCCTTTTGTTTTTAAACAATCCCATCTTACATCCTCGGATGTGTTTTCAAAAACTGATTGTCAACCTTTGACAGAAGAACCTTCTGATAAGGATAATGTTCAAGAAGATAATTCTGAAACATTTACCCCGGAAGACTTTCTACCCTATGTTGATGAACAGGCTTTTCAAAACCCAAATCAGGTGTTTCTTAAGAATCATCCCAGTGATAGAATCATTGGTGATGTAAATCAACCTTTAAGGACTAGAAGTTCCTTAAGAAATTAATTAGAACATCAAGCATTACTTTCCCAATTAGAACCTAAAAGCACTAATGAAGCTTTAGGTGATGATGATTGGATCAAAGCCATGCAAAATGACATAAATGAATTCGAAAGGAATAAAGTCTGGACCTTGGTTGAAAGACCTAATGAGACTTATGTTATTGGAGTAAAATGGGTTTTCAGAAATAAATGTGATGAAAATGGAGTCATAGTAAGAAATAAAGCTAGACATGTTTCTAAAGGTTATAATCAGCAAGAGGGAATAGACTATGAAGAAACCTATTCTCTAGTCGCCAAAATTGAATCTATCCGTATTCTACTTTCCTTTGCAGAATTATTTAATTTTAAACTTTTTCAAATGGATGTGAAATGTGATTTTCTTAACGGTTATGTTGAAGAGGAAGTTTTTTTTTGAACAACCTCCTGGATTTGAAGATACAAAACATCCTGAATATGTTTTTAGACTTACCAAAGCTCTGTATGGCCTTAAACAAGCCCCACGAGCATGGTATGATAGACTCACTGGATTTTTGCTTCAAAATAACTATGTTAAGGGATATGTAGATACAACCCTTTTTATAAAGAAAGATAAGAAAAATGTTTTTATTGTTCAAATTTATGTTGATGACATCATATTTGGTTCAACTCAGCAATCTTTGACCGACTCTTTTGCAAGTCTAATGAAATCTGAGTTTGAAATGAGGATGATGGGTGAGTTATTTTTTTTCCTTGGTTTTCAAATTTCTCAAAAACCTGAAGGAACCTACATATCTAAACATAAGTATATTAAATATCTTCTTAAAAAGTATGGTTATGAAAACACAAAGAGTATAAGTACTCCTATTGATACCTCAAACTCTTTAGATCTTGATGAAGCTAGGAAACCAGTAGATCAAACATCTTTTAAAGGTATGATAGGAAGTTTACTTTAATTAACATCTAGTCAACCAAACATAATGTTCTCAGTATGCTTATGTGCAAGATATCAATCCAATCATAAGGAATATCACTTAAAGGCAGAAAAAAAAAGTTTCGCTACCTTAAGGGAACCATGGATCTAGGATTATTTTATACTTCTGGAAATGATTTTTTTCTACGAATATTTTCTGATGCTGACTTTGGTAGATGTATAATGGATAGAAAAAGTACATCCAGAACTTGTCATTTCTCAGGAGATTCATTAGTTTCTTGGTCTTGCAAGAAGCAAAATTCTGTAGCACTCTCCACTACTGAAGCCGAATATGTAGCAGCTGGATGTTTTTGTGCTCAAGTATTGTGGATGCAACACACACTCACAGACTATGGCTTGAGTTTTACTAAAACTCAAATTTTGTGTGATAACACAAGTGTCATTTACCTTAGTAAGAACCTTGCACATCACTCTTGTGCAAAACACATAGATATTAGGAATCACTTTCTTAGGGATCACACACAAAAAGGAGATATTATTCTTCAGTTTATCGGAACGCAAGATCAACTTGCTGATATTTTCACAAAATCTTTTCCTTCTGATAGATTTGAATACATTAAACATAAGTTAGGAATGATAAACATAAGGTAATCCTTATTAATTAACTTTCTGTTGAAAAAGTCTCCTTACAGTAATAAACTCCTTTTCATAGGGGGAGTACATTTGATTGTTAGAGTAACTAAGTTTTTCAAAATTTGTTTTCAAATTTTTTCGGAACTAAAACTTCAGAATGGAAATTTCAGGAACTGAAATTTTTAGAATGGATATTTTCGTATAGAAAAATTCTAGAATGGAAAATTTTCATACTGGTATTTCCATAACGTGATTTTTGTACTAAGTTTTTTATAATGAGCTTTTCGGTTTTCAATTTCTTATAATGCAATTTTCGTACTGAGTTTTCCGTACTGAGATTGTTTTTTTGTAGTTTCTTATTTGCTAGAATGTTACCCATTACGAATAATCCCCCTAAGCCAATCTGAAAGGTATGATTTCCTTACTCAAGTTTTCATATTCATACTTTACTTGCTGGCATTGTCTTATATTTTGTTTTCAGATTATAATTTTCTTAAATCATTGTTTTAATAAAACCTCAAAAGATCGGAATCAAGTTTTCATGAGAATTGGTTTTCGACCGTCAGATCTGATCTCAGCTTGTCACAATCGTTCGATCAAATGAGGAAGTTGAACCATTTTCTCATTGCCTATATAAAGGGGACCCTAAATGGTTGTCCCACATCGGTTTTCAAGCTCCATCATCTCGAAGCTCTGCCTCTCCGTTTTAAAGTCGTTCCGAACTTCAGCTTTCTCCGTTCCGAACTTCTCAGAGGTCTTCGGATCTGAATGTTTGTGGAAGTATCTTCTCAAGACATGTCTTCCTCTAAGCCGATTTCGAAGTCGTTAGTTTATAAAGAAAGGTTGGTTCATCCTGATTTCTTCAACAAGTATGATTCTATCATATCCAAGAATATTAATCTCAACGGATGGGAAGATGTTGCTGTGTCAAAGCCAGGGAATCAAGATGATGTTTATTCGGATTTTCTTGTAAAATTCTATGAGGCAGTTTCCTTCTTCAAGGAAAATGACAGGGAGAAGTTTTCGTTTAAGTATTATGGAAAGACTTATAAACATTCATGTGTAAAGGAAGCAATCTTGGTAGGGTTGACCTATGAAGGAGAAGCTAAGTTCATCTCTCATGTTTTTCCGGATTCAAAGGGAAGCTTCGACAAGGAAAAGGCTTTGGAGACTCTCGGACTGTCAGATGATAAGGCTCCAAAGATTGCTTCTCTGTCTACAAATTTCCGGATTCTAGAGTTATGGGTACAAGGCCTTATCGTACCGAGAAAGGGTGAAAAATATAGTTTGAAGAAGAGTGAGATCTACATCCTAGATTTTATGATAAATCTAAGGAAGTTCATTCTGCACCTCCTAAAACGAAGAAGAATAAAGCTTACCCTGATGAGGTAGTTGCTAAATAGAGGGAAATCAAAGAGAAGAGAGTGCAAGGGGAGCCTTAGTTTGGCTTGGATCCTGCGGAGGCTAAGGCCTTGAAGGAAAGAACTGCAGATGAGCTAGAAAAACAAGTGAAAGAAAATAATCTTAAGAAGAAGATTTTTGAAGCTGAGGTAGCTCAGGCTTTGTTGAAGTTCAATGAGATGGTTTCAGCAAACATTCCTGTTCCGATATATTTTTCTATGGAATCTCTACCTGAGACTCTAGGAAGAAACTTTGTTCCTCCGGAAGAGGCAGTAGCTAAGCCTGTTGAGGAAGTAGATCAGATTGAGCAAGTGAAAATAGAAGAAGTTGTTGCTGAAGGAAGTGGTGAAACCGGAGATGTTTTAAAGCAAGTAGATGATTATAAGGGGAAACCTTCGGAATATTTTTCGCTCCGAACCTCAGAAGCTGAGTCTTCTAAGTTAGTCACTCCAGTGATGGATGAGGATAAAGGAGATGTAGAAGTATCTTATCATGCATAGGAAGAACAACTTCTACATGATATTGCTCAAATGGAGAATGTAGAGGTTGGTGCTCAGAAAGTTGCTGATGAGGAAGACAATGTTGTTCAAGTATCTGACAGTGAAAAGAAAACTTCGGAACAGGACTCCATTCCGAAAAAGGATAAGGGAAAGCAACTTGTTGTTCATACCCCGAGCTCTGTGGTAGTAAAGAGAAGGGAAGTTGGTGACTCTTCTAAGAAGAAGGTTGAGCATTTTGAAGAAGAAGATTCTCCAAACAAAGTTTCGGATTCGGAGTCATCTTCGTTGGGGCATGAATTTGTTGTTCAGTCTTTAAAGAAGTTGGTAGGTACTATTCCGGATTTCTCAAGTATTGATTCAAGATTCTAGATGCTCCAACATTCTTTGAATCAGAAAACAGACTCTGTATCTATGGTTATGGACAAGTGTGTTGAAATAGAGGCTCAATTCAAAACATTCTTTGTCGGCTATGAAGCCCACAAAAGATGTTTCAAGAGGATGACTAGTTGGTTGAGGAAGACTGTGGAAGAGATGATTCTCTTTGATGAATTCCAAGACAATGTGAAGGATGCCTTTGAGACAGAAGACTGGAAGATAAATGAGCTTACTTCATCCTTTGAAGAAAATCTGACAGATGAAAAGACCTTCCGAATTCAAGAAGTCAGAGATCTGAATGGGAAACTGAATTCTGTTTCTCAAAACTGGAAGTTTGAAAGGGATCATCGGATTGAGTTTAAAGATAAATTGAAGGCTCAGGAAGAAAAGTTTAAAGCTCAGGAAGAAAAGATTAATGCCCAGGAAGAAAAGATTGAAGCTCAAAGTGCAAGAATTGTTGTGTTAGAGAAGCAAGTCGAGGAAGACCATAAAGACTTGAAAAAGATAAAGACTATTCTTAAGGGTCTCATGGAAAAGGAAAAAGATCCAAAATAGACATATCCGATCTTTTGTTGTATCTAAATTTCTTTGTTGTTGAGCTTTTCAAACATAATGATAATTTGTTCTTGCTCATTTCTTTTGTTGTTGCTACTAATTTTTTTTCAGGTACTTTGTTATATTTTCCATTCCCTTGAATTCTTTTTGAAAATCACAAAGGGGGAGAAGGAAAAGAACCCTAATAAAAGGGGAAAAAGAATATTAACAAAGGGTGAGAAAGAAAACAAACTCTAATAAGTGTTTATCTAAGGGGAAGTTTTTCATTAAAGAAAACATTCTTATTCATAATGAAATGTCATTCCAGAAATCTAGAATACGATCCTTAGAGTTTCAAAGCCTAAGGGGGGAGTTAGTCGTATTCATCAACATCCATAAGCAAAGGGAGATAAGCCTTGATGTTTTCTTTCTTCTTAGAATATCTTTTTCATAAGGATGTTTGCGCTTTCCAAAAAGGGGGAGATTGTTGAGTCAATAAGGTCTTCCTTATGACTTTTCCATTTCTTCTTGTTTGGAAAATCACAAACACCTTATCTTTAAGAAAATCGCTTTTATAAGGAAAATTTCTTTTATAAGGAAAATCGCTTTTGTAAGAAAAATTATCCTTATCATATTTTCATCCATATTTTTCTTAAGTATAAGATTCAGATTCATTTCTATATTCTCATAATCGTTTGAAACTTTGATATGAAGCATTCTGTTTTAGGCTCCGAATTCTAGATAAGAACTGCAATGAAGTTCTACTCCGAATTCAGGATACGAAATCTCATTACGAATTCTGATGGTGAATTCTCATTACGAATTCAGATGATGAATTCTCATTACTAATTCTGATTAAGAATCCTCATTATGATTTCTAATGACAAATTCTCATTACGAATTCTGATGACGAATTCTCATTCCAAATTCTCATTCTGAATTCTCATTCTTAATTCACCTATTAAAGAGAATCTGATCATCTTTGTTTTATACACTCCGAATTTATTTAGACTCCGAAAATTATTTTTGGTTAGACTCCGAACTTTCATTTTTCTTACGCGTTTATAATTTGTCTACTCTTTAATATTTTTTTTCACTCCAAACATTCACTTCGAATCTTCACTCTGAACGTTTTAGTAAAGATTTAAAATGATGTCGTACATTCTGTTACACTTGTTTTGTTATAAAAAATGTTGTCTATTCTGTTATAAACTAACCGTTGGTTAAGTTACACGTGTACAGGTCCCTCCGATTTTTAAGGAAAATATGACCGTTGGAAAGGAGGCCGACTTTGCCTATAAATAGGAGCTCATTTGAACGAGCTTAAGGTTAGCTGAATTTCTAAAAGGCTGACTGATCTTCGATTCATGTGATTACATGCTTTAAGTGATTTCTAGAGAGAGGCTCTTATTAAATCTAAGAGCTTCGTGCGACTCCGAGTGTTGGTGATTACATTCGAGGACTTCTGGGGATAGGAAGACAGAGGTTTCCAACACCTTGAAGTTGAGGGCTTCCTTGCTGAAAAAAGACAGAGGTTGTCAACTACCTTGAAGTTGAGGGCTTACAGGGATAGCAAGACAGAGAATCCAATCTTCATATCGAGGGCTTACCCTGGTGTGGGTAAGACAGACTTTCTTGAAAGTATAAATCAAGGGACCATTATCCAAGGTTGTTGGATACCCTTCTCTTTGGGTTAAAAGGCTTATATATTGTTACTTGTAGTTTTACTACTTGTTTGATTCTGCTGCATTTTTTATTATAAGGAAAGTATAACTTTCTTATACGTCCTTACTTGTAATCTGTTTCTTTTAGATTCTATATGCTTTAAGGTTGAATCTCATATTGTAATATTCTGTTAAGTTTCAATTTCCGGAACCATATTTCTGGAACCTACATTCAGAATCTCTTTCCAAGTTTTCATTTGGTGTTAGAGGTGTTGTGAATTTGCTTAAGTTAAACTTTGTTAAACTTAGCCCTTTCCTTTTCTTAAGGAAAACATAGTTAATCGTAACTAACTTTAAAGGTTCAAAAGGAATTTTTAAAGTATACAATTCACCCCCATCTTGTATATTGAGCATCTACATCATTATTTCGATCCTATAGTAATTCTCATCATGCTACATTTATATTTTAAAAAATATATTTTATGAGAAGGCGTTCCTACCTCCTAAATTTTTTGATAATGTAAAGAGTAGAACATGGTATTTTTATAAGGTTTTTTCATATTGGGAAACCAAATTTTCAATATGATTGGTCATTTTCCCCAAGCCACCTATTTTAAATTAATAATCTTATTATCAATTATAATAGATGTGGGAGTTATTGTCCTCATACGATAGTACATCCAACATTTATAGAGCATATAACTCTGATTCCGAGAATTGCCCAGGATTGATAATACATTCCACTATATTCAACATTTAAATTGGTATTTTAAACTTACTCAAACCATGGAAAATAGATCTATAATATCCAAAATATTTCTTTGTATCTACTAATCAGATATTCTTCCTCAATGTAGTCTTTGAATTTATAGTTATTTTCAACAATTGAATAATGAAACACATCCTCTGTCAAATAGACTTTCCCCCATATATTGTTTGGAATATGATTATTTTATTCTATTAAAATAGTATAATTTTATATCAAATAATAATAAGAAATTATAATAACATCATGTATAACATTCTTTCTCAACTCTTCATCTTATTTCTTTCAAAAAAATTTAAAATTATGTTATATAGTTTACCATAGGACATTTTCAACAGCCCCTTCTAATTTGATTCAATTATCTTGATAAATAAAATTATTTTAAGATCATATTAATATTTTATTCCCAAACACTTTTTCTCCTTTAATCATGCATCAATTTCTCTTCTCTTATCACATTGAGGTCTTCTTTCACAATTTAATCGAACAGAATAATTTTTTATCTTCATCTCAGATTTTATATTCCTAAATCAAACAATATTATTTAAACATATATAATCATTTATAATATTTTCCCATTGGCCTATTATAATATTACTAAACTTTTAGCACTAATATTTGTTCCCATGATCTCGAAAATTTCATATACCTTAATTCTTGTTTCAAATACATTTCAAAAATTATCATTGTTCTTAATTCTTCTCATTTTTACCACATAATTTGTCTCTTATTTTTTCTACCAATAAGATTGTAAATATTTTTATCAAATTTATTCAATAAATACCACCCAATATAAATCATACTCTGTAATTTTATGTAAATGGTGTATCTATAAATTGTTTTTAGCATGGAGAATATCTTCATGATGTGAGTGTTTATGAAATAGAATTAGACTTAAAATAATTTCTATAAATATAATATTTTATATCATCTTGATCTACTTCACCTAAATCATTAATATCATATTTATCATAATATATCTTGTATCAGAAGTAAATTATTTCCCCTTAAATTTATAAATAGTAGCACTAACATCATTATATATAGATTCCAAAATGATCTTTTAAAACGTTTTTCCTTTAGAAGTATAATATTCAGCATGATTATTCCTCATTTAGTTATTCTCATCTTGTGATCTTATGCTCTATGTTTTAGAGATCAGAATCTCACCACTTAACTTGAATAATAATTCAATTTATATGTTTAATATAATGAAGATCATTATCAATATAGACATATTTTGGTTCCTAGTGTTTATTTTTATTTGATCACCAATGTTTATTTTCAAATTTACATATTGTAAAATCCAAGGTCAATGTAACAGTGATATCCTCATTTTCTTCGCATTTAATCTTCATAAAATAAATTATTTATTCAATACATTAAAAAGAATCATGATTATTTGATATTAAAAGAACTTCTTCAAAATAACCTAGTTTTTTTTATTCTTTATAATATTCATTCTAAAAAAATAATATTTTCCATCATTCATAAATCTCATTATTTAATTAAGGGGTCGAATCATAAAAATATTGTTCTTAAACATCTAGAGTCATCACATAATCTTATGATGTCTATAATTACTATTCTAAAATCTTTATTTACTCTTATGATGTCTATATTCTATTATTTTTTATAATAAACTATAATAGATGAATCTTCAGAAGTTATACTTAGCTAAATATTCTTCTTCAATAATGAAATTCCATGATGTCTTCAAATCAATTTAGAGATTATTCAATTCAACTTTAGGCCTTGTTAGTCAATAAAAACAACTTTAAACACTTCAAATAGCCATAAAAATTGGGAATAATTCAAAATAAGTCTAAATTTATTTATATAGTCTTTTATCATATTAAATAATAATGTTTCATTATTTTCAAGTATCTTCACTGCCTATTTAAATTTCAAAATCACTTCATCTTCTTGAAACCATTATCTAGTAGTTTTCAATCACTGTATTCAGTATCATTCATTATAAACACTCAATGGATGACATCTCACATCTTTAGCCATATTTTTCTCAAATCCTTGTATTGATTTCAACTACTTCTTTAATCATAGTTATATAAGCTATTTATTAGTTAGTTCAGTATCTATCTCTTCTAACTCTATATAACTATTGTAGAAAGTACTTCTTATAAACTTCTACAATTATCATTGATTTCCATGAATATCATATCTTAGACCATCAAATAAAATAGTTGTTACTTAAAATATATTTATAAAATTATTCCGAGACACCACCTTCATTGTTCATTACCCAAATGTATAAGTAGTGTCTTCATATTCTTTATTGGGTTTATTATTCCTCCATCACCAAATTATATTTAATATATATATATATATTCTCATGTTCATTTAAAAAAATGCACATTGACTATACATAGAACCAAAAATAATATTTCAATACTTGACATATAATGCACGTTTAGTAAAACCATTGAAACACCACATAAATACATGGTAGTTGTGATACCGATGAGAACACCATGTCGTGAAATTTTATGTATCTCAAGTATATTTATCTTCATCAATTAATAGTTACGGTAATAATCTAAAAAAACATTTTATACTCCCATTCATAGATTGTGATGTTATACTGGTAATGGATGGGGTGTCTCTATATGGAACCAACATCAATTGTTAAGATAAGGATATCATTTTCCATATCCTAGATCATCTTCTGAATCTATTCAAGTGATTGTAATCACCTTTTGAAACTCCTTCTCATGTATGAATATTTTTACATTATGATATATCATATTTTACTCAAATAACAAGGACAAAGGAGTATATTATCCATGAATACATTCCCATTGTGAGATAATATATTAATATATTATTTAAATAGTTTTATGGTCTTCCTACCAATTGAGAGTGTGATTTCTTAGTTGAAATTATTCATATATCTCAACCCATCTCCCAAAATCCATATGAAATGGCTCCTATTGAAATTTTAGAAGTGAGTAAGAAACTAAAATATGATCATGATAAGGGATCCTTTCCCAAAGTGGATCAACATATGGTGTAATATTCCTCTTTGTTAATAATAAGGGTAGGTCAATGCATCCTAGTATTGATTATTGAGAATTCAACAATATCATGATAATGAATAATTATCACCTTCTATGGATTGATGACATATTCAATGAACTGTGAGGGGATCAGTACTTCTCTACAGTTGAATTTCTATATTATATCATCAATTAATATTGAATATGGAGCATATTCTCTTTATTTTCTTTTGTACAAGATGTGGACACTATGTTTTCACAGTAATTCTCTTTATTCTCACAAATGGTCCAAATATTTCATGTACTTGAACAATAAATTCCTTAGACATTACTTTGGAAAATTAATAATTGTATTTATAGACTACATTCACATATACTCTAAAAAAGGTGAAACAATAGGTTAATTTGAGTAAATTTATAAATACATTGATAACATAATATTTATATGAAAATTATAGTAAATATGATTTTTGTATGGATAAATTACAATTCATTGGGAATGTTATCAAGACAAGGGGTCATATATGTATCCTTTAAAGAAAAATGTGATTAAGGAATTTTCCAATGAATATCTATAATAGAGATTAATAGTTTTATAGATTTACATGGTACTATCAATGATTTTTTTGGAACATCTAATGATTATCAAATATAATAACCAATCGAAATTAATAGGGATTCAAGTATTTATAGATTGATAATTGTGAATATACACTAAATGAAATGAATAATAGGATAATAACTACAAACTTACTCATACCACCCTCAATAATGGAAGGAATTTCAGATATACAATGACAATCCAAAGGAAAAGGGTTTTTTACACATGAAAAATAATAAATTGAATTATTATGCCACAATATATTTAATGGTTCATGAGAAAAATTATTTGCTGCATGATCTATGCATGGAAATAATAATATTTTCATTGAATATTTTGTGGCATTATCCTTTTAGAGAGAATTTATAAATATATATAAATAATAAGAGCATAATGTATAAATTAACACTAAACGATCCAAACATATTTCAATGATGATAGTTGAAGCTTATTACGGGATATGATTGCCCAATATATTTACATTCTAGAAATTCGAATAAGGTGACTCGTGATCTATGTAGAAAATACAATGTAAAAAATTTATAATAAATTTTTAAAAGGATATAATCTTCTTAGACATGAAAAAGAAGGATATGGGAATCTGATGGACCCAAAGTGCATAATTATTTTCCTAAAGGTCTAATATAAATACACAATTTATTAAACATGGACTAGTGAAATTAAATAATTAAAACATAGTATGTAGAAGTTCAAGGAAAAACCCAAAGATGTGGTTAAATTTGTTTAATTGTAATTTAAAAAAAAATATTTATTTAAAATTAGGAAATTGGGGAATAAGATATGAGTTGGATTGATTTAAATGAAGTCGAATGAAGAAAAAACAGAATGATTGTTTGGAAAATTTGGATATTGAAATAATGCTAGGGATTTTTAGTTTTGGGGTTTTGGTGAATGTTTTTTAGAAAATAAATATGATTAATCCATATTTCGTGTCAGTATTGATATGTAGTGAATCCAATGGTCATGTTAACCTTTTCTCAATGTATCAATCCCATGTTTCCCTTGATATTGAAATTTAGGGTTTTTCTTAATCGAGTTTGTCTCAATACAATATTTAAACTCATTTTCCCTAAATATGATAATGGTCATGTATTAATATAGGGTAACAAATTGAGAATTTGAAATTCCCTTTCATATTCAATTAATGATGGTCGAGATAAAAATATATTTAAGTAATTGGAATTGAATAATAAAATTTATCTATATCAAACATGATTAAAAATACAAAATCTCTTTGCACCTTCCCCCTTCAACTACCTAACCATAGAAGAAGGTGGTTTTTACACTCTTATCCACATGATGAAGGATTAAGGTGGAAGGAAGGAAGAAAAGAAAGCATAAAGAAAAAAAGTTGAGACATAAATTTGGTGAGGATCCTATATAGTGTTGATTCTCACTCCACGATTTATTCTGTGGATCCATCATTGGTAGTAGTAAAAACACTATTTATGGAACTCCATGGGATCATGTTTTTTTGGTTTTTAATTAATGTGTCCCATAATAGAGCATGGGTCTACCCTAAGTAATAAATTGTAGCCTTGGGTCATCAAAGGTGGTCTTCATGGAAATATACATCGAATATACTCCTTAATATATCTATTACAGGAATATCAGGATGTGTATAGATTTCATGATGTGAAAGTGTTGATCCCTCATTAGAATTATTTTTTATCCACTTCATGAAATGTCTTTGGTTCACATCCAATAATTTTTTCACATTGTGTAATGCTTTCACATCATGAATATCCTATTTCCTACCCCATAAGTGCTATTGTGTTTTGTTTCTACACTTACAAATTCTATTGTGGATTTATTTCCCCAATTTAAGGCCATGATGAAAAGTATCATGGTGTGATGTGTCATTTTCTACCCAATTTTTTTTTTCTTCCAAATATTTTTTGTATCCTTCCAATTATCACAGAACAAGTTAAATAGTCTCAGTTTTAGAAATCCAAATAAATTATTTACAAAAATAATTGTATTAAAACAACCGAAATATATATATTAAATAGACATATAAGAATCATAATTGAAGAAACAATATCCAACTTTGTATAAATGATTTATCAACCATCAATTATAAATAATATTATGAAATATCATAGGGAGGATGTAAAGATACAAAATAATGTGTATGATATAAGTAAAGGGAATCCTTAGAGTTCAATATTAATAAACAAGGAGTTATTAGATTTTGAACATGATTATGCAAACCATTAAATCATGAGATAAAGTAGGATATATTGAATTTTTCTCATTTATCAACACTCTATATTCGCCAGGGGAGTAAAACGTTGTATAAATATATCCAAGAGTAATAATAGAATGATAATATGAATAAAATGAGTGATAAATATACATCAAACTGAAATGTATTTAGACAAGTGAATTCAAAATGAAAAAAGTCGAATAGGATGATGAAATACTTACCCATAACTATATGGAAATGGTATAATATTTCCATGGATTTTTTCAAGGGTCTTATATAGATATATAAAGGAAATAATTCCATAGCGATTGTATTGTATGATCATACAATAAATTCTCATTTCATATACATTCAAGAAGATATCTCACTTGATCAAATTTCAATGATATACATTAGATAATTGATGTGGCTGAATAGAACACCACTATCAATTGTATATTGTCAAGATTTTAGGTTAACACCAAGGTTTTGTAAAATTAGTTAATATGTAATGAACACGGAGTTGCGATTTAGTATGGCATATCGGCTTAAGAATAATATCCAATATAAAAGGACTATATATACACTTATGTATATATTGAGAGCTTGTTTTACAGGATTCAAAGGATATAGGGGTCTACAATATCCTTCAATCAACTTTTCATAAAAAATAATATTTGGTAGATAATTTAAATAAATCATTAAAAAGCCTTATATGAAAATAAATTTATAACTCCATCATGTATAGAAGATGTTCGATTACATAAACTTTTGGGGACCAAAATGGTCATAAAGCTAGTATATTAGTTTAATGCTATTAAAAAACACATCAAAGTAGTAAAAATTTGATAAAATATATTGACTTTCAATCATTTATGAAACTTATAGTTTTAAAATGAAGATAATGTATTGCTTCATATATCTCCTTGAATATATTAATGAGGTTTTAAAACAGTTCAAATTTGACAACCCGTATATTTTATAAAATTTATTTCATGATTTATTACATAAATATACACTTAATATAATCCCATAAAATTGAGTGGCCTAGTGTCTTTTCAAAAATTTGATAGAGAGTATAAAAACATGTAATAGTAGGACAACAAAAACATTTTGAAACTCCCTATCAAGCCCTTAAATTCAATTTATCTTCTAATACTACATGGGATAATGAAGGGACATACATAAGAAAGATATGAGATACAAATAACATTAAATGAATAATAACAGGATAACATGATATAAAGAAATATATGGGATTAAATAGGTATAACATGATTATATATGAAGGTGATAATCATAAACATGAACATATTGGTATGATTTTAGATGATAATATCACGGCATCATATGAAAGTGGAAATAACATAAAACATGACATCATAATTATAAGTAAAGACTAACCACCAATAAATCACAACCTAGTGTTCATAGGTTAACCACCCAGGCACCATAAATGGTATATCATGAGATAAAAACATAACAAAATTCATTATAGGGATATATATTTCCATCCCAACCCATCACATTCATATCATGTACTTGCATTTGTGTGTTGTAATGATCATACAACATAAGAATGTATTTCATAACTTTTAATTACATGATTTTAGAATTCTAGTTATATATATGGAATTAAAAAAATTATATACCTATACAATAAGGTTAATCCCCTTGACTTGATGTGGGTATTTTTTTCACAACAGAAAAGTTTTTCATAGAGAGTAATGGGATAATTTTGGTAGCATAAGGGGTGTATTTAAAGGTTCATAGAAGTGACTAATGTGAGTAAAAGGTGTTTATAATTTCTTGGTAATCATATTTTTTATAAATGGAATATTTATAACCATATTTAAACATGAAAAATTGAAAATAAAAAGGCTTAATACAAATAAAGTACTTGAATAAATTCGAAGAGGAACAAAATCCATTACCTTGATATATTGCTTCTAAATGTTTAGGATGAGAATATTATAATATTTTTAAAACAATATGAGGGATTTACAGTGGTATATGGAGATGAAAATTATGCTCAACGAATTTTCAGTAAAGAGTGATGAGAGGTTGTATATGTTTTTATAGAAAAAGATAGAACTTATTTATTAATTTCTCAATATAGATTTTTTCAGACAAAGTAATAAAATAATCAAAACCAAAAGCCTTCCTAGGGGTTTACCTTTGTTTCCACCAAATAGGAGTGGTTTCTGATATTTTTTATTTTAAGAACTGAACACACTAGATTAATATCAGCTATGATGTAGATGTTTTCCTTATTCATAAAGAGAAGTTTTTTAAACCATAAAATATAATATTGGTTTTGGAAAATTCATTTTAGGTTTGATGAATTTATAAAATAACCTAAAAAATATTATTCTAAATTTAATACATTTTTTTTCTTGTGGATACGTTTTCATTGTATCTATAAAATAATTTTGGCTATTATGATGTCATAATATAAACCGTATTTAACTTCTACCCAAAAAATCAATTGTCATAGAAAATTATAAATAATTCAACTATAGATAATTTAAACAATTTTATTTTAAAAATGTTATTTATTTTAAGAAAATATTTTTCTAAATGTGATAATTTTTAATTTTGAAGACACATAATTATTTACTAGAAAATACTTGTTTTTATTACACTAACAACTTTCTGACCCATATAAAATTTCATTGGACTATTTAAAATTTTATTATCATTTATATTTAAATTAATATTATTTAATAATAATATTTTATAACAATAAAATTTATTTCAAAATAATAGAATTTATCCAAAATGTTTGTTTAAATTGTAACTCTAAATTTTGCAACAATACGACATTCAAAATATAATTTTAATCACACTCATTATATAATCATGTATATATGAAAAGTAATATTGATAAGGGGTAAATATATTATAAGTTTTATTAAAAATAAAATATAAAAAATCATACTAATAGGGTTTAGATATATAACCCTTTATTACACTAGTGTTTGCCCTATGGGTAAGGTGTGCGATGATAGTACTTTATTGGGGTTGTTCGGTGAACAAGATTTAGAGGGTGATCCATATAAGATTTAAATTCTCCTATAAATGGATTTGATTGAGTTTTAGTTATTGAATATCATATTTTTCATGGTCATGGGTAAATCATGGTGATTTTATCTCTATCATAAGTTCTAATAAATGGGCTTTATAGGGTTCAGTTCTAAAAGTTAATGTCATATCTACTTCCTTATGTTTCAATTATATTTTATTATAACACTTGATATATAATAAACATAGTGGTCACTATATAATAGTTATATTGACAAATTTTATGATTCTTAATATTATTTTAAAATTAAAATAATACTATTTCTATATTTTATAATGGTCAAAAAAAATAAATGAAATATATATCAAGTGTTTTATATAACTACATTACTTAATAAGTAATTTATTAATTCAGATGAAATTTCATTTATAAAAATTATAGGTTGTAAAATTCTTCCCCCATTTAAAAATTTCTAACAAAAAATCCATTTTCTACACTAAAAAACATAAGGATACTTCTATTTCGTCTAATCTTATAGTTCCCATGTTACCTACTAAAACATGTAGTTTCGCCATTTTACTTTAACCAAGTGAGTTATATTATTTCATAGAGCATTGTCTCTATGATCTAATATCCTCACCATTTTCTCCTCATATTATATATCATTATCCTAATGTAAAATCTATGTATTCAATACATGTCAAGGATCTTGTATGTACTTTTTTATTATGGATACATGGAACATATCATTTACTTAATATTGGTTACTTGGTAGTTCTAATAAATATTAAATAGATTCAATGTGATATAGGGTCCTAAAAGGGTTTATGTATCTAGGACTAAGCTTTAATTTATTCACAAACCATATTAATTTATTCTATGGTGATATACAAAGGAATAAATTATCTTGGACATAAAACTCTAGGTCTCACCTCGGATTTTATGTATAGATTTAATGTCAAATTTCACACATTTAATATGTTATTTAATGGTTTGAACCACCTCTATCATTACTTGGATAATATCAAGTACCATTTTTTCACTCTCTAACATCATCCCAACATGTTGGATTCTCTAACCTCATCCCATATAGAGCCTCATAAGGTTCCATTTGAATTATAGAATTTAAATTGTTCGTATATGATAACTCTAATGTGGGACGATATTGATCGCAGCATTCGTGGAAATACATTGGACATGATATCAACATTTCATCGAGAATTTTAATAGTTCCATTAGACTCCCCATTCCTCTAAGGGTGATAAGTAGTAATGAAACTAGGATATATATCCAACACTTGTTGAAGGCCTATCTAGAACATTGAGGTAATTGGTGGATCACAATTTTATACAATAGAGCGTGGAACTCTATGAAGTCTTACCACTACTTGTATGTATATCTTAGTGAGTTGATAAAGTGGTAAATATTATTTTATAACAATGAAATCTACTAACTTTTAATTCCATTATTCTACCACATAAATTGTGTTATTCAATTTAGATGTCGCAGGAAGTCCTATGATAAAATACATGTTGAAATTTTGGAATTTATATATTGTTATGGTATTTTGTTTCATCGTACCAATAGAAATATATCATCCATCCTTGATTTGTTGGAATACTAATCATTGAGATAAAAATTCTTCCATATTCATCTTTATGTTTTCCCACTAGTTTAATAATATCTTTATATATCTAAATTCTTCCTAGATGAATAAGTAAGGATGAGTTATTGGAATCATCCAAAAGATGACACTTCAGTTCTGGATTTTATGGTACACATGTATAAGTTTGAAACCTTATTACTCAATATTTATAAAAGTTGAACTCTATATTGGTACCTTTATCTTTAGGTCCCCATCATATTTATTTTCCTCCTTAATCCTCCCATGATTAAATGGTTGAGTATATATTTGATCAAGGAAAAATGAAATTTATTTTTTGATTCCCATGTCCATCTTTTGTATGTCTAAGAAGATTGATTCCCTTTCCATCCTAATCATTGATACGATTGCAGGATCCTTTCTACTTGAAGAATATGCCACATTATTCAACTTCACAAGATGTTAAGGGATTAATTATATGTAATCCTTGATCAAATATAACAACTTTCATCAACACATATTGATCTCTTTTTGTCTGAATATATACTAGAGGATTTTATGATCCATATATATGTCACAATTCTTTCTATATAGATAATGTCGCTAAGTCATCAATGTGAAGACCATTGAAGAAAATTCTAGATCCTATTTTGGGTAGTTTTACTCATTGGTCAGAAATTTATAGAAGAAATAAGATATCACAAATTCAATTTTCAAGAGTACAAAACACAAGCCTTTTATTTGACACATCACTATAAATCATAAATCCTTCCCCAATGGTGGTCAATGTAATATTTTGTGCAATGATTATCCTTTTCATTAACTCTATAATACTATCCTCTCATTCATTAGTAAAAACCCTCAATCCCTAATGAGTTATCTTGGTTAGTGTGTTTGAAAATCATGATAATTTTCTAAAAAATCAATGATAGTACATAGATAATCCATGAAAACTATGAATCTCCATTATATATATTGATCCAAGAAATATTTTAATTGCCTATATTTTAGAAGGATCCATAGACATACATTTTCTGGTGATAACATGACCTAGTAATGATTCTTTCTTCATGAGAAACTCTCATTTACTATAATTCCCATATAGATTTTGATTTCATAAGGATATCTACATAAAATTAAAATGCTCCTCATGTTCCTCCATTATTTTTCAGTATATTAGAATATCTTCTGTGAAGGATATCCCAAATATATCAAGCTAATACCAAAAATAATCTATTCATCACATCTATGACTATTTATAGGGAATTTTATAGTACAAATGGAATTCATATGAACTCATAGTGATAATAACTTGCACAAAAAATGTTTTATTGATATCCACCATTTTAACCATAACATGATAATATACCAACCGAAGATCTAGTTTAGAGATGTACTAGCCTCCACATAGCTAATTGGACAAGTCATAAATCTATAGTAGTATAAACATGTTCTTTATCATTTCCTTATTTATCTCATTATAATTATATTAGATATTCTTTGACTCATCTTATTCATATAAAAAAGGATTATACCACCATATTGTGAATCACTTCGACATATAAACCCTTTATCTAGATTCTTGTGTAGTTGTTTCTTCATCTCTTCAATTTCTGTGGTGATCATTCTATATAGATTCCTAGATATTGGAAAATATCTAGGTATATGTTTGATTCAGAACTCTACCCCTATGTTATAAATAATACCATTAAATTCTTTAAGAAATGAATTAGTATATTCTTTTATATTGGGAATGTCACTAAGGATGATATACTCCTTAGTCTCGATCATTTAAATAGATTATCCATTCTTGGGATGATTATCTCAAAAGAGATACATCCTCCTCCTTAGGATTGTACATAATAATATGTATATTAATGATATAGAGGGTGATTTCCTTCTCCTATATGTTTATGAGAGATTTATACAAGGAAATACTATCCATACATATAAAAGCATCCAATTACACTCATGGATGTATCTCAATATTTTCTAGTAAAGTTATTCTACAAATACTGATTGGGAATTTTTTTACATGTTGGATACAATAATTTCCCAATTTTCTATTTTCACATGTAACTTGACTTCCTTATTTTGAGGTCATTTTTAACTATTTTAATAAACATTTGTGATATGAAATAATGAGTAGAACAATAATCAAATTTTATGTTATATATCCGTGAATTACTAACTAGCATACCTACCACCGCTTCTTTTTTAGGATCCACCTAACTAGTTTTTATGGAATATGCTCACCCATTATCTCTAGAACATAGAGATTTTTTTCTTCAGTTATCTTTGATAACCCATAGATAAGTTCTTTTCTTCACATAGTGCACTTTATCCTTTAATTTGAAAATTTTGACAATAAAATAATGTAATACTAGAACATTCCATTCTTCCATCAAATTGGTATGTTTCTCTCATCAGTATACAATTTCTCTGGGCCCCTTCATACCCAACTTAAAAAATTTTTCTTCACCTTCAATAAATTTCTATGATACTTCTTGCACTTTTTACAATTTGGATATTGGAATTTCTTACCACCATGATATTTCTCCATCACTCCCTTAGAGTTAAACTCTATTTTCTACATCATATATCTATTCTCATGGAACCCTTGATATTCTCCCATCCCAATTTTGACTTTGATGGAAAATAAGAAATTTATTCATAGATTTAAAATTTTTGAATCATCAATTATTGTTTTAGGTTTTTCTTTATCCCACTATATTGGTTCTAGGAACAAAGGAAGTGGAAGATGGGTCATTCCAAACCCAAATTTTTTTATGATCGATGATTAATCTGATATTTACATAATTATAAACATCATGATAAAATAAATTAAAATAATGAATATAGACAATACATAAACATTAGGTCCAAAGCACATTATCATCACATATTTTTTATAAATAATTTAATAAATTAATGAATTTCCTTATGAGAAATTGTTTATTTATCTAAAGATCTGACAATTTCACTATGTTATACATTAATTTATTTTTAATAATCAAGAATAGATTCCCCTCAGTGATGATCCACACATGTTCTATGAACCTCTAAATGTCACCATAGAGATATTAGAGTGTTATAACGGAAGATCCCAATGCTTGTGTTATTCAACTTTGATTACTTTGAGAACTACTTCAATGGAGGGTTCTATTAGTTCTCTCTAGACATGAGTGTGGTGGTAGAGGAGAATTCCTCCCCATTCTTGGGATCATTCTTAGAGAGGGGGATCTCTAGGGAATTGAGACAATTATCTCCAGATCTAATTGTGCACAACAAATTAATTGAGTCTCTAGAAAAATAATATAATTGAGTGTATATATGGTTGAGGTTATAAAATAATAATTTCACATGCACTATTATTATTTCTATAATCCCTATGAAATCCTAGGTTAGTAATAATATTATTATAATTATTTATTAACATGCACCGAACTCACAAATTAAATTAGGTATTAAATATTCCAATAATATTCAATGTATATTATTTCTCACGGGACCATTAAACTCGATCTTCAATACCTCCACAACATATATTTATCCTTGAACAATGATTATTTATTTAATAAATAAATATCACTAAATTATTTTCTAAATAAATAAATAAATATTATATCCACTAAATAGAAAATAAATATTTATTAAATATTCAACACACATAATATTATATCAAATAATCAATGAAAGAATATACACGATTAATAAAAGAATGAATAATTATTAAACCACATATGGGAATAATATTTATTAAACTTGTTAAATAAATAATAATAATAATAATAATATCATTTAATTGAGATTCTGGATACACTTATTGTGTGAGACATTAGACCTCTTTCAAAGTGAAATTAGGTGAATTTTCCAAACGTACAGGGTTAGCATCTAGAAACATGCTGAAGAACCCACATGTAATGAATTTAATGCTAAAATGACAAAATACCACACACAGACACTTAATAAGTAATATAATCCCTCTATCATGATATCTCTAACCCTACAGGTTTCATGATAGTTCCATAAAATGATGCACTCAATGTCTCATTCATTGAATTTCTAGAAATCAAACTTTCCTATGGAACACCATATCCTTGGATTTATTTACAATATATCATTTCCATAAAATTACATGAGATATAAACTTCCATTAAGTTATATAAGGGACAAATCCTTTCTCACATTATCCATTAATGAAATATTTATCATGACACACCTAATTTGTCATACCTTTCCATGAACATATGTCATCATGACTTTAATCAATACATAAATGTATGAAACATATAAAACTCATTAATAATAATTTTTAAGTCTAAGGATCAATGCACACATACACAAATAGGAACATCTAATTCTAAATGTAAATGTATATTTTCTATTGGTGGGACTTTTTCTCATACTACACTACACTAGAATTACCAAGGGTTTACACCAAGAGAAGGTTCGTCAAAGTCCTATGAGTCTCGACACATGATATTTTGTATCATTTATTTCCATCCAATGATTTCTTCTGGCTGTAGGACATATATTTGAGAATAATATCACTGTACTTTTGGGTTCTCATCATAGTTGGGAACTTCTATGCCTTTAAATGAGACAAGTACTCTTAGGAAATTATCACTAGTTATGTTATATATAAGAACTATCATGATGTGAAAAAAATAGTTTATAAATATTAAAAAATAATAATGTAGGTTATCTTATTGCAAACAATATATAGTCCTAGGGAACCAAATATAGTGGAATCCTACTTGAACTCTATAAAACTACCAACAACCTTTAGTCCACTAGATCTCTCATGATAGTCATGCTTCTACTAAGATAGGCCTTTATTCAAGGGGTATACCATGTTTTCTTATATGTGAAATCATCTTACTAAAACATCACCCCTCTGAGAAAACCCCCTTAAGAGGTGATACTTATAGAGTATGTCTTTTATTCATTAGTTTTAAAATGGATCATTTAAAATATCCTCCACTACAGTCTTATAACAATACAATGTGATTGGGTGTTTAATTCAAGGCCTCATATCAAAATCATTGATAATGTTTTGTATCAAGATGGATTCCTTGGGTACATGAAAATCCTCTATACACTCAAACTCTGCTATAGAATCTGTAAAAAATGGCTTCTTTGAACTCTTCTAGCTCATATCTTCTCTGTTGAGAAAGAAAACACATCATAAATACATCATTTGATCATTATGTTCTTTTAGAAAACTAACATAAGTATAATCCATGATGACTAACTCCTTGACTCCTCCATACACTAAGTACATATCCTTTGTTTTTATTAGATAATTAATGATAACCTAAATAGTATAACAATTTTGTTTTCCTGGATTTTCTTGATATATTCTGACCATGCTCGATGCATATGGAACATAAAGTCTAGTACATAACATGGTAAACATGATTTATCCTATCGCTAAATCATATGGGATCTTACTCATTCTATCATTCTGTTATTGTGTATGAGGATATGTTTTCTTGGAAATATGTATTCTTTGTGAAACTAGAACCAATCCCCTCTTGGATTTTTCAATACTAAATGTATTTATTATCTAGTCAATGTATATACTTTAACTTAGTCTTTGTATCCTCTTTGATAAATCAGGAATGATCTTGATTCATTTAATATAGGCTTATTCAACTAAGTCATTCATTGAGATATGCTTTTTTAACTAGTCCTTAATATACTATAAGATGGGTTTGTCATTTCCAATTAATAATATGTCATCAAAATATACTACTATGAAAACTAACACATTACCATTAAACTTATTGTAAACACATGGATCACATTCATTCCTAATGAATCTAAAATATTTATAGCTTCATCAAATAAAATGTTTCATGATCTAGATGATTGATTCAATACATTGACTTATATATATAGCTTTCATAACCTTTTGAAATCACCTGGAGTCAAAAATCCATCTAGTTGTGTCATGTATACATCTTTTAGAAGGTTTCTATTAAGGAAACCTATTTTGATATCCATCTTTTTAATAACAAAGTCATGGTAAACTATTATAGATAATAGATTTATGATTGATCAAAACATGAATATTGGTGAAAAGGATTCATCATATTCAATTCATTGACACTTTTGAAACTCTTTATCCACTATAATTTTTTAATAGGTATTTAATTTACCATCCATGTCAAAAAAAATTATAGAATACCCTTTTAGCCTATGGGATTTACACCAACTAGCACATCGGACAAAACCCAAACTCTGTTCTAATACATGTATCATGCATGTTTCTAGAACTACTTATTCTAGGGGGACCTATGGAATCCATTCTAATAAAAAGTCTTGTATATCTTGATAATCAACTTTATCAATGTTAGTCATTCTATCACTATCCTTTTTTAGGATGCACTCCCTCTCATGAAATATATATTGTCGGAAGAGAGTCACATTCATTTCTAAGGAGTTGTACAGGTTGTATCTTTTTGTTTCCTTAGGATACCCAATAAAGATACACTTTGTACCTTGGGGTGATGTTTTTCTAACTAATATGTTCTTAGATAATTCTTCAACACCCCATACATGTTTGTGAAACAAAAATAGGTTTCTTTACACTTCATAAATCAATGTGAATTATATTTTCCACTTTAGTTGGTACTCAGTTTAATGTTTATTTTTTTGTTTATGATTTATATACCAAAAAGGATAATTGAATATTTTAACGAATCGTAATTTACCTTGCCATGTCTAACAAATTACATTTCCTCATTTTAATAACCCAATTCCATTACGGTCTATTAGGTGGAGTGAGGTGAGAAGGAATCCCAAACTCTAGTAGAATGTTGATAAAATCTTTGTTATGATATTCACCACCTCAATCAAATCAAATATTTTTTATATTATTTCCAAGTTGATTCTCTAAATAATTCTTGAATTCATTGAATTTCTCAAAGGAATCAATGTTATACCTCATCGAGTAGACATAGCCATATCTACTCAGGTCATTATTAAAAGTTATGAAGTATTAAAAAGGAACCCCCGTATTCTACTAGAAATGGTCCACACACATTAATGTATACCAACAGTAAAAGATTTGTGAATTGAATGGTGGTTTATTAATTTTTGCTTCTAAAAAATCATGACATATTTTACGTTATTTCTCTTAAAAGAGTCTAAATAACCATATTGACATAGCATTGTCAAATAATTCTCATTTATATTTTCAAGAAGGTGATTATATAGCTAGGCGTAATATGAGTTGTGTGAATAGTATTATTTATCTATTTCCAATAATTATTTTTTTAGTATAAAACATAAATACCATTATTTAAATGTTTCATACCATAACATATATTATCTTTATAAAATAAAAATAATTTTTAAAAATGTGAAAATAAAATGATTTGAATCTAAGAAGGATACATAATTTATGTTCTTGGTTACATTTGGTTCATAATAAGAATCTCTTAAAACCAATATAATTCATGTTGGAAATGAGAGGTGTTAGTCACCAATGGATAGAGTAACCAGCCTCACACTATTGGTAGCACACAAATACACCTCTCCTCCAGCAATATTTTGAAGCCAACTTGGTTTTTGAATTTAGATACATATGTGAGCAACATAAGTTGGACCTAATAACCAATTTGTAGATATTGGAATATTGCACTCGATAATTAATTCACCTTTATCTTCCCCTTACTTATGGAAATAGTTCCTCTTCCAGTGGCCTTTTTTCCACATGAAAAATATAAAGAATCCATTTCATTTCCCAATTTATGGATATTACTCTCTAGGGAATGATGGTTCTTGGGAGCTTTATAAGTGTAATGATTCTTGGACCCCTTTTACTATTCTCTATTTTCTTATTCACTTTAAAGAAATTATATTTTTCATTCATCCTTTTTCACTTTTTGAATATAAGAAATAATATTATAAAGACACTTTTTATTATTGGTAATGTTTTAATTAACAATAAAAATTGATAAGGTATTGGGTAGTGAGGAAATTATGAGATCTATGCACAACGCATCTGTGAATTTAATCCATAAGATGTCTAAGTGTTCAATGTAGCCAATAATCATTACTATATATGGCCCTTATGACACAAAATCCCTAATAATAGTTGTAAAGAATAATTTTTAATTGAATATCTCTCTTATCTCTCCTTCTCTTGATAGATTTCCTCACGGTGAGAGATCATGTTATACGCATACATGTCCTCTTATTTCATTAGATGCTCATTGGTCATGGATGAGAGCATAAACATTGAACATATGTGGCCTCATTTAAATTTCTCTCATATGGATACAACTCTTCCTCACTAGACTCTTTTCCAGGTGCTTCTAGAATAGGTTCTTACAGAACGTTCTATTTCTTTTTATACAGTAAGATAATAATTAAGAGTCAATTCTACTCTTAGAAATTTGTGATGGTGAGAAGGTTATACATGTAGAGTATGGATATAAGTGATCTGTTTGAAGTCATTTTTAATGTTGTTTCTATAAATAATTTGATAATAGTTTTAGTATTTTATCAGATAAAATTTAGAAAAATAAATAAAAACTATATTTATTATCCTCACACTATTTTATCAAACTCCAATACCCCTCACCATTGGCTACAAAATATCCCATTTATTGGAAATTCTATTTTTAAGTATCCATATTACCCTTCTCATCTATTCTCCTTTGACTGGCCAAGCAATTTGAAGTGTTTTAAGTAAGTATTCCAAATTCCAACTCCATTAACTAATAGTTCCATGATCTATTGAGTGGACTCCCCTGTCTCGAATTTCTTAAATTGGATTTCCTAAACCTTTTCTCCTCAAGTTCCAGATGTAATTATTTAGAATAAAACCCTTGATGTGAAATTAGTTATGTCATCCCAAAAAATCAAGTTATAAATCCCTAATAATTCAAAGCACCATAACTTTGTCTAATCAATAACATTGAACTATGGTTCTATTTTAACAAAATTTTTGGAAGGATAAAATAAATTAGTATATATAATTTTTGTAATTTATCATTTTTACAAAAAATTTATAATTTTTATATTTATTACATTCTTATTAATATAATGTGGATTTACTTAAGTGATTAACACTGTCTTTGATAATTTTTACAGAGAATTCATTTTATTTTAGTTCTATCTTGTATGCTTTTAAATTCATTAATTTGTGTTATTGTGACAAAACGTCCATAATTAAATAAACTTGAAACTTGATATAAATAAAATAATAAATTGTTATTATAAAGAAAATTTACTAGTGTTTAGTTTATCTAATGGATGATAAACTAACTTTCAACCTAGGTAAAACCACCTTGAACCATTTATGTATCATATTGCATTTATCCACTTGTGTACATATGTCTCTCTCTTGGATTGGTTTCTCCTTGGCTGAAAACCTGAACAAGATCAACTATATTGGGATCTTCATCCATTAAATATGTTTTACTCACAAATAGAAGAGGGGAACCAAATAATTGGTTAAAAAGTTTATATAAAATAAACCATGGGAACGTGGTGCCTTACATAATGAGTGGAGAGATTAAACATGGGCCAAAAATTTAAATTATTAACAAATAAAAATAAATTAATAAAATACAATGGTATTTTATAGGCCAATGATCATCCACATTCATGAAACAAATTATTCATTTAATAAAATTTGAATTCAAATATAATTGTTATTATTTAAGATAAATAGTTCTCTAATCAATTAACTATTTTCATTAATTAATCAAATATTTTATCTTAAAATACATATGACTTTTCCTAGAGTTTCTCATACATCATAATTTTAAACAAATTAAAAAAATATTTAAAATTAACCTTGTACAGAAAAAATGTACCTTTGAGGAAACACTGTGAGAACATGTCTGAACTACCCAACATGTATTATACTCATACATGTTTTACTCATTTGACATGTAGAATACACGACAAATGATGTAATTTCACCTAATTTACTATCAACATAATATAAACATGGAACACATGGTATTTACAAATATGTTTATGATATAATTCCAATATATTAATAGCTATAATATGAATTACATGATATGTAGATTTAAAAATTACATAGAAATTAATTATAAATTTATATATATAACCTATCACATGGTATGTACTATAAAATTTATGACCACATGGAATGCATGTTGGTAATTTTTAAATACTATAATAAATTAATTTTCAATTCTGTGTAATTTATCAAAAATATATAGAGTGTACATTGATGCTATATGGCATGAATTGTTATCACTATCTATATGTGGCACACGCTTAGGGACTCATCATGTAACAATGCCATGGAAAATATAGGAGTACAAAATGTGTACATGGGATACATGGGATGTGGTATCTGAGTTAAATGGCCACCAATAATGTATTCCATGTAAGAGGATACATGACCTATTTTTTGACTAAAGGACTACATATTGTGTATGGAAGTTAGACGACATTTACTCTGGCTAACCATGCATCGGGTTGGGCCGGTCATCATGCGGTGTGAAATTAAATTCTCCATTTGTAATAAATGAACATGGAATGAATTAATTATAAATTAATTTAATTCTAATTAAACTCTAGTACACAGCGCGTAACTTTTTTTTATCTAGCCAGACTCCTCAGCACCTCTAGATGAGAACTTGGAATTTATTTCATTCAAAAAAATAATCTATTTGATTACACATTTGAGTAGAGAAGAAAATGTTTGAAGATATCAAAATTCATATTAAATAATGATTAAACTATAATTAAAAAATAATAACAAACTCATAAATCAGTCAATGATATTTATAAAATTATGAATAATTATAAATAATTATGCAACCTCCTCTGATACAACTTTTAAGTTTTGAACACAGCGAAGGTGGTGGATAGAGAATTCCCAAATCATCATTTTCTATTATCGATGACTAATATGAGATTTACTTATTGATAAACACTATTATCAATGCATTTTAATCAATGAATATAGACAATAATTAAATTTCATAACCAATGCACTAGATCATCATAAATTATTTATAATGAATTTAAGAAAATAATGAATTAACTTGAAAGAAATTATTTATTCATTGATGGATATGAAAATATATGAAAATCATAAAGTTTTTTTCTTATAGGAATAGAGAATATATTCCCACCAACTGATATCCATGTATTTTCTATATGCCTCCAAAAGTCATTGTATAAATATCTAGGTGCCAGAACGGAAAATCCTAACGCTTTTGTCATTTGCCTTTGATTGCCCTAAGAAGTGGTTAGAAGGCAGGGTTGTCTTCAATATCTCTAGATTTGAGAGTAGTGGGGTAGGAAGATCTCTCTCCATTCATAATAGTGTACTTGGATAGAGAGCTCTCTATATATTTGAGATGAATCTCTCAAGATCTCATAGTTCATAAGAAATAAATTGTCTCTCTCGAAAAATAATATAATTGGATTTATATTCCACTAGGGATAGAAAATTATAATTGGATATGTACCCTTATTATTTTCATAATCCATGATGAACCTCATGTCAATAATAGTAATAATACTATTATTATTTCATGAAATGTTCTAAAATCAAGAATTAAATTAAATATTATTTATTTAAATAAAATTAAACGTTTATTATGTCCCAACAAACCATTAAACTCCGTCTTCCCTTCCTCCATAATATTTATATAGACATAAATAATGACTATTGATTTAATAAATAAATATTCCTACATTATTCTTCAATAAATAAATAAATATTATATTCACTAAATATCAAATAAATATTTATTAAATATTCTTGTCACATATTATTCTATTGAATAATTGGTAATGTAATATATGTGATCAAGAAAACATGAATAATTATTAAACCACATATAGGAATAAAATTAATTTGAAATTTTTAATAATAAATATTAATATATTATATAGCTAAGATTATGGATACACTTAGTGTGTGACCCTCTATCCCTTTTTCTCAGTGACACAGAGCAAAGTTTCCTAAAGTACAAGGTTAGAATTTAGAAACACTCCAATGACTCATATAGATATAAGTTAATATTTCAATGGCATAATACCTCATACTAATTCTTATTGTGTAATATAATCCCTTTATCAGAAACTCTCTAATCGTGAAGGTTTCATTCTAGGGTCATCAACCATTTTTCTTAAATGTCTCTTTCTTTGAATTCTGAAAAATCAAACTTTCCTATAGAACACCATGGCCATGGATTTATTTAGGCTATATTATTTCCATAAAAGGAAATAATATATAAAAATACATTAAATAATAGCAGGAAAAATCATATATAGTATTATTCATTAATGAAGTATTACTCATGATTCACCCAACATATCCTAACATTATGCGAACTTATTTCATCATGGTTTCCATTAATACATCAAATTAAATGAACTATAATACTCAATAATAATAATGTTAAAGTATAAGGATCAATAAAGAAATATATAGATTGTAATATATAATGACACATATAAATAAGGATTTCATACTATCATGTATCATTCTTAAAATATACTACACTGGATATTACTAAGAGCATACACCATGAGAATGTGCCTCAAATTCCAATGAGCATCCACCCCTAATAGCATGTTTCATTTTATTCTCAAAAATTAATTTAACTGGATATAGAAAATATATTTAAGAATAATTTCTGGTATCTTTTGGGTTCACATCATAGCGGGGAACTGATATGACCTTTATATTTGAATGCTACTCTTAAGATGTTATCACATACTATGTTACGTAGAATAAAAATCATGATGTGTTAAAAAGTATATTAATATTAAAGAAATGAATATATTTTGCCACAAAGTACCCGTAAGTTAGTTTTAGGGGACCAAATCCAACATACTAATGAACCTTTTAACATTAGTTGTAGGGTCGATGAAAAAGACATACGTATATCAGGCATGTATTGTGATTTTTTCCTCATATACACTAATGTATTCAACCTTCTTTTTCCTGAGACCAAGGAATGCCCACTCCTTCTTTAATTATTGTAGTTTAATGGGAATATTTACCAAAAAATTTAATAAATTCTCCCACTCCATCACTTTAATTTATTCTTGGGTTTTGTATTCTTGATTAACATCCACCATTGATCAGCTTCTCCCTATATGTGATAAAAAATAGTGTGACCTTCTATTTCATATATAATTGAAGAACATAGAATAAATTTTAATTATATTTTATCCAATTTTATATGAATAAGATGTCATAATAACCATTGATATTTGGAATCCTTTATTATATATGGGTTTTAATTGAATCTTTTTATTTCTTAGGGGGGGTGTGGGTGTTCCACCCGATTTAGATTTCTATTCAAAACTTGAGATAATTGATTAATAATTATCATGAAGTTATATTTTAAATCTCCTATAATGTTGGGAATCTCGTTTGGGAATTCATCACAATTCCCATAAAATTGACAGTTAACTTAGTTCTAGTCCTTTCTAATGATTAAATAAAAAAGGGAATTTGGGATAATAATTTTTAAACTTTTAAACATATAAAATAAAAATTATGAACATTGAAGGTATAACTTATAAATTGCATATATTCATTAACCTATGAATTTCTATTTTTCAATCCATGTTATCTGTGGCTTATTTCATAACAATAAATTTAATAGGCATTCTTTTTCCATTTATAATATCTTTTTAAAAGAAAAATATTAACAAAAAACCCCAAGAGCATCTGACCAAGTCTTTAGTCTTATGCTTCTTTATCATGATCTGGGTATAGGTCACGTTAATAACCAATGAACCCACTTAGAGTATTTACCCATATGTGAATCTGTTCCACACACACATCCACTTTACAATATCTGTAACGCCCCGACCCCAGTTACCCAGAGTCGGTGCATTATTACATAACATTGACATGATCACAAGAAAGATCAAATCTTGAAAGACCGATTGGTTTAGTAGCCTTGGAAACACTATATATATTCATAAGTTTTACATTACATCATTAAACGAAAGACTACTACAACAACATATTGTCTCCATAATCCAAACTCATATCCCCACATAATATCCCTGCAGGTCATTCATAACTTACTTCTTCACTTCCTGGGAAAAATGAAACATAGAAAAGTGGTGAGCTCAAATGCCCAGTAAGGATAACAATATAGCGGAATCTTTCATAAATAAGAATAAACTTTTAAGGGAATGTATAACTAAAACAAAAGCCTTTCAAACATGAACTTTCAACATGGTATGGCATAAATAAAATGAAATAATGCCATTTACTTATTCACATGGATATTCTACTAATCGAATAATCACTTGCAAAAATCAATAACCACTTTCATAATGTTGGAATGCATAATGTCAGACTATCATAACCACATAGTCAAGGCCTCGTGCTAAGACTACAAATAAGATTTTGTCAAGGCCTTGTGCCAAGAAACTAGTTTGTCTCATGAGACCTACCGATGCATCGAGGAGCTATAGCGGGCTCCACCAGTCACATATTAAGTCCAATGCATTCCCATATGAAAAGGTTTAAACATAACATAAACATTCGTATTAAAACTAGCATACGAAATGTCAATACTTTCACCATAAACTATGAATGTTATAAAAATAGCACATCCACAGTCAAAAATGTCACAAAACCTTCAATACAATATAGAAGTTTTGTATCATAATAAATCATCTTCAAATAAGCTTAAAATTCATCAAAGGATGTTGACATAGATGAAATCAAAACTATTTGAGAGAAATATCTCCTTTTTTGAAATCATTTAAAAGTCACACATTTATAAAGGAAGTAATTAAAAAGAGATTTTTGAATCAAAGTGTCCCATACCACTTTGAAACTTTTGAAAGAAATTAAAATTTTTAAAAACATTCATGTCCATATAAATAAATCCTTAAAAACCATTTTGAAGACATTAATTAAAAAGATTTATAAAGATAAATCTTTAAAACATTTAAAATTCTGATTTTGATAAAGAGTACCTTTCTAAAATTCTGAAATTATTTATTTTGAAATCATTTAAAAGTCACATAATTATAAAATAAAACATTTACTTTGAAAATATCCTTTTAAGCTTGTAAGGGAAGCTTTGACGATTTTATAACGGCGGTAAATAGCTACACCTGCCGTATAAGTTTAAAAAAAACATTCTTACCTTAAATTTGTCAAAAGGTAAAAAGTGCCTTGTTTGGAAAATGATGGAAATATTCCTTTAAAAACACATAAGGGTATAAATTAATATAACCCATATTCTTTGTAAATAGTAAAAATGTTTTGAAATACATTTCTAAGTAACATGGATGTGGATGATAAAGAAATCCCAGTAGATAATTATGTATAAACAACCTCGGATAATGAAGAGATTGCAAAATAAACCCTTAACTTGTACTTTTCGTTGGTTGGGGTAGGTTAACCTCCTGAATAATGGTGAAATAATTGTTATTAAATTATACAAGAATCATATACATTAATATGATATCATATATGATCTTTTAATATTGATTTGATAATAATATCTTAGTATTATCGTTGTTTCGGGTGTTAACTTACTTGTTTTCTTTCATATGTTTTGTTACGTAAGACATGTTTGTAAAGGATAGGTTGTATATTATTCATATCCAGAATGATATCAAGTCCTTAAAAATCATTTTTAAATCATCAAATGATAATTATACTTTAATGGTTACGATGGAGAATGAATCTCATCGCGTTCGTGGAGACGGTAGTCCGTACGTACGCACGAGTGATAATATCATTCTTTTGATATTAAAATAATATATAAATGGATGGTATATAATATATACAGAATCATTAACATGTTATATTTATTATTTACATGAGTTACACATCATTATTATACCCATCCAAATAATATTATATTGAATAACAATTACACCACGACGTGGAGACGGTAAGCCGTACGTACGCACGTATGGTGACATGTTATTCAAAGGGTGGATAGAATACTGAATATGGTTGTACCATATTTATAATAACATCACAGTATATGTGAGATACTGGAGTTATTATTTTAGAATTGTAAGAACAAAGGAAGAAGAAGTGGAAGAAGAAATGAACTTGGAGAAGGGTGGTGAAATCATTACCTCTTCTTCGGGTTCTTCCTTTTGATTTGATCAAAAGGGCTCCTTAGGTTGGCTTTCTGATCCAACTAAGGCCTCTAGGTTGTATTGAGGGATTTTGGGAGAGTATTTGGGCAGAGTTTGGCCGAACCAAAAGGCTTTTAAGGTGTGAAGAAATGAGAAGGAGGAGTGCCCTTTTATAAGAGGGGTGAGGGGAACCTTTGGAAAAGCTAGAAATATTAATTTATAATAAATTCATATTCAGTTTCTAATGGCTCCAAAGCTTATTATTAAAAGGTTAAGGTGTGTATAGGTCGAAAACCACTCAACAAATAGATTTTATACAGGTTTGGGTACTTATATTAACCTTATCTTTAAGTATTAACTCTAAGTTAATTAGTTTCACTTTTACAATGTCTCTTTGTATTTTTATATAATATGGTTAATAAACTTACTATATACATCCAAGCGACCCCCAAGTGGTACATTAATGATGAAACTATCATGATATAAGTCTCTTGGCCGAACCTTAGATTTTTAGGAATTTAATATCAATTAATAATATAATATTTGTTTTAAGAACTCTTTTATGTCAATTTTGACACTATTCAATAGTTGATTTTTGTGAAACTCATAACAGATTGATTACTTCGAACAAAGTCAATTAAATCAATCCTAATATATCATATTATCCTATAAAATTAGTTTAATTCATTAAAAGTTTCATATTATATTTATTTGGGTATTTATAATATCAATTATTTTAATTATTTACTATTATAGTAATTACTGCATCATCATTGTGTCATATATAAAATAAATTATTTAATGTCTAAAAATTATAAATAAAATATAATTATGTAGGAAATCTGTTTATCTTTCTAATTAATATTTATAATCTAAAATCCAACATATATAACCCTATGTAACAATTGTTGTTCTAAAAGATATATGCTTGTGTCATTTTTGTATTCATTTTAACTAAATTAAAATAAAGTGTCATTATCACTTACAAGTGGATCCATGGGGTCCCAAAATAGACCCAAGATGATCATGGTCGACCATGTATCAACCAATAGGTCTAAGACACGTTTTAGGGTAATTTAGTATTATTATAATATTATTTTTTAACCCTTATTTACCGGATTTACCCTTAACCATGGTAAATAAAATATTTACCGCAGTAATTATTCAAAATGTCTAAAAATAAAAGTTACCTATTTACACAATTTGAACATCCTGATTCCAAATATGGAATCCATTTTCCTAAATTCAAAACACATAAGTGTCAGAAATTAATTTAAAATTAATTCCCGCTGTCAAAACAAAAAGCGTGTTTTTAAGAGATAATAACTATCAAAAGATTGACACTTGTTTATGTTCGGTTTAATTGTAAAATTATGTCCAATGACCAACATTATATTAAATATTAAAAATATATTCTAAATATACATTAAAACCACTCAAATTCATAATTTATCACTATTAATTATTTTGATTAAAAAAGTTGTTTTTAATTAAAATTTAGTAATTTTCACTATTCATCAAAATATGAAAGTTATCCGAAAAGTACCAAAATTTCCCCTTAGGCTAAATTTTATATTCCGAATCCAAAAATGAAGTCCATTTTAAAATATAAAATATATATAACTTCAAAAAGTTGGTATTACTATTCATAACAGCTAGTTTGATTGGTTACGGTGTGTTAGAACTCGAAGTTGCGTACAACACACGCTATTGTTTTATTCAAAGGAAAGCGTACCGTGGAAGCTTGGGATGTTTCATTTTAAATTTTTTGATGTCTCCATTTAGTCAAAAAGTTTAAAATATTGTATTTAAAAAGGTTTCACTATCAAAAGTTGATAAAAATGCAATACTGAAAATGAATCTGTTCTTGCATTATGACTAAGAAACTCATAATATGGATTCTAAAATTATAAGGATTATATAAAGTTTAAAATTTAGTTAATACTATTCATGACCTCTTTTAATGGATTTTTTTTTGGTAAGTCATGGTGCAATTGAACTCAGTGTTGCGTGTAGTGCAAGTTATTGAATTATTTTGAAGAAATAACACACTATGAAATCTTGGGGTGTTACATTCTCCCCTCCTTCAATAAATTGCGTCCTCGCAATTTGAAATTGTTCTTCAAAAATAAAAGGTTGAAAGTAGAAAATATATTTGTGGGAAAACCCACATCGGAAATTGGGTTACTAAAATTTAGTCTTAATATGAGGAAAAGAGAAATCAAAGGGTCACCACCAAATTATGATCTCGATTAGGAGAACATTGGTGGAAATTAGAGACATATAATCGGAAGAAAAACGTAAATATTTATAGGTAGTGATTGATGTCATCAATCACAAACAAGTGTATAATTGAGGTCCTTAAATTCATCAATCTATGATGATTTGAAATACCATCGGTTCAACAAAACATAGGGTATTAGGATAACACATTTTTGACGTTTCAAAATATCTTAGTTGAAATCCCACATCGAAAAATGAATTAATGAGGCCTCTATTTAAAATAAAGAGTGGAAAGTATGAAGATTACCGAAAATAACACATACTAGGGTGCCATGTAGGAAAATATGGATATGGAAGAGAAATCTAACCATCAATTATCTGATGGAGAGTGGTAGTGAACATGGCTATGAAAAGGCCATCAATCCCAAAGCCATAAATTAGTGATGATTTAAGGTACCATCTAGGACAACATTTTTGTTCTAAGTTTCTTTTCTTAATATTGAGGAATTTATTTATGAGATTGGCTAAGATCATAAGGAGATATACTTACTTTATAATTAGAGTTTTTTCCATTAATAAATTTCTACCATAAACTCATCTTTCACTCATAAAAAAAATTATATTTATAGTATTCGTACAGGGTTCCAAAATAAACGAATTTATAATTCATCTACCAGATATTTTAAAAAAACTACATTATTTAATCCAGGACATCTCTTGGGCCAGTGGTAGGTGATACACCCTTGTCACCCTTCGGTTGCGGGTTCATGTCTCGCGGCCTTGCCGGACGCAACAGGTTGCTGCCCGACCTCCGGGTTGTCCTTTTATGGCAATCCAAAATAATCCAAATAAGAACTATACAAAATAATTCTATCCAAACTCACAGTCCATCATTTATAAGGAAGGTAAACATAATATAGATCCTTTTTACCCCGTAATAGCATATAAATACCTTCATCATGTATTACCATATTCCTTATTGATTACATTCATGATCCCTTATTCCATATAGAATGCTGGATATACTTCATTAATCCAAAAATGATTAAAACCCCAACAATGATGGAATATACAAATCATTAATCAGTTCCAAGGTAGTCAAGAATATCCAATATAATTTATCCAAAACAATCACATATTATTCCAAAATCACTATCTCAGTATCAGAACTATATTATGATTTATCATTCTCTCAACCATATATTTTCCCAAAATTTATCCTTCTATTGAGTCACTTTTCTTTGTTCCACACAATCTCAAGTCCTTAATGAAATACTACTGCAGTACAATCCTTATATACTCCATAATTATTATAACAAGTACATTGTTGATACAACACTCAATTGACATAATCAACATAAGAACTCTAATCATTCTTCTTCATCTGTGGTAGTATCATAACTTGATTATTATCCAATAGCATCATTTTTGGCATAGTCTGATGACTGGGACATAGGTTCGCGTAGTGTCCAAACTCCTTGCAAATGAAGCATTGTACATTTGAAACCATTTTCTTACCCTTGCAGTCATGTACTTTGTTCCCTTTTCCTCCACACTTATAACAAACTCCCATTCCTTTCAGGCAATTTCCAGGGTGTTTCTTTCCACAGGTACCACATATGGGAAAATTCTTCTTTTCCCTCTTCCCTTTATCCATTTTTCTCTCTTCCATCCTTTTCTTCTCTTTCTTCCCTTCAAAGCCATAGGACTCAGTAAACTCTTTACTTATCTTATCAACACATGATATTATTTCTTCATATGATGATAATACATGGGAGACTATTTCTCTTATCAATTCTAGCTTAAAACCATGAAAGATATGATCCTTCCTTCTCTTTGGATCATGTGCATTTCTTGAGTTCTCATTCCTTCTACTGGGCGCCATTTCTAAACAATGGAATACACTAGATCAGTTTATGAATCAAAATACATAATCCCATACTTATAAAACACTTAACATAAATTGAACTATTTATGGATATAATCTATAATCATAAAAATGTTTTCTTTGAGGAAGTATATACTCATAATCCCTTCAAAATGATTTGTAATGAAAAATGAGAGTTATCCTAAGCATATCCCCCGGGAGTGTCGTAACCAAGAGTGCAGCAAGGCCCGTTGTCGTGTACCAGTTCCCGTTCGAGTCTAGCTCAAAGTGGTGTTTTCGGGTTTTACCCCTAGGTACATCTGTGCGAGAGCCGCCTCTACCTACTCGTATCCAGACAGGGATGTATTGCTCGGAAAACTCACAAAATCTCTACAATACCAAAATTCTAGGAAGTTCTTCTATACTAATCCTCAAAGTTCATCTTAGGTCTACGTGCTCTAATCAGAGTTTATCTAAATCTAGTTCCCAAGGTTTGTACTAAACTTCCTCTGATACCAACTGTAACGCCCCGACCCCAGTTACCCAGAGTCGGTGCATTATTACATAACATTGGCATGATCACAAGAAAGATCAAATCTCGAAAGACCGATTGGTTTAGTAGCCTTGGAAACACTAGATATTTTCATAAGTTTTACATTACATCATTAAACGAAAGACTACTACAACAACATATTGTCTCCATAATCCACACTCATATCCCCACATAATATCCCTGCAGGTCATTCATAACTTACTTCTTCACTTCCTAGGAAAAATGATACATAGAAAAGGGGTGAGCTCAAATGCCCAGTAAGGATAACAATATAGCGGAAACATTCATAAATAAGAATAAACATTTAAGGCAATGTATAACTAAAACAAAAGCCTTTCAAACATGAACTTTCAACATGGTATGGCATAAATAAAATGAAATAATGCCATTTACTTATTCACATGGATATTCTACTAATCGAATAATCACATGCAAAAATCAATAACCACTTTCATAATGTTGGAATGCATAATGCCAGACTATCATAACCACATAGTCAAGGCCTCGTGCCAAGACTACAAATAAGATTTTGTCAAGGCCTTGTGCCAAGACACTAGTTTGTCTCATGAGACATACCGATGAATCGAGGAGCTATAGCGGGCTCCACCCGTCACATATTAAGTCCAATGCATTCCCATATGAAAAGGTTTAAACATAACATAAACATTCGTATTAAAACTAGCATACGAAATGTCAATACTTTCACCATAAACTATGAATGTTATAAAAATAGCACATCCACAGTCAAAAATGTCAAAAAAACCTTCAATACAATATATAAGTTTTGTATCATAATAAATCATCTTCAAATAAGCTTAAAATTCATCAAAGGATGTTGACATAGATGAAATCAAAACTATTTGAGAGAAATATCTCCTTTTTTGAAATCATTTAAAAGTCACACATTTATAAAGGAAGTAATTAAAAAGAGATTTTTGAATCAAAGTGTCCCATACCACTTTGAAACTTTTGAAAGGAATTAAAATTTTTAAAAACATTCATGTCCATATAAATAAATCCTTAAAAACCATTTTGAAGACATTAATTAAAAAGATTTATAAAGATAAATATTTAAAACAATTAAAATTCTGATTTTGATAAAGAGTACCTTTCTGAAATTCTTAAATTATTTATTTTGAAATCATTTAAAAGTCACATAATTATAAAATAAAACATTTACTTTGAAAATATCCTTGTAAGCTTGTAAGGGAAGCTTTGACGATTTTATAACGGCGGTAAATAGCTACACCTGCCGTATAAGTTTAAAAAAAACATTCTTACCTTAAATTTGTCAAAAGGTAAAAAGTGCCTTGTTTGGAAAACGATGGAAATATTCCTTTAAAAACACATAAGGGTATAAATTACTATAACCCATATTCTTTTTAAATAGTAAAAATGTTTTGAAATACATTTCTATGTAACATGGATGTGGATGATAAAGAAATCCCAGTAGATAATTATGTATAAACAACCTCGGATAATGAAGAGATTGCAAAATAAACCCTTACCTTGTACTTTTCGTTGGTTGGGGTAGGTTAACCTCCTTAATAATGGTGAAATAATTGTTATTAAATTATAAAAGAATCATATACATTAATATGATATCATATATGATCTTTTAATATTGATTTGATAATAATATCTTAGTATTATCGTTGTTTCGGGTGTTAACTTACTTGTTTTCTTTCATATGTTTTGTTACGTAAGACATGTTTGTAAAGGATAGGTTGTATATTATTCATATCCAGAATGATATCAAGTCCTTAAACATCATTTTTAAATCATCAAATGATAATTATACTTTAATGGTTACGATGGAGAATGAATCTCATCGCGTTCGTGGAGACGGTAGTCCGTACGTACGTATAACGACCCACACTTTACATACATTGTTAATACTTCAAAATTGAATCACTCTTATTACAACATATGACAAAACCACAAAGGACCGTATAGGTATAGTGTCTTTAGAAACTGGGGAAACATAAACAACTGGTTCATAAATCTTCTACAGTGTCTCCCATTTATTTCATCATATCTAGGGTCCCTTTTAGCATATTCTACTTAATATCCATCTTCCTGACCTGGGGAAAAGAAAACATAAAAGGGTGAGCTCAAATGCTCAGCAAGGGCAAATAAAGGAAATAAAAATCATATCATATCTTTATGAAAATCAAAACCTGCAAAAGAGATCATAATATCTTAACATGGAATAAATCATAGAAGTGAAAATGAGATCCCCATAACATAAAACTTGAAACTTTGTGGCATGCACACATAATCATGGAAAATCATTTCTTGTTAGTCATGACTCATTGCCAAGACTATCTTAGTGGACAAAGTCCCTTTCTGAACCGAGTTCACTCCTCGTTTCAGTCCTGTATCACTGAACCGAAATAACCTTCCGTTCCAGCCATGTCTATCTCATGAGATATAAAATCATTACCCAATGCATTGGAGGGAGATATAGGTCCCACCCATCTTATAATGAATCCTTTCTTATGTGTTCCACATAATCATAAAACATGCATCATCGCATAACACATGTAACAAAAATGGGATTCTTGAAACATCATGACATCATAAATCAATTCATATATGATAAAGGAATTCATAAACATAATTCCATCACAACATAGTCAAACCAATGTAAAAATATGGATAGAAACAGAACCCTTTATTATCTTAGATGGAAAATAATTTTGATAAAACACTTGAATTGAATTCTTGAGGAAAATATCCTTTCTTCTTCAAAAACATTTTTCCTTTCATAACATGTCATACAACTTTAAAATAAAAGAAGTTGATTAAAAATAAACTTGAAAACTTGTAAAGGAAGATTCTTTTAAGTAATGTTTTAAAAATCCATTCATGCCGTATAAGTTAAAAAAAACATTCTTCGTACTTTTGTCGGAAAAGTCAAAAAGTACCTCGTACGGAAAAACGACAAAAGATTCCTTTCATATTCTTTACTAAAAACTCACCTAAGGGTAAAATTCGATTTAAACTATTTCAAGTGGATGGAAACAATATTACATATTGAGGGAACATGGATGTGGATGATAAAATACACCCCAGTAAATACTTACGAATAAACAATCTCGGATAAAAATGAGATTGTGATATTTCCCTTACCTTAGGTCCGATTTGCTTTGTTCGTGTCCGAAGCTCCTGTATAATGGTTTAAATAATGTTATTGACTTATTCCAGAATCATACATATTGATATGAGATCATATATGGTCATATTATTAGCTTCTTGTTAGTAATATTTCATTGTTACTTGTTACTCGGGTCTTTATAACTTTTTGTTCTTATGCGTGTTTTGTCGAATAAATTCTTATTCTTATCTTTAGGTTATAGATAATTAATTTCCAGAATGGTATTAGTGTAGTATATACCATATTAATTCATTCAATTCATTTATACAATCATTATGAAATGAAGATCATGTAGAACGAGTCGCATCACATCGTGGAGACGGTATTCCGTACGTACGCACGAGTGATGATATCGTTCCTATGATCGTGGAATTGTATTGGAGTATATATATATATTATTTCAGTATCAATATTACATAATAATAATCATATATAGTTACTCATTACACCATTATACCCATCCTTGTAAGGTGATGGTGGAAAATAGATTACACCACGGCGTGGAGACGGTATTCCGTACTTACGCACGCGCGGTGATTTCATTTTTCCGTAGGATGGATAGAAGGTGAATTAGGGTTGTTTCATATTTATAATAACATATCAGTATGTAAGTAATACTGATGTTATTACTTTATCATGAAACAACTGAAGAAGAAGAAGTTGAAGAAGAAAGAAATTGAAAAGATCGGTAATGGATATTACCTCTTCTTTGGAACGCCTTTTTGAATCCTCCACTTAAGGAACTAAGATTGGTCTTTGGAGAAGACCAGGACCTCTAGGATTATTCTAGGGAAGTGGAGAAGGGAAAATGGCAGGGGTTGGCCGAGCTTGAGTGCTCAAATTGGTGTGAGGAGGAGGGGGAGGAGGTGCCCTTTTATAAGGGAGGAGAGGGGCACCTTAGGAATATCTCAAAATATTATTTTATATTAAAGTCAAAATCGGTTTATAATGGTTCCAAAGGGTCTTATTTCGAAGATAAAGTGGGGAAGGGTCGCAATCCTATCAACCAATAGGATTTAGACAAGTTTAGGGTATTATTTTAACCTTATCAATTAGATTTAACTCTAAGTTAATTAATTTAACTTTTACCGTGTCTTTTTGTTTTCTTTCACTATATGGTTAATAAACTTTCTATAACATGCCAAACGAACCCCAAATTGTTTATTATTAACATATATATCCTTATCTAAGTCATTTGGCCGAACCTTAGATTTTTAGGAATAAAATAACAATTAATAATATAATATTTGATTTAAAAACTATTTTGTGTCAATTTTGACACTATTTGATATATGATTTTTGTGAAAGTCATAACAGAATTATATGTTCGAACCGAGTTGATTAAATCAACACTAATATATCATAGTAACCTAGAAAATTAGTGGAATTCATAAAAAGTCTCAAATTACATTTATTTTGGTATTTATAGTATCAATTTTTTCAATATTTCATTAATAAGATAATTACTGCATCATCTTTGTGTCATAAATAAATTAAACTATTTGATGTCTAAAAATTACAAATAAAATAACATCATGTAGGAAATCTTTTTAGCTTTCTAATGAATATTTACAATCGAATTTATCTTATGAATAACCCTATATTAAAAATGATTTACTTGTTAAACTTTGATTTTAACTATTTTAACCCTTCTTTAAATAAATTAATAATAAATGTCCTAATCTAATCCAAGTGGGCCTAAATGGTCATATTTTATTCCTAAGTTTGTTTTTGGTCGAATTACACTTGTCCAATAGTATTAGGACATGTGTTAGGGTAATATTGATATCATATTTACCCTTAGTTACCCTATTTACTATTAACCGCGGTAAAAATAGTAAAAAGTTACTATTCACCAAAAAATTATTTTCATCTCATTGAACCACATTTTAGTCCTTGATATTAACCGTGTCTCTCGGATTTTTGAAATTCCATTCACAGAAGAGGTAAAATTAAGTTTTATGCAAAATTCAGTTTTTAACCTACCACTTAGTGGTTTCACTATTCATCAAAAACTGAAAGTTTTCAGAAAAATACCAAAATTTCACCCTAGGCTAATTTCGATATTCTGAGTCCAAAAATGAAGTCCATTTTGAAAAATAAAATTTATAAAATTTCAAAAAGTGGTTATTACTATTCATAACGGTTAGTTTTAATAGCATATTATTGTTTAGTGAAACTCGGTATTGCGTACGACGCAAGCTATCGAGGAAGGTCGCGATTGCGTGTAAAGCAAGTCAAGCAAGTGTTGCGTAGAAAAAGATTCCTTTGATAATTTATATAACATAAAAGTCTCGGGTGTTACATTCTACCCCCCTTAAAAAGAATTTCGCCCTCGAAATTCGTCACTTTGTAACAAATAGATGAGGATACTTCTCCCTCATCATATCCTCAAGCTCCCATGTAGCTTCTTCAAGTTGGTGGTTCCTCCATAAAACTTTCACCAAGCGAGTGGTCTTGTTTCGTAGGACTTTTTCGCTACGATCCAGAATCTCTATCGGCTGTTCTTCATAAGAAAGATCTTGCTCCAGCGGTACAACTTCTGAGCTGAGTACATGTGAAGGATCTGGTATGTACTTTCTCAGGAGAGATACGTGGAACACATCGTGAACTTGAGAGAGATTCGGTGGAAGCGCCAATCGGTAAGCTACCTTCCCAACACGATCCAGTATTTCAAAAGGACCGATATATCTAGGGCTCAACTTCCCCTTCTTTCCAAATCTCATAACCCTCTTCCAGGGAGATATTCGTAAGAACACTTTATCGCCCACTTCAAACTCTAGGTCTTTTCTTCGGTTGTCGGCATAACTTTTCTGTCGACTTTGAGCTGCTCTTATGTGTTGTTGAATAGATCTAACCTTTTCTGCCATTTCATCAACGAGATCAGGTCCTAATAGCTTTCTTTCCCCAACTTCATCCCAGCAAGTTGGAGTCCTGCATTTCTTTCCATAGAGAGCTTCATAAGGAGCCATCTGAATACTGGAGTGAAAGCTATTATTATAAGAAAATTCCACCAAAGGTAGGTGTTGATCCCAACCTCCTTTGAAATCCATAGAGCAAGCTCTCAACATATCTTCTAGGGTTTGAATTGTTCTCTCAGACTGAACGTCTGTCTGGGGATGATAAGCAGTGCTGAAACTCAACTCTGTATCCAGAGTATGCTGAAGACTTCGCCAGAACTTCGAGGTAAATCTCGGATCTCGATCAGATATAATAGAAAGTGGTACTCCATGCAATCTTACCAATTCCTTTACATATATCCTGGCAAGCTGATCTAGAGAAAAATCCTCTCTAATAGGAATGAAGTGTGCAGACTTTGTGAGACGATCAACTATGACCCAGATAGCATTATTGCCTTTGGATGTTTTAGGAAGTCCTGTGACAAAGTCCATAGTGATGTTTTCCCATTTCCATTCGGGTATGGGTAATGGTTGTAACATCCCCTTAGACTTCTGTCTCTCAGCTTTAACTTGTTGACAAACCAAGCATCGAGAGACATATTCAGCAACATCTCTTTTCATGCCATCCCACCAGAAGTACTCTTTCAGGTCCCTATACATCTTCGTGCTTCCAGGATGAATAGAAAATGATGAACTATGAGCCTCATCCAGCAGCTCATTCTTTAATTCGGGGATGGGAGGAACGCAAACACGATTCCTGAACTTTATTATCCCATCACAATCAAGGTTGAATTCAGGAACATTTCTCACCTTCTTTTGTAACTCGACATCTTCTTTCTGTGCCTCTTTAATCTTCACATGTATAGATGGTTGAACATTCATTTGAGAAAGATAAGATTTTTCCCCTTCCATTATAATTCCAAGATCCATCCTTTGTAAATCCATAAATATTGGATCTTTTGTGATCCTCATCATGGATAAACTAGCATGGTCTTGTCGACTTAATGCATCTGCCACCTTGTTTGCTTTCCCAGGGTGGTAATGGATTGAGCAGTCATAATCCTTAATCAGCTCCAACCATCTTCTTTGGCGCATATTCAACTCCTTTTGTGTGAAAATATACTTTAAACTTTTATGATCAGTATAAATATCACACCTTTCACCATAAAGGTAATGCCTCCAAATCTTTAATGCAAAGATTACCGCAGCCAACTCCAAATCATGTGTTGGGTAATTTTGCTCATGGATTTTCAACTGTCGTGAGGCATAAGCTATCACCATATCATTTTGCATAAGAACACACCCCAATCCCTTCTTGGATGCATCACTGTAGATCACAAACCTTTCTCCACTACAAGGCAGTGTGAGCACAGGTGCACTGGATAACCTTCTTTTCAACTCCTTGAAATTCTCTTCACATTCCTCTGTCCAGACAAACTTAACTCCTTTCCGAGTCAACTTGGTGAGTGGATTAGATAATCGTGAAAAATCTTTTACAAAACGTCGATAATATCCAGCGAAACCAAGAAAACTTCAGATCTCAGTTACTGTTGTTGTTCTTGACCATCTTTCGATAACCTCTGTTTTTGCTGGATCCACAGATATCCCCTCTTTTGAGATTATATGACCCAAAAATGCAACTTTTTGAAGCCAAAATTCACACTTGGTAAATTTGGCATAAAGCTTCTCCTTTCTCAGGGTCTTCAATATAATTCTCAAGTGATCTTCATGTTCTTCCTTGCTCTTTGAATAGACAAGAATATCGTCTATAAAGACTACCACAAATTGATCAAGATAGTCTCTAAAGACTCTATTCATTAGATCCATGAAGATAGCAGGGGCATTAGTAAGACCAAATGGCATCACTATAAATTCATAGTGTCCATACCTTGTACGGAAAGCCGTCTTTGGTATATCCTCCCTTTTGACCCTTAATTGATGATACCCTGAACGAAGATCAATCTTGGAAAAGTATTGAGCTCCGCGTAGTTGGTCAAATAAGTCATCAATGTGTGGGAGAGGATATTTGTTCTTGATAGTGATCTTGTTAAGTTCTCGATAATCAATGCAGAGTCTCATTGATCCATCTTTCTTCTTAACAAATAGAACAGGTGCTCCCCAAGGTGACGCACTAGGGCGTATGAATCCCTTATCAAGATTCTCTTGGAGTTGCTTCTTCAATTCCTGCAACTCAATTGGGGCCATTCTATAAGGTGTCTTTGAAATAGGCAAAGCACCCGGTACGAGTTCTATTGAAAACTCAACTTCACGATTTGGTGGAAGACCCGGCAATTCCTCCGGAAAGACATCATAAAACTCCCGTACAATGGGCATATTCTTAATCGTGAGTTTCTCACCAACCATTTGAGATAAATAACCTTCATTTAGTGGAATCAATACCCATAAGATGGAAGAAATTTCCACTGGAAGGTTATGTTCATCCTTGCATTGATAGGCGATCGTAGGTTGATCTGGAATATGAAATGTGACTTCCCTTCTTTGGCAATTGATATGAGCTCCATGTAGAGAAAGCCAATCCATGCCAAGAATCACATCAAATTCCACTAAAGGAAGGATCACAAGATTTGCAGGAAGCACTTTCCCACAAACTTCGATCGGAGAAGAATTATAAACTTTTGATGCGATTGATGTGCCATTAGGTGTTGTCACAGCTAACTCAACATCTAATTGTTGAGGTAGTACGGTGATACCCTTAGAAAAGTATTCAGAAATAAAAGAGTGGGTGGATCCAGAATCAAATAAAACATTTGCTACTTTAGAGTGGATGGTAAGTGTACCTTTCACCACATCGTTATCGTACTCCACATCGCTGATAGAAATTGCATGTGACTTTCCTTTGTCTTTAGCTTTAAGAGTTTGTTGACGTCGACCATCATCATCAACCCTTGGATTTGGGCATTTATTGGCATAATGCCCCATCTCCTTGCACTTGAAACATTGAAGTGTAGCAGGTTCATTCTGTGTATCCCTTCCTTTGTTTGCATCATTAGACATCTTCTTCCCATTATCACGGCATTCAAATGCCCGATGACCTTCCTTTCCACATTTAAAACATTTACTTGTCCCTTTAAGACAACTCCCTCCATGTTTCTTTCCACACTTTGAGCATAAGGGAAAGTTCATCTTCTTTTCCGTGTGCTCTTTCGATTTTTCTTTGAATTCCATCTTCCTCTTCTTATCAAACCCATGTGACTGATGGGTTACTCCAATCTCCATCTCGACTTTGAGAGCACATCGAACGATTTCCTCGTAGCTATTGAAGTCCATTATGGCTAACGCCCTTCGAAGACTTGGTTTTAAGCCACTAAAGAATCGATCGATCTTACTCTCAGGTTGGATAATAATACCAGAAGCGTACCTTGCAAGTCTTGTAAAATTTGCTTCATAGGTACTAACAGATTCATCATCCCTTTGCTTCAGTTCAAGGAACTCTTTCTCCATCTTTGTTCGGAGAATACGAGGGAAGTACTTATTGAAAAATAAGTTCTTGAACTCGTCCCATTCCATAGACTCAGTTTCATCCCTTTGCCTCGTATTCTTAACAAGATTCCACCATTGATCCGCATCTCCTTCCAAACGATACACTGCTAGGATGACTTTATCATGCTCAGAACATTGAAGAACTGAAAATATCTTTTCAGTAGTACTAATCCATTGTTCAGCAACTAATGGATCAGTAGACCCGCTGAAAGATGGTGGACGCTGCCTCATGAAGGATTCAACAGAATGTTGCTCCCTTCTTTGTTCGTTTGGAAATTCTGCATGATTCATAGCTTGACAAAGTTGTGTGAGCATGGCTACAAGATTTTGCATTCCAGCTCCCATATCGTTTGGTTGCTCAGGGGGACAATCATTGCATTGCCCATCGCATTCCGCATTAACACGGTTCCTTCGGGTTCCAGCCATTGACTAAAACCAAGAAGAATAGTGTGAGCAACACTAATTATAATAGGAAACCACATAATTCAAGAATAAAATTTTCATGCTTAAGGTCTTATCCTAGGTTATTCAAGGCCATTTCTAAAATTGTGTTCTATGCTTAGACTTATCCTTAGGGTTATTACTAAGGCTTTCACATCCTAGTTTCCAAAGGTTGACTATACCTTTCCTCTGATACCAACTATAACGACCCACACTTTACATACATTGTTAATACTTCAAAATTGAATCACTCTTATTACAACATATGACAAAACCACAAAGGACCGTATAGGTATAGTGTCTTTAGAAACTGGGGAAACATAAACAACTGGTTCATAAATCTTCTACAGTGTCTCCCATTTATTTCATCATATCTAGGGTCCCTTTTAGCATATTCTACTTAATATCCATCTTCCTGACCTGGGGAAAAGAAAACATAAAAGGGTGAGCTCAAATGCTCAGCAAGGGCAAATAAAGGAAATAAAAATCATATCATATCTTTATGAAAATCAAAACCTGCAAAAGAGATCATAATATCTTAACATGGAATAAATCATAGAAGTGAAAATGAGATCCCCATAACATAAAACTTGAAACTTTGTGGCATGCACACATAATCATGGAAAATCATTTCTTGTTAGTCATGACTCATTGCCAAGACTATCTTAGTGGACAAAGTCCCTTTCTGAACCGAGTTCACTCCTCGTTTCAGTCCTGTATCACTGAACCGAAATAACCTTCCGTTCCAGCCATGTCTATCTCATGAGATATAAAATCATTACCCAATGCATTGGAGGGAGATATAGGTCCCACCCATCTTATAATGAATCCTTTCTTATGTGTGCCACATAATCATAAAACATGCATCATCGCATAACACATGTAACAAAAATGGGATTCTTGAAACATCATGACATCATAAATCAATTCATATATGATAAAGGAATTCATAAACATAATTCCATCACAACATAGTCAAACCAATGTAAAAATATGGATAGAAACAGAACCCTTTATTATCTTAGATGGAAAATAATTTTGATAAAACACTTGAATTGAATTCTTGAGGAAAATATCCTTTCTTCTTCAAAAACATTTTTCCTTTCATAACATGTCATACAACTTTAAAATAAAAGAAGTTGATTAAAAATAAACTTGAAAACTTGTAAAGGAAGATTCTTTGAAGTAATGTTTTAAAAATCCATTCATGCCGTATAAGTTAAAAAAAACATTCTTCGTACTTTTGTCGGAAAAGTCAAAAAGTACCTCGTACGGAAAAACGACAAAAGATTCCTTTCATATTCTTTACTAAAAACTCACCTAAGGGTAAAATTCGATTTAAACTATTTCAAGTGGATGGAAACAATATTACATATTGAGGGAACATGGATGTGGATGATAAAATACACCCCAGTAAATACTTACGAATAAACAATCTCGGATAAAAATGAGATTGTGATATTTCCCTTACCTTAGGTCCGATTTGCTTTGTTCGTGTCCGAAGCTCCTGTATAATGGTTTAAATAATGTTATTGACTTATTCCAGAATCATACATATTGATATGAGATCATATATGGTCATATTATTAGCTTCTTGTTAGTAATATTTCATTGTTACTTGTTACTCGGGTCTTTATAACTTTTTGTTCTTATGCGTGTTTTGTCGAATAAATTCTTATTCTTATCTTTAGGTTATAGATAATTAATTTCCAGAATGGTATTAGTGTAGTATATACCATATTCATTCATTCAATTCATTTATACAATCATTATGAAATGAAGATCATGTAGAACGAGTCGCATCACATCGTGGAGACGGTATTCCGTACGTACGCACGAGTGATGATATCGTTCCTATGATCGTGGAATTGTATTGGAGTATATATATATATTATTTCAGTATCAATATTACATAATAATAATCATATATAGTTACTCATTACACCATTATACCCATCCTTGTAAGGTGATGGTGGAAAATAGATTACACCACGGCGTGGAGACGGTATTCCGTACTTACGCACGCGCGGTGATTTCATTTTTCCGTAGGATGGATAGAAGGTGAATTAGGGTTGTTTCATATTTATAATAACATATCAGTATGTAAGTAATACTGATGTTATTACTTTATCATGAAACAACTGAAGAAGAAGAAGTTGAAGAAGAAAGAAATTGAAAAGATCGGTAATGGATATTACCTCTTCTTTGGAACGCCTTTTTGAATCCTCCACTTAAGGAACTAAGATTGGTCTTTGGAGAAGACCAGGACCTCTAGGATTATTCTAGGGAAGTGGAGAAGGTAAAATGGCAGGGGTTGGCCGAGCTTGAGTGCTCAAATTGGTGTGAGGAGGAGGGGGAGGAGGTGCCCTTTTATAAGGGAGGAGAGGGGCACCTTAGGAATATCTCAAAATATTATTTTATATTAAAGTCCAAATCGGTTTATAATGGTTCCAAAGGGTCTTATTTCGAAGATAAAGTGGGGAAGGGTCGAAATCCTATCAACCAATAGGATTTAGACAAGTTTAGGGTATTATTTTAACCTTATCAATTAGATTTAACTCTAAGTTAATTAATTTAACTTTTACCGTGTCTTTTTGTTTTCTTTCACTATATGGTTAATAAACTTTCTATAACATGCCAAACGAACCCCAAATTGTTTATTATTAATATATATATCCTTATATAAGTCATTTGGCCGAACCTTAGATTTTTAGGAATAAAATAACAATTAATAATATAATATTTGATTTAAAAACTATTTTGTGTCAATTTTGACACTATTTGATATATGATTTTTGTGAAAGTCATAACAGAATTATATGTTCGAACCAAGTTGATTAAATCAACACTAATATATCATAGTAACCTAGAAAATTAGTGGAATTCATAAAAAGTCTCAAATTACATTTATTTTGGTATTTATATTATCAATTTTTTCAATATTTCATTAATAAGATAATTACTGCATCATCTTTGTGTCATAAATAAATTAAATTATTTGATGTCTAAAAATTACAAATAAAATACCATCATGTAGGAAATCTTTTTAGCTTTCTAATGAATATTTACAATCGAATTTATCTTATGTATAACCCTATATTAAAAATGATTTACTTGTTAAACTTTGATTTTAACTATTTTAACCCTTCTTTAAATAAATTAATAATAAATGTCCTAATCTAATCCAAGTGGGCCTAAATGGTCATATTTTATTCCTAAGTTTGTTTTTGGTCAAATTACACTTGTCCAATAGTATTAGGACATGTGTTAGGGTAATATTGATATCATATTTAACCTTAGTTACCCTATTTACTATTAACCGCGGTAAAAATAGTAAAAAGTTACTATTCACCAAAAAATTATTTTCATCTCATTGAACCACATTTTAGTCCTTGATATTAACCGTGTCTCTCGGATTTTTGAAATTCCATTCACAGAAGCGGTAAAATTAAGTTTTATGCAAAATTCAGTTTTTAACCTACCACTTAGTGGTTTCACTATTCATCAAAAACTGAAAGTTTTCAGAAAAATACCAAAATTTCACCCTAGGCTAATTTCGATATTCTGAGTCCAAAAATGAAGTCCATTTTGAAAAATAAAATTTATAAAATTTCAAAAAGTGGTTATTACTATTCATAACGGCTAGTTTTAATAGCATATTGTTGTTTAGTGAAACTCGGTATTGCGTACGACGCAAGCTATCGAGGAAGGTCGCGATTGCGTGTAAAACAAGTCAAGCAAGTGTTGCGTAGAAAAAGATTCCTTTGATAATTTATATAACATAAAAGTCTCGGGTGTTACAGTACGCACGAGCGATAATATCATTCTTTTGATATTAAAATAATATATTAATGGATGGTATATAATATATACAGAATCATTAACATGTTATATTTATTATTTACATGAGTTACACATCATTATTATACCCATCCAAATAATATTATATTGAATAACAATTACACCACGACGTGGAGACGGTAAGCCGTACGTACGCACGTATGGTGAAATGTTATTCAAAGGGTGGATAGAATATTGAATATGGTTGTACCATATTTATAATAACATCACAGTATATGTGAGATACTGGAGTTATTATTTTAGAATGGTAAGAACAAAGGAAGAAGAAGTGGAAGAAGAAATGAACTTGGAGAAGGGTGGTGAAATCATTACCTCTTTTTCGGGTTCTTCCTTTTGATTTGATCAAAAGGGCTCCTTAGGTTGGCTTTCTGATCAAACTAAGGCCTATAGGTTGTAGTGAGTGATGTTGGGAGAGTATTTGGGCAGAGTTTGGCCGAACCAAAAGGCTTTGAAGGTGTGAAGAAATGAGAAGGAGGAGTGCCCTTTTATAAGAGGGGTGAGGGGAACCTTTGGAAAAGCTAGAAATATTAATTTATAATAAATTCATATTCAGTTTATAATGGATCCAAAGCTTATTATTCAAAGGTTAAGGTGGTTATAGGTCGAAAACCACTCAACCAATAGAATTTAGACAGGTTTGGGTACTTATATTAACCTTATCTTTAAGTATTAACTCTAAGTTAATTAGTTTCACTTTTACAATGTCTCTTTGTATTTTTATATAAAATGGTTAATAAACTTACTATATACATCCAAGCGACCCCCAAGTGGTACATTAATGATGAACCTATCATTATATAAGTCTCTTGGCCGAACCTTATATTTTTAGGAATTTAATATCAATTAATAATATAATATTTGTTTTAAGAACTCTTTTATGTCAATTTTGACACTATTCAATAGTTGATTTTTGTGAAACTCATAACAGATTTATTACTTCGAAAAAAGTCAATTAAATCAATCCTAATATATCATAGTATCCTAGAAAATTAGTTTAATTCATTTAAAGTTTCATATTATATTTATTTGGGTATTTATAATATCAATTATTTTAATTTTTCACTATTATATTAATTACTGCATCATCATTGTGTCATATATAAAATAAATTATTTAATGTCTAAAAATTATAAATAAATTATCATTATGTAGGAAATCCGTTTATCTTTCTAATGAATATTTATAATCTAAAATCCAACATATATAACCCTATGTAACAATTGTTGTTCTAAAAGATATATGCTTGTGTCATTTTTGTATTCATTTTAACTAAATTAAAATAAAGTGTCATTATCACTTACAAGTGGATCCATGGGGTCCCAAAATAGACCCAAAGATGCTCAGGTTCGACCATGTATCAACCAATAGGTTTAAGACACGTTTTAGGGTAATTTAGGATTATTATAATATTATTTTTTAACCCTTATTTACCGGATTTACCCTTAACCATGGTAAATAAAATATTTACCGCAGTAATTATTCAAAATGTCTAAAAATAAAAGTTACCTATTTACACAATTTGAACATCCTGATTCCAAATATAGAATCCATTTTCCTAAATTCAAAACACAGAAGTGGTAGAAATTAATTTAAAATTAATTCCCGCTGTCAAAACAAAAAGCGTGTTTTTAAGAGATAATAACTATCAAAAGATTGACACTTGTTTATGTTCGGTTTAATTGTAAAATTATGTCCAATGACCAACATTATATTAAATATTAAAAATATATTCTAAATATACTTTAAAACCACTCAAATTCATAATTTACCACTATTAAATATTTTGATTAAAAAAGTTGTTTTTAATTAAAATTTAGTAATTTTCACTATTCATCAAAATATGAAAGTTATCCGAAAAGTACCAAAATTTCACCTTAGGCTAAATTTGATATTCCGAATCCAAAAATGAAGTCCATTTTAAAATATAAAATATATATAACTTCAAAAAGTAGGTATTACTATTCATAACAGCTAGTTTGATTGGTTACGGTGTGTTAGAACTCGAAGTTGCGTACAACACACGCTACTGTTTTATTCAAAGGAAAGCGTACCGTGGAAGCTTGGGATGTTTCATTTTAAATTTTTTGATGTCTCCATTTAGTCAAAAAGTTTAAAATATTGTATTTAAAAATGTTTCACTATCAAAAGTTGATAAAAGTGCAATACTGAAAATGAATCTGTTCTTGCATTATGACTAAGAAACTCATAATATGGATTCTAAAATTATAAGGATTATATAAAGTTTAAAATTTAGTTAATACTATTCATGACCTCTTTTAATGGATTTTTTTTTGGTAAGTCATGGTGTAATTGAACTCAGTGTTGCGTGTAGTGCAAGTTATTGAATTATTTTGAAGAAATAACACACTATGAAATCTTGGGGTGTTACAATATCTATACATGGATATATTTTCTCAAAAACCAATCACCATATACATCATCAAAAATTTAGTGATTTTCCCTATGTTTAGTCTTAGACCATTGGATTTCACTAATGTTTTACAATCCAAATTACCAAAACTAACTAGACCTCTCTTTGATATCAACTTTGATACCCCAAATATTTTATACACTTTATTTTAGGATCATTTTCAGAATCAATACAATCCCAGAAAATTGAGAGACCCAATTTCTTTGGTAAATTAGGTGCATTACATGGATATTTATAATAATTGTATAAATAATTCTTTAAAACTCTGTAAAGATACCTTAAATCCCATTGAACATGCAAAACTTTTTAGGACAACTTTGGAACATATATAAGAAAGGGTTTATAAATAAATCCAAGTAAGGGAGTAATAAAAGAATAGAATGAAGTAAGGAAGTTTCTGAAATTTAAGAGTCATAACCTGATGAAATAAAGAGGAAAGATTTAGAAACATTAACATCAAATCATGATGTAAGATTATAACATCAAGTAATCATGGGAATATGGAAACAAAAAAGTATGAAATCATAAGCAAAATCCAAGGTTAAATATCAAGTAATATTATTATATTGCTCAAAGGACAACCCCCATGAACACTATACACATTATCTCATTAGATAAAAATACAACCTAATTCATTATAGGGAAATATTATTTTGGGACCACCTGTCATATTCATATCGTGTACAAACATTTCTATGAAAAATAAATCATACCACATAAGGACACTTTTATTCCCCGTTAATCCCAAGATTAAAGAGTGTTGGTAACATACATAGATGTACCAAATCAAAGAATTATATGTATAACTAGGTGTATCATCTTGAGTAAAAATGGGGATTCTTATTAACAGAATAAAATTTTAGCATTGAAGGTCATGATATACTTTTGTAAACATAATGTGTGTGTATTTAGGTTCATAGAAGGGATTTATAAGATTAGAATTTTGGTCTCTCATTACATTGGAATAATATATATATATTAAATGGGATATGTAAAAACTTATTTCAACATGAAAAGTTTGAAATCAATAGGCTAAATAAAAATAATGTACTAGAATAAAGTTAAAAACGAAGAAAATACCTTACTTGAGAGGTTGCTTCTAAAAGATTGGGAGTATATTATTAGTAGCTTGGGAACACATTGGCATATATTTATATAGGGATATTAAAAGTAAATTATTCCTCATTGGTTTTTTAGTGAATAAGAATGATATGTTGGGAGTATTTATTGAAATAGATATTCCCTAAATTCATATTTATATATGACATATTTATAGGGTATATATTAGAATGAATGAATTTTGTATATTATTTGGTGTGTTATGGACACAAAAACCATTTTTCACATAATCTATCACTATTAGTCCACTACAAGAGTTTTAATTTTAAGGGAGTAAATTCATATGATTCATATGCCATCCATGGAATTTATAAATTCATTTTAACGAAGGTGTTAATGTTGTAGTCTGAGAGGTGTTCTTGTGGATTATTTATATTACTATTATTCAATGGATGAATGTGTGTGGGAATCCATGTTATCTTAATCAAAAATTATTATATAAATTGATTAATCCTAATATATGTGTATATAATTAATCATATCATACATTTTCACAATAAATAGTCATAATCATAAAACATCTCTTGTCACATAAGGGAAATTATAAGAAGATATATATCTTTTACATAAATTAATTTGGGCTTGAAAAAATATTTTACATTCAAATCCTCGATATAGTAACTATTTACTACATCTCAAGAATAAAAAATTTAATACCACTTGATTATTACTTTGATTCTTAAGTATGGTATGTTTGAAACACATTTTAAAATATACATTTCGTATCACATACCCTTCGAAATTGAATAATTGATTTATATAGAATCCATAATTGGCATGGAAATTATATGGAGTTTTAAAAACTCCTTATATTATATCTTGTATACTAAAATCATATTATATTATTACACTTTCTTCTTGAAAACCTTATATTTAAATGACCCTGATTGGCTTCTTGAAGAAACATTGTTGAACTTTTAACCACAACATGACTTCTTTTGGATTGAAATTTTACCCACTTGCACTATTTGTATATAAATATAGAACCTAGATATCATATTCCTAATTTATATATATTTTTAACATTTTTAAAATATTGGGAAAACATTATTTAATTTAAATCATACTATTAGAACATTTTCATAGTTGACAATATGATAAATTCCCTAACTTGAACAATTTATTTTTAGTGTCCCCATAAATCGTGTTATAGAATTAAAAAAATAATATTCCATGTGTATTATAAACAATGATATCATTTTATATAAACAAATATTTTTTAGACGCCCTTCTCAGGAACTAAATGATTTGAAATACACATTTGATATTGTGTTTTTATAGGATTTATGTATCCAAATTAACAATATAGAAATTAATTTTTCCACATTACATGAAAAAATAAAGATTTAATTCATTTCATATTCCAGCCTTATTTATATTTACAACACTCTATATATCATATTGTTGATATCATCTATTTATTAGAATAATATCATTTATTTTTAAAATAATTTTTTAAGGAAATATTTTTTCTCATCAAGTCATAAACATATTTAAACACATTGAATATAATTTGACATACCCAATCATATTGAGTATATGTGACTAAAATAATTAATGTTCCCAATAATATTGAGTACATTAGTTGAGACTAAGGTTCCATTGTATATTTTTCCTCTAATGCCTTTGATATCCTAAATGAATAACTCTATCCATCCAAAAATATCTAGTTCACCATTTGAAAAATTTCAACACTTATTAATTAAGGATGGAATTGTTCTGTCATGTAGAATTTTCTGTAAGAACATTTCTTAAACAAACAATATTGCTTATGAAATTTAATTGTTCTAGCAGTCTTAGGATTATCTTATTTTAGACATATCCTTTCATGGATTGATGATAATACATAGCTTGATAATGTTTATGATATTTATATACAATAGAAACTTTTATCAAATGAGTATCATGTTTCATTCATAATTTAAAAATTAATTTTGTTAAAGGGGTTACCACTAAAATGGTAACCCTTTTTTTAATTCATTATAACCATTGGTGGGTAAGGATCTATATTTGACTATGAAATTGTTCTTCTTTAATGTTTATCTCACCATTTAATTATTTAGTTTGGTAATCATCCCAATCATATCGTATATGATATTTGGATAGTCGAGTGGAAAATCCTTTATATAATTCATAATGTGGATAATATCAAATCTATTCTTATGACTTTATAATGATTATGGCCTCCCATATAATTTTTACCTAATGAAAACACCCAAAAACATAATCAAGGACAATCCATGGGCACACAGCTTTATCATAATACTACCTGAAATGAAAATTCATTGACACTCATTACTTTCATTCCTTACAAATGAAAATCTAGGGCCAACCAGATTTGGAATGAAACTACCCAATTTGATGATTGAGGTCTTGAAAATTGTCACTTTGGAAGGAATCTCACACATAGTATTTTAATATGATTTTAGTCTCACAATCTTATCTCATGTTATTCTATTTTATGTATGCATGCTTCTAGTTAATTAGTTAGGAATATTATTCCCTCCACTTAGTCAATATATTTAAATCATATTGATGTGTAACTATTAACAAAACCAGAATATTTTTGTTACTCACCCTAAATTATAATTCAAGTACATTCACATATATCTAAATGCATCAAATTAATAAGTTATACGAAACATTAATGTAAAGGTTTATAATTATATTCTATTGAAATATCTACATGATTAATCTTAGAAAAATAGACTGCCTATATCATTCACTAACCAAGATATGAATTAATCTTCCAGGTAGGTTGGTATTTTGACCCCATGTCCCTCTTCCGAGGGATACTTTTATCAAGAGAGAATCATGTTCATCATAAATCTAACACCTAATATAATTAAACTATATTCAATTATCAAATCCAATCTAATAAATCTAAGTAAAAAATGAGGTCAAGGTACGTGAAAAAATAAACTTATTATAGAGTAACTCCTATAATCAAAATTTAAGGTTGTATCCTAAATGTAGTTTAACATTTTAAACTACATCATACACCATTCATCAGATCAAAAATTTCTAACTATGAAAAAAATGGGAATATATTTTAAGTAAACGAACATTTAGATATTTAAACATGTGATAAACATGTATGAATAATTCTTAAATAAAATATAATTGTAGAAACTTTTATAGTTTATTAGCTTTAACAATATTTTAATTCTATAATTTTGAATAGAAATATTTAATATTCATTCATATATAAACTATTTATTTTTTATCCTTATATATAATATCTATTTTAAATATATGGAATTTTATGACTTATAAAATATTTATAAACCAATTTATATTATGTAAACATTTTACAAAATCTAAATATCTTATAATTAATAATTATTTAATCCTTGATCATATGAATCATAAAAACCCTTTTGATGTTCCTTATATAACATCTAAATAATGACCCATTTTATTTTAAAAAATTTAAAATAACTAACGATGATACATTCATAATTTAAATATAAAAAATTTATATTATGGACTTATTTCATAATTTATAACCCTTTATAAATAATTTCTTTTGATTTCCAAATAAATAGTTTTATTTTTAGATCATAAGTAATTCCATATAATTTTTGAAATGTTATTTCAAATATTAAAATGTATTATATGGGAATTAAATGTTTCCAAAACATTTATTTAAATAATTATAAACCATTTATAATTAATTAATTTATAAACCATATATAAATTAAAATATCTTAAAATAAATTTTATAATGATGTATAAACATTTTATAAACCATATAAACATTTTTTAGATGTAATTTTTTTTAAAAAAAATTAAAACAATTCTAACTACCCTCATAGATAGGGGTATTATTTTATAACGGTAAATCTGTATAATGTTACATTGGATGTTTGAAAGCCCTTGCATAAAGGTAAGTCACTACTTAGCTTTATATAACTGAAATATAATTCACTGTGAAAAGGTAATACGAAGATTGCCTTTTCACAAGTCATTCTATATAAGGATTTATAGGAAATTACCTTTATATGAACATTTAATGTAAGGGTAGGTGTTTGGGAACTGCTACATAAGGGTACTATATTAATTAAAATGATTTGCCTAAGGGGAACAAAGAGGTTACTCTTATGCATACCTTCCAGGTATGGTTATGACCTTTATGAAAACATAATTGTGTATGGGTAAGATGTATTTGGATACCTTTATATAACCCTTTTAAAAATACCGCTACCTATATGCATCCCTTACTTCATATAAAGATAAGTTGTGATGACCCTTACATAAAAGAATATACTTAAAGTTAAGGTGATATGACCCTTTCATTGAACACTCTGCATAAGGTTAATCCATTGGTTATACTTACTCACCTTATCTGGAAAATGTTAAGGGCATGGTTATCTATATGAAACCCAAATAGTATGTAAGGGTAAACCCTTTATAAAACTGAATTTCTAGAAGCAAAATTTATTCTTCATTTTTCTAGTTTATTCTTCATTTCAATCATGATTTGAAAAAACTAAATATTAATCCCTCTGATGCTACTGAAGTGTGGAAGAATCTATATTCCTCATATGAACACATTAAACATGACATCCATATGAACCTATCAAAGGACTCTATTTCCCCAACTCATTGGGCATGAAAATATTTATATACTATTAGATATATTGTGTGGAATTCATCACCATTCATGTGTTATAGTACCAAAAAAAGATGTTAAAAACTCTTATATAAATTAATGTGTCATAAACCATTTGTTTATAGTTAATCATCTATTACTTTTTTAACAAAACATGTTATATAAATTGATGAATTATAAAAAAATTGGTATACAATTATTCATATAATAATTTTCATGAAAACATTTTAATTGAAAAACATCCCTTACCACATAAGGGAAATGGGATGAAGATACAAATATTTTACTACTTCCATTCGATGGTTGTAGGAGTGTGTTGTTCCTTGTTATCTTGGATTATTCATACTTGTTCTTGTGTATTTGGTTAATATGGATGTCATTTTTGATGATTTCATTTTAGGGATATATATTTCACTACCATTCACTAGTGTCAAAGGGGAGGTAAAAGACGTATTTGATTCATGGTTACACTTACACATTAATTGTGATGCCCTATGGCTCTCTTCCAATGATATTTATTGTGATACAAAGATTTTCATGCCAAATCATTTGTGGAAATGGATTAATTTGATAGGTTTATATGGATTTCATGTTAAAGGTCTTCAATTGATGAATATATATTCTTCCACCATTACATGGTATTAGAGGTATCCATGTTTAGTTTTATGAAACTTATGATAAAATAAAGAAGAAACTTGAAAAACATAGCAGTGTTTCGTTTTCTGAAAGCTGGGTTTCATAAAACTGTTTACCCTTATGTAGATAGGCTATGTAATGGTAACTAGTACATTACACTTACACATATAGGTTTCATAAAGGTAACCAATTTTTTACCCTTATATAGAGTGATTTGAATAAGGGTTATCTCACCTTACCCTTACATAGATCTTTCTACATAATTGTCACCTCTCCCTGCCCTTACAAAAGCTTCAAAACCCAAAGATTACCTTTACATGATGGGTTCACATAAAGGTAGTTTTTAATAAAAAACTTACATGATTTTTTGTGTAATGGTGCTATATGAGGGTAGGATACTGATTAACCTTATACATAAAGGTAGTGTAGGGTTATAAAGGGTTATTTAAGGGTTTCCAACTGCTTACCTATACATGATACCCGTATGCAGAACACATGTATAAGGGTGACCTCTTTGTTATATTTATGATTTGTTTTAATAAAGTTAGTACCCTTCTATAGTGGTACTAAGAGGTCTTGTAAAGGTAAAAAACAACATATCCCTATGTGAAGCATTTGTATAAACATAACATCATTTATACCCTTAAAAAGAATGATATGTGTAATAGTAATAATTTAATTGCATTAAAAAAGAAGTTACACTTAAGATGTGTAAAAGGTATGTAGTGACTTACATGTACGCAAGCTGTTCTTAATTTCCTTTGTAAGAGTAGGACTTAACATTACCCAAGAAAGGGTTCTTATGTAATGGTAAATAAAAATGATTTTAATACTTGTTTTTATACTCTTTAATGGTTTTTATTTTTTTATAAAATGTTTTTAAATCACTATAGTAGATATTTTAGGAAATTTTAATTTAAAAACGGTTTATATATCAAATAATCATAAATTTTTTATAATTAAATAAATTTTTTTGAAACTTTTCCCCCCAAATATTTAATCTTATTATTTGATATAGCTTTTTCTCAAATTATATGGAAATTAAAATGACATATAAATTATAAAAATAGAAAAAATAAGAAACAATTTATTAAGGGCTATTAATTATTAAATAAATAAAATTTATAAAAAAAATTATATTTAAATAATTAATTGTTCATAATTAACTATTTTGAATAGTTCAAAATAAAAATGGGCTATATTTTGATATTATTTTAGACACATTTAAAGTGTTTTCATGATTGAAATGATCATGGTTTTCATAATGATTAAGTATATGATATTTAGATTAAGTGAAATGATTACATAATAGAATTTTGTTTATTATTGTTTATAATTTATATAATATCATATAATTAAAATTGAAATGATAATAATGATAAATATAAAAGTGTTTATAATGTCATGAATATAAATTTTTTGTATCAAAATTTTAAAATAAATATGAAAGAGTTCATATTTGAATGAATATAAAAATTTTATATTCACAAATATGGGTTGTCCGTAATGTTATAGCTAAAATTATAAAAGGGTTTATGGTTATATTTTATTTATAAATAGTTCATTAATATTTATCTCATGATTATTTATTTTATTTGTTAATTTATTTAAAAGTTATTCCCTATTTTATTTATAGTTATAAATTTTAATGAATGGTGTATGATTTATTTTAAGATGTTAAACTTCTTCTAAGATAGATACTTTCATTAAATTATAGGTTTGATAATGAATATAGTTTTTCATTTTCATTGAACTCGGTTTTTAATTAATGTTATGATCTTGATATTATTTGTTTAATATTGTTTGTGATTATTAGGTGTTAGAGTTATGATGAATTTGATTTTTTATTGAGTAAAATATCCTCATGAAGAGGGACTTGGGGTCAGACTAACCACCAACCTAGAGGCTTATTCTTTGTCTAGGATATGAATTGGGTTGGTTATATGTCAATTAGGAAATACTTTTGTAGAGATTATCAATATCATATAATTATAAACTTTTATATGAAGTGTTCATGTAACTTATGAATATGATGCATTCAGATATGTATGAATATGTTTATCTTCTATTTTTGAGTGAGTTATATAAAATTACAGGTTTGTAAAGAGTTATAAACAAATATGGTTAGAACATATTTACTATGGGAGGGAATAGGTTTCCAAACTAAATAACTAAAAATATACATATATAAATGGGGATAACATGAGATAAGATGGTGATATTAAAATCCACCTCAAATAATAAGTGAGAGATGACTTATGAAGTGATAATTGTTTTTAACACAATCATCTAGCTGGTTAGATTCATACCAAATTTTGGAGTCTCTGTATTATATTATGTAAGATAAGAAAGAAATAAGTACATCTGGATTGTATTTTCATATATTTTTATGCCAAAGTTGGGTGACCAGGGACTATACTTGGTTACCTTGTTTTTAGCATTTTCTTTGGGTAACACATAGCTAGGAAGTTTTCACAATTAAGATATCATAGTAATAGTGTTGAATTTATCTATATAATGTATAATACAATGTTTGGTATACTCAAAAATCCTAAAATATTATATGATATAATCTGGATAATTACCTACCTAAATAAATAAGTAGTGAGAATAATGCTAAATAGAAATCATTAATTGGTGAGATATTTATCTTTTCCTGCTAATTCTTAGGATTATTTAAAAAAAGGGTTATCATTTTAGTATGATCCCATTTAATGAATTTATTTATTAATTTTATCATGATACTCATCGGATAAAAGCTTCTATTATAGATAAGTATCATTATAATCATCAAGGTAAACAGTGTGATCATCCCTTGAATGGATAATCTTAAAGTAAGATACTTCTATGAATGTTACCATAAGAAAATTTATTAAGATAAATTTGTGATTTAATAAATGTTCTCAATGAAATTTAAATTTTTTTGAACTATTCATCCATTAGTAACCAAGTGATAAAATTGTTTAATAGTTGAATATTGATTCTTATAGAATCATAGAGTGGTTCATTAATGCTTTCAAATAAATTTGATGAAAATATACCAAAGTAATTTTATTCCACACTTCTGTACTCAATATTATTTTTTACATCAATGATTTTAGCAACATATACATAATATGATTGGGTATGTCAAATCATATTTAATGTCCTTGAATATATTTATGACTTAATGAGAAAAAAGGTTTCCTTAAAATATTATTATGGAGTTCAATTATATTAGTCTGATAGATATATGATATCACATGTATTTTTTACAAAGTTATATAAATATACAAAAGGATGCAAGTTGAAAATAATTAAAGCGGGATTATTGTTCCAAGAAATAGAGAAAAAGAGTTTCTAAATTGATAAATTAGATACATAATACTTTGAAAAATTCATCATAATATTTTTATTTTATTTCATTTATCTTATGATAAGAGAATCTAAAACCATTTGTTTATATGAAATGAGATGGGTTTTTATAAAACACAGGTTTTATGATTTGTTTTATTCTATAACATGCTTTATGGGGAGACTAAAAATGGTGTGTTCTAGTAATGGAATTTATCCCATTCTTATTTAAAGAAATGTTCCAATAATATTATTGATTTTAAATAACGTTTTCCTGAGATTATTATTGTTTGGGGATTATATATGAACTATTTATATGATGTCTTAGTGGTAAAGTACAGTATAGATAGTTAAAGTATGTAAATTTTAAAAACAATATAACAAAATTTTGTGAAAATTTTAATTAATGTTTCTCAAATAATCAAATCTAGGATATTGAAATATAGTTTTTCCATATATAATGTTAATAATTAAATATTATTAGATTATATAATATATTCATTAAAGATTTTTTCAAACTGTTTGTAATGTCCATATAAGGTATTGACATTATAAAAATTAATTCTTTAATTTTTAAAGGTATATGATACCAAATATATATTTCAAAAAATGTTTTAAATATAGAGGAGTTAAAAATATGGAAGAATTTGTTTATCATGTAGTTTATATTCATTAGATGAAGTAAATATTTACAACATCAATGATTTTAATGTAAAGGATTTCCTAAATCTCAAATGAATCAACGTTAAAGTTGGGTTTATTTTTCTCATTTCCCTTATGTGATAATAGATACTATTTGATTAAAAAGAGTTATTATTAAGAAGTATGAGATGACTAATTGTATAGACATAGATTATGAAACATCAATTTTTATAACATGTTTTTAGAAGAAGATATGGATTAAAGTGTTTTAACGAGGATATAATGTTTATCCATGTAAATGTTTATCCATGTATTTATTAAATTATCTGGGAATGTGTTCCTAGCACCCAACATTGATATATTTTAATTTTTTTTAATAAAAAAATATTCTAACCCATTTAATACCACATATGATATGAAATAAATATTTTATTTGTTTAACATTCATGCTGAATGTGTTTAAAGGTTATTTCCTAACAAAAAGGGTTTATGTATCTTATGAAGATATTCAAAATAGAGTACAATTTTAAAATCCAAATTCTTCTTCTCATGAGATATATATCCTTTAAATTTTATTTTAAAATTTTATTTTTACCGTTATTAAAATTCCTAATGATTTTATTGTGATTTCAGCAGAATCTGGGGCTTATTCAATACCCAAAGCTCTGGTTTTGGGGGAAGCAGCATGAGGTTCATGGTCAGGGGATATATAGTAGAAAGCATGAAGCTCAATAATGCGACCAATGTATATATATAATCATAATTTGATAAATATTTTGAGGGGGGATACATGTCCAAGTGAAAAAAACTATTGACGAATTATAGAGTGGACCCACATGGGTTGCACATGATTTGTCAAACTATGCACTTAGATCACATTGGTGGTGCCACCTAGTCAGTAATCCCATAAATTTGGTGCATGTTTTGGATAAACCATGTGAAAAAACAATCATCCCCTTTAAATTATGCGTGAAATGTCTTTTACCCCTTACCTCCTCTTAAACTGAAACCACTTTCACTTCTTTCATTCCCATAGTGGACTGAACACTTAGAGAGTTTCATTTTCTCTAATCCAAGTCTTGGAAGAAACACCTTCATCTGGAATTTCTTTCTTCTATCATCTATCTAATTGGATATACAACTATGACTACTTTAATCCACTCCCTTCCCTTCCTAATTTATCTATCCCTTGGGAATTTTTTTTCGAGGAGAGCTAATATCACCTATTTTCTGGAAAAAAAAATCTACCTCACTAATTTCATCAGTTCTAGTTTGGAATAGATGAAAACACTAAATGAAAGGTCATATATTTCCATAGGTTAGGTGGTATAGTAAATTTCCACTAAATTCTATTAGTTTTATATCATGCTTCGTCATTTTTCACACTGGACATTCCAAGTATTTCCATAAAATCATGAATTTATTTATTTTAATTATTACCAATGTGCGAGGAGAATCCATAAATCCTTTTTATTATCTGAGGTCACCCATTAGAAAAATTGCCATCCCATTTTGGTGTTCTCAATAAATAAACAATAATTATTAGATGTTAATGTGTTGGGAAAACCTTCTAGGTGTTGTTAATTTAAACCCCCTAATTAAATAGAATATTGTAATTAAATGGAAAGTGAGTGGTATAACCATGTCACATGACTCTTATATGAACAATTGATTACACCCTTGATTATATGAAATTTATATTGGATGGAAAACTTTTCCATGATTATATTAAAGCATGATCAAAACTTATTTTTATATATAATCCCCCCCAGCTTGGGGTCCCTTATTAAATGTGATACTTGGGAATGGTATCCCTTGTTACTCAATATACTTTGGCATGTAATCCATTATTAAATTTGATACATGGGAATGTTTTCCCTTGTGATTTATGATACTTGAACATTGAGTCCTTCATAACTCATGATGCTTAGGATTGGTGTCCCTTACTTCCTTAAGAGACTCCTATAATTATGCATGGAATCTTGAGTTTCACTGCAGATCCTGAATAGCACTACAAATCATATATATGGCTATATATGATACTATATATATATTTAATACATATACATACATACCTATATACATATATACCTATATAAATGTAATTAAATATATATATTTATATATAGAAACACGTGTTCAGAGGTATTTTTGATTATTCCGAAGTCGGTAGTATAGGTCGTGGATCCCTTAAGGAGCCCAACCCAATGTGATTTACATTATTGACTAATATACATTGATTATTACCTAAACAATTATCATTTTATATGCATGGAATATATATTTCCAGAAATTATTAGTGGTGGCCTACTAAGTATTTATCACACCCTATTCGGGCCGCAAATTGGTACTCGAAGAGACTTTATGGACGCAGGTAGAGATTAAGGGAAGTATCCATCTTTGGATGCAAGATTTTCTATTATAGTATGGAGTACATGATAAAAGGACAAAAATTATTCTTGTGATGCTATTATAGATATATTTTAGTCATTTTTGGTTTTGTAATTCATTTTATATTTATCTATCTCCCTAATTCCTTGTATTTCCCATTTTTTAGAATACTAACTTGTCATCATTTTTTATATGATGCTGGTTTTTCTTTTTATTATGTATTATATTTGGATGGTTATTGTTCAATAGTTTATTTATTATACTCTTTATATGGATTTATGTTGTTGTATACCACTATGATACACTCTTTTCCAGAGGGTATAGTCTCTTCACCATATCATCATAGACCCTCACTACTATTCGGTTGCCCTAGCATAAAACGATCTATGTTAGAGGATCTATGGTCAACCAAGTTCGGTTACATATGATTAAACCAGGTATGAGATGTTAAAATGTGTTATTAGGGCCTCTTTTCCTTTTTTTATTATTGTATTGGGTTGCTATATAGGAGACTTGAAAAGTTAAAGAATTTGGTAATGAGTTTGTTCCTTGAATTAGCTAATCCACGAATAGGGAAACCCCAAATTACAAAGAAAGGGAATTGTTGTTCTGTTTTTGGCTTGTTATAGTTTTATTAATTTCACCATTGGGTGATTCACATAATGTGTGTCTTTATTATTATTATTATTATTGTGATGGATTTTCTTTTCCCCTTGGCAAGGTAAGGAATGGGGATATTGATAATTCATTATTATAGGAACCTGAGGATTCAAATGTCATGCATATGCCATTCCATATTTAGATTTCCCTATGCCTTTTCTGCTACATATTATCAATGCCTTGCATTTTATATTTTTGAATGTGATAAAATTTCTTGAAGGGATATAATAATTGTATTAATTAAAGTTTCTTCATCAAATTAAATGATGTTCCCCCATACATCTTGATAGTGGAACCATAACTGTCCCATTATTTCATTTTTGAGATATGGTCCACTTATCACGTATGATGAAATATTAATTGATTTTGATTCCAACAATGCCAATTTCAATTTATTGATAATTTACATCAATAAATTGGGAATGTTGATTCATCAAATAAAATCACTTTATATGACATGTTACATACTAATAATAGATATAAGGTATCCTTTCATAGTTACATGACTTTCCAATTAAATATTATAAATCGTATTCCTTTATAAAGTGTGAATGATGACTCATCTAACTAAAAAATGGTAAAAATATCCATATAAAAGAGTATGACCATAAATAAATTTAAATTATTAAATAAAATCATTATCATTAAATGGGGATTCCAATTGCAATGTATAAGAAGTTTTCCTCTATACCTTGCAATTGAAACTCCATATATTGGGGCCTCTAATTTGTGATGTGAGACATTGAACCTAACCTAAAATCATTAGTGGGAAGTATGGAGAGTATTTTTTGATTCTATATGGTCATATACATCACCCATGTTAGGCTTTAAAAGAAATCAGAGAGGTGTGACTCTAATATTGGGAGATGTGTACATGTCCTATTCTTTTATTTATGATCATATATGTGTTGGAACTTATCTGAGGCGTGAATTTTAAAATTTTAGAGATATATCACCATGATGTACTCGATTCATGATCCAGGAGGGTGGAAATGACCATTTTTAGAGGTAGTGGGCTATGAGCCACCAGTATTACCTCCTACATTTCCTCCTATGGAATCTCTTATTATTACAAATATAGAAATCGATGCTTAGTTATGAGAGAAGTTTATATGATTTATTAAATTTGTATAGGGGTCTATATAACCTTTCCCTATTATGGTAGAGTTGATACAAAAATTATAGTAGCATCATCCACCCACCTTCTCATAAGATGTTGACCCCAAGGCTTTTGAATATTGGTTAGAGGACATGATTTAGATTTTCAAGCATATGGATATGCCTCCTGGTAGGAGGTTCAATATCACAATTTATATACTTCATTATTTTTCTATATGATGTTGGTGTGTTTTCACCTAGTCTGATCGACATTTGGGTATAGTAATGGATGAGTTTTAGACAGACTTTTATGACTAATTATTCCCTCAGATGTTGAAAGTGGACCACATTGGAGAGTTTTTGAACCTATAATAGGATGTTATATATTTAATGAATTATTCATATTGTTTCACCATACATTAGATCTTCACACTAACACTTTGTGGTTATGAGATGATGATAGTGAGACATTTTGAGAATGAGATCGTATACACTATATGATTATAGGTGAATGTATTTTAGTTGACCACCATTTTTGAGATAGTAAACCAGACCCTTATTATCTAGAAGAAATTGAGGGGAGCTGGTGGTGTGGGCTAGGGTATTCTAGTACCATGATAGGGAACTCATTAATCGAGTAGTAGGAAATATAAATTTGAGTTTTCTCATTGGGGTAGTGGATGGTAGGTGAAACCTAATGATAGTTATGTGGTGTGTCACTAGTGCGAGATGCCCAGGAATAAGAAGCCCAATTTTCCCAAGGACTCCATTGAGTGTTGAGGCTGTGGCGGGTTGGGGAATATTTTGTGGTTTTGAAGGACCTACCTCTCTATTCTTAGTGGGTGAGGATCCCAATCAGATCCACCTTCATGATTAGGACCAATAGTGCCTCATTAGGTAGGTATCTAGAGTACTACTAGAAAATTAGTTTGACGATGTGGTCATGGCCGAGGTGCCCTAGATTTAGATGTGTAACATGGTATGGTGGACCTGTTATGGGTAGTTAGGATTCATCATAGGGTTGCATCTTTGACTAGTTTCATGCAATGCATCTTATACCATAGGACCAGAGTGTCAAGCCTTATACTATTAAATGTATTATTCTAGTAGACTCCACATTAGTTTCTTCCTTATTTGATACCATGATTCACGTTCTTTTATATCTATAAAAATTATTGAAAGTATGGTCATATTGACATATTAGTTTAATGGATAGAGAACTTTCTACACACCATTGGGGATTAAATTCAAGATCATACACTGATGTATGGAATTCCCATGGATATAAGTGGTTTTGTTTTTAGAAGGAACCTATTTTTCCTCAAGATGACAGGCATATAAATCATGCATGGCATGGACTAGTTATTACCCTATCATGCCCAAGTTTATTTTTATCACTAAATGGAATCTTTCACATCACTCTATGGAAGTAAATATATTCATAAGGGTGAATGGTATGTCTAGGAGAGTCAAAATAGATCATGGAATCATGGGTTGGGAGGAGTCACAACTAGTATTTCTAGTCATTTTAATGAATGATCAAGGAATGTGTTGTATATATTTCCCTCCTCTAGTGGATTGTTTGTGGTATATCTTCCATGGGCACTTTTTTATAATAACTTTTATAAGAGAGGTGGTGTTCACTACCGAAATAGTGATAGAAATAGTGGAATTGTTCATTCCTCCTTATAGGATGGAACACCATGAGCTTCAGGAGACCAAGAGGCAGTTCGATGGATTTGAAGATAAGGGTTTCATATGACCTTGTACACCCCCATGGGGTTTAAATGACATTTTTTTCTAAGAAGGAAGGTAGTACCCTCATGATTTTTGTTGATTATCAGAGGTTAAATCAAATTTTGATAAAGAAAATGTATCTCTTACCTTATATAGATGACCTCTTCCACCAGCTCCAAGGATCTCAATCTTTCTCAGTGATTGATATAAGGTTACGTTATCACCAGGTGAATGTGATAACATAATACATACCTTGTACAAATTTCCATACTATGTATGGCTTGTATAAGTATTTTTTCTTTTCGTTCGGTCCGATGAATTTTCCAATAGTTTTCTTGGATATAATGAATTGTGTTTCCACTTGAATCTATATTAATTTTTGGTAGTATTCATGTATAAAATATTGGGGTATTCTTGTAATGAAAATGACCATTCCAAAAATCTTTATATCATATTGATTACACATAGAGAGAATAAATGTTATACCAAACTTTTCAAATTCAACTTTTTCATCAATAAAGTTCACTTACTAGGTCGCATCATCTCCGAGGTTAGGGTATTTGTTAACCCATATAATGTGAGAGACGCAGTTTCTTGATAGAGGCACAAGATCATATTTGAAATGAAGAGTATCTGGGAGATATGTGGTTATTATTTCTTCTTTATTTAGAACTTTTCATACTTATAAGCTCCTCTCATTGGAATTACTAAAAAAGTGTGTAAATTTTATGTAGTCTGAATCGTATGATAAATATTTTTATGAGCTCAAAGGGGGGTAGACTTCAGTGCTTATCTAAATTTTCCTAGAGCCGAGAAGAATCTATATAGGTTATTATGTTGTGTTGGGTATCATTATTGTATTTTTTCTGACATAGGGAGATCATGTTATTTTATACAGGTCATTATAGATGAGGCCTCATGAGTGTTTTTACCCTTTTCATGACCTCAAGATAGATGATATAGTTCATGTATTCTGTTTTTAGTAACATTAATTTCATGGGGAGAAGTTTGTGGTGTTTACATACCACAAAATTATCAAATAAAATTCCACTCAGTATGAATTGAATCACATCTGACTCAGATGGGTAGAATACATGTAGTCATTTAAATTTGATCTCTATTGTACACCATAGAAGGGAAATTTCATTGATAATGATCTAAGATATAAGACTTCGAAAAAAGAATATTTTTTGATGATACAGCTTCCTAATCCTTATAGATTGGTCCTATGAGAGAGTGTTTTAGGTGAGAGACAACCAGTTGGTTCATTGATAGGGATAAGGAATTTTTCATTCATATACACATCTTGGTTCCCATAGAAATATTGGAGTATTTTATGTAAGAGTTGCATGAATCAGTTTGGGTAGTATATCTTAGAGTTACTACGATGTATAATGACTTACGCTTTCAATATTAGGGGCTAGAGATGAAGAAGAAAATAGTAGGTTATATTGACCAATGTTTCACCTATCAGTAGTTGAAGGTGGAAAATTAGTGGCCAATGGGGACATTGGAGTCCCTACCCATTCTTGAGTGGTAATGGGACAAAATCACCATAGACTTAATGAGAGTTTTCCAAGGTCACCTTGAATATGTGACACTGTATGGGTTATCATTGACTAACAGACAATGGTCTCTTAATTTCTACCTACCAAAGAGACTTATTCATTGGATGAGATTAGGAGGCCTTACATATGTGTTATTATATAACCTCAAGGTCTTCCAAATTATATTATATCAGATAGGTATTCTCATTTTATTTCATTGTTTTGGTAGTGTTTTTATAAGGATCTCAGTATAGAGGTTCTTCTGATCATAACCTATCTACCATATACCGATGGGCGATCCGAGTGTAAGATTTAAAAATTATAAGGCAAGATTCAAACATGTGTTTTGAATTTTGGAGGTTCTTGGGAGAAACAACCACTAATTTATGAATTTGATTATAATAATATTTTTTCAGAAACAATACAAATGCCTCTTTTATATGACCAACATGGTAGGACATGTCGTTCACCCCTATGATGATTAAATACAGGAGAGAAAATTCTCCTGGGTCATTATCTCATCCTATATACTTCATAGAAGGTGTATCTTATTAGAAATTGTATGGATATATCTCATTCATGGCATAAATATTTTATATATGGTCATTTATGAATATGTGTGACTTCTATTTTTCAGTAAGTAACACAAAATTGTGGTTTGTGTAAAGATTTGTATATAAATATGTTTTAAACATATTGGTTTAGTGGAGGGAGTGTGATTTCAAAACAATTACTAGAATAATGCATACATAAAAGGTAATAATATGATATAATGTTTTCATATTAACATCCCTATTAAATAATAAGTTTGAGATTCCTTCCCATGTGCCATTTTCAAGATCTCAATCATCCAAATACGTAGTTTAATTCAATAGATAGGTGCCTTAGATTATCTTGTGTAGGATAATCAATTCCTCAATTACTTTGGATTGTCTTATTGGTTCGTCTTATTCTATATCCTAGTGACCTTGGATTTCCCTTGGTCAGATTGTTTTTGGAATTTTATTTGGGTAAAACATTGCTGGAAATCATTAAAAGTTAGGATACCAGAGGAATAGAGTTGAGTTTATCTGTATGATGGATTTGAAAAAGGGTTGCATGATTATCTATCCAAGAATCATATATGATATGATTTGGAAGATTCCCTAACTATGTAATTAACTAGTGAGATGGAAACCCTTGAAGACTCATGGATTAGTGAAATATGGATCTTTGCTCACTAATGGTTATGGTGAATTTTAAGGAAGGCATAATTTTAGTGGGACCCCATTTAAAAAAATAAATTATTAAATGGTTAAAAATACAGTATACACGTATGATACAAGATTCTTTTGTAGATAAATATCTTCATTAGCATCATCAAGAAATTTGTTTGATCAGTCCTTCAAAGGACAATCTTAATGTAGTATACTCATAAGACAGGTAACATAAGAGAAGTTCATAAGCTAGATTGGTGATTTATTAACTGTTATTTATGAAAATTATATGATTTAGAATAGTTACTTCCTTGGTAAAAAAGTGTTAAAATTGATTAACAAGTGAATCTAAATTCTTATAGAAGTATAGATTTATTCACTTATGGTTTTAATGGAATTAGATATGAAATGGACAAATAAATCTTAGTCCTGACTCATTTACTTAAAATGATTAGGTACATAAATTTTTTAAGTAATTTTAGTCTCATATACTCAATATCATTGGGTATTACACTAGATATTCAATACGAGGGAATATGTTAATATGGGAAGGGTATCTTTAAAACATTAATGGTTATAAAAAAACAATTCTAACATTATTATAGAAATATGATATCAACTTTATATTTTACAAAGTGTTATAAATATACCAAATGTACTAAAGATAAAATAATTGAATTTTGGATCTTGCGGCTATCTTTCAAGTAATGGAGAAAATGATTTGTTTCATTGATAAATGAATACCACAACATTGGATGTAAGTTTTATACTATATTTGTTATATCATTTTTATCATGGAATGAGTGTGAAAATAATTGTTGTTTAATAATATTATGTAAGGTTTCTTGGATACAAATCGTTATGATTTGTTTGGATTTATAAAATTTTTCACGGAGACTAAAAATTGATTGATCTAGTTAGAAAATTTATCATATTATCATCTATGGATATCTTATAATGTAATGATTAAATTCAAAATAATTTTTACCTGATTTTATCAAGTTGTTGGGAATATATTTTAACTAAGAATGTAATTTCTAAGTACTAATGTACTATATAGATAGAAAAAATAGGAAAAAATCAAACCATATTAATAAAAGTACATTGAAAATTTCAACAATGTTTCTTAAAGAATAAAATCATAGTAATTGAAACATAGGATTCTTAGGAATGAAGTGTAATAATTTAGTATTTTTTATTATCCAATATATACCTAAATAATTTTAAGAAGAACCATGGAATTCCCATATTAGGTATGGATACTATAGAAATTAATTTATAGATTTAGAATGGTATGTGATAATGAATTAATAATTTAAATAGTGTTGTAAATATATAAGAGTTCATAATCAATGAAAAAATTGATCAATAATGTAGTTTAAATACATGATATGTAGTAAATAGATTTTATATCAGGGATTTTATCAAGCTCAAATGAATATAACTAAAATATATGTATCTTCATCTAATTTCAATTATGTGATAAGATAAGATGTTTTATAACAAATAGTTGTTTTTAACATAATCGAGATGACTAATTGCATATACATTCTTTATGATTCATCAGTTTCTATAAAAGTTTTGGACAAGAAGATATGAATAAAAGTATTTTATAAAGTAGAAAAATATAAATTGTTACATGTCATTACACTTTAGAATTTTAGTATCACATTTTCATGATGGATTATACCAGTCCAAATAAAAGTAAATTACAATTGATATCCTAAAACATTTTAGTGTATGGAGGTAAATAAAATTTTATGATATATATTTAGTTACAACATTAAAGTGATTGAAGCTTTATATTAAAAGTTTTAGGAGTACCAGTAAACAAAAATTTAAGTGTTTACATTATTTCAAAGAACAAAGTTTCAAGGATTAGTGTTCCAAGGATGATTATGATAAATATATAAATATTTCTAAGTATAAAAAAATTTACATCATAATATTCGATATTGTAATGTTGATAAGTTTTAATATATTCAAGAAGATTATCTCTTGGGAACTAATTCCTGAATCTCGCAATTATTCAAACTGGCCAACATCATAGATGGTTCTCCCTAAAAGTTTTAGTGGGGGATTTTTATCAGATGGTCACATAGATATGTGTAATGAATTACATGTTATGAAAAATGTTAGAAAAACCCCAAAAGGTTCACCAAACATATGGATGATCTGGTAGTTTATCATATATAAAATGCTAAACCAGTTCTTATTTTAGTTTTTCTAAATATTATTAAACAATTTAAGAATATTAAAATATATCATATTAATAGAAACATACATTTTTTCATTTTTTCATTTTAGTTACATAAATTTATAAAAATATATTTATTTTATGAAGTTAATTAATAATAAAACACTCAATTTATAACATTGAGTTCATCCCTAACTGATGTTTGTCATTAAGTATAACACATGGAGTGTCATAAAGATGTTTTTATTATATTAGGGGTGAATGCATAATATTTGAGTCCCCAATACATGAGGTTGGTGATTTTTCTAGGATTATAACCTTCATACATTGACAACCCACTTAACCAAGTATATATATATACTTAGCTAATACGGGGGGGGGGGGTTAGTTATGTTGAAGATCATGTCATTAGTTTGTGGTTAACCAATATGCGATTTTTTTTCTCTCATGCATTGAGTAAGACATCAAGGCCCTAGATTCATATATCTTATGGGTGTTTTTAGTCACACCAAGATATTATGTATATACATATTTAGAAAAGGTAGAAGTTATATTCTTATCCAAAAGATTAATCACATATGATTTATTCATTGATCAGATTAGTCTACACTCCAAAAATCTATAACAGAGGAGTTGGCTATATGAGATTATCATGTTCTATGTCCCATGGTCAACCAATGCATTGGAAATTGGAAAATGTGATAATTAATATATTTATATGATGAATACCGGTGGATACAGGTATATAGATACATGTGTTTAATGGAGATCACAATTGATCACTTTATAGCTTGAGTAACATTTAATCTTTTCTAGAGGACACTGTTTTCTTACACTTATGGATCAAGAGAATAGAATTTTTTTTAATTATATAAATAAATTTTGGGTCACAAATTGGGGTTTAATTAATAGGTATTGAGTTTCTAAAACACCCTGAGATTTTTTTAATTTTCTTTTTGAATTTGTTTATTCTTTTTGATCTTTTTCATTTCATACAACACTAAAAATAGATATTTTATATATATTAAAGCACTAAGATTGGTTTTAATTATACAAAATTCCGAGTTAAGCATTGAATAAATGAAATATAAATGTCATCTTTCTCAATATAGAACATTTAGGTTAGCTTACGTTTTATGAAAGATTGAATTTCCTTGACGGCATGTGTAACACTCAAGACCAAGTTTTACCAAAAAACAATATATTAATAAAATATTATTATTTAATATATCAATAATTAACCGCGACATTTATATAGTTCTTATAAATTCAATTAACTAAATTATTGAAACCTATGGTGTACACAAATATAAAATTAATTCATTAGTTACAAATGAACCAATTGAGCATAAAGGGGATATTTTTGTAGAAAACTATTTTTATGCTCACAAAGATGTTTATGCTAATTAATTAAATTAATTAAAATTAGTTACTGATATTAATTTATTATATATATATATTAAATCAAATATTTTTTATATCCATCCAATATATTAGATATTCATAAGATAAGAACAAACCGAATTTTACACATAAAAACCTATATTTTTATTTAAGTACGTTTGTCGCCTTTTAGGAAGAACCTTTTTTACATAAATTTCAGAAATTTTATATATAAAAATAAAATTAAACTTTGAAGTATAATAATAAAAATTAGTTTAGAATGAACTTTTGGTATTGTTTTGTGAAATTTTACTTTTTAATGAATAGTTAAAAATACATAATTTTAATTCAAAAATGCTTTTTCATTAAATTTAAAAAAATAGTTGAATTATATTTTAATTTGGTTTTAAAATTTAATTAGATTATGATTTTATAAACCAATAAAATGTTTGTCATTAGAAACATTTTTATTTTGAAATTGACTATAAAAACGTAGCAAACTTTTTCTCATTTTTAATCTAAAAATCCGCTTTGTCTTCCCATCTGTGAGATTATATTTAGTTTAATTTCTTCCAATTATGTGTTTGGAATTTGGAAAAGTGGATTAAATTTTTGGAATATTAATAATTTATAATTTTTAATAAGTTAAATATTATTTTTGACCAAAAATAGTAGTAAAAGTAATTAAAATTAATTACAACAATTATGGTCAAATTAAGCATAATATGGGAAAAACCACCACCTTAAGACCCTTAATGGCCTATAAACCTGTCCAAAATCCATTTTATGGGAATATTTTGACCATATACTCCATTGGATCTAATTTTTCTTTTATTTTTTCCACTTTAAATTAAAAAAATTGGGTGGGGTTTCCCTTTTTTCAAAATATTACAGGAGTGCCACTCCTCCTCCACAATAAAAGGCCTCCTCTCCTCCCACTTTATCACACCAATCAATCAACTTAGTTATGACAAAACATCACCAAAATATCTCCAAAAAATACCTTCCTTCCTCATTAATTCATTCCTTGGGAATAAATTCTTCCAAGGAAGCCTTTGGTGCAAACCAAAAGGAGTTACCCGATTAAGACCCAACACCCTCCCTCAAAATTCTATCTTTTATTTTCTTTCTCCACTCCCTAAAATAATGTTATTACATTAATATATAAAAAACATTTATCCTAAATATACTTTTATGTTTTTATGATATTTTTTATACCTAAACTTACACACACCTCAATCTAATGGGTAACGAGAATACTATTTGCGTGTATGGTGAACTACCGCCTCACAAAACGATGATTGTTCATTTTTTCTTTACCGCCTCTCATGGTGGATATTATGAAGGAAAATATATTTATATATGTTATATATTATATTTATTATGTATTTAATCTTATTTAATTATTTTACAACACATATCTTTATACTTTCTATTTTGTGTTAATACGATAATTTCATTTGAGAAAGTGTGGACTACCACCCCCTCAAACCAATGTGATCCATTCATACACTACATGGAATGTATTAAAGATGGTTTTAGTTAATATATTTGATATATATGATATAATAAATATTATTTAATAATGATATATGTACATATATATATATATTTATTTATTTCTTTTACATTCTTTCTTTCGACGCGAAAATTAAAAAGAAATAGCGTTCATGCGTATGTATGGACAACCATCTCTAGGAATGGTATATTCGATTTCATACTTCTATATTCTATTTATTATTATAAAAAAAATATAATGAGTATAAATTATATTTAAATAATTTTTATATTATGTAAATAATTATATAATTATAATTACTAATGATATTAAAAATTAAGACACATGCGAAAAACAAAGTGGATATTACCCGAAGTGAAACATTAAAAAAGAATTGTTATCCAGTGGTTAATATAAAGCCATAATAAAGAAATATATGGTATTAAAAGTTCTAATATGGTATGGTGATATATTTATTAAAATTTATATTTAGTATATAGGAGTATTGAATGAGTATGATGAGAGGCAAGACATAAAGAAAGGAATTTCACCTCACTCTTTAGTTCTGTGAGAAACATGCCTTATTCACCACTCACTTCTTTTTTGGGGTGTATATATGGACCCTAAATGTATTATATGAATCTTAAATTTAAATATATGGGTATTTATGTGACCATTTAATTTTCTTTCTATCATGTGGTTTATGTTTCAAAAGCTACCAAATCTGTAAATTAATTTTGTCATAATATTCATTCTTTGGGACACATAACATGTTATATACATATATTTTTATATGAGGTGTATAAGCTTTATTTGAAATGTTATATCATGAATTTCATTATATTCATGATATTTTAGGATCCATGTAATTTCATTTTCCTCCATGTGGGGTATGGTTCAAAGTTACAATGTGGAAAGATTTTTTTGAAACAATCTCAGTGTTTATCAATATTATTTATCATCAAGTTTTTGTTGATAAAATCCCATGATACATCTTTAAATAAAAATAATGACTTTTATTATCCTTTTTTTAGTCTTTATTTCTTCATTTATTTGTACCATTATTTCACTCTTTGGTACTTAGGATAATTAATAAAATGTTTTTAAGAAAATATGACTTTACCTCTACCTTCAGCTTTAAATATGTGTTCTTTCAAAATGATTCATTCCAAAAAGGGAGTCAAAGAATATTATACTAATATTAAATGATCATTAAAGGATAATTTTCCATTTTTTTGTCTTTTACCAATTTTTTCAATGTAATATTCTTTCCTCTTTCCGAACAATAAATTTTTCTAAACTTTTATCGTGAAAGAGAAATATTATTTTTACCTCATATGACATGTACCAATTTACCTACCATAATTTATTTGAAGTTTCCTTTACATGTTAAAAAGATTAATTTTTAATAAAATTTTATGAAATGGGAATTTCAATGAAATGTTTTTCTATCCATTTTCAAGATTTATTTATAACTTTTTAATGTATTTTTCATGGAAAGTGGTTTTCAAAATGATTTCAGGGTTCTTTTATAAATTATGAAGGAAAAATATTTTAAAGGAAAATATTTTTCAAAAGGATATCAATATCCTAAACAAGTCTTCAAACATAAAAAATTGGTTTACATTTTTTTCAAGTTTTCTTTATAAATTTTCAAGTTTATTTTCAAAGAAAATATTTTTCAAAATGTATTAGGTTTTAAAAATCATTTTTCAAAGAAAAGGACATTTTCCCTAATAAATGTTTTTAAAAAAACATTCTAAATTATTTCCCATCTAAGATAACATCCATTGTTGTTATCCATACATTTTTTAAGAAATTATTAAATGTTTCAATTCATATTATTTCTTTAAATGGTTTATGTTTTATAATATGATGATTAAGAAATTCGTTTCACTTTCACAGGTTACATGTTTGTAATACATCTTTTTCTTTAATGGGTTATATGATTTTGAGACCCTCTTATTTTCATGGGTTATGATTTTTATGAAATTATTATGAAACATGTTTCTTTGTTCACATGTTATGATATGATTAAATGTTTATGATACTAATTTCATTTCATGGGTTAAGATTTCATTTTTTATGATTTTTTGGTACATATATGTATGAATTCACTATGTGATGAGTGGGAACTATATCTACCTCCAATGAATTGGGTAAAGATTTATATCTCATGAGATAGATATGGATTTAAATGAGGAGTAAACATGGTTTCATAATACTGGGCTGGAATGGGGATTGAACTTGATTCAGTAAAATACATTTTCCACTAGTAATGCCTTGAAAATAATGCCTTCACAACTATGGAAATAATTATATATGCTTGTATGTCTTCCACAGTCCCATGTTTTATTCATATATTATGCCTTCATGGATTGTGTTTTCTATTTCCATATGATTCATGTCTTAGGAATGAACACTATTTATTACATGATAAATATTTATGATCTTTGATATGTAGAGTATGATATTCTATTTTCATGATCGGGTTCCCGTACCCTTAGGTTCATTAATACTCTTACGTATCTCCCTTGCTTACCCTTAATAATCAACTGAGATCACATATTTTTTTGTTTTCTTCCCCTGAGTTATGAAAATATTTATTATGTTAGATGTGTCAAAGAAGGTTTCTAGTCAAGAAGAACATAGTGGGAGATGGTGAAGCTCATTTATATACCAGCTTTTATGTTTCTATGTTTCTAAAGAAACTAGATTAGTATATTCTTTAAGTATCTATTTGTATAATGTTTTAAGTATTCCGAAAAAGTGACATAATGTTAATGTATAAAAAGCAAGGGTATTTATAGTTGATATCATAGTGAAATTTTAGTTATCCTTTGGAAACTAGGATAAGAAAATCTTACTGACAACTCTAAGGTCATGTCTAAGGATAATTCTAAGGATAATTATAAGGACAATGAAATGTTTTGAAAAATTTCATGGAATTTTTATAAAGGATAGTATGAGTGGTTTCTTATCATAAATCCTTATCTGGATACTACAAATAGATAATGCTCTAGTATAGATTACGTAGGGGTAAAAACTCTGACAAGATGTCACGTGCTTAACTCGGGGAAATATGGTACACGACAATGGTCCTTATTGCACACCTAGTTGGGCACTCTTGGGGGATATGCTTCAGAAATTCAAAAACTCTTTAGGAACCATTTTAAAAAATTTTAATAAAATATGAATATGAGTAAGCTAGAATAAACTAAAGGTGTTATCGATTAAAAGTTAGGTGTCATGATATATACATCCTATAAGTAATTTTTCTTGATTATGTGGTTTTTTCTATGATATTTGTTTCTCACCCTATGGTTTATAGTTATATTTGTTGGATAAAACTTCAAGTAAAATGGTTGACAATGAATGTTTCATATGTAGAAAGTATGGAAAATATAAAAATCAATTTCCCAAGTAGAAATGTCATAAATAGAATCAGGAAGGTGGTATAAGTATTGGTTATACTTCTAAAGATAAAGACACTTTAATTGACATTTTAATGGTATGTGACGTTCTTCTAGTATTTTTTACATTATTCATACTAAGAATGAATATAATTAGGTTGAAAACCCTTAATACATGATTCATATGTTATATTTTAGTAAATAAGTATTAAAGAATAAGATAATAAAGTATAAGAAATGGTTTAAGAATAAATTTATATTAATGAAGATCTTAGGTTTTGGAATTCAAAGATTATGTTATATTAATCATGAAATATATAAGTATTTTCATAATAATTTTTCCTTAAAGATAGAAAATTATATGTGTAATGTTTATGAATACCTAGAAAAGTTATATTTTGATTAAGGGAAGGTGACACTTAATGTGATCCATATGTTGAGAAAATTGTGTTTCTCTATGATAAATAGATGAATGATTTGGATAAAGTAAATTTGATAGCACTGATTACCCTATATATGATTATTGATTTGTTGAAAATTTGGTTTTTTTCATCGTCGACGATGTTTAATAATTTTTATTGTATTTAAATAATATATAAAATATACTTTGAAATAAGGAGACATCCTTTTTTACAATAAAGATTTATGGGAATTTTGGTTGTTATCATGTTTCAAGACAACCTACTATGAAGGTATTCACATGTTAGAAATGTGAAAAGAAAGATATACTTTTTGATATATGAAGGATCAATGTTAAGCTGATTTTACGACCTTCATTCTAATGTATTTGATTTTCATCTTTTGAAATGGTTTTAAGTTTAACCATTTATGAAAATATTAAGTTAAAATTTGGATGATGTTTGTGAGCATATAATATTATCTCCCAACATGATTATTTATGCATATTGGATACCCTATCATAAAACAATTGTGTTGATGATAAATCATGATAGATGGGATGACATATCATAGATCTCATGATCTGTTAGTGCTTTAAGAATGAAAAAAAGTAACATTCCTTTTTTAGAAAGAGGTGAAGTGGATAAAGGAAAAAAGGGTGATTTTGTCCTAAAATAATGGAAGTATATCATTTCCAAAAAATTATTTAACATTATGAAAAATGGTCTTGAAACAAAAAATTATATCTTAGTATCTTTATTTTTTATGAATGAGGTGGTACCTTAATACATCATAGATTTATGGCATTATAACTATTAAATTTCTCTTGAGATTGTTCCAAATCACTCACCATCAGAAAATGATGGTTAGATTTCTATTCCATGTCCATGTTTTCACTTGACACTTATGTTCTCCAATGTAGAAACATAGTTACATGTTACTCTAGGTAACCATTATGTTTCTAACTTTTGGTTTAAAAAAAATTATTAGTATTCATTTTTATGATTTGGGTTTCTATAAAAGGAAAATTCTAGTATTAAAACTTTAATAACCCATAAAAATTTTGAGGGTGAAATTAATTTTAATGGGGTGTAGAATGTAACACCATAAGATTTTATGAATTTATTTTTTTGCAAAATAATTTGTTCTTTTGGATATTTTTCATTTGAAAAAACACTAAAAAAAGTTATTTTATATACACTAAATCACTATGTATAGATTGAGTTATACCCAATTTCCTGCTAATCGTTCACTACACACAATATAAAGGTTATATTTCTCTATATGGAACATTGAGATTGGCTAACATTACACGCAAGACTAACTTTCCTCAATGGCATGCGTAACACGCAAGACCAAGTTTTACCAAACAATAATATATTATTAAAATATTATTATTTAATACATCAATAATTAACCTACTCATTAATTTATCAGTAATAAATATTATTAACTAACTTATTAAAACCTATTATTTACATAAATATATGATTAATTCATTAATAACAATGAACAAATTGAATATAAAGGGGATATTTCTATTGAAAACTATTTTTATGCTCACAAAGAAATTTTATCCTAATTATATAAATTAATATCAATTTTTGAGTGATATTAATTATATATATATTTTTTATATTCAATAAAATATTTTTTATATTCATCCAATAGATTCGATAAGAATAAGATAAGAACAAACACAACTTTACACATAATAACCTATATTTTTATTAAGGTACTTTTACAGCCATTTGATGAAGAACCTATTTGAAACATAAATTTTGGAACTTTTATAAATTTTACAAGTCAAAATAAAATTCATATTTGAAATTGAAAAATAAAAATTAGGTTTGGGTGAATTTTTATATTTTTATCTGAAATTGTATTTTTTTAATTAATATTTGAAAATAATGAATTTTAATTCTAAACATTTTTTCATCAAATGTATTTTGTAGTTAAATTATATTTTATGATTTTTTTAATTTTTTGTTATATTAATTTTTTACCAATAAATCCAATTTAGGTCATTGGAATCAATTTCACTTTTAAATTGACTATAAAAACATAGAAAACTTTTAAACATTTTTACTTTTAATCTGGACATTGTCGTCCTATTTGTGGGATTATATTTAATTTAATTTAATCTACTTATGTGTTTGGAATTTTGAAAAATGGATTAAATATTTTTAATAATAATAATTTCTAATTTCTAATATGTTAAACTTATTTTTTTGACCAAAATGGTTAGTGAAAATGATTAAAATTAATTACAATGATTAATGTTAAATTAAGCTTAATGAGGGACTAAACCACAACCTTAAGGCCAAAAATGACTTATAAACTTTTCCAAAATCCATTATAAGGAAGTTTTTTGACCCTATACTCCATTTTATGGAATTTTGATCAATATTGGACCCACTTTCAACAAAAAAAACGTGGGTTAGGTTTCCCTTTTCCAAAAATATTACAAGAGTGCAACTCCCCCTACACTATAAAATGCATACCCTCCTCCAACTTCCTCACACATATCATGAAAATTTTGTTCTACCAAAATCAGAAAAAATATCTCCCAAACATATTTAAATTCCTTATTGGAGCCTTACTTGTTCATAAATCCTTCCAAGGATTCCTTTGGGTGCAAACCGAATGGAGTTACTCGATTAAGAGGTAACACCCTCCTCCAACTCCTTTCTTTTAGTTTCTTTCACCACTCTCTAAAATCATATTATTCCATTATTGTATAAAATAATAGTATTATAAATATAATAGTATTGTTTTATGCTAAGGTTTTGACCTAAACTTACACACACTTCCATCTAATAGGTACTGAACTTATTGTTTACGTGTATGGTGAACAACCATCTCACTAAACAATGATAATTCATTTTTCCTTTACCGCCTATCATGGTGGAAATTATGTTGAAAAATATTTTTATATATTTTTTTTATTATGTTAATTATGTATTTAATATCCAATAATTATTTTACAAAAAAATATATTTATACTTTCCATTTTGTGTAAATATTATAATTTCGTTTGACATAGTGTGGACTACAGCCCTTTGAATGAAATGTGATTCATTCATACACTACCTGAAATATATTAAGGATATGTTTCGTGGATTTATATGATATATATTATATAAATAAGATATTTTAATACTGATATATATACATATATTTATTTTACTTTCTTTCATTCAACGTGATAATTAAATGGAAATACAGTTTGTGCATTCTTACGACCAACAGTCTCCATGAATGGTGTATTTCATTTCATACTTATATATTAAATGTATTATTATAATATAAATATATGGAATTTAAATTATATTTATATCATGGTTTACATTTTAGAAATCATGATATAAGTATAAGGACCAAATATATTGAAAATTAAGTCATTTGTGAAAAACAAAGAGGATATTACATGAACTAAAACCTTAACATAGAATTACTATCAAGAGGCTAATATAAAGTCATAATAAAACTATATATGATATTATAAGTAATAATATGATACTTTTATAAATTTATAATCAATTTATATTCATTATACAAGAGTTTTGAACAAGTATTATGGGATTCAAGACATATGGTAAGAGAATTTCATCTTGCTCTTTATTTCCGTGAGATATATTCCTTGTTCACCGATCACTCATTTTATATAATTTATATACATACCATGAATGTATTATATGTATAATATAATTAAATCAATGGGTTTTTACATAACCATTTTATGATATTTATGCAATTTTGTTTATGTTTCAAAATATACCAAATCGGTAGGTTAATTTTTTTTAATTTTCCTTCTTTAAGACAGATGCCATGTTATAAACCTATATTTTTATATAATTTGTATAAACTATCTTTGAAATGTTATATCATCAATATCATTACATTAATGATATTTTAATATCCATGTGATTTCATTTTCTAACACGGTGAGTATGATTCAAATTTTCCAAGTAGTAAGAGTTTATTGAAACATGCTTCCTATTTATCAATAATTTTTATGACACGTTTTTGTTAATTAAATATTATGATACATCTTTCAAGAACACTCAGTAATTATTTCTACTATGGTTATTCCTTATTTATTCATTTATAAATACTGTTTTTACACTATTTGGACCTCAGGATAATAAATAAAATGTTTTTCTTAAAATATCTTCTTCCCTCTATCTTCGATCAGAAATATTTGTTCTTTAAAAACCATGCTTTTCAAAATGGGATTAAAAGAATATTATAATAATATCCTATGATAATTAAGGGAAATTTTATCATTTTTTTCTTTTACCAATGTCTTTAAAGGAATATTATTATCCCTTTCTGAACAAAGCATTTTTTTTACCTTCTAAAATGAAAAAGGAATATTCTCTTTACCTCATATGACATGTATCGATTTACCCACCGTCATTTCATTGAAGTTCCATTTTCATAATTAAAGGGATAATTTTTAATAAAATGTTATAAAAATTTAATTTCAAAGAAATGGTTTTGAAATCATTTTCAAGATTTCATTATAATTTTTCGAAGTATTTTTCAAAGAAATTGGTTTTCAAAAGGTTTTCGGGCTTCTTTTATAAGTTTTCAAAAAAAATAGTTTTTGAAAAGGATTTCATGATCTTATTCAGGTTTTAAAATAAAAAATGGTTTTCATAATATTTTTAATATTCTATTTTATGTTTTTATTTTTTTTTGAAATAATATAGTTTTAAAAAGTTTTTATCTTTTAAAAATAATTTTTCAAAGGAGAAAGATATTTTCCTTAAGAAAAATGTTTAAAAGGTCTTTCAAAATTATTTCCCAAATAAGATAACAATTTTTTAGGTTATTAATGACTTTATAGGAAAATAGTTAAATGTTTCCATTCATATTCTTTCTTCGAATGGTTTACATTTTATTTATTTATTTTTAAAAAATTATTTTTTCTTTCACATGTAATATGTTTGTAAAACCCTTTATATTTTATATTCTATATGCTTTTGAAACCCTATTCTTTTCACAGTTTATGATTCTGATGAAAGTACTATGAAACCTATATATTTTCTATAGGTTATGATATGATTTCATATTTATGATACCCATTCAATTTCATGGGTTACGATATGACAGTTTATGATTTTATGGCCCATGTATGTATGATTTAGCTATTATATGGGTGGGATCTATATCTCCATCCAATGAATTGGGTGAATATTTATATCTCATGAGATAAAAATTACTAAAATGAGGAGTGAACTTAGTTTAGTAATGCAGGGCTAGAATAGGGAGTGAACCTTGTTCAATAAAGACCATTTTCCACTAAGATGGCCTCGACAACAATGCCTTGACTGCTATAGAAATAATTATATATTATTATGTGTCTTCCAAACTTCTTTATTTATTCTTATGTTATGGTTTCATAAATTGTTTTGTTTGTTTCTGTATGATTCATGTCTTATAAAATGATATTATTTGTATCATGATTCATGTTTATGATCATTGATATTCAAGGTATGATCTTATATTTTCATGCTCATGTTCTCATACCCTTATTATCATGAATATTCTTATTTATCTACCTTTTTTAACTTACTGATCATCTGAGATCACCCCTTTTTATGTTTCCTTCACCCTGGTAATGAAGATATGTATTATGTTTGACGTGTCTAAGAAAGGTGTCAGTCAATAAGAACCTACTGGGAGATGATGTATCTCATTTATGTACTAGTGTTTAAGTTTCCATGTTTACAAAGTCATTATACTAGTATGGTCTTTGGGAATATATTTCTATAATATTTTAAGTATTCCAAAAAAGTGATGTAATTTTAATGTCTGAAAAGTGAGGGTCACTATAGTTTCACTATAAGAGATCCTCTAAAATTGTTTTAGTATTAATCCAAATGTGTTTTGGATATATATTAATAAAGTATTGTATATGATGTGATATAAGGTGAAGATAAGGATAGATTTAACAAAGTGTTTTGGAAGATATCAAAAATATATTTTGAATATGGCTTCACAAGTTATTATATATGAAAAAATTTACACTGAAATGACACAGAGTCATTTAAGCTTTTGTCAAAGTTGGATATTGAAGGAAATAATCCCTAAATACATATTGATATATAATATATTTATTTCATGTAAGTTTTATTGCATGAAAATTATGGTTTTCATACATTGGGTATATTATTTCGGGTGTGATGGATACAATAACTTTTTTCCACAAAAGCTATGATTTATTAATCTGTTGCAGGGGTTGTTATGTCAAGGGAGTAAAAGTATATAATGAATGAAATGGACATATAATTTATAAATTAATTTTAATTGTTGAGTAAATACAATATTTACCAAAATCATACTTGTAGATTATTTTAACTACTTACATTTGATGGATGTAGGAGTGTGGGATTTCATGTTATCTTGGCTGAAACTCCCCAAGACCTGAGGTGCTCTTTCATTTTCTTCATTTACATATCGAGGTTCTTCCATAGCTTTGATATAAGTTGTATCCCATAAAAATATCAAAAGATTCATTGTAACCCATAGATACCTACAAATGTTGGATGCCTTTGGTTTCCACTTCTGTAAACTTTATCAAACTCATTAGACAAATATCAAAAATATTGAAGTCCATATTCGGTCTAAGGTACACACATTTACAATATTTCTTCATTTTACTTTTATCACTTGATTCATTTAACATTCATTCATGGACCTTGGATTTTGTTTCTTATTACTTCCATTGAGTTTAATAAGTGTCTTTATATTCATATAAAACCTAAATATTAATCCAAAAGAGAGAGTAATTCTTTATTAATTTATAGACATTGGTTTTTGACACTATGTAATAAAATAATCCAAACAGAAAACCTTCTAATTGGTTTTTTCCATGGTTTATACCAATGAGAAGTGACTTCCAAAATTTTATTGTGTTATGAACTAAAATCATTAAAATAATATCATCTATGATCTGAACGTGAGTCATGTTAATAAAGAATTGATTTTAAAACCATAAAATATAATATTAATTTTGGTTTTCTCATTATTGTTTTGAAAAATTAATCAAATAAATTAAATAACACATTATTTTAAATTGAAGAATTATTTTTGTTCATTTAATCAATTTATATTTTTTAGGACATCACTTTTGAGGTTTTATGATGTCATAATACATACAATATTAATTTTTTACACAAAAAATCATCCACATTAGAAATATTTGGAAAATTCACCATTAATTAATTTAGACATAATTATTTCAAAAATAAAATTTATTTTTAAAAAAATAATTTTATAAATATAATATTTATTACTTTTAATTAAAAACCATTATTAAATATAAAATACATGTTTTTACGACACTTACAACATCTTGACCCTTAAAAAATACATTGGTCATAAATAAATTATATTATGATTTATATTTATATTACTATTATAAAATAAGAATATTTCAGGAAAATAACATTTATTTCAAATTTATTTAATTTATAGAAAATAGAGTTTTAATTTAAACTCTAAATTTTCTACAATTAATAATATTTCAAATATTATTTTTATCAATCTCATCATATAATAATGATTATATAAAAAGTAATAATGAAAATGGATCTATATAAACATTATTTTATTAAAAATAAAATATAAAAAATCATACTTATATAGTCTAGATATGGAACCCCTTATTACATTTTCGTACACCTAAAGGGTATGGTGTGTGATGGTTGTACATTTTTGGGGTGGTTTGGGAAATATATGTTGTTTGTCGATCCATATAGGATTGAAACTCTCCAATGAATATTTTTTATCAAGTTTATGTTATTTATTCTCTTCTTAGTCCTAGCCAAGGAAAAATACTAGTGATTTCATCTCCCTTGGAATATAAAAAAAGGACTTTATAGTGTAAGATTCTACTATTAGAGTCCATCACTTCTTTCTTCCAGGTTAAATAGATTTTTTATAACATATAAAATTTATTAGAATTAATGGTAACACTAGAATGTCTATATTAACAGTGTCTATGATTCATAATGGTAGTTTAATCTCAACATACATTCATTTAAATATTTTATTACAGTCCAATATAACAAATCAAATATAGTGCATCTATTTTTTATTGACAATCACCCTCATTAAACGTGTATCAAGTGCATATTGTGTTCTACATATCTATATTATAGAATTATATACTCATTCCATTAAATTTACTAAATCCAATGGAAGTATAGTTGGATGTTGATCATTCTTATCAGGATAATTTAGTTAATATCTTCGACCTTATAGGCAAGTTTATACGCAATATGACAAATCACATTTTAAAAGTACTACAGAGAAATCATATGTATCATGAGGAAACACTACAACCTGAGAAAAATACAAAATATTGGTACCCTTTTATTTTTTTATCTTAGTGTTTAAAAAACAAAATTTCTAAGATTTAATATTTAAATGGGGAAGAATATAACAACCCCAACTTTAATATATGTAATTTTTTATTTGAATAAATATATGTTCCATAGTTTTGAATATAGTATAGTATAAAACACATGCATCGCATAATAAAAACCAATAATAAATTATTTTATTAATTAATAATATTAAATCTAGAGACAAAGTATACTCTATTAATTTAAAAATCGTAAAATATGGAAATAACTATAAAAATAACTGAAGCATGAGAATTTAAAACATTTTTACCATCTAGAATGATAACAATCAAGAAAAATACAATAAAAATGAAGGAAAACACTATTATATTTATTGAAAATTTTAATATTAGTAATATATAACCTTTATAGGAATTTCATTGAATTATGAATTCAGGAAATAAGTAGAATTTATGGGAAGTATGAAACAAATATGACCATTGGAATAGTCAAACTGACTGTTATGAATAACATCATAATCCTTGGAAAAATAAAATAATATTTTTATATATTATAAAATAAAAAAATAAGAAATCTATATCATAATTAAATTAAATAAAAGTTTTAAATATGTTAAAATAATTACTTGACCAAAAGGAGGAATAATTTTATTTTTGGGAAAACATGAGTTTTGTATTTTCCTTGAAATGAATTTTTAGAATAAATTTTAAATTATGAAATAAAAGTGTATTATAATAAAATGGTTTTATAAAATAATTTTTAGGATTATATAAATAATAATATAATGTTATTAAATCCTAAATAAATTTCCTAAGGGTCAGAAATTTGATCAAGTTGTAAAATTTTGTGTTTTTTAACAAAAAATAATTTTATTCAAAAATTATATTTCTCGTATTTAGGAACATATTTTGATACAATGGATTATATATTTTGAATGGCCATGCTAGAATTTGGTTATGGTGATTTTTTGGTTTTCCCTAAATAATGAAATATCAAAGTGAATATTAAAATATCATATAAGTACTATTTTTGAAATAGTGTCTATGAATGAATTTTTGGGGTTTCTAAAGGATATATGAGTGTTTTAATCAGTAATTTATCATTAAATTACAATCCCCTTGCAATTTTTGCAAAAAAAATTAAAATATTTCATGGTATAATATTTTATTATAATATTTTATTATAATATTTTATTCAAAAACACCCATATCCTACTCAAATCAATACCACCATTAACCACCCCACTTATCCTCACACTATAAGCTTCATATATTTTATAAAATATTCCAAATCAGTCATATACTTAATTATATAGGTTCTATAGGTTTCTTTATCGTCAAAATACCACCCTACTAAGTCATAATTTAATTAGCAAAGGGTTCTTCCCAATAAGTAAGTTAAGAACTTCTAATATCTCTTTTTAATTATTATTCCTTTATAAATTATTCTTTACCAAATTAATATATAATCCAGGTTCCATTTCATAAAATATATGATATCAATCTAATTTAATATTAATATTAGAGCAATATAGTTACATAAGATTTTTTTATGAAAAACCCATTTGTTTATGGCTGGAATAATGGCTTATGAGGATATTATTTTTAAACAACAATCACAACCTTCATGAATGGATTTAATAATCCCTTTTATGGTTAAATTTTAACCAAATAAATATGTTACAATATGATTAATATTTTTAATAATTAATAAATATTAAAATTTAATTAAACAAAGAATGTTCATATTGTTATGTTAAACTATTTAAATCATCAATCTATTAAATGAAAACATTTATACCTAATAAAAAATGACTATGTCATAACACTTATGTATAGTTGGAACCATTTGAACATATTGAATTTAATTAATATAATATCATAAAAATTCTACATTTATGGACTCATTTTACTGGAATATCCATCAATATCAATAAACTAACGTGGACTTGGAATTGTAAAACAAACATCCTTGGGATGATGAACATAAATGTAATATTATAATAAAATAATTATATATATACTTAAAATAATAATAAAATAAATTCTCATGAAATGTTTTTCTAAAAAAAGTAGTCTATAAATTTCATTTTATTATTCCAATGTTTAGATGCACATATCATATGAATTGGGACCCGATATAAGGGAACTCTGAAATAACCCGCTTTTTCATTTGAATTGTGTTATGTCTCTCATTAACTCTATTTATATCTCTATTATTCACATTTATTTATAATATATTCTGTATATATTTTCCATATATATATACATCACTGATCCTCCCATTATTTTTTAGGGTTATATATGTTTTTCAAGGACCCATCACACTATTCTTGTTAAAGTGTAACCAATTATAATAACTTTTCTTTTACTTATTCACATTTATAAACAACTACTTTAATAGTATTAATCTTCTATGATTTATAAAAAACATAATAATTAATGAAAAATATGTTGATCCATTTTAGTTTTTATGTAAAATACCATATACCTATTTCTTTTATTAAAGGTCATTTTTTCATTTCTTAAAACAAAATTTAAGAGGATCACTTATATACCTACTTTTCACTCTTTTCTTTTGAATTTTTTTCAAATGATCTCCATATTTAGGAACTCTGACTAATTATAAAATTTTAAATATCTAAACATAATTAATATTTTTTTGGTAATTGCTATGATACATCATTTGGTTATTCTTTAAGATAATATTATATAACTCATTTCCTTCTCATAGATTTTATCACAGTTATGATTTATACAAGATTTATTTTCCTCATGTGGAACAAATATTCATGAACATGTTAGGATAGGATATATTATTCTAGTATAATACATCCCCCAATGTATTGGGTAATGTTTTTATCTTATGAGATACCATGTGTGGTGCATAGTAAATAATCCCATCATGTCATGTTATACTATCCTGGCTGGGAGCCTTGATATATGCTTATAATGTCATGTTTTATGTTGTCTCTATATTCTTATGAATACATGATAATATGATATCACCTTTTTTATTCCATTTTTTCATGTGATTATTTTTAATCCCCCTCTTTTAATATATAATGTTATGCCACTTGACTCATATGTTACACTTCACTATCAAGATTATTACCTTACTGGGTTCTATAATATCACCCTTATCCATTACGTATTTCCCTAGGGTATCCCTAGTAGTAATAAAAGATCAAAGGTAGTTAGAATCACGTTATGGAGATTGAAAGAAAACTTATATAGGTTTTTTTGTATTGTGTAACTTACTACCCAAAGACCATGAACCAACATATTTCTAGAATTATTTTTTTGTATTATTATGTTAAAAATATTTTATTAATATGTATATGAGACCAGGGTTTCTATATAAAGTCATGTGAATGATGGTTACTCATTTGGTATTAAATTAGTCCCCTAAAATTCATCGTTTATGAAGTCTCTTTCAAGTTATTGTTCTTATTAAATGTTAATGTGGGTGCACCCATTAAAGAAGATTTAATTTTGTCATGACTTTTAATTTTACATTTTACCATGGTTTCTCTCTATCAAAATAGCAGTTTTATAGAAAATATTTTTTTTAATAATTTAAAAAATGGTATTAAATGTTATATATAAATATATATATAATAAAGATATATCATTAGAATGTTTTATATAGAGTAATGTTTAATGGAATGCCACTAGAATGGATGTTATAACATCTTTATAAAATGAAGCATTCTTTATGTCTAAGGACGACAGGTTGAGTGTTAATGGAAAGGAGACATACTACATATAAAATGGTTTCTCCAGAAACATAACTAGAGAAAATTATAACCTTAAAATTTTAAAAATGTGGAAGGAGGAAATGCTATCTTTAGAGAATACTTGAAGGTATAGATAAAATAACAGTCATATTTTGTTAATTTATGATGGGTTACTTGTTTCAAAAATACATTATTTTCTTAGTTTGAATCACATCATCATCATCATAAGACAGCATTGTAATATAGGAAACTCTGTTAAATTAAAGAATAAAACTTGAATCATTAATAAATATAAAATAAATCCAATATTTTCATCAATTAAGAATTAAAATGTCTACAACCTATTTTTAAAGGTCCTAAATACTAGGATAATATCACTTGAAAGGAACCTATAGGATACATTTTCAAGTTTGAGTTTAATTATTAATAAATTTTTAAAACTTTTCCAGTATAGAAAGTAATGAAAAAATTTATTTTATATTATTAGTGATGTATCAAAATTTATACATCTAATATCAGGGAATATGTATCACATTAAACCAACTCAAACTAAAATTAATAGATTTAAACAATATGAGTATATGGTTGTTGATAAATTTAGGGATTAGGTATGGGTTTTATTTGGATTTCAAAAATGAAAATACCTCATTTTCAACAAAATGTTTTCTTATGTTGTAAAAAATACAAAAAATCCTCTAATTATAATTATACAATGTTACCATGAAGATGAAATTTAAAATAATTATTTTGAAAGTTTTAATGGTACATTCAGGTAAAATATACTTAATTCCTACAAAAAAACCATGGAAAAATTGGTGTACTAAAAATAAGAATAGAGGCCTGCAAGATATATATTAAGAGATGTTGAATGATGAATTATTTTAAAATATATTTGGTTTAGTTCTCTTAATAGGGCCTTTAATAATGAAAATTTCATTTACCCAATAAGGTTTTAAAGAAAACTCTTTTTTTACTATGTAATGCAAAGAATCAATTTTTTGGTACATAGGGATATTTGGGTGAAATGTTTTTATTATAAAAGTAAAATATAATATTACAATGTTTGACTAAAAATATAATAAATTGAATATCCATGGTTATTCCTTAAATAGGAATCCTACAAAGACTTTAACAAAATTATACACACCATTGATTAACTTGAACATGTGAAATTAGAAGAAACTCTCACTTTTTTAAAATCATTAAATAAAACCTTGGATGATTAAAATGATCTATAATCACCCTATGATTTATAAAATTCTATTTTCAATCTTAAAAAAATCAATCAATTAAATATAATTTTAGACTCAATAAAAATAAGAACAATTAGGTTTTCATCCAAGTGTATAGAAATTATTAAGGGTCCATTTAATCAATAATAGTATTGTTTATATAGATCAATTGATCTAAAAATTATGTTATTTATAAAATTAACATGAGTATCATTCATTCAAATCATTATTTTATCCATAGGTTAGGAACATTGTACTATGGATCTATAGGAAGATCTCAATTAGTTTAAATGAAATATTTTTTTATTGTTAGATAAGTTTCCTTGTAATGTTTTTCTGATATGTATAGAATGGATTTTATGAACATGTTTGATGAAAAATGAATGATTATTCAAAATAAATTTATAATTTTTATGAAATATAACAACCATTAAAATAGTATGGATTATGAGAAATGGTTTCCTCTAATAATACAACCTATGTGTTTCTAGGTCCTACTTTACTTTCTAGTATCTCAAAATTTCTCTCTTATGATGAACCATCCCATGGATTTTATCCCTTGAAAAATTGAGCAATCTCGCGACAGTTCTGGATGGGTGTTCCTAATCCCCACATATTGGAAACAAGAACGAAGGCCTCAGATACATACATTTGGAATGATTTCTTCCTTGAATCAAATCAAAATCATTAGAAAAAAATAGATGAAAAACTAGAATGAATCATCAATATACCAAACATATATGCCAATTCATATATATAGAAATAACGTAATAAATAATTAAGAATATAAAAAAATTCTTCCACTCACCCGCAGTCTCCATACCCTATAACGAAAACTAAAGTAGCCCCTGGTTCCCTCCTTGCCTCTCGATAATATAGCTACGCTCCATCTATAGAAAGAAACAAAATTCTAACTGGACAATGTAAGTCATGTAAAGTTCCACATACCTAGAATTATTCAAAAGTAATGTCATTTCCTCAAAAATCAAGTAAAAGGAACCATATAAAAAATAAAACAAAATAATATAATATAAAAATAACCTTATATAAATCAATGTTCTCCTAAAAAGAAAATATATATATAATCAAAAAACTAAAATGATATATATGCATGCTAAATAATTAAGTTGGCATGCCAAAGGTAAGAAACACACCAAGTCATGTCTTTAAATAAAAGATCCTTTTATGCTAGTCTGAAATATATTATAAAAATTAGGTTTTCCATTACATTAAAATTGATCATAGGTTATTAAACATTTATATATCATTCTTTAGTTTTCTTTTAAATAAAAACTGTCCCTTATAAAATTTTGTATCAGGCTACTCAATTATTATTAAAATCCATTTTTAAAACCACTTTCTGATCCATTTTAATAAATCAACCTTTCAAATTATTTTTTAAGAATAAAGGATGCTAATAATTTACTTTAATAATTTTTAAAAGATATAAAGAACCACGCACCTATATTTTTTAATAAATAATAAAAAACCGTAAAAGTAATCACTTCATAAAATATTCACCATGTTAAAATCCCTAGGGAATCTAATTTTAGGGCTTTTTGTAACGCCCCAACCCCAGTTACCCAGAGTCGGTGCATTATTACATAACATTGGCATGATCACAAGAAAGATCAAATCTCGAAAGACCGATTGGTTTAGTAGCCTTGGAAACACTAGATATATTCATAAGTTTTACATTACATCATAAAATGAAAAACTACTACAACAACATAATGTTTCCACAATCCACACTATTAACCCCTCATAAAATCCCTGCAGGTCATTCATAACTTACTTCTTCACATCCTGGGAAAAATAAAACATAGAAAAGGGGTGAGCTCAAATGCCCAGTAAGGATAACAATATAGCGGAAACTTTCATAAATAAGAATAAACATTTAAGGCATTGCATTACTAAAACAAAAGCCTTTTAAAATTTAACTTCGACATAGTATGGAAAAAGTAAAATGAAATAATGCCATTTACTTATTCACATGGATATTCTACTAATCGAATAATCACATGCAAAAATCAATAACCAATTTCATAATGTTGGAATGCATAATGCCAGACTATCATAACCACATAGCCAAGGCCTCGTGCCAAGACTACAAATAAGATTTTGTCAAGGCCTTGTGCCAAGACACTAGTTTGTCTCATGAGACCTACCGATGCATCGAGGAGCTATAGTGGGCTCCACCCGTCACTAATTAAGTCCAATTCATTCCCATATGAAAAGGTTTAAACATAACATAAACATTCGTATTAAAACTAGCATACGAAATGTCAATAATTTCACCATAAACTATGAATGGTATAAAAATATCACATCCATAGTCAAACATATCACAAAACCTTCAATACAATATAGAAGTTTTGTATCATAATAGATCAAATTCAAATAAGCGTAAAATCCATCAAAGGATGTTGACATAGATGAAATCAAAATTCTTTTTAAAGAAATATCTCTTTTTATTTTGAAATCATTTAAGATCCATATAAAATAACACATTTTATTTGAAAATATTCTTATAAGCTTGTAAGGTAAGTTTTGAAGATTTTATAACGGTGGAAATTATCCGCACCCGCCGTATAAGTTAAAAAAACATTCTTACCTTAATTCTGTCGAAAAGGTTAAAAAGGACCTTGTTTTGAAAACGATCAAAAGATTCCTTTATAAACCACTTATAAAAGTCAAAAAGGGTATAAATGACTTTAACTCATATTCTAGTAAATAGTAAAAATGTTTTGAAATACATTTTTTAAGAAACATGGATGTGGATGATAAAGATATCCCGGTAGATTATTTAGTATAAACAACCTCGGATAATGAAGAGATTGTGAAATAACCCTTACCTTGTACTTTTCCATTGTTGGGGTCGGTTAACCTCCTGTATAATGGTGAAATAATTGTTATTAAATTATACAAGAATCATATACATTAATATGATATCATATATGATCTTTTAACATTGCTTTATTAATAATATCTTAGTATTATCGTCGTTTCAGGTGATAATCGATTCGTTCTTCTTAAATGTTTGGTTACGTAAGACATGTTTGTAATGGATAGATTAAATCTTATTCATAATCAGAATGATACTGACATTATTTTTAACCCTAAAATGAGAATAAGACTTGAATGGATACGATGGAGGATGGATCTCACCGCGTTCGTGGAGACGGTAGTCCGTACGTACGCACGAACGCTACTTCCATTTAATTTTTATTTTAAAAGAATTGAATCCAAATGATACATAGGTATATTACTATTCCAGTATAATATAATATTTTATATATGTTACTTAAGTTCATTAACACCATCCTTTATACGTTCCATGTGTGGTATGAACGAGTCATATCATTTTAAGGGGGCGGTAGTCCGCACTTCCTCAAATGAAATCATCGTATGTATATACAACATGAAACGAATAATGGTATGAAATAAAATGGAATTACAGAAGCTTATATATAAAATATATATCATTAATATAATATTTAATTATAGTTCCATCATAATGGCCACCATGAGAGGCGGTAAGATGTATTTGAACAATCATCGTTTCGTGAGGCGTTAGTTTGCCATCCACAGAAACATTATGTTCATCATCCATTAGATGGAGTTGTGTGTATGTGTAGTTTGAATACTTCTTATAACAACATCCTAGTATATTGAGGATACTGGTGTTGTTACAAAAGAAAGGAAATAAAAAGAGTTTGGGGGTTGGAGAAGCAAAATAAAGGAAAATAATTTAAGAGAAATCGTTACCTTTAATTTAGGTAACTCACTTTGGTTGGAACCAAAGGACTTCTTGAAATGATTTCTGCCTAAGGGAAAGCTTCAAGGAGGAGGAGAGGGATGTGGGGAGCTTAGTTGGGCAGAGTTTGGACGAGCCAAGTGGCTTGAGAGGTGTGAGGAATGAGTAGAAGTGGTCTCCTTTTATAAGGGAGAAGAGGGGCTCTTTAGGAAAGAGTGAAAGTATTACTTTATAATATAATTATATTCGGTTTATAATGGTCCAAAAATCATTGAGGTCGAAGATAAGATGACTAATATTCTAAATAACATCAACCAATAAGAATTGGACAGGTTTTAGATAATATTTTAATCATTATAATCTTATTTATTTAAATGATTTATTAATGTGGAAAACATTGCATCATTATTGTGTCATTAATAATTTAAATTATTTGATGTCTAAAAATTATAAATAAAATATCATTATGTAGGAAATCGTTTTATCTTTCTAATGAATATTTATAATCGCAAATCCAACATGTATAACCCTATGTAAAAATTGTTCTTCTAAAAGATGTAAGCTTATGCCATTTTTATTTTTATTTTAACTTTATTAAAATAAAGTGTCCCTACCACATACAAGTGGCTCCAAGGGGTCCCAAAATTGACCCAAGGATGGTCATGGTCGGGTATGTGTCCACCAATAAGGTTAGGACACGTTTTAGGGTAATTTTGTATTATTATAATATTATTTTTTTAACCCTTATTTACCGGATTTACCCTTAACCATGGTAAATAAAATATTTACCACAGTAATTATTCAAAATGTCTAAAAATAAAAGTTACCTATTTACACAATTTGGACATCCTGATTCCAAATATGGAATCCATTTTTCTAAATTCAAAACACAGAAGTGGCATAAATTAATTTAAAATTAATTCCCGCTGTCAAAACAAAAAGCGTGTTTTTAAGAGGTAATAACTATCAAAAGATTGACACTTGTTTATGTTCGGTTTAATTGTAAAATTATGTCCAATGACCAAAATTATATTAAATGGTAAAAATATATTCTAAATATACTTTAAAACCACTCAAATTCACAATTTATCACTATTAATTATTTTGATTAAAAAAGTTGTTTTTAATTAAAATTTAGTAATTTTCACTATTCATCAAAATATAAAAGTTATCCGAAAAGTACCAAAATTTCACCCTAGGCTAATTTCAACATTCCGAATCCAAAAATGAAGTCCATTTTGAAATATAAAATATATATGATTTCAAAAAGTATGTATTACTATTCACAACGGCTAGTTTAATTAGTTGTGGTGTGTGTTAGAACTCGAGATTGCGTACAACACATGCTATCGCATTATTCGAAGGGAAACGTACCGTAGAAGCTTGGGGTGTTACATTCTCCCCTCCTTCAAATAATTTCGTCCTCGAAATTTCTAGAATACTTATCACATGAAAAGACTCGGGTGGTTCTTCATCATAAGTTCCTCGGGTTCCCACGTTGCCTCTTCCATCTTATGATTTCTCCACAAAACTTTTACCAGACGTGTTGTCCGGTTTCTCAGTACTTGTTCTCTTGTATCAAGAATCTTGACGGGCTCTTCACAATAAGACATATCGGGTTCCAGTTCTAATTCCTCATAGGTGAGTACATGCGTTGGGTCAGGCATGTATTTTCTCAACAGAGATATGTGGAACACATCGTGAACTTTGGAGAGACTTGGCGGCATTGCCAATCGGTAAGCTACAACCCCAATTCGTTCTAGAATTTCGAAAGGTCCGATGTACCTGGGACTCAATTTTCCTTTCTTACCAAAACGTATGACTCCCTTCCATGGAGATACCTTTAGGAAAACATGATCACCGACCTGAAATTCCAAATCCTTCCTTCGATTATCGGCATAGCTCTTCTGCCTACTTTGAGCTGCTTTGATGTGATTTTGGATTAATTTCACCTTTTCCACCGTTTCCTCCACCAGTTCTGGGCCTACAAGTTTTCTTTCACCAACGTCATCCCAACAGGTTGGTGTACGACATCTCTTTCCGTATAACGCTTCATATGGTGCCATCTGAATACTCGAATGGAAGCTATTGTTATAGGAAAATTCTACCAAAGGTAAATATTGATCCCACATACCCTGAAAGTCAAGTGAGAAAGATCTCAACATGTCTTCTAAGGTTTGAATAGTCCGTTCTGATTGTCCGTCTGTCTGAGGGTGGTAAGCAGTGCTCAATTGAAGTTCAGTATCCAGAGATTTCTGAAGACTTTTCCAGAATCTTGAAGTAAAACGGGGATCACGATCAGAAACAATCGATAGGGGTACTCCATGAAGTCTCACAACTTCATTAATATATAGTCTTGATAGACGTTCCAGGGGTATATCTTCTCTTATAGTAAGAAAATGTGCTATCTTGGTAAGACGATCAACAATAACCCATACTGCATCGTTCCTTCTAGGAGTCTTTGGTATCCCCATGACAAAGTCCATCGTAACATTGTCCCATTTCCACTCCGGTATGGGAAGAGGTTGCATGACTCCTCCAGGCTGTTGCCTTCCAGCTTTCACTTGTTGACAAACCATACATCTTGACACAAAATCAGCAATCTCCCTCTTCATGTTGTCCCACCAAAAATGTTCCTTCAAATCTCTATACATTTTGGTGCTCCCAGGGTGTATAGAGAAATTGGAACTATGAGCATCATCCAGCAATTCCCTTTTTAGATCAGGTATATTGGGAACACAAAGCCTCTTCCCGAATTTCAAAATTCCATCTTCATACACAAAGTCTCTCAATCTCCCATCATTCACAGCTTTAATCTTCTTTTGGAATTCTTCATCATCGTTCTGAGAACTCTTAATCCTTTCTAGTAAAGATGGTTTGGCAACCATTTGAAAAAGCATTGATGTTTCACCTTCCCTGGTTATTCCCATGTCCATCTTCACTAGATCCATGAAAATTGGATCCCTTTCAATTCTCATATTGTTCAAAACTCCATGGTCTTTTCTACTCAAAGCATCTTCCACCTTGTTTGCCTTCCCTGGGTGGTAGTGTATTGTACAATCATAATCCTTGAGTAATTCAAGCCATCTCCTTTGCCTCATGTTGAGTTCTTTTTGTGAGAAAATATACTTCAAACTCTTGTGATTAGTATAAATCTCACATTTTTCACCATAGAGGTAGTGCCTCCATATCTTCAAAGCAAAGATCACTGCTGCTAACTCGAGATCATGAGTAGGATAGTTTTGTTCATGAATTTTCAACTGTCGTGATGCATAGGCAATAACTCTATCATTCTGCATAAGGACACAGCCAAGTCCTTTCTTCGATGCATCACTATAAATAACAAACCCATCATTCCCCGATGGTAGAGTCAATATAGGAGCATTGACTAATCTTCTCTACAGTTCTTAGAAACATTCTTCACACTCTTTTGTCCAAACAAATTTAACCCCTTTACGTGTGAGCTTCGTTAATGGGTTATCCAATCGGGCAAAATTCTGGACGAAACGTCGATAATAACCTGCCAAACCAATAAAACTACGTACCTCAGTTATACTCGTAGGTGCTGGCCATTCTTGGATTGCCTTGGTCTTAGAAGGATCAACATAGATTCCATCTTTAGAGACAATATGTCCAAGAAAAGAAATCTCCTGAAGCCAGAATTCACACTTGCTAAACTTCCCATATAATTCATGCCTCCTCAGAGTCTTCAAGATAATGCGCAAGTGATTTTCATGATCTTCTTAGGTTTAGGAGTATACCAAGATATCATCAATAAATACCACCACAAATTCATCGAGATACTCCTTGAAAACTCTATTCATCAGATCCATGAATACAGAGGGTGAATTAGTCAATCCAAACGGCATTACAGTAAACTCGTAATGCCCGTACCTGGTTCGAAATGCTGTCTTCGGAATGTCTTCCTTCTTCACACACAACTGATGGTATCCAGATCGAAGGTCAATCTTTGAAAAGTATTGAGCTCCATGCAGTTGGTCAAATAAATCATCAATACGAGGTAGGGGATACTTGTTCTTTATCGTTATAGCATTGATCTCCCTGTAGTCGATACATAACCTCATAGATCCATCTTTCTTTTTAACAAAAAGAACAGGGGCTCCCCATGGAGAAACACTAGGGCGAATAAATCCCTTATTACTCAATTCCTCTAGTTGTTTCTTTAGTTCGACTAACTCTACAGTGGCCATTCTATAAGGGGTCTTCGATATAGGCCTTGATCCAGGAATCAAATCAATGGAAAACTCAACTTCTCGTTCTGGAGGATGTCCAGGTAAATCTTCCGGAAATACATCTACAAATTCTTTCACAACAGGTACATCCTCTATTTGAACATTCCTTTCCTCACCGATATTTACTTCATTCTCTTCCTCCCCAATAATTGAATTTAGTTGAGCTACTTGGGGTGGATCTAAATAAGAATTAGGTGGTGACGATTCTGCTCTAAAAATAAGGTGTTCCTTATCATTATCATCAAGAATCGTAACCTCTTTCTTCTTACAATAAATCATCGCATCATAGTCCGAAAGCCAGTCCATACCGAGGATTATATCAAACTCAATCATAGGTATGACGATGAGATCAGCAGATAAAGAAAATTTATGTGCTCTAATGGGGACTGATTCACAAAACATTGTTGCAACGATACTTCCCTTAGGAGTTTTAACTGACAACTCCCTTATTAAATCAAATTGGAAATATCTAATTTTCTTAGAAAACTGGGAAGATATGAAACAATGTGATGATCCAGAATCAAATAATGCATTTTCTAAACTTGAGGAAACCATTAAATTACCTGCCACCACGTCTTTCGGAGCTTCTACCTCAGCAGTAGTGATAGCATAAGCCTGGCCTAGATCCCTTGGCCTTTTCTGAGGTAAGTTCTCCTGACGCTTAGGGCATGCATTTGCATAATGCCCCATCTCCCTACAATTGTAGCACTGAACGTTGGTATCTTCCTTCTTCCCCTTGCAATCATGAGCTTGGTGGCCTTTTTCACCACACTTGTAACAGACTCCCATTCCCTTCAAGCAAGTACCGGGGTGTTTCTTCCCACATTTACCGCATGATGGATATTCAACCTTTCCTTTCTTCCCCTTATTTCCATTCCCAGATTGATCAGAAGGTCTCTTCTTCTCTTGCTTTTCTTTAAAGTCATAAGACTTAGAGAATTCCTTTTCGGTCTTGATAGCACATGAGACAATGTCTTCGTACGATGAAAAGGATTGTGAGACTAACGCTCGACGGAGAAATGGTTTTAACCCATCAAAGAAACGATCAATCTTACTTCTTGGGTTGCAAATATAATCTCCAGCATACCTCGCTAACCTTGTAAAGTTAGCCTCATACTTTGTGACATTATCATCCTCCTTTTGTCTCAGACTCAGAAATTGCCTTTCCATATCTGCTCGATGGTCGTGAGGAAAGTATTTTTCTAAAAACAGATCTTTGAACTCCCTCCATTCCATATTTGATACTTCATCATCTTCCTTCATGTTCTGAATCAATGACCACCATTGATCAGCATCTCCAGTGAGGCGGTAAACTACCATGATAACTTTTTCCCTTTCACTGCTCCCCAAAGCCTGAAATATTTTCTCTAGGGAAAATATCCATTGCTCAGCTACTAAGGGATTTGTATTCCCATTGAACGTTGGTGGTTGTTTCCTCATGAATCGATCTAACATTGATCCTCCACGCTGCGGATCAGGGTGCTCCATACAGGTAAGGTTATTATTCATAACCTGAGTAAGTTGTCCCAGTATGGTGATTAGCTGATCAGCACCAGTTGCATCACCAGCCCCACTATAATTATCTTGAGCAGGAGGGCAATCCCTACATGGAGTGCGTGTATTGATACGGTTTCCATTTCTTCCACTAGGTGCCATTTCTAAACAATGGAATAAACTAGATCAGTTTATGAATCAAAATACATAATCCCATACTTATAAAGCACTTAACATAAATTGAACTATTTATAGATATAATCCATAATCATAAAAATGTTTTCTTTGATGAATTATATACTCACAAACCCTTCATAATGATTTGTAAAGAAAATGAGAGTTATCCTAAGCATATCCCCCGGGAGTGTCGTAACCAAGAGTGCAGCAAGGCCCGTTGTCGTGCACCAGTTCCCGTTCGAGTCTAGCTCAAAGCGGTGTTTTCGGGTTTTACCCCTAGGTACATCTGTGCCAGAGCTGCCTCTACCTGCTCGTATCCAGACAGGGATGTATTGCTCGGAAAACTCACAAAATATCTACAATACCAAAATTCTAGGAATTTCTTCTATACTAATCCTCAAAGTTCATCTTAGGTCTACGTGCTCTAATCAGAGTTTATCTAAATCTAGCTTCCAAGGTTTGTACTAAACTTCCTCTGATACCAACTGTAACGCCCCGACCCCAGTTACCTAGAGTCGGTGCATTATTACATAACATTGGCATGATCACAAGAAAGATCAAATCTCGAAAGACCGATTGGTTTAGTAGCCTTGGAAACACTAGATATATTCATAAGTTTTACATTACATCATAAAATGAAAAACTACTACAACAACATAATGTTTCCACAATCCACACTATTAACCCCTCATAAAATCCCTGCAGGTCATTCATAACTTACTTCTTCACATCCTGGGAAAAATAAAACATAGAAAAGGGGTGAGCTCAAATGCCCAGTAAGGATAACAATATAGCGGAAACTTTCATAAATAAGAATAAACATTTAAGGCATTGCATTACTAAAACAAAAGCCTTTTAAACTTTAACTTCGACATAGTATGGAAAAAGTAAAATGAAATAATGCCATTTACTTATTCACATGGATATTCTACTAATCGAATAATCACATTCAAAAATCAATAACCACTTTCATAATGTTGGAATGCATAATGCCAGACTATCATAACCACATAGCCAAGGCCTCGTGCCAAGACTACAAATAAGATTTTGTCAAGGCATTGTGCCAAGACATTAGTTTGTCTCATGAGACCTACCGATGCATCGAGGAGCTATAGCGGGCTCCACCCGTCACTTATTAAGTCCAATGCATTCCCATATGAAAAGGTTTAAACATAACATAAACATTCGTATTAAAACTAGCATACGAAATGTCAATAATTTCACCATAAACTATGAATGGTATAAAAATAGCACATCCATAGTCAAACATATCACAAAACCTTCAATACAATATAGAAGTTTTGTATCATAATAGATCAAATTCAAATAAGCGTAAAATCCATCAAAGGATGTTGACATAGATGAAATCAAAATTCTTTTTAAAGAAATATCTCTTTTTATTTTGAAATCATTTAAGATCCATATAAAATAACACATTTTCTTTGAAAATATTCTTATAAGCTTGTAAGGGAAGTTTTGAAGATTTTATAATGGTGGAAATTAGCCGCACCCGCCGTATAAGTTAAAAAAACAATCTTACCTTAATTCTGTCGAAAAGGTTAAAAAGGACCTTGTTTTGAAAACGATCAAAAGATTCCTTTATAAACCACTTATAAAAGTCAAAAAGGGTATAAATTACTTTAACTCATATTCTAGTAAATAGTAAAAATGTTTTGAAATACATTTTTTAAGAAACATGGATGTGGATGATAAAGATATCCCAGTAGATTATTACGTATAAACAGCCTCGGATAATGAAGAGATTGTGAAATAACCCTTACCTTGTACTTTTCATTTTTTGGGGTCGGTTAACCTCCTTTATAATGGTGAAATAATTGTTATTAAATTATACAAGAATCATATACATTAATATGATATCATATATGATCTTTTAACATTGCTTTATTAATAATATCTTAGTATTATCGTCGTTTCAGGTGATAATCGATTCGTTCTTCTTAAATGTTTGGTTACGTAAGACATGTTTGTAATGGATAGATTAAATCTTATTCATAATAATAATGATATTGACATTATTTTTAACCCTAAAATGAGAATAAGACTTGAATGGATACGATGGAGGATGGATCTCACCGCGTTCGTGGAGACGGTAGTCCGTACGTACGCACGAACGCTACTTCCATTTAATTTTTATTTTAAAAGAATTGAATCCAAATGATACATAGGTATATTACTATTCCAGTATAATATAATATTTTATATATGTTACTTAAGTTCATTAACACTATCCTTTATATGTTCCATGTGTGGTATGAACGAGTCATATCATTTTAAGGGGGCGGTAGTCCGCACTTCCTCAAATGAAATTATCGTATGTATATACAACATGAAACGAATAATGGTATGAAATAAAATGGAATTAAAGAAGATTATATATAAAATATATATCATTAATATCATATTTAATTACAGTGCCATCATAATGGCCACCATGAGAGGCGGTAAGATGTATTTGAACAATCATCGTTTCGTGAGGCGTTAGTTTGCCATCCACAGAAACATTATGTTCATCATCCATTAGATGGAGTTGTGTGTATGTGTAGTTTGAATCCTTCTTATAAAAACATCCTAGTATATTGAGGATACTTGTGTTGTTACAAAAGAAAGGAAATAAATAGAGTTTGGGGGTTGCAGAAGCAAAATAAAGGAAAATAATTTAAGAGAAATCGTTAACTTTAATTTAGGTAACTCACTTTGGTTGGAACCAAAGGACTTATTGAAATAATTTCTGCCTAAGGGGAAGCTTCAAGGAGGAGTAGAGGGATGTGGGGAGCTTAGTTGGGCAGAGTTTGGACGAGCCAAGTGGCTTGAGAGGTGTGAGGAATGAGTAGAAGCGGTCTCCTTTTATAAGGGAGAAGAGGGGCTCTTTAGGAAAGAGTGAAAGTATTACTTTATAATATAATTATACTCGGTTTATAATGGTCCAAAAATCATTGAGGTCCAAGATAAGATGACTAATATTCTAAATAACATCAAAAAATAATAATTGGACAGGTTTTAGATAATATTTTAATCATTATAATCTTATTTATTTAAATGATTTATTAATGAGGTAAACATTGCATCATTATTGTGTCATTAATAATTTAAATTATTTGATGTCTAAAAATTATAAATAAAATACCCTTATGTAGGAAATCTTTTTATCTTTCTAATGAATATTTATAATCGAAAATCCAACATGTATAACCCTATGTAAAAATTGTTCTTCTAAAAGATGTAAGCTTATGCCATTTTTATTTTTATTTTAACTTTATTAATATAAAGTGTTTCTACCACATACAAGTGGCTCCAAGGGGTCCCCAAATTGACCCAAGGATGCTCATGGTTGGGTATGTTTCCACCAATAAGGTTAGGACACGTTTTAGGGTAATTTTGTATTATTATAATATTATTGTTTTAACCCTTATTTACCGGATTTACCCTTAACCATGGTAAATAAAATATTTACCACAGTAATTATTCAAAATGTCTAAAAATAAAAGTTACCTATTTACACAATTTGGACATCCTGATTCCAAATATGGAATCCATTTTTCTAAATTCAAAACACAGAAGTGGCATAAATTAATTTAAAATTAATTCCCGCTGTCAAAACAAAAAGCGTGTTTTTAAGAGGTAATAACTATCAAAAGATTGACACTTGTTTATGTTCGGTTTAATTGTAAAATTATGTCCAATGACCAACATTATATTAAATGGTAAAAATATATTCTAAATATACTTTAAAACCACTCAAATTCACAATTTATCACTATTAATTATTTTGATTAAAAAGGTTGTTTTTAATTAAAATTTAGTAATTTTCACTATTCATCAAAATATAAAAGTTATCCGAAAAGTACCAAAATTTCACCCTAGGCTAATTTCAATATTCCGAATCCAAAAATGAAGTCCATTTTGAAATATAAAATATATATGATTTCAAAAAGTAGGTATTACTATTCACAACGGCTAGTTTAATTAGTTGTGGTGTGTGTTAGAACTCGAGGTTGCGTACAACACACGCTATCGCATTATTCGAAGGGAAACGTACCGTAGAAGCTTGGGGTGTTACACTTTTCATACTAGGATCCTAATACATTTATTTATTAAATCCTACATAACTATTTTTTTCATGATCCATTGGAGAGGATGGATCCAATGTTACATATTTAACCATATCGACATCATTATATTGTTTAGTTGTCATTCAATCATATTCCAAAGGCTAGGGATGGAATACCTTTTCCTAGTTTAAAGTTATTAGTAATCCCACCAATCTATATGGGGTTCCATAGTGATTTTTTCCCATTTCATGCTCAATTAATAATTCCACATTCATCGCATTTAACACTAAAACATGTCAATTAATTCATTTTCCACCATTTCATAGAGGTTTTAATAATTCCAAGACATCATGAACACTAAAAAATCCTTGAAAACTCATTTTACAAACACTAAATAATTTCATAAATTGAAATTAATATACTTAAACACTTAAAATCATCATGGAATAGCCCATATTATTTACAATATTATTAATGAAAACACCATAAGAAATGTAAACAATACGAATCGGGCCTATATAATTTATTTTGAAAATATATTATACATTTCATTTGAAATTATTCTTATCAAAACCGATATTTAAATAACCTTTGATATTGTTTTACACATATATAAGTATACACACACACAAAGATATATATATATATATTCAATTAGAAAAATTTACATAATTCCATGTAAAGTTTCACACATAAATATATATATATATATATCCATATATATGTGTATAACCGTTAAATATATATATCAAGAGACAATTTTCAAATTTCTAATATTTATTAGAAACAAAAAATATATATATTATCTTATAGATAAATGGAATTTAATGTGTTGCATGAAATGATAAATAAATTTTTAAAGAAAAACATTTAAAAATAAATCAATATACATACAAGTATTGAAATTAATTAATAAAATTTTAAATTTGAATTTTTTGAAAAAATTTGTAGAGATTTATATTTAAATCCGTGAAACTTCTAAAAAAATATTTTTCAATTTATTTATAAACCCAGACAGGGTCAAAATAATTTTAAATATTTTAATTTAACCAAAAAAATATTTCAAAAATTTTTAAATACCTGACATTTCAGGTGGAACTTGAAATACCAAGTATAGAAACTATAACCAATGCATAACACCTTAAAATTATTATAAAATTATAGTAAACATTAATGGATAGGAATAATTAATTTAATTAAATGATTATAACACCATTAAATTAAAGGTTCTTCGATTCAAAGGTTGAATTTCGGGCAGCCTGCATCAAATCTTATGTAACCAACACATGACGTACTAGAACATATTTCCTCTGATGGAAGACATGTAATAGGGTAATAAGAGACCACCACAAACTCAAAGCACAAAATAAACCAAAAATGAGGTAAACCCAAAGTCATAAGGTTCAAACAAACCAAAATCATCCATGCGGAAGGTTGAAATCAAGAGAAAAGAGAGAGGATGTAAGAAGAGACCATACCTAAGAAGTTCAACCTAAGATCACTAATAAAATTTTAGAAACCATAATTAAGAATGAAGTTCAAGAGATGGAGGTTTACACAAAGGTTTTTGGCTAGTGGGGTTTCATGCATGAGTAAAGAAGATAGGAGGACACCACGTAAGGGGTGAAACATGAGGGAAGAAATATGGATAGGGGGAGCTAGCAGTAAGGGAGGCACTGTAAGGGAGAATATCAATTAGGGGGGAGATTTGAGGAGTTAGAAGCATAATTTAGGGAAGGGGGAGAAATAAATAAGGAAAAAAAGGAAGAAAAGATTAAAAATAACAAAAAAAATTGGGCAACACATACATTTAAGGCGAAGAATTTTGAAAAGCATGACAATCTTTGTGAATTCCACTAGACCAAAAAAATCACTATCCATGGTTACTACGAGGTTATCACATGGTTTAAAAATGATGCACTAATCATGTCAAATGGAAATGTCTTAATTTTTTATAAGTCACATGGTTTCTATAGGGTATTTCAAACTGTGATAGATAATAATGTACCCCTTTAAAAACATTAAAATTTAAAATTATTCTTCCCAAGACTCCCAAAAACACTTCACAAAAAAACATAATATTCAATAATATTCAATAAAATAATAAAAAATATGGGGTGTGACATCACTTCTTCAAATAGAGGTTAAAATAATTATTTTAAATTGATTTCTTCTTGAAGAATTTTATATTGAAAAAAAATCCATGTTTTAAATAATTAACTTTTAAACTGTTTTAATAAATTTTTAATGCTTTTTTCCAGCTAAAACAATCTTCAGGATCATTGAACAATCAGTTATCATAATTCCTTCACAAAAAAATTATTAAGGGAGTGAAAAATATTACATGTTTCCTATAGAATTTTTTTACTGAAACTTTTATCATAAATATCTATGATGATATCATGTTTGTATTAGTAATTAAATCACTTTTTGAAAATATCTCTATTTTGATTAAAGGTAAATTTAAAATCATCCTGACGGGAAAATTTAAATTTTTTCTTTTTCTCAAATTTTCCAAAACCACAATTGTCCTATAATAAACAATAATAAATAAAATAAGGATATATTAAAAAACTCTTTAACGCCCCGACCCTAGAATCCCAAATTCATTGAATTATTATGTATAATTGGCATGATCACAAAAGATCAAGTCTCAAAAGATCGATTAGTTTAGTAGCCTTGGAAGTATTGGATACATTCATAAGGTTTACATTACATCATAAAATGGAAAACAACAACCAAATTGTTTCCATGGATAACATTGAGATCCCATAGACTATCCATGCAGGTCAGTCATAATATACTTCTTCGCATCCTTGGAAAAATAAAACATAGAAAGGGGTGAGCTCAGATTCTCAGTAAGGATAACAATATAGCAGAAACTTTCATAAATAAGAATAAACATTTAGCGCAATGTATAAGACTAAAAAATCCTTTTAAACTTGAACTTCAGCATAATATAGAAAAGATAAAAATAAAATAATTCTATTTACTTATTCACATGGATATTTTAATAGTCGAATAATCACATTCAATATCAATATCCACTTTCATAATGATGGAATGCACAATTCCAGACTTTCATAACGACATAGTCAAGGCCTTATGCCAAGACTAAAAATAAGATTTTCTTAAGGCCTTGTTCCAAGACACTAGTTTGTCTCATGAGACCTACCAATGCGTCGAGGAGCTATAGCAGACTCCACCTATCACTTAATAAGTCCAATGAATTCCTCATATTAAAAGTTTTAATCATAACATAAATATTCATATTAAAACTAGCATACGAAATGTCCAGACATTATCTATAAACCATGAATGGAAAAAAAAATAACTCATCCACAATCAAACATATGACAAAACCATTAATACAATATGGAAGTTTGGTCTCATAATAAATCAACTTCAAATAAGCTTAAGATCCATCAAAGCATGTTGACATAGATGAAATCATAACCTTTTTTTAGAGAAATATCTCTTACTATTTTGAAATCATTTAAAAGTCATATAATTATAAAAGAAAAAATTTATTTTTTAAGTATTATTATAGGATTATAAGGGAGTCTTCGATAATTTTATAACAGTGGAAAATATTCGCACCCACCATATAAGATAAAAAAATATTCTTGCCTTAATTTTGTCAAAAAGGTCATAAAGTACCTTGTTTGGGAAACGACAGAAAGATTCCTTTCAAAAAAATTTATAAAAATTCAAATAAAGGAATAAATAAATTTAACCCATAGTCTAGTAAACAGTAAAAAAAATTTGAAATAAATTTTTAAGAATCATGGATGTGGATGATAAAGATGTCCCAGTAGATACTTACATAAAAGCAACCTCGGATAATAAAGAGATTGTGAAATTAACCCTTACCTTGTACTTTTCCTAGGTCAAGGGTAGGTTAACCTCCTGTATAATGGTGAAATAATTGTTATTAAATTATACAAGAATAAAATACATTAATATGATATCATATATGATCTTTTAACATTACTTTGTTAATAATATCTTAGTATTATTATCGTTTCGGGTGTTAACTGATTCGTTTTTATTTATATGCTTTGTTACATAAGTAATATTTTTTTATGGATAAGACGTATCTTATTCATATTCAGAATGATATTAAGTCTTTAAAAATTACTTTTAATCATCTAATGAAAATTATTCTTGAATGGATACGATGGGGAATGAATCTCATCACGTTCGTGGAGATGGTAATCCGTACGTACGCACGAGAAAAAAATCATTCTTTTGATATTAAAATAATATATAATTGGATGATATATCATATATACAGAATCATTATCATGTTATATTTAGTATTTACATCAATTACACATCATCATTATACCCATCCAAATAATAATGTATTGAATAACAATTACACCATGACGTGGAGACAGTAAGCTATACGTACGCACGTATGGTGACATGTAATTAAAATAATGGATAGAATAATGAATATGGTTGTACCATATTTATAATAACTTCAAATTATATATAAGATACTGGAGTTATTGTTTTATAATGTAAAAAACAAAGAAAGAGGAAGTGGAAGAAGAAAGGAACTTGAAAGAGGTGATGAAATATTTACCTCTTCTTCGGGTTCTTCCTTTTGATTAGATCAAATGGGCTCCTTAGGTTGGATTTCTGACTCAATGAAGGCATATAGGATTAAGGGAGGATATTTTATAGGGTATTTGGGAAGAGTTTGGCCTAGAAAAATTGATTTTAAGGTGTTAATAAAAGAGAAGGGTGAGTGCCCTTTTATAAGAGGGGTAAAGGGCACCTTAGGAAAAGCTAGAAATGTTATTTTATAATAAAATTATTTTAGGTTTTTAATGGTTCCAAAATAAATTATATACATTATAAGGTGGTTATGGGTAGAACCCACTCAACCAATAGTTTTTAGATAGATTTGGGTGACTATATTAACCTTGTCTTAAATATTTAACTCTTAGTTAAATAGTTTGACATCTACCATGTCACTTTCTATTTTTATATTATATGGTTAATAAAAATACTATATACTTACAACTGAACCCCAAGTGGTTAATTAATGATACATATATCATTACAAAAGTTTTTTGTCTTAACCTTATATTTTTAAGAATATAATATCAATTAATAATATAATATTTTTTTTAAATCTATTTTATGTCAATTTTGACACTATTTGGTATTTTGTTTTTTCTAAATTTCTAACAGCATTATTATTTCGAAAACAATTCATCTAACCAACCCTAATATGTCATAGTAACCTAGAAAATTAGTTTAATTCATAAAATGTCTCAAATTACATTTATTTATATATTTATAAAATCAATTATTTTAATCTTTCATTAATACGGTAATTACTGCATCATCATGGTGTCATAAATAAATTTAATTATTTAATGTATAAAAAATATATATATAATAACATTAGGTATTAAATATTTTTATCTTTATAATGAATATTTATAGACGAATCTGTCTTATGTGTAACTCTATATTAAAAATGATTTAGTTATTAAACTTTGATTTTAACTCTTTTAACTCTTCTTTTAATTAAATAATAATAAATGTCCTAATCTAATCCAAGTGGACCAAAGAAGTTCATATTTTATTCCTAAGGTTGTTTTTGGTATCATCATACTTATCCAATAGAATTAGGACGTGTTTTAGGGTAAAAATAATCTCATTTTTACCCTTACCTACCCTATTTACTTTTAACGGTTGTAAATAAAAGTAAAAAGTTACTATTCACCAAAAATTATTTTCATCTTATTGAACAACATTTCACTTACTGATATCAACCATGTGTCTCAGGTTTTTGAAATTATACTCATAGAAGTGGTGAAATTAAGTTTAATGTAAATTTAAAAATGCTCCTAGAAGGTGGGTAAAAGACGGTAAAAAGTTCAATAAAATTATTATATATCTAAATTTATTATAAACTCTCTCCATTGAATTAAATTGAACATATATAGTTATTATGTATCTATTTTTTCCTAAAATAAATTTAAATAAATTAAATAATTATTTAAATAAAAAGATGGTTTTAAACAAGAACTAAGTGGTTTTCACTATTCATCAAAAATTTAATGTTTTCAGAAAAATACCAAAAAATCACCCTAATCTAATTTCGGTATTCTGAATCCAAAAATGAAGTCCATTTTGAATGATAAAATTTATAAAATTTCAAAAAGTGGGTATTAATATTCATAACGGCTAGTTTTATCGGTCGTGATGTGTTAGAATCTCGAAGTTGCATACAACGCAAGCTATTGCATTATTCAAAGGGAAACGTACCATGGAAGCTTGTGGTGTTACATTCTCCCCTCCTTCAAATAATTTTATCCTCGAAATTTCTAGAGTATTACTACATAAAAAGAGTCGGGTGGTTCTTTATCATAAGTTCCTCAGGTTCCCACGTTTCCTCTTCCAACTTATGGTTTCTCCATAAATCTTTTACTCGACGAGTCATTTGGTTTCTCAACACTTGTTCTATTGTATCAAGAACCTTGATAGGATCTTCGCAATAAGACAAATAGGGTTCTAGTTCTAATTATTGATTGGTGAGTACATGCATTGGGCCAGGCATGTATTTTCTCAACAGTGATACGTGGAACACATCATGAACTTTAGAGAGACTTTGAAGCAATTACAAATGGTAAGCTACAACCCCAATTCATTCTAGAATTTCGAAAGTTCAAAATACCTGGGACTCAATTTACCTTTCTTACTGAAACATATAACACCCTTTCAAGGAGATACCTTCAAGAAAACATGATCTCCTACCTAAAATTCCAAATCCTTCCTTCGGTTATTGGCATAGCTCTACTACCTACTTTGAGCTGCTTTGATGTGGTTTTGGATTACCTCCACCTTTTCCATCGTTTCCTCCACCAGTTCTAGGCCTACTAGTTTTCTTTCACCAACATCTTCCCAATAGGTTGGTGTCTGAAATCTCTTTCCGTATAATTCTTCATATGGCGCCATTTGAATACTTTAATGGAAGATATTGTTTTAGTAAAATTCTACCAATGGTAAATATTGATCCCACATACCTTGTGAGTCATGTGATCATGGTTTCAACATGTCCTCTAAAGTTTGAATAGTACGTTCTAATTGTCCATCAATTTGAGGGTGGTAGGCACTGCTCAAATGAAGTTCAGTATCCAGGTCTTTCTGAATACCTTTCCATAATCGTGATGTAAAATGTGGATCACAATCAGAAACAATCGATAGAGGTACTCCATGAATTCTCACAACTTCATTAATATATATTATTTCTAGACGTTCAAGAGGTAAATATTCTCTTATAAGAAGAAAATGTGCTAACTTGGTAAGACGATCAACAATGAAACATATTGCATTGTTCCTTCTAGGAGTCTTTGGTAGCCCCATGACAAAGTCCATCATGATATCATCCCATTTCTACTCAGGTGTGGGAAGAGGTAGTGGGACTCCGCCAGGATATTGCCTTCCCACTTTCACTTATTGACAAACCAAACATCTTGACACAAAATCAGAAATCTCCATCTTCATGTTGTCCCTCCAAAAATTTTCCTTCAAATCGATATACATCTTAGTGCTACCCGGATGTATAGAGAAATTGGAACTATGGGCATCATCCAACAATTCCCTTTTAAGATCAGGTATATCGGGAACACAAAGCCTCTTCCCAAATTTCAAAATTCCATCTCCGTACACAAAGTCACTCAAATATCCCATCATTCACAGCTTTAATTGTCTTTTGAAAGTCTTCATCATCAATCTAAGAACTATTTATCCTTTCTAGTAAATATTATTTAGAAACCATTTGAAATAGTATTGATGTTTCACCTTCCATGGTGATTACCATATCCATATTTACTAGATCCATGTATATAAGATCCTTTTCAACTCTCATCTTTTTCAAAACTCCATGATCCTTTTTTCTCAAAGAATCTTCCACCTTATTTTCCTTCCCTAGGTGGTAGTGTGTAGTACAATCATAATCCCTGAGAATTTAAAGTCGTCGCCTTTGCCTCATGTTGAGTTCTTTCTTTGAGAAAATATACTTCAATCTCTTGTGACCGGTATATATCTCACATTTCATCACCATAGATATAATTTCTGCATACCATCAAAGAAAATATTAAAGATGATAACTCAAGATCATGAGTGGGATAGTTTTGTTCATGAATTTTCAGCTATCATGATTCATAGGCAATAACTTTATCATTCTGCATAAGGACACATCCAATTCCTTTCTTCTATGCATCACTATAAATATCAAACCCATCATTACCCAATGGTAGATTCAAGATAGGATCATTGACTAATATTCTCTTCAATTCTTCAAAACATTCTTCATAATCTTTTTTCCAAACTAATTTAACCCCTTTTCTGTGTGAGCTTTGTTAATGGGTTAACCAATCGGGACAAATTCTGGCCGAAACACCAATAATAACCTACAAAACCAATAAAACTGCATACCTAAGTTATAATTTCTAGTGCTGGCCATTCATGGATTTCCTTGGTCTTACAAGGATCAACAGATATTCTATCCTTATAGACAATATGGAGAAGAAAAGAAATCTCTTGAATCCAGAATTCACACTTGTTAAACTTCACAAAAAAATCATTTCTTTAAAGAGTATTCAGGATAATTCGGAAGTGATTTTCATGATCTTTATAGCTTTTGGAGTATAGCAAGATATCATCAATAAATACCACTAAAAAGTCATCAAGATATTCCTTGAAAACCCTATTCATTAGATCCATGAAGACAGAGGGTGCATTAGTCAATCCAAAAGGCCTTACATTAAACTCGTAATGCCTATACCTAGTTCGAAATGTTGTCTTCATAATGTCTTCATTCTTCACGCACAATTGAATATATACATATCGAAGGTAAATCTTTGAAAAGTATTGAGCTCCATAAATTTGGTTGAATAAATCATCAATGCGAGGTAGGGGATACTTGTTTTTTATTATTATATCATTGATCTCCTTGTAGTCAATGCACAACCTCATAGATATGTCTTTCTTCTTAACAAAATGAACAGCGCCTCCCCATGAAGAAACACTAGGGTGAATAAATGCATTATTACTCAATTTCTCAAGTTGTTTCTTTAGTTCCACTAATTCCACAGTGTCCATTCTATAAGGGGTCCTCAATATGGGCCTTGATCCAAGAATTAAATCACTGGAAAACACAATTTCTCATTCTGGAGGATGTCCAGGTAAATATTTTGGAAACACATCAACATATTCTTTCACAATAGGTACATCCTCTATTTGAACCTTCCTTTCCTCACCCACAGTTATTTAATTATCTTCCTCCCCAATAATTGAATTTAGTTGAGCTACTGGGGGTGGATCTAGATAAGAATCAAGTGGTGATGATTCTTCTCTAAAGATAAGGTGTTCTTTATCATCATCATCAAAAAGCATAACCTCATTCTTCTTATAATAAATTTTTGTATCATGTTCCGAAAGCCAATCCATACCTAGGATTATATCAAATTAAATCATGGGTATTGTGATGATATCAGCAGATAAATAACATTTATATGACCTAATTGGGACTGATTCACAAAACATTGTTGCAATGATACTTCCCTTAAGAGTTTTGACTGGAAACTCCCTTGTTAAATAAAATTGGAAATATCTAATTTTCTTAGCAAACTGGGAAGATATGAAACAATGTGATGATCCAGAATCAAATAAATCATTTTTTAAACATGAGGAAACCATTAAATTACCGACCACCACGTCTTTTGGAGCTTCAACCTCAATAGTAGTGATAACATAAGCTTGTCCTTGATCCCTTGGCCTTTTCTGAGTTAAGTTCCCCTGACGCTTAGGACATTCATTCAAATAATACCCCCTTTCTCTATAATTGTAGCATTAAACAATGACAGCCTCTTTCTTCCCCTTGCAATCCTGATTTTGGTGGCCTTTTTCACCGCATATGTAACAGACTCTCATTCCCTTCAGGCAAGTACCGGGGTGTTTCTTCCCACATTTACTGCAGGATGGATATTCAACTTTTCCCTTCTTCCCCTTATTTCCATTTCCAGATTCTTCGATAGATCTCTTCTTCTCTTGAATTGCTTTAAAGTCGTAAGACTCAGGTAATTCTTTTTCTATCTTGATAGCACATGAGACAATATCTTTATACAAAGAGAAGGATTGTGAGACTAATGCTCGATGGAGAAATGGTTTTAACACATCAAAGAAATGATCAGTATTACTTCTTGGGTTACATATATAATTTTCAGCATGCCTCGCTAACCTTGTAAGGTTATCCTCATACTTTTTGGCATTCTCTTCCTCCTTTTGTCTAAGACATAAGAATTTTCCTTTCCATATCTGCTCTATGGTCATGAGGAAATTATTTTTCTTTGAAAATATCTTTAAACTACCTCCATTCCATATTTGATACTTCAACATCTTCCTTTGTGTTTTGAATCAATGACCACCATTGATCAGCATCTCCAGTGTGGCAGTAAACTGCCATGACAACTTTTTCCCTTTCAATACTCCCAAAGGAATGGAATATTTTCTCTAAGGAATTTACCCATTTCTCAAATACTAATGGATTTGTAATCCCATTGAATATTGGTGGTTGTTGCCTCATGAACTGATCTAACATTCATCCTCCACGTTGTGGATCAGGGTGCTCCATACAGGTATGGTTATTATTCATAACCTGAGTGAGTTGTCCCGGTATGGTGTTAAGATGATCAGCACAAGTTGTATCACCAGCTCCACTATAATTATCTTTAGTAGGAGTGAAATCACTACATGGAATGTGTGTATTGATATGGTTTCTATTCCTTCCACTAGGTGACATTTCTAAACAATTCCATAAACAAGATTATTTTATGGATCGAAATACATAATTCTAAACTTGTAAAACACTTACATAAATTGAACATTTTATGGATATATTCCATAATCATAAAAAAATTTCTATGAGGAATTATATACTCATAAAAACTTCATAATGGTTTGTAAAGAAAATGAGAATTATCCTAAGCATATCCCCTGGGAGTGTCGTAACCAAGACTGCAGCAAGGCCTGTTGTCGTGCACCAGTTCCCGTTCGAGTCTAGCTCAAAGCGGGGTTTTCGAGTTTTACCCCTAAGTACATTTGTGCTAGAGCTGCATCTACCTGCTCATATCTAGACAGGAATGTATTGCTTGAAAACTCACAAAATATCTACAATACTAAAATTATAGAAAGTTGTTCAATACTAATCCTCAAAGTCAATCTTAGGGTAATGTGCTCTAATCAGAGTTTATCTAAATCTAGTTTCCATGGTTTGTACAAAACTTCCTCTGATACCAATTGTAATGCCCCAAACCCAGAATCCCAGAGTCAGTGAATTATTACGTATCATTGGCATGATCAAAAAAGATCATGTCTCGAAAGATTGATTAATTTAGTAGCCTTGGATGTACTAGATACATTCATAAGGTTTACATTTGATCATAAAATGGAAAACTACACCAACATTTTTTCCCTGGAAAACACTGAGATCCCATAGACTATCCCTTCAGGTAAGTCATACTATACTGCTTCGCATCCTTGGAAAAATAAAACATAGAAAGGGGTGAGCTCAGATTCTCAGTAAGGATAACAATATAGAAGAAAATTTCATAAATAAGCATAAACATTTAAGGCAATGTATAAGACTAAAACAAAATCATTTTAAACTTTATCTTTAGCAAAATATGGCAAAGATAAAAATCAAATAATGAAATTTAATTATTCACATGGATATTCTACTAGTCGAATAATCAAATGAAATATCAATAGCCACTTTCATAATGATGGAATGCATAAAGACAGACTTTCATAACCACATAGTCAAGGCCTTGTGCCAAGATTACAAATAATATTTTATCAAGACCTTGTGCTAAGACACTAGTTTGTCTCATGAGACCTACCGATGCATCGAGGAGCTATAGTGGGCTCCACCCATCACTTACTAATTCCCATGCATTCCTCGTATGAAAAGGATTAAACATAACATAAACATTCGTATTAAAATTTGCATACGAAATGTCAATACTTTATCCATAAACCATGAATGGTTTAAAAATAACTCATCCATAGTCAAACATATCACAAAACCCTCAATACAATATGGATGTTTTGTATCATAATAAATCAACATCAAATAAGCAAATATCCATTAAAGGATGATGACATAGATGAAATCAAAACCTTTTTTAGAGAAATATCTCTTACTATTGTGAAATCATTTAAAAGTCATATAATTATAAAAGAAAACATTTATTTTGAAAATATTATTATAATATTGTAAGTGAAGCTTCGAAAATGTTATAACAGTGGAAAATATCCGCACCTGCCATATAAGTTAAAAACACATTCTTGCATTAATTTTGTTAAAAAGACCATAAAGTACCTTGTTTGGAAAACGATAGAAAGATTTCATTCAAACCATTTTATAAAAAGTCAAATAAGGGTATAAATAAATTTAAAACATAGTCAAGTAAATATTAAAAATGTTTTGAAATACATTTTTAAGAAACATGGATGTGGATGATAATGATGTCACAGTAGATACTTACATAAAAACAAACTCGTATAATAAACAAAATTGTGAAATTATCCCTTACCTTGTACTTTTCCTTGGTCAAGGGTAGGTTAACCTCCTGTATAATGGTTAAATAATTGTTATTAAATTATAAAATAGTCATATACATTAATATGATATCATATATGATCTTTTAACATTGCTTTGTTAATAATATTTTAGTATTATTGTCGTTTCGGGCATTAACTGATTTGTTTTCATTTATATGCATTGTTATGTAAGTAATGTTTGTTATGTTGAGTCAATAAGGTTTTCTTTATGACTTTTAAATTCCCTCATACTTGGGGGATATTGTTAAGTCAATGAGGTTTCCTTATGACTTCATGATTCCTCTTATTTTGAAAATCACAAACAATTTATCTCAAGGAAAAACTAATTTTTTTACCCTTAATTAACTTCCTTAAGGAAAATTTCCTTACCCAAGGAAGTTTACCCTTACCTAGATTTTATTATTCATATAATAAATCTTCTATGTGTAAATCTAGGATTGAAACCAAAACCTCGGAATCCTATAATTACCTAGATATGAAGCATTCTGTTTTAAGATCCGAATTCTCAAAATTCTGGTTACGAACTCTTCAAAGTTCTGACTCGAAATTATGATTACAAATTATGTATATGAACTTTTCAAAGTTCTAACTCCAAATTCTGATTATGAATTCTGGATACGAACTTCTCTAGGTTCTAACTCCAAATTCTTATTACGATTTCCGGATACGAACTTCTCTAAGTTCTGAATATGAAGTTCTCTGAATTCAGAATCCAAACTCCTATGAGTTCTGACTCCGAGTTCTCGTGAACTCTGACTCTGAAATTTGTAAGTTCTGGTTCTGAATTCTAGTGAATTCAGATTCCGAATTTTCTTGAAATTCAGACTCCGGAATTCTATAGAATTCGGGTTCTGAATTCCAAGAAAACAGAATCTGGACATCTTTGTATTACAGACTCTGAATTCAATTTTTGGTTAGACTCCAAACATTCATTTACATACATTCCGAATATCAGACTTTGGTTATACTTACACTTTTTTATTAATAAAATGATGCCATGCTTTCATTCACTCACTAACCGTTTTTTGAGTGACATGTGTACATGTCCCTCCAAAATTGAAGGAAGAATATGACCGCCAGAGGAGGGAGCCGACCGTTGGAGTTGTACCTATAAATAGGAGCTCATTTGAAAGAGTTCAAAACACTTGACAACATCTTTGAAAACTGTTCTTACATGCTGTTGAAGTGATTTATAGAGAGATAGGCTCTTAAAAACTCTCAGGCATCATGTGGAAAGTTTTAAAAGATTCTTCAATCTTTGCTTCATGCTGATTTGCTTCGTGAGACTTCGATTGTTGTTGTGTACAATCGAGGGATTCTGGGTATAGGAAGACAGAGGTTCCGACTAGTTGATAGTTGAGGTCTTGCGGGGATAGCAAGACAGACTACAATCTTTGTATCGAGGGCTTACCATGGTTTGGGTAAGATATAATTTCTTCAATGTATAAATCAAGGGTCCTCTTATCCATGGTTGTTGGATACCCTTCTCTTTGGGTTAAAATATTTTCAACTTGTTACTTTTTTTGGTTTTAAGTTTCCCACTATTGTTTTAGTTTTTGAGGAATGTATAACATTCATATACTTCCTAAGACTTGTACTATGATTACGTGGGATTTTATACACATTAAGGTTGAATCTTAGTTGTTGTAAACTTTTTTTAAGTTTCATTTTTTGAATCAATTTTCTGGAATCAAGAATGTTATTAGAACAAAGAGGTCTTGTGAATTATCTTGATTACCTTGTTAAACATAACCATCTTTAAAAGTTCCAAAGGAATTTTTATAAATACAATTCACCCCCCCCCCTTATGTATTTGAGCATCTCATGTTTACATATTCGATCCTACATTTGTTATTATAGAGTATATCATACTCACATACCATCTCAAAATTGGTATCAAAGGGTTGGTTACCTCTGAATTAATCTCACGATTAGATTCAGAAAAAAATTCTTCTTATTACTTTTCAGAATTGATTTTTTGGAATCATATTTTCTGAATTCATACTTTTTTGGAATCTATTTTTCGAAATAAAATAGTTCGAATTCATTTTTGTTTGTTCTATATTTTCTTTTCTTGGGATATATTCTATTCTTTACAAACTCATACTACTAACAAGTTTGTGTGCCAAAGATTTTCTTATGGATGGAAGGTTTAAATGTTGGTTCTATTGATAATCTAAATCCTACCAGACCTCCTGTTTTCGATGGAAATGATTATGAGTACTGGATAGATAGGATGAAGACATTCGTTATCAATACTGGAGTTGATAACTATCTAATGCTGACTGGAGATTATAAGATTCCAGATAAGGAATTGAGAACCTTTACGAATCAAGAGAAATCAGAATATCCATTAAAATTCAGAGTCAAAAATACATTGTTATATTCCATGACTAGGAATATCTATAGTCATATATCATCGTGTGAAGCTACAATCAGTATCTAGAAGAAACTTGAAGTTACAAATTTTGGTACATCTAAAGTCATAGAGACAAGAAGAGCTATGTTGAGAGCAGAATACCATAGCTTTAACTCTCCTTTTGGAGAACCTATAAGCAAAGTACATCAAAGGTTTATGACAATCGTGAATATATTACAATCTATGGGAGAAAAAGTTTTGGATGATGAGGCCCTTGTATATAAGATCATAGATATCATGCCAAATGAATGGGAGTATAATAGGATAGATATTGATGGGAACAGGAAAGTCACTAAGATTTCTTTAGTTGAGTTGTTTGGAACTCTTCTTCAGTGTGAAACCAGAATGAAGAGAGATGCTGAAAATGTTATGAAGAAGAATGGGAATGGAGGACTGGCTTTTACAACCACTTATAAACATATGAAATCCAAGACCCCAGAAAGAGTAACTAGATCAAAGACAAATAAGGTAATTGTTCAGTCAGAATCTAGTGACACAGAAAAGCCAGAGAATGAATTACCAAATCTTGCTCGGAGAATGAACAAGATTATAGCTCAAAATAACCATCAGAATCGGTATAACAAGAAAGACTACATAGACAAGAAAGATAGAGAAGTTACATGTTATGAATGTAAAAGAACAGGTCATATTAGACCTGATTGTCCTTTGTTGAAAAAGAAGGAAAATAAGGAAAGGATCTTTGAAAGGAACAAGAATAAATTCTATTGATCAAAGCACAAGAAAATCCTTAAAGCTAATGATACTTGAAGTGCTAACAGTGGAGACTCATCAGATTATGAATCTTATGAAAATGATTCATCAGCATAGAAGAACATGGGATTCATTACCACTTCTTCTTTCCCCAATACATGTCTTATGGACAAGGTACTCTCTGCCGAGGCTTTAACAAATTTATCTCTTGATAAGAATTACTATTACAAAAATAATACTTCTAATGAAGATACTTTATCCTCAGAAAATGAATTAATACCTTCATATGAAGAAGTTTCTATATTTTCCAAGTTACTTGAAGCAAGAAATTGTAAAATTTATAAGAAATTAGACAAGGCAAATACTAGGGAATACATTCTTACAAAAGAGATTTCAGATCTTTCTACAGATCTTAGAGATAAAGAAGAGCTTTTAGAAAAACTAAGGACCTTGGGAAAGACAATTCTGTTAAGGAATATATTTATAAAGATCTTAATAATGCTATTTTAGATATAAATGTTTTTGATGAAAAATATAACTCTAAGGAAATGATTCCTGAGGATAGGAATTTAGTCATCAGACTGAAATCCGAAATATTTTCCCTTAAGAATATTCTTGCAAACTTTACCTCTTGAAAGGAAAATTTTGACAATATGTATTCTCAAATTAAACCTCAAGGGGACACTACTAGAGTAGGTTATACTCACCAAAAACCGGTTTTCAAAAATAACTATTTTGTTCCTTCTAGAGCCCCCTTTTGCACTAAATGTCAAAGTGGTGGGCATTGGAAGAAAAATTGGTCCTTGAATAAATTTCAATCTCTTGGGTTTCATACAGCTTATTTTTATAAACAAACGTGGATACCCAAAATTTTTTTGTCTAACAATTTTGGATCCATGACATTTTGGATTCCAAAAGTCTAACTTTTTTATTTTCATGAAAATAAAGAAGGTAACAACAGCAACACGTGGTACATGTATAGTGGATGTTCTCGGAATATGACTGGTAACAAAAACTATTTTGAAAATATTATCAATACAAAAGTAGGAAAATTAAATTTCAGAGATAATGCTCAGGGAGAAATTATTGGTATAGGTAATATTGTTCTTCTTGGAAAAACTTTGATTTCAAATGTTTTATTTGTTAAGGGTCTTAAGCACAACCTCATTAGCAAAATCCAGTTATGTGATGAAGGCTACCTCGTGAATTTTAGGAATGAAAAGTGCTTAGTACACAATTCCAAGGAAGATTTTATTCTTTCTTTGAATAGGAAAGATAATGTCTACATAATAAACTTAGAAGACCATAGGATCCAAGATCTACCTTGCCTTAATGCAATGGAAGATCATTCTTGTTTGTGACATAGAAGGTTAGGACACTGTAACCTTGGGAATAGATGAAAAATATCTAAGAAAATATTAGTTAAGGATCTACCAGAGCATAGATTTGATTCTTCAAAATTTTGTGACCCTTGTCAATATGTAAAGAAATATAAATCAAGTTTTAAATTAGTCGGTGATGTCTCAACTACTGATTTATTACCGCTTCTTCATATGGATATCTTTGTTCCAACACAAACTGGAAGCATTTGGGGAATGTATTATGTTTTTTCCTAGTTTATGATTACACTATATTTAAATGGGTCCATTTTATAGAAAAGAAATTTGAATCATTCTCTTATTTAAAAAGTTTTAGATCCCAATTTAAAAAAGATAAAATCCTTCCAATGAAAAATATTCATAGTGATCATGGAGGAGAATTTCAAAATTCTGATTTTGAAACTTTTTGTAGTAGGAAAGAAATTACTCACAACTTCTCATCACCCAGAACACCTCAACAAAATGGTGTTTTTGAAAGAAGAAATAGAATTATTTAAAAGATAACTAGAACCATGTTGAGTTAGTATTCAATAGCCAAACATTCTTGGGCTGAAGCTATAAGTACTGCTTGTTATACTATAAATTGAATTTCGATTAGAAATTTTCTTAATAAAACTCTTTATGAGTTATGGAATGGTAGAAAATCTAGACTTTCCTACTTTAAGATTTTTGGTTGCAAGGTATTCATCCTGAATACTAATGATAATCTTCATAAATTCACACCAAAATCTGATGAAGGAATTTTCTTAGGCTACTCCACAACTTCTAAGGCATATAGAGTTTTCAATAAAAATACGTGTACTATTGAAGAGACAGTACATATTAAATTTGATGAAACTAATCCTTTTGTTTGTAAACAACCCCAACCTTCATCATCATATGTGTTTTCAAAAATTGATTATCAAACTTTTATAGAAAATCCTTCTGATAAAGAAAATGATCAAGAAGATATTACTGAAACATTTACCCCAGAAGATTTCCTACCCTATATTGATGAACAGGTTTTACAAAACCCAAACCAGTTGTTTCTAAGGAATCATCCAAGTGATAATATCATTAGTGATGTCAATCAAACTATAAGGACTAGAAGTTCCTTACGAAATGAAGTAGAACATCTAGCATTCCTTTCCCAATTAGAACCAAAAAGCACTGATGAAGCTTTAGGTAATGATGATTGGATTAAATCCATGCAAGATGAACTAAATGAATTCGAAAGGAATAATGTCTGGACCTTGGTTAAAAGACCAAAGGAAACTTCTTTAATTGGTGTAAAATGGATCTTCAGAAATAAATGTTATGAAAATGGAATCATTGTTAGAAATAATGATAGATTAGTTGCTAAATTCTATAATCAAAAATAAGGAATAGACTATGAAGAAACCAATACTCTGATATCTAGACATGAATCTATTCAGATTTTACTTGCCTTTGCAGCATTCTTCAATTTCATACTTTTTCAAATGGATGTGAAATGTGCTTTCCTTAATGGTTATGTTCAAGAGGAAGTTTTGGTGAACAACCTCATGGATTTGATGATACAATACATCCTGATCATGTTTTTAGACTTACCAAAGCTCTTTATGGACATAAACAAGCCCCTTGAGCCTGGTATGATAGACTTACAAGATTGTTGCTTCAAAATAACTATTTCAAGGGAAATGCAGATCAAACCCATTTTATAAATAAAGATAAGAAAAATGTTTTTATTATTCAAATTTATGTTGATGAAATTATATTTGGTTCAACTCAGCAATCTTTAACTAATTTCTTTTCAGATCTAATGAAATCTGAGTTTTAAATGAGTATGATGGGTGAGTTAACATTTTTCCTTGGTTTTAAAATTTCTCAATAACCAGAAAGAATCTATACATCCCAACATAATTATATTAATGATCTTATTAGAAATTATGGATATGACAACACTAAAAGTATAAGTACTCACATTGGTACCTCAAACACATTTGATCTTGATGAAGCTGGGAAACTAGTATATCAAACATCTTTTAGAGTTATGATAGGATGTCTACTTTACTTGACATCTAGTCATCCAGACTTAATGTTTTCAATATTCTTATGTGCAAGATATCAATCCAATCTCAGGGAATCTCACTTAAAGTCAGTGAAAAGAATGTTTCTCTACTTAAAGGGAACCATGGATTTAGGACTCTTTTATACTTCTGGAAATGATTTTGTTTAAAAAGGTTTTTTAGATGATGAATTTGGTGGATGTATAATGGATAGAAAGAGTTCATCCAGAACTTTTCATTTCTTAGGAGATTCATTAGTTTCTTGGTCTTGCAAGAAGCAGCACTCAGTAGCACTTTCCACTGCTAAAGCTGAATATATAGTAGCAGGAAGTTGTTGTTCTCAAGTGTTGTGGATTCAACACACACTCATAGACTATGGCATGAGATTTACTGAGACTCAAATTATGTGTGATAACAGAAGTGCCATTTCCCTTAGTAAAAACCCCGCACATCACTCGCGTGCAAAGCACTTAGATATTTGGAATCACTTTCTTCGGGATCACACACTAAAACGAAATATCATAATTCAATTTATCAGAACACAAGATCAAGTTGTTGATATTTTCACAAAATCTTTACCCTTCGATAGATTGGAATACATTAAATAGAAGTTAGGAATGATAACTGTAAGGTAATCCTTCTCAATTAACTTCTTGTTGAACTGATATCCATATAGTAATAAACTCCTTTTCATAGGGGGATTACATTTGTTATTTATGATTTTCGAATTTTCTAGTAATGAAAATTTTTGTAGTGGGTTTTTCAAAATTTCTCGTAATGAAAATTTTCATAGTTAGTTTTTGAAAATTTCTCATAATGAAAATTTTCGTAGTTGGTTTTTCAAAATTTCTCGTAATGAAAATTTTCATAGTTGGTTTTTCAAAAAATTTTGTAATGAATATTTTCATAATTGGGTTTTCAAAAAATTTCCTAATGAAAATGTTTCTAGTTGGTTTTTTTAAAAAAATTAATGGAAATTTTCATATTATAGTCTTTAAAATTTTCATAATGAAAATCTTTGGACATGAAATTTTTGTAATGAAAATATTCTGACCTGAAATTTTCGTAATGAAAATTTTCAGATTTGAAATTTTCATAGTGAAGTTTTTTTTCGTATTGAAGTTTTTTTTGAATCCAAAGTTCTTCAAGAAGAATATTACTCAATACGAATAATCTTCCTAGAAATTCGAAAGGTATGATTATTTCTGGAGTTATTCGTAATTACCTTTTTCTTGCTGTTAGTTTCATTTGTTTTTAAAATTTCTCATATTCTAGTTTTCTTAAATCCAAATGTTTTTCTTTTTAAAACCTCAAAATATCAGATTCAACCAATATTTCCTAGCGACTATGATTTCAACCGTCAGATCAGATCTGAAGGTCTCCCAACCATTATATTGGATTTGGAAGATGAAAGGTCACTTCCATCACCTATATAATGGGGACCCCCGATGGTTGTCCCACATCGGTTCTCAAACTTGTGTGTGTCGAAGATCTACCCCTCTAAAAAGCCCATTATGAATTCTTCATAAGTGCTCAAGTCCAAATGTCTGCAGAAGTTCCTTCTCAAGATATGTCAACTGTCAAGTCGATTTCGGAGTGGAAAATATACAGGGAGAGGTTAGTTCATCCGAACTTCTTCAACAAGTATGACTCTATTATTTCCAATAACATCAAGCTCAATGGATGGGAAAGTGTGTCTATTTCAAATACATGTGCTCAGGATGTTTTCTATCCAGATCATCTCATAGAATTTTATGAGTCAGCTTATTTCTTTAAGGAAGTAGGTAGGAAAAAATTCTCTTTTAATAGTTATGGAAAGTCGTACAAACTCTCTTACACCAAGGTTGTGAGCTTGGTGGGACACTCATATGAAGGAGAATCCAAATTCGGCTCTCACAAGCTGCCGGATGTTGAAGAAGGTTTCATCAAGGTGAAGGATATGAAATTCCTTGGCCTTAAAGATGTAAAGACTGTAAAAATTTCCCATCTGTCTACCAACAATCAGATCCTACAGCAATGGGTTCATGGACTCATCGTATTGAGGATGGTTGATAAGGACACCCTTAATAAAAGTGACATGTACATCTTAGATTTTTTGGTAAATCTATGGAAGGTGAACCTCATAAATCACATTCTCATTACAATACAGAATATCAAGAATTACAATCTGAGATATTAGATCATTATGTATCCTACCCTTCTCTCCAAGCTCATTGTTCGATGTCTTGAATCATTCAACATCCCATGTAGTTCCAAGTCGAGGAATTCCAAGGTGATGCTTATCAGTGATGATACCATAAAGAGAATGGAGGTTGGTTTCTCCAAGGAGACAGGAGAATTTTATGATCTACCTCAGGATGAGGCAGAAGCCATTCCAGAAAATGGTGAGAAACTTGAACCATTAAGAAGGCCGTAAAGAAAAGAAAGTTGAAGGAAGTGGAAGTAGAAGAAAAAAATCTTAAGTCTAAGAAAGTCCAATCTGCACCTCCTAAACCCAAGAAGAAAGATTACTACCCTGATGAGGTGGTAGAAAAATGTAGGGAGGATAAGAAGAATAGAAAAGAAGGGGAGCCATAGTTTGGTTTGGATCCTACTGAGGCTAAGGCCTTGAAATAATCAACTGCTGAGGAGCTTGAGAAGCAAGCTAAAGAGAAAAGGCTAAAGAAGAATATGTAAGAGTCAGAGATTGTACAATCTCTTTTGAAGGCCAATGAGGTTTCATCTGAACAAATTCATGTTCTGAAGTCTTTCCTGGTGGAACCATTACCTGAGACTCTTGGTAAGTAGTTTATGACTCCGGAAAAACCAAAAGAGAAGAGTGTGGAGGAGAAGAAAGCTGCAGAAGGAGTTCAAGAAGCCGAGACCAGTGGTGGCTCTGATGATGTGATTAAGAAAGGTGAAGACTTTCATGAAAAGGAATGTGCTTCCGTGAAATTTTCAATCAATCCTTCTCAAGTCGGATCTTCAAAACTTTCTACTCCTGGAATAGAGGATAATGGTGAAGAAGTGGAAGTAAACAAGTTGTCTGAAGAAGAGAGTCATAACCATGATTTAATTCTTCCTGAAGATGTTGAGGCTAGAGCTGAGAAAGAAAAAGTTAATGAAGATAAAATTGTATAGTAATCTGGAAGTGAGCATAAGTCTCCTGATGAAGAGGCTATTACAAAAATCAATGAAGGAAAACAAGTGGTTGACGATACCCCAACCAAGGATATTTTGAGGAAGAAGGAAGCTGGAGGATCCTCTAAGAGGAAGATGATAGATTTAGAGGAAGAACCATATCCAAGAAAAATGTCTGATTCGAAGTCATCTTCTTTAGGATATGATTTTGTTGTTTAGTCCCTGAAGAAGCTGGTGGGTACCATTCCGATATTTCCAGCAAATAAATCTAGATGCCAAATGCTCCAGCACAACATGAACCAAAATTCAGATTCTGTATCAATGGTCATGGATAAATGTGTTAAAATTGAGACTGATCACAAGAATTTCCTTATCAATTATGAAGCTCACAGAAATTCTTGCAAGAAAAGGACCAGATGTTCTAAGAAAATTGTTGTAGATCTGGAAGATCTTGATCAATTTCAAGAAGATTTCAAGGAATGTTTTGATACCGAAGACTCCAAAATCAAGAATCATACAGATAGCTTTGATAAAAAGTAACCCTTGAGCAGAATGTTGGGATTCAGGATTTCAAAGATATGAATGGGATGTTGAGCTATGTTGTCTAAAGTTTGAAAACAGGGAGGGATCTCCGGAATGAGATGGAAGAAAATATTGTAAAGCAAGATGACTTGCTGAAGGCTCAGGCAGAGGCCCTTAAGGCTCAAGAGGAGAGGATACAGCCTTGGAAAACCAAGAAAAGGAGGATCAGAAAGAGCTGAAAAAGGTGAATACAATCGTAAAGAATCCGATTCCCAAGGAAAAAGAAACAAAATAGACCCAAATATGATCTTTTGTTATTGTTTTTTCCTTGTACTAATTCTTTCAGTCATAATGGAATTATGGTTTCTTGTTTTGTTTGGTTTTCTATACTAATATTTCAGGTACCATTTTTTCTCCATTACCTTAAACTCTTTTTGAAAATCACAAAGGGGGATAAGGAAAAATAATTCTAAAAGGGAGAAGGAAAAATATTTCTAAGTATACGAAGATATATCCCTATGTAAGGGGGAGTTTCTCATTATGAAGTTTTCCATTTCCAAGATAATGAAAATCCCATTCTGAAAATCTAGAATACGATCATTAGAGTTCCAAAGCCTAAGGGTGAGTTAGTCATATTCATCATTTTCAATGTCAAAAGGGAGATAAGTTTTATTTTCAATGTCAAGAAAAGGTTTGATAAGTCCTTATATTCTTTTTCGTAAGGATGTTTGTGCTTTCCAAAAGGGGGGATATTGTTGAGTCAATAAGGTTTTCCTTAGGACTTTTACATTCCTTCATACTTGGGGGAGATTGTTAAGTCAATAAGGTTTCATTATGACTTCATGATTTCTCTTATTTTGAAAATCACAAACACCATATTTCATGGCAAAACTAATTTTTTTTACCCTTGTTTTACTTCCTTAATAAAAATTTCCTTACCCAAGGAAGTTTACCCTTACCTAGATTTTATTGTTCATATCATAAATCTTCTAAGTGTAAATCTCGGATTCAAACCAAAACCATGGAATCCTATAATTACCTAGATATGAAGCATTATTTTTTAGGATCTGAATTATCAGAATTTTGGTTACGTACTCTTCAAAGTTCTGACTCCAAATTCTGATTACGAATTATAGATATGAAATTTTCAAAGTTCTAAATCCGAATTATGATTAAGAATTCTTTATATGAACTTCTTTGAGTTCTAACTCTAAATTCTGATTACGAATTCTGGATATAAACTTCTCTAAGTTCTGACTCTGAAGTTCTCTGAATTCTAAATCAGATCACCTAGGAGTTCTGACTCCGAATTCTCATGAACTGTGACTCCGAACTTTATAAGTTCTGATTCCTAATTCTGGTGAATCTAGATTCCGGATTTCCTTGAAATTCAGACTCCAAAAGTCTATAGAATTCAGGTTCTGAATTCCTAGAAAACAGAATCCGAAAATCGTTTTATTATAGACTCCAAATTCATTTTTTGTTTAGACTCCAAACTTTAATTTACTTACATTCTGAATATCAGACTTTGGTTATACTTACACTTGTTTAGTAATAAAATGATTTCATGCTTTCAGTCACTCAGTAACCATTTTTTGAGTGACACGTGTATATGTCCTTCCAAAATTCAAGGAAGAATATGATCGTTGGGGGATGGAGTCGACCGTTGGAGCTATGCCTATAAATAAGAACTCATTTGAAAGAGTTAAAAACACTTGAAAACATCTTTGAAAGCTATTCATACATGCTGTTGAAGTTATTTCTAGAGAGAGAGGCTCTTATAAACTCTCAGGCTTCGTGTAGAAAGTTTGAACGGCTTGTTCAAACTTTGTTTCGTGCAGATTTTCTTCGTGCGACTCCGATTGTTGCTGTGTACAATCAAGGGCTTATGGGGATAGGAAGACAGAGGTGTCGACTACCTGATAGATAAGGGATTGAGGGGATAGCAAGACAGAATCTGATCTTCATATCGAGGGCTTACCTTGGTTTGGGTAAGACAGAATTTCGTGAAAGTATATATCAAGGGACCTATTATCCAGGGTTTTTGGATACCCTTCTCTTTGAGTTAAAAGATTTACTACTTGTCACTTGTTTTTGTTTAATGTTTTTCTCTGCTATTTTAGTTGTTGAGGAAATTATGACTTTCATATACTTCCTAAGACTTGTACTCTGATTACATAGGATTCAATACGCTTTAAGGTAGAATCTTAGTTGTTGTAAAATTTTGTTAAGTTTCATTTCCAGAATCACTTTTTCAGAATCAAGCAAGTTATTAGAACTTAGAGGTCATGTTAATTATCTTATTTAACCTTGTTAAACATATCCATCTTTAAAAGTTCCAAAGTAATTTTTATAAGTACAATTCACCCCCCCCCCCCCTCTCTTATTTGAGCATCTCGTGTTTACATATTCGATCCTAGATTTGGTATTATAGAGTATATCATACTCACATACCATCTCACATGTTATGGATAGGACGTAACATATTCATATTCAGAATGATATTAATTCCTTAAACATTATTTTTAATCATCTAATAAAAATTAGTCTTGAATGGATACGATGGGGAATGAATCTCCTCGCGTTCGTGGAGACGGTAATCCGTACATACGCACGAGCGACAATGTCATTCTTTTCAAATTAAAATAATATATAATTGGATGGTATATCATATATACATAATAATTATCATGTTATATTTCTTATTTACATCAATTAAACATCATTATTATACCCATCCAAATAATAATGTATTGAATAACAATTACACCACGATGTGAAGACTGTAATCCATACGTACGTAGGTATGGTGACATGTCATTCAAAGGGTTGATAGAATAATTAGTATGGTTGTACCATATTTATAATAACATCATAGTATATAGAAGATACTGGAGTTATTATATTATAATTGAGACAACAAAGAATGAGGAAGTGGAAGAAGAAAGGAACTTGAAAGAGGTGCTGAAATATTTACCTCTTCTTCGGGTCCTTTCTTTTGATTTGATCAAAAGGGATCCATGGGTTGGCTTTATGACTAAAGTAAGGACTCTAGGATGAATAGAGGATAGTTGAGAGGGCATTTGGGAAGAGTTTGGCCGATAAAAATGTTTTTGAAGGTGTGAATTAGAGAGATGGTGGAGTTCCCTTTTTTAAGAGGGGTGAGGGGCACCTTACAAAAAGCTAGAAATATTATTTTATAATAAAATAATTTTCGGTTTCTAATGGATCAAAAATTAATTATGTAAATTCTAAGGTGGTCATGGGTCTAAAAACACTAAACAAATAAGGTTTAGACAGGTTTGGGTCACCATATTAGCCTTATCCTTTAGATTTAACTCTTAGTTAAATAGTTTGACATTTACCATGCCTCTTTGTGTTTTTATATCATATGGTTAATAAACATACTATATACTTCCCAGCGAACCCCAGGTGGTTAATTAATGATACAAATATAATTACAGAAGTCTTTTGGATGAACCTTACATTTTTAGGAATATAATATCAGTTGATAATATAATATTTGTTTTAAAAACTCTTTTATGTCAATTTTTACACTATTTGGTATTTTGTTTTTTTCTAAATTCATAAAATCATTATTATGAAAAAAAAATCATATAACCACCGTAATATTTTATATTCACCTAGAAAATTAGTGGAATTTATTTAAAGTCAAAAATTACATTTATTTGGATATTTATAATATCAATTATTTTAATCTTTCATTAATACGATAATTATTGCTTCATCATTGTGTCATTAATAAATTTAATTATTTAATGTTTAAAAAATATAAATAAAATACCATTATGTACTAAATCGTTTTATCTTTGTAATGAATATTTATATTATAATTTATCTTATGTGTAACCCTTTATTAAAAATGTTTTAGTTATTAAACTTTGATTTTAACTCTTTTAACTCTTCTTTGAATTAAATAATAATAAATGTCCTTATATAATCTAAGTGGACCAAAGAGGTTCGTATTTTATTCTTAAGGTTGTTTTTGATTGCATTATAATTATCCAATAGAATTATGACATGTGTTAGGGTAAAAAAAATATCATTTTTACCCTTAATTAAACTATTTAATTTTAACTATGGTAAATAAAAGTAAAAAGTTACTATACACCAAAAATTATTTTCATCTTATTGAACCACATTTCACTTACTGATATCAACCGTGTCTCTCATATTTTTGAAATTCAACTCACAAAAGCGGTAAAATTAAATTTTATGTAAATTTGCAAATGCTCCTAGGAGGTGGGTAAAAGACGGTAAAAAGTTCAATAAAATTTTTTTATATCTGAAATTATTAGAAACTGACTACAATGAATTAAATTGATTTTATATCAGTATTGTTTATCTATTTTTACCTAAAATAAATTTAAATAAAATAAATAATTATTTAAATTAAAATTCGGTTTTAAACAATAACTCAGTGTTTTTCACTATTCATAAAAAACTGAATGTTTTCAGAAAAATAACAAATATTCACCATAAGCTAATTTTAGTATTCCGAATCCAAAAATGAAGTCCATTTTAAAAGATAAAATTTTTAAAATTTCAAAAATTGTGTATTACTATTCATAACAGCTAGTTTGATTGGTCGCGATGTGTTAGAATCTCGAAGTTGCGTACAATGCAAGTTATTTCATTATTCAAAGGGAAACATATCGTGGAATCTTGGGGTGTTACAATTGTTCAAGATAATGCTTCTAGTATAAATTTTTTTATTTTTTCTACATGAAAACATGGTCTATGTGGATTATAGAAACTGTTATATTTAAAGATAAACAGTGGTTTGGTCACAAGTTTGATATATTTGATATCAATTTCATTTTTTATTATTCTATTTGTATGTTTTTTTACTTATTTTTAAGAAAATACAAAATAATAACAATTAGAATCCACTAAATAGATATTTTAGTATTTAAAAGGAACTGTTATCCAAGGCATTTTATCCTTCTTGATCTAATTATAAACAAATATTCTATTAAAATGATAATTTTTTGGTAATTGGATTAATATAATAAGTACATATAGAAAATTTCATTTTCTTATATATTTTTTTCTTTGTATAGTAAGAATAAATATTTTATAATAATAACCATTATTGATGTTAAATATGTAACAAGTGGAAGTCTTATGCCCAATTTTATTTGTCTAAAACACTATCTAAAAAACATTGAATTTTTTATACTCATTTTTTAAACATAATGGGTGACACAAGTTTCATATCACTCTGAAAAAAAAATTTACATCACTTTCAAGAGAATAAAATTGATTATATACATCATGTTTTCTATAATAACTCATAAAATGGATATATAAATATTGGTTTTATCCAAATGTATAGTTATAGTGTGGATATATTTACTATACCTTTGAACTCTATGAAGTTTTATTTCTAAAAATAGAATACGTTTATGATAAAATAAAAATGATCTCCTTTCATCTTTATATTCATAGAAATTTAAAATTACTCCATGTGTGAGGTATATTACATGTTCATAAAAAATAGAATCAATATTATATTATAAAAGACATCAGATGATTTTGACCTACAATTTGATTAAAATAATAAAAAGCTTGGTTATCTACCACTTCATCAAAGATAGATTAATTAATCCTATATTGCTGATGTTTATCTAAAATTTATAATTAAAAATAGTAATGGTAATTCACTTATTTTCATTCTTTTAGAAAATTATCCATAATTTCATTAGTGATAAAATCATTTAGAATTTTTAATACCTATATAAATGGTTCCAACCTTGTTCTTTCCTCGCAATGTTTCATTACCCCCCCCCCCCCTCCCCATTGTTTATCTCAAAGCATAAGATATAAAAATTCCAAAAAAGGGAGTGAATTATAGTTTAAAATAATCAAACTATTCTTTTCCAACATAAATTGTTAGTTTAACATAAGATATTAGATTCTTATAGACCTGTAAATCAAGGCACGTAAATATTAATATAACCACAATATGTCTATCCAAAATACCAATATACACATAGTGGAAATAAAAAACTGAAAATATTATTAAGAAAAATACAATTAAATAAGTAATAAAAATGTAATAATAAAAAAATATTAAAACTAAACATGATGTACCAATTAAAAAACTAGGTCCTCCTTTAAAATATATTATTAAAGTAAAAAACCCTCCAATAATTGAAGTCATTTGTTTATACTTAAGTGGAAATTATGTCTGTAAACCTTCCTTTATGCAACCTAGACATTATACATGTTCCGATTTTTATCTTCCTGACCCTGGAATCCCCCAAATTTATACTTGTAAGAAGGTATCAATATCCTAACCACAAATACTCTTTCATCTGCACCAAGAATGCCTCTAGAAACCTGATCGATGATAACTCAATCTTCCTAACAGATACCCATGATCCAGGAATTTAAAAAAAAGAGCCATCTAACATGAAAATCCTTCAATATTAATGGATTAAAAATATAATGGTTATAATGGAAAAATAAAAGAGGGTTTTAATGAATGACTCATAATATAAACTCCTTGGAAAACAAAAAAGAATGAAATGTTACAAATATAAGATTATCTCATAGGAATAAGCAGTCAAAACACTTTTCATGTTTAATTTAGGCTCTTACACTTCAATGGCAGGAAGTAAAACTTTTTTTTATTTTTTTTATTTTATCTTGTAATGATTTTTTAGGAAAATTCATCAAAAACTCTAAAGTATCAATTTCATAGTCTCTCAAGTAAATGGAAATTATATTGGAATTTTCTTTATCATCTTATAATGAATATATTATTGCTTCATAACTTCTAATAAAGTCAATGTTGAACTACTATAGTTCTTGATCATCTATTAAATGAACTCTATAAAAAACAAAAGTTCTCTATATTTTCTATAAAAAACATCTTATTCTAGATACATCAAAAATTAAATTTCAATATTTTCATTATATGTAATATGAAACATCAAAACCACAGGATTAAATCAAATTCATACATGAGTGAATTGAGATTTTAAAAACGAAGGATAAAATGAGTCTTTAAATAAAAAATCTACCCCTTTTTTGAAAAATAAAACATGAAATGAATGAATAAGTTTGACATAGATGGTCTAAATAAAATTCTCTTGGAAATTTACAAACTCTCCCAGAGAACATATTAATTCCTTTTTTATTCAATTATACCACATTTTTCAAAAACAATCCCAACATTATTTAAATAATATATATAGGAAACAATTATATACAAAAATACCATTAGAAAAAATGAAAACTAAAACAAACATAATTTTCCAAAAAATTCTCAAAAATTAAATTTTCTCCCAATACAAAATTAATTTTCTACGAATTTCTCTTTGTTTATGATTTTCAAAAATAATCCAATGGATGAATGGAATAAGTTTCAAATGAGGACACAATCAATTCCTATCTAAGACAATTTACAAGGAAACAATACTAGATAATAATCAAGTTTTAAGAAGATAATTATCATGAAATCCCCTAGTATAATACATTAATTTTATTTATAAGATTACAAATGGATGAAAGAATTTTAATAGAGTAGAAAATTTGGATGTTGTCTATAAATTATTATGAGTGAACATCTTATTTTGAATTTTAGTTCCAAATTATATTTAATATTTTATATAATCATTCCAAAAAAAATAGAAATGAAAAAAAATATTTTTATAGGGTTTTAAAAGAACAAGTTTAAAATAAAATCAAAAATAATATATTATAGTATACTTAATAGTGAGAAATTTGACATTTTAATAACATAATGATAAGTAAAAAATACATTCAGAAGTACAATTGCCATTATAATTAGATAATTAGGTGAAATTAAATATTATAGTTTTTGATATATGATAATAAAATATGATAGTATATTTTCCATCATTTTTAACAAAATTTAGTAAAACCTATCAAAAAATTACTACAGTTTCTAAAAAAAGAATGTACTCCCCATTTTTCTAGAAATTTTTAATTTGAAGAGATTTTTGGGGAAAACTATAATTTATGATCATTTAATATTAATAATACATAAATTTTCTTTAATGTATTAAAATATATTGTAAGAAAAAAGTTTAGAAAAAAATAGAAAAATGAATTTTAGTTCTGATTAACTTGATAATTATATCTCTTTTTTTTGGGTGGTTCCTAAAAAAGTGGTCTCTTGTATCTATTCTCTTAGAACATGAATGATGTACTATGTTATTTAAACATTATTTAGAAAATATATTATCAAAATCAATCAAACATTGAGTAAAACTCAAGACAAAATTTATGAGCGTGCGCTAAATCCACAAAACATGAGCACAACAATTTTCAACAGCCATATATTTAGCTTCAAAAGTGGGAAGTAAAATTTACTATTGTTTCCTACTAGACTATGAAACTAATGATTCCACTATGAAATGAACTTTCTCTAAGTAGTATTCTGATTCATTATACTTCCTCCAAAGTTATCATTGGAGTATATTTTAATTTAAAATTTATTTCCTTAGGAATAAAATAATCTATTTTTCTAAGTACCATAAAGATAATATAAAATACTCATGTCTTCTTTTAGGTGTTATCGCTTTTTATTAGGTTGGAATATCAAACACAAGAATATAGAATACATAATATCCCATCAATGTGGATTCAAGTAAAATAAACTTCTAATCATACCTCTGTATAGTTTTTGATCTACTAGATACCTAGATTCATAAGGATTTAATTTATAAGTGGTAACAACCAAAGTACTAAAACTAGAAGATTTATGAAAACTAAATCATGTAAGCCTCATGCTTATTATATTAATTTAAAATTTCTTTTCTAGTTTTTGATAAAATTGAAAATCATAGGAAATGTTACTTTTACCAACCATGGTCATTTTAAACTGACTCTGTTTAATTTTTGAGAAATTGTTAGCATGTTTTTTTTAGCTGAATGAAATATGATTTCATAGATACAAATTTGAATAATGATAACGTCCTATAAAACCATTTATATAAAAATTTTGGGATCTACGATTCCTTTATAAAGAATTACTTTAGATAAAAAGACATATAAATTTTAATACTGAGCTCCAGGGGATTTGGTAAGTCTATAGAGTGATTTTATTAGTCTAAAAACACATTCTAGGAAATTTATATTTTTGAATCAAGGTCGCTCATCAATATAGAATTCCACCAACACATATCCATTAAGGAAATTTTCGCAACCATTTGAAAATTAATAAGGTTAAGATAAAATTAAAGGGATCATAATATAAAAATGGATTTAATTATATCAAATAATTAATAAGTTTCGCCATAATATATGCCATATTGTTGATTATATCCATTATTACATGTTTCACCTTATTCCATATAACTACACCATTTTCATCACATTTATTTATATGGAACAATTCCACTCCTATTACTAAAAGGTCTATAATCCTCTAAAACAAAGTTTAGCAATCGATCCTCTTAAATTGATTGACTTCATCTTTCATGGAATCAATATATATTTCATCAACTAAGGATTCATATTATCTTTTATCTTCTTGATGTGATAGATATTCATAATGTTCTTCCTATGGATAGACTTCCATTAGACTAATTGTAAAATCATTAAATTCTATTATTCCAAATTATGCTATTTAAACATCTATTGGTTTAATACTGTATTTTATTAAAATAATTGTTTTTGAGAAAGTTTTATTTTTTTCAATTTTAAAATGTTTTGTAGACATGTAAGGATGGGTTTCATAAAATTTTACTTTTATTTATTATTAAAGGGAAATATTTCTTTTATAGAATATACTTTAAGACATATTATTCATCAAATATCCTAACAGTACTTATTCATCATTTTTTGATTAAAAATTATTGAGATCATATTTAATATTTAATATAAATACTTGACATGAAAAAACTATAAAATATAAAGTGCTAGGTTCCTATCCATCTATGATTCATAATAGGTTTTGATTGAAATTTATCAAATGAATACATGATTTATATTATAACAAGAATTTTTAAGCACTTCTAAATAGAAACATTTAGCCACTGAATATTAAATTAGCACAAAACAATTGATTTTCAAAAGAGTTATATTTTTTAATTCATCCACCCTATTCATTTGAGGATTTTTTTTTTAGTGTCGAAAAGTGTTTATAATTTATCTACATATCACAATAAGTGTTTTTTTTCAAATTTTGAGTGGACGAAAAAATGGAAGCAAAGAGTGATTCACATTTAAATATTACAAAATAATTCCAAGTAAATCTATTGTAATCATTAACTAAAACATACAAAGTGTTTTTCCATCCCTTTCTCAGAGATTTTATAGGGAAAAAATATACATATAAATTAAATTTAAAGTAATATAATTTGATACTTCTCTAGTCATTTGAAAATTGTACCTTTTCATTCCATGTTAACCAGGATCATAAATATTGGTTGAATCGATGTTTTGTTCTGATAAATACTTAATGAGCCCTTTTTCATAAATCCTATAAAATATATAAAAGTTAAAATCAATTATTCAAAATCCATGAATAATATTAAATAAAAATTAAAAAAGGTAAACTTTTTAATATAGAGTTATTCAAATTTTAATGTGTATACATTATCTTTCCTATCAGATGGTAAAATGTAAAATCTATCTAAACAATGAATGATAAATTTTTTATTCATAAATATGATATTATTTTCATCATAATAAAATTGACATATGCTGATGAGATTTTTATTATGTTTTAAGATAAATAAAAAACTGGAAAATAGGAGTTCTTCCAAGAAACCAAACATCACCTAAACCAACTATCTGACATTGATCACCATCTGCAAAAGTGACTTATACACCCTTCAATTTTTTTTATGTTGAATAAGTTAAAATGTGAAACCCTCAATTTCAGGTAAATCATTGTTTCATGCTATTTATATTAAGTTTTGAGGCTTGGTTTATATCAATGTAAGAATTTTTTGGAGAAAGGGGAGATAAATTTAGAATCTAGCTATAGGAGTTCGTTCATGGCCTGAATTAATATTCATGATGTGAACTATTTCTTGGAGGATTTTGAATGGAATTTGATAGAGGTTATTCATGGTATAAAACATTAATTAATTATGTGAATGGGGTTTGTGGTGTAAATAGGTTTTCTGTATAATAATATTTATGTGATGGAAATTTTTTATATTTGGGATTATACTATTTGAATTTATGAATAATAATACAATACAATAAATGATTTCATGACTAGTATATTTTATAATTCTAGGGCCCTCCATTTTTAATAAATATTCCTCACTTTTACATAGATCCCAATGACCTATCTACATTTTTTTAGTAATCCAAATTCCACTAGAGATCTGCTTAATGAAATCATCAATCTTAAAACCTAATGGATGAAATTGTCTTTTGAAGGAATAGAAAACGGATCCAAAATATTCAGAATGAGGAAAAATTCATCATGATTAACTGTAAGGATCTATCCTTAAACAAAAATAATTCTAGTGACTTTGGACTAGAATTTATTTTTATTCATTCCCAAATATCATTTAGGTCATTAGTTTAAGATAATTAGTACAACTTTTCTAAAGTAGACTCATACATTACATATAGAAAGTTTCACTTAGTGTCCACTTTTTCAACCAAATGAAACCCTTTTAAAATAAAAAAAAATTATTTTCTTGATAAAAAACTTATTGAATTTTTCCATTCTCTTACCCATCCTATACCATGTGAAAAACATTTCAAAAACATGGGATCAACACAAAAATATCAGAAATGGATAAAAAGAAAGAAAAATATTCGTCAGTAAAAATGCAATAAACATTTCCTTAAAACAAAACATACCTTTTCACCATTAAAAATAGATCATCATTTCAAAAATATCATTATCTTACCATTTAAAAACATTATTTTCATGAAAACTCTTATACAAACATATCATATATAAGTAGATAACTTGGGACATAATCATAATTAATGGAATAACCATACGGTCGACATCCTCACATATCACTCTTAGAAATGGAATAGCCATATGACCGACTTCCATACCCAATTAAATGGAGGTTATAACATAACCACCCATCATGGTTTATCATAGAACCATCCTTTCTTGTTTTATCATATAACCTCCCGTATTTTGTTTATCATGTAACCACAGATATTTGGATTATCACTTCACCACCCGTTAAATTTATAAGTTCCATTATATAAACATAACACATAAAATATTTCAATTTTCAATATTTCACTCATAAAATTTCATTTTCAATAACAATAAATCATTTAATTATATTGAAATAGTCAATCCACTATCAAACCCATTTTCAATACCAAAACACTAAAAAAGAAAAAATTTACTTCTTTCTCTTTTAAAAACATTATATCTTGTATAGGAAGCCAAATATCAAATAATGGTTTGGGCGGCAATGAAGTTGTTGTTTCCATATACGTTAAAAAACATTCCTTTTTCAGTTTTGTAAATAAAGTAAAATGCTTCATAGAGAAAGCATAAAAATATTCCTTTTTCAAAACCATTTAATGAAACTCAAAATAAGAATAAAATTTCATGTATAATACTTTTATATACATAAAAATAAATATATAAATTAATATCATGAAGAAAAATATTGGATAATTAAATCTCCAAAAGTTCAAGGTGTCTTATACCACATTGAACATTTAAATGTTAATCTAGATGAATTAATACTTTTACCAAAACATTTAATAACACTATTAGAGATAATATATGGATATGAAATGTCATACTGTCTGTATATACACCTTATAAAATAATAAAGGTGCGTATTATCAACAAATTCCTCAATGAAATGATTTTGAGATGAAATCCCTTACCTTGAGTCTGAATTTTCTCATGCATTCTTTATCTTACTAAATTATAAATTTTGATTAATTTTTTACTTTCTTGATATCCTTTTTCAAGTTTATTATTTCATTTATACCACTTATTACCATGTTATAAAAATTTCATAATTATTTAAGTTCATATCAAACGTTTTTCCCATATTCTATAATTCACTCAAAAATGGACTTGTTATGATGTAAATTTTACATGTGGTCATAATTCCATCATATCCATATTAATATTCATGAAATAATCACAAATTTTATAAATTAATCATACTTTTTATATCAATCTATTAATTATGATTATAATAAATGAGAAACATTATAATCATGGAGACGTTAGGTCAAACGTATGCATGAGTATAATTTCCCATTCTTAATTGATCGTTATGGAAATAAGGTAATTATTATTTTATCTTTTCATAACTATAATAAAATTATTAACATCATAATAATAATTGAAATATACTTATATATACCATACAACTTATGTGGTGAATAAAAACGATTCACATCGCTTCGTGGAGGCGATAGTTCACACATACACATGAACGATTTTATCAGTTTTTATGTGAATTGAAGGTAAGAAAATAATTGAAATATTATTCTATGAAAATGATAAATATGAAATTAAAATCATATATAAATATTTATTAAATAATTATAACTTTTCTTGATAAATGGTAATGAAAAACAAACTATATTGGTTCGCGAGGCGATAGTCTTCCGTACACAAGAATGAAATGTTCATTTCCCATTTGATGAAATTGGATATGGATTTTGGAGATGATACTAACATAATAAAATTTCACTATATTGAGGATACTGGAGTTAATATTTCATCATGGATGAAGGATTTTTAATGTAAGTGGTAGAAGAAATAAAATAGAAACACTTAATATATTATACCTCTTCTTCAATTGATCGAACTTGAAGACCACCTTAACACCTCTAAGAAGTGTTTTATTACAAAACATAAGGCCTCAATAATGTGGTTAGGGATTTTAGTAAGATTTTTGGGTAGATATTGGCTGAACCAAGTGGCTTTGGAAGTGTGAGTATTATAGAATACTGTCTACCTTTTTATTGGAGAGGGGAGGGGCACCCAAGTAAACTCTTAAAATATTAAATTAACATTAATTAAATTTTAGTTCCAAAATGGTCCCAAAATAATTTATATCAAATATAATATTCTTTTCGGTGGAAATATAATCATAAAATAAAAATTAGAAATGTTTTTTATATTTTTTTATTCCTTATATTTTTTATTTATCACTTATTTTACCATTTCTAATCTAACTATGATATTATGTTATTTACACGTCGTAGGTTAATGTAATTACCATAACAAGTCAAATGACTCAAAAAAGTTCTATTTATAAAATATTTGGACTTATCTTGACCCTTTGGATGAATCATATATTTTTATGAATTTAATATCATTTAATAAAATATTTTATATTTTAAAATACAACTTGGGTAAGTTTTGACACTATTCATTAGTTGACTTTTAAAAATATCATAACGGGATGAGAATTTCAAACAAACTCCTTTAAATCATCAAAACAATGTCTAATGTTTCAATAAAATTTGTTTATGGCATAAATTACATCAGATAATACGTATTTTAATATTATTAGTTTCATTTATTTGATTCTACCTTTAATAAATCTATTATTTCATCAGCATTGTGTCATAATTAAATTTAAGTATTTAATTTCTAAAATTATAAATAAAATACCATGATTTAGATAATTTTGTTTGGTTTTTAATTATTATTTATAGTCAAATATATCACTTATATAACCCAAATTAAAATTATTTTAGAAAGAAGAGACGTGATTCTGAGATTTTAGCCTATACTTTAAATTAAATGTTATAAATATCATAATAACAACAAAGTGGATTTTGAAGGCCACATTTTAGACTGAAAGAGTACCTTGGTTTCCCATAACCCCTCTATTTATATTAGGAACATTTTTAGTGTAGTTTTATAATATTTTAATATTATTTTTACCAATATTTTCCCAATTTACCGTTTAACTATGGTAAATAAAAATAATTACTAAAGTTATTATTCATAATGTACAAAAATAAAAGGAACATATTTACATAATTTGGACCTTATTATTACAAATATGTAATCCAATTTTTAAATTTCAAAACAAATAAGTTTCATTAGTAAATTTAAAATTAATTCTCGATGTCCAGACAATAAAACGTGTTCTCAAAAGGTAAAAATCATCAAAAGATTGACAAGTGTTTATATCAAATTTTAATGTGAAATTATATCCCATGAAAAAAATGATTAAATGATAAAAAAAATTATTTAATTATACTTTAAAACCAATTCAAAGGGTAATTTAACTATATAAATAAATTAGATGAAAAGGTAGTTTTGAATTAAAATGCGGTATCCTTCACTGTTCATTAAAATATGAGTTTTATTAGAAAAATACAAAAAAAATAAACCAAAGTAAATTTTGATGTCATGAATCTGAAGAATAATTTAATTTTTTCCAAATATTACTTATAAAAGTGACAAAAATATATTTAAAAAGGGTTCAACATCAAAAGGCAGTAAGAAACCATTTAAAATATTAGAGTATTTTATGCTTAAAATTAGATTTATTGTCATTTTAAGCTTCTATAATTTATTTGAAGAAAGTAAAACATTTAACAAAAATGTGTAAACATAATATACTTAGTTTTGTTCCTTCCTTTAAATACAATGGTAGGAATTAACTACCTTTTTAAAAAATAATATTAATAATGTATTATTTTTCAGTATAACTCAGTCTTATGTGCATCATAAGATTTCGAAAAAAACTCATTGTTCTATTTCAGGTACGCTATCACATATAGTGTCCCATTTAAACTTAAATTAATATCTAATTCATAAATATTAACAAATATGAAAAAGTCTTATTCCATAATTACCTAAGATGTGACATTACCCCCCCCCCCCACCTTGTAAATTGAGTCCTCGTAATTTTAATTTGGGGTTGGTAACTAAGATATGACTTTTCAAATTACCTTTCTTTAAATACCACATCAGAAAAATAGTCAATAAAACTTACACTTTAAAATAACAAAATAGATGTACGAAGGTCACCTATGATATCACATAATAGGATTCCATGTAGAAAAACATTGATATGGAAGAAAAAATAACTATCAAGTTATAGTGAAGAGTGATACAAAATAGTGATAGGAAAAAAGTTAACAATCACAAATCCATAAATTTTTTATTGGTTTAATGGCCTTTGACTTTGTATTAGGGAAATTAAATAGAAAACATTTTCATTTTAAAAATCATTTCCATAAAGTTTAGAAATTATTTTACTACTTATAATAAGAACATAAGGAAATATTCTTACTTTACAAGTAGATTTTCATCCATTAATTGAATTCCACCACAAACTAATCTTTTTATCCAAACGATGAGTATCTAAGATGATTTTTTCACACCTAAAGCACTAAAATAAACTTCTAAAAACTCTCATCATAAAAAAAAGGTTAATTATCAATTTTTTCAACCATTAAACATTAACCAAAAGCAAAATGGTTAGTACAATATCATATAATTCCCCCAAAAATAATAATACTTTATAAGAATATGGACTTATTTTAATCTCCAGAATTCAAAAGTAATACCCAATGTTTAACATAGACAATTAAAAAATAATTTTACAAAAAATTCATCAAAATAATCCAAACTAATATTGAAACCCCAAAACTCAAAATAATTTGATCACATAATCTTCTAAGATAAATTTTAATATTTATCTCCGAATAACATCAACCACGCTTAATATCTCATACGAAATAGTAATTAACTAAATCACATATTATCAATGATAGGTAAATAATTTTCCATGAATAAAATGAATCACCATATCTATATAATTAAAATCCTATATTCTTACAATGTATAGTTAAACCATTACTCTTTAATTAAAATAACACAGTATCATATTTAACTTAATCATATAAAGTTTCCCAAAATAATGAACGTCTTCCAAAATATCATTTATCACTTAACCACTGAACCATTTTCCAATCCCATGGTTATCTATTTCATAAACTATATTCCTAAAATCAACTTATTCATAATATATAAAATAATTTAACTAAAAATAATAAGTTATGCTGGCTAGGTACGTCACATAGTTCAGTGGTAGGTGATAAAACCTTGTCCAATATGATAGGTTGTCACATAGTCTACGTGTTGTCCTTTCTCAAAAACTATATAATTCATATAATATTACGAAAATGAGATAAAATCCTGAAGAATAACCATAACTTATTTTAACCTCAAATTTTATCTCAATCCTTTCATTTTTCATCCCAAAATGTAATAACCCACTACCTCGAAAATAAATGTCTCCAAAAATACTATTAATCACCTTCAAATTTAATAACATAAGCCTAAAATATGTTTCTAAGAAATTGAACATACGATAAACCTTAAACTTATAAACCCATGATGATATCCATATCTCAAAAGAATACATCCTAATCTACAATGTTGTATAAACCCTTCTCCGATACCAATTGTAAGTACCCGCCCTTAAATATAACTTATTCTAGTGACTTTTGACTAGAATTTTCATTCTTTAATTCCAAAAGACCATTTTAGTCTTTAATTTTATTTAATTAGGAAAACTATTAAAAATTAGACTCATACATAAAATGTGGATAGTTTCACTTATTACCCACTTTTTCCACCAAAGAAAACCCTATTAAAATAAAACATGATATTTTTTCTTGATAAAATCTTATTGACTTATTTCTTTATCTTACACATCCTTATACCCTATGAAAAACTTTTCAAAAACATGGTATCAAAAAAAATCATAGTTAGGTATATAAAGAAATAAAACCATTAGTTGGGAATAACCCATTAAAACTTTTTATAAAATAAAACAAATTTTTTACCCTGAAAAAGAGATCATCATTTCAAAAATTTCATTATCTTACCTTTTGAAAATCAATAATTTTAAAGAAAAGTCCTAAACAAAGATATCATATATAATTAGGTAACGTAGTACATAATCATAATTAATTTAATAACCATATGGTCTACTTCCACACATATCACTCTTATAAACGGAATAGTTATACTACTGACTTCCATACCCAATGCATCGGAGGTTATAACGTAACCACTCGTCCTTGGTTTATAACAGAACCACCCATATTTGGTTTATCACGTAACCACCCATATTTGGTGTGTCACGTAACCACCCATATTTAGTATATCACATAACAACCTGTCAAATGTTCAAGCACCAATATATAATCATAAAACATAAAATATTTCCAATATCAACATTTCACTCATAAAATTTCATTTGCAATCACAAAAAATCATTGCAAGATAATGAAACAGTCAATCCACTATCAATCCCTTTTTCAATACTAAAACACCCAAAAAGTGAATAAGTGTATTTTTTCTCTTTTAAAAACATTAATTCTTGTTGAGGAATCCAGATATCAATTAATGGTCATGGTGGTGGAGAAGTCATTGTCTTGGTATACGTTAAAAAAATTCCTTTTGCTATTTTGTATTGAAAGTAAAACACTTCATATAGAAAACAAAAAAAGATTCATTATTGAAAACCATTAAATTAAATTTAAAATATAAATAAAATTTCTATTATAATCCTTTTATATCCATAAAAAATATATAAGTAAATTAATATCATGAAGAAAAAGATTTGATAATTAAATTTTTAACCTTCAAGGTTTCCGAGAGCAATTTAAACATTTCAATTTTAATCTACTTGAATTAATACATTTACAAAAACTTTTAATGAGTTTATTAGAGATAATATATAGATATTAAATATCTTAGTGGATATATATACATATTATAAAATAATAAAGGTTTGTATTATCAAGAGATGTCTCAATGAAAGAAGATTGAGATGAAATCCCTTACCTTGAGTCTAAATTGTCTCAAACATTTTTTATCTTCCTAAATAATATATATAGGTTAATTTATACATTCTTGAGAATATTTTTCAATTTTATTATTCCTTTTATATCACTTATTACCATGTTATAAAAAATTATATAATTATTTAAGTTCATATCAGACATTTTATCGATATTCAGTATTTGAGTAAAAAATTGACTTGTTATGACATAAAATGCCTATGTGGTCATAAGTATATCATCTACATATTAATATTCATGAAATAATAATCAATTTTTCACTTTAATAATACTTTTTAAATAAAACTTTTAAATATGGTTATGATAAATGAACAATTTTATAATCATGGAGAAGGTAGGTCGTACATACGCATCATTTTCCATTTTTGATTAAACATTATGGAAATAAGGTAAATAGTATTTTATATTTACAATATTATAATAACATTATTAACACTATAGAAATAATTTAAATATACTTTTACATATCATACAAGTGATGTGGGGAATTAAAAGGATTCAAATCTCTTTGTGGAGGTGATAGTTCACACGTACACACGAATGACGTTATTGTTTTTTATATGAATGGAAGGTAAGAACATAATTGAAATATTATTATTTGAAAATAATAAATGTGTAATTAATATCAAATGTAAAAATTTATTCCATCATTATAATCTTTCTTGATATATAGTAATGAAAAACAAACTATATCAGTTCGTACGGCATTAGTCGGTCGTACACATGAAGGAAAGGTTCATTTCGTATTTGATAAAATTGTAGATTGATTTAGGTGATGATTCTAACATAATAACATATCAGTTTATGGAGGATACTTATGTTATTATTACATCATGGATGTAGGATATTTAAAGGATGTGGAATAAGAAATAAAATAGAAACACTTAAAAAATGATACCCCCTCTTCGATTGTTCGCCTTGGAAGAATGCCTTCAAACCTATAAGAAGGGTGTTATTCCAAAACTAATGCCTCAATAATATGGGGAGGAATTATAAGAATAGGTTTTTCCAGAGATTTTATGAACCATAAGGCTTTTTAAGAGCGGATATTAGATAAGAGTGGGTACCTTTTTATAGGATAGGGTAGGGGAACCGTTGGAAACTCTTAAAATATTAAATTAATATAAATTCAATTTTTGTTCCAAATGGACCCAAAATAATTTATTTAGAATATAAGAGGATTTTGGGTATAAATATAATAATAAAATAAAAATTATATATGTTTTTTATGTTTTTTAATCCATATATTTTTTATCTGACACTTATTTTACCCTTTCTAATCTAATCATGATATTATTTACACTTTGTGGGTTAATGTAATTACCATAACATGTCAAACGACCCACAAAAGTGAGATTCATGAAAGTTTTAGACTTATCCTAACCATTGGGATGAATCTTATATTTTTAGTAATTTAATATCATTTAATAAAATATTTTATATTTTAAAATACCAATAGTGTCATTGTTGACACTATTCATTAAATAAATTTTAAAAATATCCTAACACAGAGATAAGTTTGAACCATCCCTTATAAATCATCACAAACATTCAAATTTATCTGTAAAATTCTTGGATGGCCTAAATTATATCATAAACTATTTATTATAATATTATTAGTATCATTTATTAGATTCTACGTTTAATAAATCTATTATTGAGTCATTATTATTCTGTAATTAATTTAATTATTTAATTTAGAAAATTATAAATAAAATACCATGATGTATAGAATATTTGTGTATTTATAATTACTATTTTTGGTCAAATATATCACTTATATAACCAATATTAAAAAAACCTTTGTAATAAGATACATGATTATGATATTTTGGCCTTTACTTTAAATTAAATTTTATAAATGTCATAATCACTCCCAAGTGGATCACAAAAGCCACCATTTAGACCCAAGTATTTTATTGGTTTTTAATTACTCATAAAATTATATTATGAAATGTGTTAGGGTAGTTTTATGTTTTTTTATATATTTTTTACCTATATTTACCTGATTTACCCTTTAACCGTGGTAAATAAAAATAATTAGTAAATTTATTTTTCATAATGTCACAAAATAAAATGGACATATTTACATAATTTTGATCTTATGATTCTAAATTTGGAATCCATTTTTATAAACTCAAAACACATAAGTTTTATTAACTAATTTAAAATTAATCCCCGTTGTCAAAACGAGAAGACAGAATTTTTAAAAGTAAAAATCATCAAAAGATTTACATTTTTTTATATCAAATTCCAAGGTGGAATTACATCAAATGACCAAAATTTGATTAAATGATAATATTTTATTTAATTATACTTTAAAATTAATTAATAGGATAATCTAACTATATAAATAAATTAGATGAAAAAGCAGTTTTGAATTAAAATGCAGTATTTTTCACTATTCATTATCATATAAATTTTATCAAAAAAATACAAAAAATTCAACCAATGAAAATTTTCATGTCCCACATAAAATAAATAAGTTTATTGTTTTCAAATAGAACATGTAAAAGTTAAAAAATATATATATATAAAAATGGTTCCCCATCAAAAGTTAGTAAACTACATTGTAAAATTTTAGAGTAATTTTTACTTAAAATTTGTTTTATTCTCATTTTAAGCCAATAAAATTTATAAGAAGAAAGTAAAAAACATTTAAAAAACATGTGTAAACATCATATAGTTATTTTTTCCATTACTACATATATAATGGATTTTCATTAACTATCATTTCAAATAATAATATTAATAATGTTTTATTTTTTTAGTATAACTCAATCTTGATTTCAACATAATATTTTGAAGAAACCCATTATTGCGTGTTGAGTACTCTATCACACATAGTTTCCCCTTTAAACTAAAATTAATGTTTAATTCCAAAATATTAATAGATATGAAAATTTTTTATTTTATAATTACTTGGGATGTTACACTAACTCCTTTTTTATAGGTGCCTTCTCTCTCTTTATACTTTCTATTGAATGGGGAGGATCCTATTTCCAAAAATAAATTACCTTTTCTTTTTAATGAAAATTTCTAGTCAGATTTCTATTTGAATCTCTCTTTTTGTTTGATCTTAAAAGGATTAAATAGTTTTTATTAAAGTTGTATGAAATTGGTATAGACCTGGGGGTTGTGGGTTTAAGTTCATATGAATATAAAATGGGCTGAGGCTCATTTGGTACTCAATGGATTTTACCACTAATTGATGATTGGCTTCCAGAAAGATGTGTTCCACTCAAGCGGTGGATTATTTAGTAGGACCACTGTAACGCCCCGACCCTAGTTACCCAGAGTCGGTGCATTATTACATAACATTGGCATGATCATGAGAAAGATCAAGTCTCGAAAGACCGATTAGTTTAGTAGCCTTGGAATAACTAGATAAATCCATAAATTTTTACATTACATCATAAAAAAAACATCTTGTCTTCATATCCCCTCATACTATCCCTGCAGGTCATTCAGAAATTACTTCTTCATAATCCTGGAAAAAAAATAAAACATTGAAAGGGGTGAGCTCGGATACTCAGTAAGGATAACATTATATCAGAAGCTTTCATAAATAAGCATAAACACTTAAGGAAATTTATAACTAAAACAAAAGCCTTTGAAACTTGAACTTCAGCATAAAATGGCAAAGGTAAAATGAAATAATGCCATTTACTTACTCACATGGATATTCTACTAGTCGAATGATCACAAGCAATATCAATAACCACTTTCATAATGATAGAATGCATAATGCCAGACTATCATAACCACATAGCCAAGGCCTCGTGCCAAGACTACAAATAAGATTTTGCCAAGGCCTTGTGCCAAGACACTAGTTTGTCTCATGAGACCTACCGATGCATCGAGGAGCTATAGCGGGCTCCACCCGTCACTTATTAAGTCCAATGCATTCCTCATATGAATAGGTTTAAGCATAAAATAAACATTCGTATTAAAACTAGCATACGAAATGTCAATACTTTAACCACAAACCATGAATCGTATAAAAATAGAACATCCACAGTAAAATATAATTCATTTGATACAATATGGAAGATTGTATTGTGTTACATTAACCTCAATCATGAATAATGAAAGATGTTGACATAGATGAAAATAATCATCAAAACTATTTGAGAGAAATATCCCCCTTTTCTTGAAAACATTTAAAAGTCACACTATTTGTCAAGAAGCCATTTAAAAATAGATTTTTGAATCAAAGTGTCCCATACCACTTTGAAACCTTTTAAAAGGATTTTTAATTTCTAAACTTTAATGTCCATATAAATAAATCCTTAAAACCATTTTTAAAACATGGACATTAATGAGAAAGATTTGGATGAATAAGTCTTTAAAACATTTAAAAATGGTATTTTAGTTAGAGATTCTAACCAAAAGAGAGACACTTGAATGAAAATAATTGAGGTAATCAAAACATTGTAATATCATGAGAATAAAGGGAATTCATGATATACTTTGTCAAAGTACATTATATACACCACATAAAAGTGATTTGGTGTATATCAACAAAGAAGTCTCAATGGAATGTAAGTTGAGATGAAATCTATCATAAAGGCCATATCCTTAGGTTAAGGATAAATCAACAACATAATTATGTGTGAAAAATATAAATACACTAAATATGATTGGATATTCAGTGTAAAACAATCAAAGTATATTCACACATATTCCTGTAAAAACAACACCAACGAATTGGATGTTTAACTCAACAAATGGTGAAAGAGTTAAAATTACTCTTATCAAATTCATATCAATGACTTGAGAATTTTCAATGGAGTGATTATGTGTATCAAAATTATATCCACAGGAAGGGGAGTGGAAATTATGACATAATCAAATGAATAGTGATTCCACACATAATCTTGGGGTAATATAATCAATGAAATATGCGTAAAGCCAAATGAGTGGAAATTGAAATCTCAAATTCCCTTATTGATTAGGTAACTTAAGAAACAAACACCCATGAAAGAAAGATCATACCATGATGATGTAAATACCCATAAAATAAATTATATTACACAATGAATACAATCATGGGTAGTACACATACACCACATGCAATAATTAAGTGGTGATCAATGGAATTCTCACGGAATTAAAAGTGAGACAAGAAACCCCTTACCACGTTAATCAACTGAGTCGCATGGCCAAAAGTTAATAACCACCAAATGATTTACAGAATAACATGAATATAAAGTGAATCATGATAATATATATCAAATGGAAGTACACAATACACCACTTTCAATAATTTAGTAGCGAACAATGGAAATCTCACGGAATTGAAAGTGAGATAAGAGAATCCCTTACTTTGTACTTTTTCCTTGGTCGATGGTAGGTTTACCTCCTGTATAATGGTGAAATAATTGTTATTGAATAATACAAGAATCAGTTACTTTAATATGATATCATATATGATCTTTTAACATTGATTTGTTAATAATATCTTAGAATTATCGTCATTTCAGGTGTTAACGGGTTCATTTTACTTTACATTCTTTGTTATGTGAGCCATATTCGTTATTAATGGGATGTATATTATTCATATCCAGAATGGTATCAAGTCCTTAAACATCATTTTTAAATCATCAAATGATAATTATACTCGAATGGATACGATGGAGAATGAATCTCATCGCGTTCGTGGAGACGGTAGTCCGTACGTACGCACGAATGCTACTTCCATTTAATTTTTATTTTAAAAGAATCGAATCCAAATGATACATAGGTATATTACTATTCCAGTAAAATATAATATTTTATATATGTTACTTAAGTTCATTAACACCATCCTTTATACGTTCCATGTGTGGTATGAATGAGTCATATCATTTTAAGGGGGCGGTAGTCCGCACTTCCTCAAATGAAATTATCGTATGTATATACAGCATGAAACGAATAATTGTATGAAATAAAATGGAATTACAGAAGCTTATATATAAAATATATATCATTAATATCATATTTAATTACAGTGCCATCCTAATGGCCACCATGAGAGGCGGTAATATGTATTTGAACAATCATCGTTTCGTGAGGCGTTAGTTTCCCATCCACAGAAACATTATGTTCATCATCCATTAGATGGAGTTGTGTGAATGTGTAGTTTGAATCCTTCTTATAACAACATCCTAGTATATTGTGGATACTGGTGTGGTTACAAAAGAAAGTAAATAAAAAGAGTTTGGGGGTTGGAGAAGCAAAATAATTGAAAATAATTTAAGAGAAAAAGTTACCTTTAATTTAGGTAACTCACTTTGGTTGGAACCAAAGGACTTCTTGAAATGCTTTCTGCCTAAGGGGAAGCTTCAAGGAGGAGGAGAGGGATGTGGGGAGCTTAGTTGGGCAGATTTTGGACGAGCCAAGTGGCTTGAGAGGTGTGAGGAATGAGTAGAAGTGGTCTCCTTTTATAAGGGAGAGGAGGGGCTCTTTAGGAAAGAGTGAAAGTATTACTTTATAATATAATTATATTCTGTTTATAATGGTCCAAAAATCATTGAAGTCGAATATAAGATGACTCATATTATAAATAACATCAACCAATAATAAATGGACAGGTTTTAGATAATATTTTAATCATTATAAACTTATTTATTTAAATGATTTATTAATGAGGTAAACATTGCATCATTATTGTGTCATTGATAATTTAAATTATTTGATGTCTAAAAATTATAAATAAAATATCATTATGTAGGAAATCGTTTTAGCTTTCTAATGAATATTTATAATCTAAAATCCAACATGTATAACCCTATCTAAAAATTGTTCTTTTAAAAGATGTAAGCTTATGCCATTTTTGTATTCATTTTAACTTAATTAAAATAAAGTGTCATTATCACTTACAAGTGGATCAATGGGGTCCCAAAATTGACCCAAAGATGCCCATGGTCGACCATGTATCAACCAATAGGGTTAAGACACGTTTTAGGGTAATTTAGTATTATTATAATATTATTTTTTAACCCTTATTTACTGGATTTACCCTTAACCATGGTAAATAAAATATTTACCGCAGTAATTATTCAAAATGTCTAAAAATAAAAGTTACCTATTTACACAATTTGAACATCCTGATTCCAAATATGGAATCCATTTTTCTAAATTCAAAACACAGAAGTGGCAGAAATTAATTTAAAATTAATTCCCACTGTCAAAACAAAAAGCGTGTTTTTAAGAGATAATAACTATCAAAAGATTGACATTTGTTTATGTTCGGTTTAATTATAAAATTATTTCCAATGACCAAAATTATATTAAATGGTAAAAATATATTATAAATATACTTTAAAACCACTCAAATTCATAATTTATCACTATTAATTATTTTGATTAAAAAAGTTGTTTTTAATTAAAATTTAGTAATTTTTACTATTCATCAAAATATGAAAGTTATCCGAAAAGTACCAAAATTTCACCTTAGGCTAAATTTGATATTCCGAATCCAAAAATGAAGTCCATTTTGAAATATAAAATATATATAATTTCAAAAAATTAAGTATTACTATTCATAACGGCTAGTTTGATCGGTTGTGGTGTGTGTTAAAACTCGAAGTTGCGTACAACACACGCTACTGTTTTATTCAAAGGAAAGCGTACCGTGGAAGCTTGGGATGTTTTATTTTAAATTTTTTGATGTCCCCATTTAGTCAAAAAGTTTAAAATATTTTTTTTAAAAAGGGTTCACTATTAAAAGTTGGTAAAACTACAATACTGAAGATGAATTTGTTCTTACATTATGTCTAAGAAACTCATAATATGGATTCTAAAATTATAAGGATTATATAAAGTTTAAAATTTAGTTAATACTATTCATAACCTTTTTTGAACGGCTTGTTTGGTAAGTCATGGTGCGCTTGAACTCGGTGTTGCGTGTAGTGCAAGTTATTGAATTATTTTGAAGAAATAACACACTATGAAATCTTGGGGTGTTACATTCTCCCCTCCTTCAATAAATTGCATCCTCGCAATTTGAAATTGTTCTTCGAAAATAAAAGGTTGAAAATAGAAAATATATTTGTGGGAAAACCCACATCGGAAATTGGTTTACTAAAATTTAGTCTTAATATAAGGAAAAGAGAAATGAAAGGGTCACCACCAAATTATGATCTCGATTAGGAGAACATTGGTGGCAATTAGAGACATATAATTGGAGGAAAAACGTAAATATTTATAGGTAGTGGTTGAGGTCATCAATCACAAACAAGTATAAAATTGAGGTCCTTAAACTCATCAATCTATGATGATTTGAAGTACCATCGGTTCAACAAAATATAGGGTATTGGGATCACACATTTTTGACATCTCAAAATATCTTAGTTGAAATCCCACATCGAAAAATGAATTAATGAGGCCTATATTTAAAATAAAGAGTGGAAAGTATGAAGATTACCGAAAATAACACATACTAGGGTTCCATGTAGGAAAATATGGATATGGAGGAGAAATCTAACCATCAATTATCTGATGGAGAGTGGTAGAGAACATGGCTATGAAAAGGCCAACAATCCCAAAGCCATAAATTAGTGGTGATTTAAGGTACCATCTAGGACAACATTTTTTTTTTCTAAAGTTACATTACATAAGGAAGAGGAATTAATTTATGATATTGACTAAGAACATTATGAGATATACTTAAATTTTAAGTAGATTTTCATTCTTTAATAAATTTCCACCACTAACTCAATTTTTTTTTAAACGATGAGTATTCAAGAAGACTTGGTCACACTGGAAGAGCTAGAATAAACTTCTATAGAATCACATGATCCATGCAGGATAAACCATATATTTACATTGTCTTTGAAGATTAATCAAAACCAAAATGGTTAGTGAATGATCTAATGATCCCCCAAAAGGATATTCATTGAGATAAATATGCACTAATCTTAATTTCTAAAATTAAACCAACAATACCCCAAAGTTAAATAGATACCATTCAATAACCAATTGTCCTTAAAATCCTTTAATATAATCCAAACTAATATTGAAACCCAAAACATAGAAGAATTTGATTATGTAGTCTCCCATGTTACATTGTATCTCCAAATGACATCAAATACTCTTAAAGTCACATACTTAAAAGTAATTAACATCATCACATATTCTCTGTTATAGGTTAATCATTTCCATAAATAACCCAAATCACTATAAATCAACAATAAAAATGTAGATAAAAATCCACCATTACTCTACAAATGAAACCTCATTGTATTCTATTTTCCTTGGGCATATAGTGTTCCTAACAAAACGAACATCTTCCAAAATAACATTTATCACTTAATCACCAAATCATTTTCCTATACCAAGGGTATTCATTTGATAAGACATAAGAACCCAAATCATCTTATTATTGATCAATAAAATAATTTAACAAAAAAAATAGTCATATTAACCAGGGACTTCACGTAGTCCAGTGGTAGGCGATAAATCCCAATCGCACTTTGGTTGTGGGTTCGATTGCCACAGCTTTGTCCGACGCGACGGGTTGTCACACGGTCTACGTGTTGTCCTTTTTCAAAAACTATATTCTATAATATTACCAAAATGAGATAAATTTTTCAAAATAACATAATTTAACCACAAATGTTATATCATACTTTGCATTTTCATCCCAAATTATAATAACTTATCATTTTCTCAAACCCCAATGATCATATAAAACCAAATGGTTATTTATACCTATATCCACAAGAGAAGAGACAATTATTCCTCAAATATCATTCTCACATGGCAAACTGAGGGGTTACAAATACAAGAGAAAATTATTCCAAAGTAAACCCATCAACAAGGAGTGCTAATACTTTTTAAATTTTTCTCCAACCATTTATTTCCACAAAGCTTCTTCTTTGAGCAAGAAAATATCCTATAAAATAGGACATTCACTCGGGTAATGGCCAGGTCCCCTACATTTACGGAAAATGACTGTAAATGGACTCTTGGGACCATTTTTATCTTCATCCATAGTACTCTTCATTTTTCTTCGGCAATTCTTCACTTTATGTCCTTCCTTCCTGCACGTAAAACATTTTGTTGTCCCATTGAGACACTTTCCTGGGTGTCTCTTTCCACAATTCCTGCATGATGAAAATTGAGGTTTCTTTTCTCCATGGTCTCCATTGCTGGAGATCTTATCATTTATCACCTTTCTCTTCCTTGTTGAGTCTGGGAGTTGGTTAATATATATGTTCTTGATCATATTTTTGGAAAACTGATTTGGCATAAAGACGATATCTTTTACGCCTATCAACATTCCATTTTGTTGCTCATTTCCACCACCGTTCCCACCTTGTACATCATTCTCAAAGTCACTATGACTTCCTTCGAATCCAGCCATTGACTAAAACCAGAAAGCATTGTGTGAGTAATAGTAGTCGTAAAATCATTTAGAGATTAAAATGTCACCATATTCTCAATTTGAAACATATTAGGATTAACCAAGGTCATTTACTCTCATCTTATGTATATATTACTTAAATCGGTTTGTAAAGAAAATGTAAATTATCCTAAGCATATCCCTCGGGAGTGTCGTAACCAAGAGTGCAGCAAGGCCCGTTGTCGTGCACCAGTTCCCGTTCAAGTCTAGCTCAAAGCGGTGTTTTCGGGTTTTACCCCTAGGTACATCTGTGCCAGAGCCGCCTCTACCTGCTCGTATCCAGACAGGGATGTATTGCTCGGAAAACTCACAAAATCTTTACAATACCAAAATTATAGGAAGTTCTTTTATACTAATCCTCAAAGTTCATCTTAGGTCTACGTGCTCTAATCAGAGTTTATCTAAATCTAGCTACCAAGGTTTGTACTAAACTTCCTCTGATACCAACTGTAACGCCCCGACCCTAGTTACCCAGAGTCGGTGCATTATTACATAACATTGGCATGATCATGAGAAAGATCAAGTCTCGAAAGACCGATTAGTTTAGTAGCCTTGGAATAACTAGATACATCCATAAATTTTTACATTACATCATAAAAAAACATCTTGTCTTCATATCCCCTCATACTATCCCTGCAGGTCATTCATAAATTACTTCTTCATAATTCTGGAAAAAAAAATAAAACATTGAAAGGGGTGAGCTCGGATACTCAGTAAGGATAACATTATAGCAGAAGCTTTCATAAATAAGCATAAACACTTAAGGCAATTTATAACTAAAACAAAAGCCTTTGAAACTTGAACTTCAGCATAAAATGGAAAAGGTAAAATGAAATAATTCCATTTACTTACTCACATGGATATTCTACTAGTCGAATGAACACATGCAATATCAATAACCACTTTCATAATGATGGAATGCATAATGCCAGACTATCATAACCACATAGCCAAGGCCTCGTGCCAAGACTACAAATAAGATTTTGCCAAGGCCTTGTGCCAAGACACTAGTTTGTCTCATGAGACCTACCTATGCATCGAGGAGCTATAGCGGGCTCCACCCTTCACTTATTAAGTCCAATTCATTCCTCATATGAATAGGTTTAAGCATAAAATAAACATTCGTATTAAAACTAGCATACGAAATGTCAATACTTTAACCACAAACCATGAATGGTATAAAAATAGAACATCCACAGTCAAATATAATTCATTTGATACAATATGGAAGATTGTATTGTATCACATTAACCTCAATCATGAATAATGAAGGATGTTGACATAGATGAAAATAATCATCAAAACTATTTGAGAGAAATATCCCCCTTTTCTTGAAAACATTATTTGTCAAGAAGCCATTTAAAAATAGATTTTTGAATCAAAGTGTCCCATACCACTTTGAAACCTTTTAAAAGGATTTTTAATTTCTAAACTTTAATGTCCATATAAATAAATCCTTAAAACCATTTTTAAAGCATGGACATTAATGAGAAAGATTTAGATGAATAAGTCTTTAAAACATTTAAAAATGGTATTTTAGTTAGAGATTCTAACCAAAAGAGAGACACTTGAATGAAAATAATTGAGGTAATTAAAACATTGTAATATCATGAGAATAAAGGGAATTCATGATATACTATGTCAAAGTACATTATATACACCACATAAAAGTGATTTGGTGTATATCATCAAAGAAGTCTCAATGGAATGTAAGTTGAGATGAAATCTCTCATAAAGGCCATATCCTTAGGTTAAGGATAAATCAACAACATAATTATGTGTGAAAAATATAAATACACTAAATATGATTGGATATTCAGTGTAAAACAATCAAAGTATATTCACACATATTCCTGTAAAAACAACACCAACGAATTGGATGTTTAACTCAACAAATGGTGAAAGAGTTAAAATTACTCTTATCAAATTCATATCAATGACTTGAGAATTTTCAATGGAGTGATTATGTGTATCAAAATTATATCCACAGGAAGGGGAGTGGAAATTATGACATAATCAAATGAATAGTGATTCCACACATAATCTTGGGGTAATATAATCAATGAAATATGCGTAAAGCCAAATGAGTGGAAATTGAAATCTCAAATTCCCTTATTGATTAGGTAACTTAAGAAACAAACACCCATGAAAGAAAGATCATACCATGATGATGTAAATACCCATAAAATAAAGTATATTACACAATGAATACAATCATGGGTAGTACACATACACCACATGCAATAATTAAGTGGTGATCAATGGAATTCTCAAGGAATTAAAAGTGAGACAAGAAACCCCTTACCACGTTAATCAACTGAGTTGCATGGCCAAAAGTTAATAACCACCAAATTATTTACAGAATAACATGAATATAAAGTGAATCATGATAATATATATCAAATGGAAGTACACAATACACCACTTTCAATAATTTAGTAGCGAACAATGGAAATCTCACGGAATTGAAAGTGAGATAAGAGAATACCTTACTTTGTACTTTTTCCTTGGTCGATGGTAGGTTTACCTCCTGTATAATGGTGAAATAATTGTTATTGAATAATACAAGAATCAGTTACTTTAATATGATATCATATATGATCTTTTAACATTGATTTGTTAATAATATCTTAGAATTATCGTCATTTCAGGTGTTAACGGGTTCATTTTACTTTACATTCTTTGTTATGTGAGCCATATTCGTTATTAATGGGATGTATATTATTCATATCCAGAATGGTATCAAGTCCTTAAACATCATTTTTAAATCATCAAATGATAATTATACTTGAATGGATACGATGGAGAATGAATCTCATCGCGTTCGTGGAGACGGTAGTCCGTACGTACGCACGAATGCTACTTCCATTTAATTTTTATTTTAAAAGAATCGAATCCAAATGATACATAGGTATATTACTATTCCAGTAAAATATAATATTTTATATATGTTACTTAAGTTCATTAACACCATCTTTTATACGTTCCATGTGTGGTATGAACGAGTCATATCATTTTAAGGGGGCGGTAGTCCGCACTTCCTCAAATGAAATTATCGTATGTATATACAACATGAAACGAATAATTGTATGAAATAAAATGGAATTACAGAAGCTTATATATAAAATATATATCATTAATATCATATTTAATTACAGTGCCATCCTAATGGCCACCATGAGAGGCGGTAAGATGTATTTGAACAATCATCGTTTCGTGAGGCGTTAGTTTGCCATCCACAGAAACATTATGTTTATCATCCATTAGATAGAGTTGTGTGAATGTGTAGTTTGAATCCTTCTTATAAAAACATCCTAGTATATTTTGGATACTGTTGTTGTTACAAAATAAAGGAAATAAAAAGAGTTTGGGGGTTGGAGAAGCAAAATAATTGAAAATAATTTAAGAGAAAAAGTTACCTTTAATTTAGGTAACTCACTTTGGTTGGAACCAAAGGACTTCTTGAAATGCTTTCTGCCTAAGGGGAAGCTTCAAGGAGGAGGAGAGTGATGTGGGGAGCTTAGTTGGGCAGAGTTTGGACGAGCCAAGTGGCTTGAGAGGTGTGAGGAATGAGTAGAAGTGGTCTCCTTTTATAAGGGAGAGGATGGGCTCTTTAGGAAAGAGTGAAAGTATTACTTTATAATATAATTATATTCGGTTTATAGTGGTCCAAAAATCATTGAGGTCGAAGATACGATGACTCATATTCTAAATAACATCAACCAATAAGAATTGGACAGGTTTTAGAAAATATTTTAATCATTATAATCTTATTTATTTAAATGATTTATTAATGAGGTAAACATTGCATCATTATTGTGTCATTAATAATTTAAATTATTTGATGTCTAAAAATTATAAATAAAATATAATTATGTAGGAAATCTTTTTATATTTCTAATGAATATTTATAATCGAAAATCCAACACGTATAACCCTATGTAAAAATTGTTCTTTTAAAAGATGTAAGCTTATGCCATTTTTGTATTCATTTTAACTTAATTAAAATAAAGTGTCATTATCACTTACAAGTGGATCAATGGGGTCCCAAAATTGACCCAAAGATGCCCATGGTCGACCCTGTATCAACCAATAGGGTTAAGACACGTTTTAGGGTAATTTAGTATTATTATAATATTATTTTTTAACCCTTATTTACCGAATTTACCCTTAACCATGGTAAATAAAATATTTACCGCAGTAATTATTCAAAATGTCTAAAAATAAAAGTTACCTATTTACACAATTTGAACATCCTGATTCCAAATATGGAATCCATTTTTCTAAATTCAAAACACAGAAGTGGCAGAAATTAATTTAAAATTAATTCCCGCTGTCAAAACAAAAAGCGTGTTTTTAAGAGATAATAACTATCAAAAGATTGACATTTGTTTATGTTCGGTTTAATTGTAAAATTATATCCAATGACCAAAATTATATTAAATGGTAAAAATATATTCTAAATATACTTTAAAACCAATCAAATTCATAATTTATCACTATTAATTATTTTGATTAAAAACGTTGTTTTTAATTAAAATTTAGTAATTTTTACTATTCATCAAATATGAAAGTTATCCGAAAAGTACCAAAATTTCACCTTAGGATAAATTTGATATTCTGAATCCAAAAATGAAGTCCATTTTGAAATATAAAATATATATAATTTCAAAAAATTAAGTATTACTATTCATAACGGCTAGTTTGATCGGTTGTGGTGTGTGTTAAAACTCGAAGTTGCGTACAACACACGCTACTGTTTTATTCAAAGGAAAGCGTACCGTGGAAGCTTGGGATGTTTTATTTTAAATTTTTTCATGTCCCCATTTAGTCAAAAAGTTTAAAATATTATATTTAAAAAGGGTTCACTATTAAAAGTTGGTAAAACTACAGTACTGAAGATGAATTTGTTCTTACATTATGTCTAAGAAACTCATAATATGGATTCTAAAATTATAAGGATTATATAAAGTTTAAAATTTAGTTAATACTATTCATAACCTTTTTTGAACGGCTTGTTTGGTAAGTCATGGTGCGCTTGAACTCGGTGTTGCGTGTAGTGCAAGTTATTGATTTATTTTGATGAAATAACACACTATGAAATCTTGGGGTGTTACAACCACATTGGTGGAAGATGAATTGGGTTGATAATTTCATTGGTGTTTGGGTTCATGTTAAAAGGGACATTTAGTGTGGCTTATTTCCCTACCTTTCAAATAATGTAGAATTATTGGTTTCTAAGTCTTGTGTTTTTTTATATGAAATTATGTGCTAATGTGTTCTGATTTTATTGGAATTTGTGATAATTATTTGGGTTTACCTACAGGATTTTATACTCACCCCTTCGTATATATGTAAATTAATATACAAACATTTTTTTATCAGTATATAGGCAAGGGTAACATTTCATATATTACTATTATATAATCATGATGTTACTATCATGGATTATTAGAGAAGGAGCTTGGGAGTTGGATGGGACATGGAGTTTATAGTACCATCACTTTGATGCACAGAGTATTTCATATCATGGAGTTATGGTTTCTTATTATGTATTGACTTCTATTTCTAATTTTATCAATGACTTGTTTCACATTATAGTTGTTTGGTTTTGTGCCATGAATCATATATGGATGGCTTTCTTATTATCTATAGAAAGTTGGGTGTGTGGGTGTGTAAAGGGTAAATCATTCCCCCAACAAAGTTACTAATTCCTAGGAAATTATTTACAACATTTTTTTCCAAATAGTATCACCTAATGTTAGAAGAATTTATGTCCTAACCAATCCAATGGGTCAGGTATGGGATGTTACAAATTGTATTACTCTAGTCAATCTATTATTTGGGATGGTTTCTATGAGATATAATTCATAGAAACTTAATTTATATACCATAAAAGGTGTATCTAACCTCTTTATTTTGAACATCATGTTTCCATGGTAGTATAAGTTAAAAAATTATTCTTAAACACTTATAGTTTTGTTTTCATCACATTATTGTGGGTTTATTGGATGATAATAGAGTTTTAGGAATTGGTAAATTGACTTCTCGCTAGGATTTCATCATCCACATATCATTTTTTATCTTTTATCTTCAAATTTTTTGACCTAAACATTATCATTATATAGTAATATAACTCATAACTAATGATTTCAGTGATGAGTATTGTTAATGGTGTTGTTTCTATATTTATATAAAAGATTACACTAGTTAGGAGAAATTGATACTAGCAGGTGGGTTCCACTGAGAATGTGGTTCCACCAGTAGCACAGCTGAACTAACAACTAATCTAATGTGATGTGTAAGTATTCCAAGTAGTTTAAAAATAAACATGGGATGACGAACCTCATCACCTGAATAATTCATTGAAATTTCATAATTAGAATCCATAGATAATTTTTTTTCATTCCAATCATGAGAAAGTAAAATTCAGTCTTAGTGGGATCAACATTATCATTGAAATCCTTAGAACTCCATCTTAGATATGGGTAAACCTAGTGACATATATGATTGAAGGATTATAAATATAGTGGTGGGACAAATTTTTTGATACTTAACATAAAGAAGGTATTACTTAAGAAGTATTTGAATAATTTTTAAATAATAAATTCTATTCGTACAACTTCTATCTATCAAAAATGATAGACTTATTTTAGTTGAAGTAAGTAATAAATTCAGTTGTAGAGTATAAAATATATTTCACAAACCTTGTATGTTTTTACCATAGGTGGATATCATTTTATCTCTTAAATAATATGTATATGAGGTGGGTCTATGACATGATATTCACTTAATGTTTTTCATGTTATGTATTTATAATTATATATTCATGGTCAATAAGGAATTGGTAATATCTAAAGATATTACTAAGAATTCTATCCAAGGTATTCCTTTATTGGCCCAAACAAAGTAGTGAATTATAGTAGTGGGAATAATCACGGGTGGGATGACTACTCTCAGTGTAAAAAATAACAAAATAATTAATCCACCAGATAATTCTAATTTCCCACACTTTCTTTTAATTAACTAGGTTTATTTTAATGTTTCTCATTACAACATTAAAGGTAGGAATGTAAAACATTTCCCCAGGAGTGTAATAATTGTGTCCTAAGAGGACACCTCAAGCATTATTGTACAAAACCTCTATAGTAAATAGGTTGGAATAACACTAATTAGTCTTATTATTTAATTTTCATTTAGGATGATCTCATCAGAATGTTTCTCACACCAAGATTTAGTTAACCAAAATTGATTCTAGGAAAATCTTGATCACCCAACTAGCACCTTCTCAGTAGAATAGTAATGACTATTATATGTGATCTGAGTGGAAACCATATAGAGCTATGTAGGCTATATCAACTAAGAAACCAAGTCCCTTTATTATGAGAGGTACCATTCTTATTAACTATACCATGATGAGTGTATCGTTTGATATGGGTGAATATCATTATTTTATTTCATATTATTTTGTTAATAAAATGGGGTTTTTCATGGAAATAATGCATCATGTTTTGAGAATCAATAAATTAGTATTCCTCATTTAAAGATTGTATATATTATTATGATCACTTAGTAACATTGATATCTCAAGATGGAAATCTTCATATGTTCAATGGTGACTATTATATGAATTATGGAAGAGAATGACCGTTCATAATAGTAGACAAAATAACTTCTTATTTTTTAATGATAATGACCTTGAGTTTCAGGGAGGGAACTAAGAATATGAATCCTACATCCATGGTATATAATTATAGTGATATTTTTCCTCTTGATTTCTTGGGTTTAATATCTTATATAGAAGTAGAATTATCAATTAACCTACATCTATGAATAATTTTTATTTCCCTTACATCATACAAAATTGAACCAATAGAATTATGATAATTGAAGGTCCAACCCGAAGTGTCTAAAAGAAAGGGATATGTGTGACTAAGTACATCGCCTTTAGCTGATTCAATTTTCTTAATAATGAAGGAAGATAGTTCTATTCATATTTTTGTTGAATATTATAAATTGAATCATGTTATAATCATAAATCAATATCCCTTTACTCAAATTGATGAAATGTTAAATCAATTTAAGTGATCCAAGTGGTTTAAAAAAATTGACTTATGGTTAGGACACCACTAACTTTGATTTATAATGAGGATATTCTAAAGACACAATTTCATATTCATTATGGACATTATTTATACTTATTTATGCCAAATGGTTAAATGAATTCACTTGTAGTTTTCATGGATTTGATGAAATATATCTTCTAAAGTTACCTACATTAATTTTCCATGGTATTTTCGGATTATATATTTATATATTATCATACTATAGATGATTTCAAGAAACACTTGGTGATTGTATTGGGCATGTTTCATGACCATCATATTTATTATAAATTTTCTATGTGTGATTTCTGGATCGATAATGCAAGCTTCCTTGGGAGTGGCATCTCTAAAAAAGGAATCTTGGTCAAACCATAAAACATTTAAGCATTAATTTCTTGGAAAATTCCTTTGAATTTCCTTGAGATACAAATCTTTCATGGATTATCAAGTTATTCCCATCACCTTGTTTTGGATTTCTCACGTATTTATTCTCTAATGATGGAATTTACGAGGAAGGGATTTCCATTCACATGGAATGATTCTTGTAGAAATAATTTTAGAAGATTAAGTCTCGACTCACATATACTCTTATCCTTATCTTTCCAAAACCTAGAATGTTATATGTCCTGTAATGTGATGTTTCTAGTTTTGGATAGGGTTTTTTCTCATGTATAGTGATACTATTAAAGCTTGTAGTTTCTAAGTGTTGGTAACTCGGGAAAATAATTTTCCAACACATGATCTATAACTATTTTTAGTGGTCCATGATATAAAAACATGGAACTACTACCTATTTGTTGATATTTCACAATTTTCATGGTCAAAAAAATCATAAATTATATCTTCTCAAAATGTGTCTTGAATTTGTGAAAGATAAATTGGTTGGAATATCATTAGATTTTTTATGTTGAATTATTTTAAACACCTACAAAATAAAATTTAACATCTAATTCATTAAGTCAAAATTTATATAATAAACTGGTTTATGTGGCTCTGAACCATTAGAAACTAATTTTGGTAACTGTTGATATGCACTAAGAATCCACTAATCAAGATGATGTTGTGGATTTCTTTCTACTAAAACGTATCCCTAATTTTGTTGACTTTGTCATGAAGGCTCAATAAATAGACCCTATTTATATTAATGTGATGTCAAGCCTAATTTTTGGGATGTTCATTGATGGTTGGGTAAAAGATAAAAATGTAGTGTTGTGATTTCAAGACTGGGTTGTAGTCTATCCATATTTCATAGGTATACACCGTCTTTCATATCATAATTCAATGTTTGGAATCCACCTGGGTGCCTAGAATGTGTGTAGGGATATAAAAGATCATTTTTTTATTGGGTATTAAAATTAATTTAAAAGAATATGTTGTGAAATGTATCACTTATCAGCAACTGAATACTAAAAACCAACAACTAGAAATCATGTTATAGTCATTTCCCATTCCAATATGGAAATAAGAGTACATTTATATGGATGTTTTTAAATCCCAACCATGAACACATTAAAAAAAATTCTATTTGGGTGATTTTTACTAACTTTCCATGTCATCACACATTATTATAATATGAGAGTCAAAAAAATGGAGATTTAGTGAATCTATATATCAGATAAGTAGTGATGTTGAATGGGTTTATAGTTTCTATTATTTATAATAGAGACCAAGGATCCACTTTATATTTTTGGTGATCTTTAAAACAATCCCTTGTAACTCAATATAGAATGAGTATGACATATCATCTTCAAAAAATTTATCCATTAGAACCTACTATCCATATGTTGGAAGACATGGTCAGAGATTATTTCATGGATTTTAGTGGATCATTGGAAGGTCATTTACCTTTATTATAGATCTTATATAACAATAGTTATCAAGCCAGGATACATATGGATCCATTCATATAATATTATAGTCATCCTTATCTCTCTTCAATTTGTTGGGTAGAAATAAAATAAATATAACTAATTATACCCAATATTTTCCTTGAGACTACTATTATGATACATATGATCATGAAGAATATGGAAACAACCTAGATCTTTCATAAGTTTTATTCGAATTATTATTAGTGGACATTATCTTTTGATGTAAGTGACCATGTATCTTAGATGTTTATATAGGCCCCACATGTCTTGCAATGAAAATCATACATATGTGTCTCACAAGATCAAAAAACATTCATCATTTCAAAACCATGAAAGGAAATAGATTTCATAAACATTTCATTATAACACAACCTGTGTATAAAAAAACATTTTTCAAAACACTTTTTAATTTCATCACATTATAACATGTGTAAAAGCGATTGTTCCATAAATATTTCTTGATTTTAGCATAGTATACCTCGTGGAAAAGTAATTTTTTAATAAAAATAATTTCATCATAATAATAAACCATATAAAGAAGAGTAATTATGGTATTATTGAATCATATCCCCAGTAAATATTAAGTAACATTAAAGGATATTATCTTAAAATAAATATGATATTGAAAGATCACTTGTAACATTTTTTTAAGAAAATATCCTAACCATTTTAAAATCAGTTGTTTAAAATCAAAAAAATCACAAATATGAAAGAAAAAAATTACTTTTAAAATAACCTGGGAAAATGTAAATTGAATCATTAAATGATTGAGTGGTTAGTATTATGGGAAATACTATTAATTTCTTGCATGTTAAAACAATGATTCCTTTTATACGTTCGGCAAAAATTTGAAAGTACCTCATTTATGAAATGATACTAAGATTACTTTTAAAACATTTTAAAAAAATTAAAACAAATGTATAAATTACTTCAAAACATCATAATAAAATATTTAAAACATTCTTGATAGTATTTTTAGAAAACATAGATGTGGAAGAAAAGGGTTTTCAACTAAAGAGAGCAATAAAGTGGTTTTTTCTTAAAGACTTTCCTTCAATATCTTCAGTATGTAAAGAGAGGAAAATGAAATTAAAACATGTATTCTATAAAAATAACTTGAGGATAAGAAAATTCATGAGTTTATTGAGTGGAATAATAAATTATTTCATCCTAGAAATCATAATCATAAACAATCTAGATAAACAATATTATTTCAACATCAAACCCTTACCACTTTGGTAACTTTTGAATTATAAGTCATGTGAAAGAGAGAACCCTAGATGGATATATATCCCATAATTTTCCTGATAAGAATCATAATAGATATTCATGGGACATATATACACCACAAAAAAAATTGATTTGTGTATAAAGCATATGTACCAGAAAAATAAATGTGGGATGAAAACCCGTTACTGCTTTAGTAAACTATGAATCATAAGGACCATTAAATAATAACATCAATTGAAACATTTAAATATCCAAAAAAGTAGGAGATTAATGATATAACATGTAAAAGTGTTAGTATATAAACCAAACAAAGAAAATGAGTTGTCCCAATTTCATATGTATCCCATAAATAAAAGAGTGACTAAAAATCCCTTACCTTAAGTCTCAAATTTTTTTATACATGTTTGAACCTCCTCTTCATTAGACAGCCACCTTAGGTCAGCACAAAAATCCTTATTAATATATTTTAATAATCAAACTAAAGATTATTAAAAATGAAGAGTAAGGTAAGGAAGTGTTTTGGGTTGGTATTGGCCAAACCAAAAGGATATTGTAGTGTGGAGAGGAGAGGATTAAAGATTATATTTTATAAGTTGGGAAATGAACTCACTTGGAAACAACTTGCAAATATCACAAAATAATCCAAAATGATAAAGTAATTCCTAAGAAAAATGATTCCAAATGATAATAGATTCTAAATTGGAATAGGATAAGTTTTAAATATTATCATCCATTTGGATTTAAGTAATATTTACAAGAAAAATTTCCCTTACCTTTTGGTTTAACCTCTAGTAATCCCATTTTGACCCTAACCATGATATTTAATTTTTTCTTTTTTACTATTTATTAATAAAAAATATTATATTCAACTTATTATATAATATTAATTATTATGATCCAAAATATGAAATTAATATTCTAAATTAAAATCACAGAATTGGTATAATTTAATTTAAACCTAATTAAGCATACGTAATGAAAAAAAGATTTTCCCAATTTTTTTTTTCAAAAGTATAGAAATTTTTTAAATAAAATTTCAACCTAAAAGTGATTAAAATGAACTAAATTATACCAATAATAAAATAATTTACTACTTATTCTTTTAAAACCAATTTAAAAAAACATATAAAGGCTTTTAATGAAATGTTTGTTTTCAATAAATATCTCTGTTTTTAACTATTCATCGAAAAATTAATATTTTGAGAAAATTATCAAAAACACACTCATAGTAAAATTTGACATGATTATCTGAAAAATAAATTTTATTTTTCTAGATAAATTTTCTAACAGTGGTAAAAATAATTTTTAATATTTTTTCACAAAAAAAATGGAAATAATTTTTTCAGAAAAAATTATTTTCCAAGTATAAAAAGTATTAACCAAAAATATAGTAACTAATTATTAATTTATTTTTTATCTAATAAATTTACAGAAAAATTTTAAAATTTTATTTATTACTATTAATACCTTCATGTTTAATGGTTACGTCATAAGAATCATTTTTTAAGTAATAATGTTAATTATATGTTTTGGTTCATTAAAACTCAGCATTGTGTGTAATGTAAGATGCTGATAAATTTACATATATTTAAAAAATATATTTCATAAATTCTCATGGTGTTACACATATACCATTGGTTTAGATATTTCACACTTGATTTGTTTTTCTATAAATAAATAAAAAATTAGTTCCCACGTTTTCTAGGGTCCTAAAATATTACAAATGACTACTTTAGGATCCCACATCTATCAAGCCCTCTTATGTTGTAAAACTATAAATTCCATAAAAATATAAGATTTATTAATGATTAAACTTTATTAACATAATAGAATGGAATTTGGTGTGCTCTTATTTTTCATTTTGTACAACAGGTGTATTTCTTGGAATAACTAAAGTTAATTGAATGTGTGACTTACATGAAGTAAAAAACACTCCATAAGTTGTCCTTTTTGGTTAAAAATATCAAAGAAACATATCAAAATTATCCAAACCAAATTTGAAAATTGGAAATTATTTTTCCAAATTAGAAACTTGAGTCTTCAATTTAATTATCTTATTATGATCATTGATGTTCAATATTAAACAATATTTTTCCTATTATTAAAAGCTATGTTTTTAATTTCTAATGTAATTTTATAAATTTTACAATTAATTTTATCTATCATAAGATCTATTTTTATATTTTTATTGTTTTTTTCATGACATGAAATACTATTGAAAGTCTCATCAACTGATGGAATGCATTCCTCATCTTCTCATGAAGACAAACTATTTTTATCATCTGATTTTAAAGTAAAATTATCATTGGGAAAAAATTCACCAACATTATTAAGATGTACCTTTATAATTAAAAACATATTATTCTAAGAGGAATAAGAATAAAAAAAGATCATTCCACAATCATCACTTTCAAATTATCTATTTCTATTAGATTATGGACCCCTGCTAGTACATCAGGTATCATTATTAGCACAGGAACATTTCTTCTCTATATTATTAGTTTTTTAACTCTATTTTTCAATCCCAATTTCCTTAAATCAAGTCAAATATACAAAATTTATCTTAATTCATAAAAGAATAAAATTAGAAGAATCCATCTTATCTAACTTTTATTTTTAAACATTCTGTCTATCATAATAGAATTTATTTCTTTTGATGATTTTATTCGTACAACTTATAAGTTGTGCAAGCTATCCTTCCATTATTTTCGAATTACTAACATCCAATAGATATTTAAAATTTATTTTAACATAAATATACATATAATTTTCAGAACCCGAAATTGAATTACTAGAATTTGAATAAAATACACATTTTTTATTATTCTCAACATGTCTCTTAAATCGGTTCTCATATTTTATTTATGTGTCAATGAGATCATCAATACCTAGATTTGTTGAAGTCTTAGCATCATCAATAGTGTTTCTTCCCTATTTCCATTCTATTAAAAAAATATATATAATATTTTATACAAGTTGTTCACCCATTAATTCCTTCCCACACAAATATTTTAATCCACTAACTATGGTCATGAACAATTGATTCATTTTCACTACAAATTCTCCGAGTAAAAAATCAAACGATTGATAATCATCTCCCAACATTACCCTTATATTTTCAATAACTTTCATAGTTCCAATTTGATTTACTTCTAAATTTTACCGTATTTCATAAGTAGACTCACAAGAAGAAATCTTTATATTAATGTTTCTATCCATTGAAGAAAATAATGTATTTTGAGCCATGTGATTTTCTTGATATTCAAATTTTTTTCAAGAGTAAAAGGTGTGACCTCTTTATCCAAAGAGTTATATCCACTAGTCATCATAATAAAGTTATCCAAATTAGTATTTAATACAATATTATTCATTATATCCTGGTGTTACTCATAATATGGTCCATCAAAAATTGGTAGTATTCTAGGATTAAGATACTCAAATGGTCTAACTAGAAGTACTACCATATCAAAAACCAAAAAAACATTTCTCTACAACAAATTTACTGTTAGAATGACAATGAGATATTTTATAGTAAACCAATAGAAAATATGTAAAATATTAGCATTAGTAGACACAGCCTTATAACATATGTGGGCATGAGATATAAACTATAAATGATCTCTAAATCCAAGTTGAGTTAGGCTTTTATAATAAATATTGGGCCCAAAGTTTAGGGCATGACAGTACTATAATAAGAGTGAAATGTAGTTTAGAATAATCTAAAAAATTGTGACCCAATAAAAAATTCCATTTATCAGAATATATATTATTCTAGTAAACCTATAAATTAGAGTAAGTAAATTTAAATTCAACTAAAATATGACTATTGAATATATAGATATACACCTTGGTAAAACAAAACTATAACCCCAATTACAAACAATATTATAAATTCATAAAATAATATATCTTATAAACTTCAAGGAAATAAGAAAACAAAAAAATGAGTATTGGTTAACAATATCAGTACACTATTAATGGATATTATCAATTTAAACACCCTCCAGTTATATAGGTTTTTTCTTTAACCTTATGAGTTAAGGAATTCTATGGAGATTAATTTAGTTATCATAACATTTATACCTATCTTAAAGGTTTTCTTATTATCCCTTTATTCCATTGAATTTATACATATCAGAAGGCGTTTGTTTCCTAACCATATAATGTAATGTCCCGGATTTTTGGTGCATTATTTTTAAATATTATGTGGGTTTAATTCAAGAGTAGGTGTTGTGAGGACCTATGATATTAGGCACATCGTGCCTAGAATAAATGTTTTCATAAATTTAAAATATTAATTATCACGCATGAATATTTTTCCTAAAAAAGTGAAATAACTTATAAACGGGTGCCTAGATAAGAAATTTACTGACCCGGCCCCAGTTACCTAGAGTCAGTGCATTATTTTAATACATCTGCATGATTACAAGGAATAAAGTCCCGAAGGACCAATTAGTTTAGCAGTCCTGGAAAAATAGATTACATACATGAATGTTACATTTCACTTTAAGACATACAAAAAAACATAAGTTATCTTTATGAATGTCATTATTCCCTTAGCTTAACCCTACATATCAATCACAATACACTTCTTGTAATCCTGGTAAAAATAAAACATAGAAAGGGGTGAGCTCAAACGCTCAGTAAGGGTAAGCAATACAGTGGAAACTTTCATAAATAAGCATAAACATTTAAGGCAATGTATAACTAAAACAAAAGCCTTTTAAACTTTAACTTCAGCATAATATGGCAAAAATAAAATGAAATAATTTCATTTACTTATTCACATGTATATTATACTAGTCGAATAATCACATGAAATATCACTAACCACTTTCATAATGATGGAATGCATAATGCCAGACTATCATAACCACGTAGCCAAGGCATCATGCCAAGACTACAAATAAGATTTTATCAAGGTCTTGTGCCAAGACACTAGTTTGTCTCATGAGACCTACTGATGCATCTAAGAGCTATAGCGGGATCCACCCGTCACTTACTAAGTCCAATGCATTACTCATATGAATAGTTTTAAACATAACATAAACATTTGTATTAAAACTAGCATAAGAAATGTCAATACTTTACCCATAAACCCTGAATGGTATAAAAATAACACATCCATAGTAAAACATATCACAAAACCTTCAACACAATATGCAAGATTTTTATCATGATAAATCAACTTCAAAACAAGTATAAAATTCATTAAAGGATTTTGATGTTGATGAAAATGATTTATAAAACTCTTTGAGGGAAATACCCATTTTTCATGAAAACATTTAAAAGTTACACAATTTGGAAAATATGTCATTTAAATAAATTTTTGAATCAAAGTATCCCATACCACTTTGAAACTTTTGAAAGGAATTAACATTTTAAAAACATTCATGTCCATATAAATAAATCCTTAAAACCCATTTTGAATACATGGACATTAATGAGAAAGATTTAGAAGAATAAATATTTAAAATATTTGAAATGATGTTTTAGTAAAAATTACCTTAAATGAATCCCTTTGAAAACTCTTTCATAAAACATGAACATGTATAATAAATATGTCCCAGTAGATACTTATGGAAAAACAACCTCGGATAATAAAGAGATTGTGAAATTAACCCTTACCAATTTGATAACTTACGAAACATACACCCCATGAAAGATATATCATACAATTAATATGTAAATACAAATAAATTAAACTTTATTAGATAAAAAATACTATTATTGGTAGTTCATACACCACACAAAAGGTAATAGTGGGAATATGGGATGAATCTCATGGAAATAAGGACTGAGATGAAAACACCTTACCAATTTGGTATCTTACGAAACATACACCCCATGAAAGAGGTATCATACAATTAATATGTAAATAAACATAAATTAAAGTGTATTACATAAATAATACAATTATGGACTGTACATACACCACACAAAAGGTAATAATGGCAATATGGCATGAATCTCATGGGAATAAGGAGTGAGATGAAAACCCCTTACCAATTTGGTATCTTACGAAACATACACCCCATGAAAAAGGTATCATACAATTAATATGTAAATACACATAAATTAAATTGTATTACATAAATAATACAACTATGGGCAGTACATACACCACACAAAAGGTAATAGTGGCAATATTGCATGAATCTCACGGGAATAAGGAGTGAGATGAATACCCCTTACCTTGCACTTTCCTTTAGTTGAGGGTACGTTTAGCCTCCTATATGAAGACTATAGTATGTTATTAAATTATACCAGAACCATATTAATTTTTATGATATCATATATTATTAATTTAATACTTTATGCTACCCATTTAATAATAATTTCTATGTTACATTACTAATTCGGGTAATAATCACTTTCTTTATCGTATGTGTTTTAACTTGTTACTCTTGATTGTATCACTTAGATAATGATTTAAATACTTACAGAATATAAATCATGATTTATTTATCATATATATTTAGAATATAAAAATTTATAATCGACGTATATATGAAATGGAAAACACCGTTTATGGAGACGGTAGTCCGTACACACGCATAAAGGTTGCTTCCGTTTTCATATAGTATTGAACGGAAGTAAGTGAATAAGATATATGTAAGTACATAAATACTTATATATATAAATATATATATATATCTCTCCAGTAGAATTATTATGTCATATATTACATACTTATTAGTAATATATATTTTTTATAATCTTCAATGAATGGTGAACTTGGAAATGAATCTCATCGCGTCGTGGAGACAGTAGTCCGTACGTACGCACGGGCGACAATGTCATTATTTTGATATTAAAATAATATATAATTCGATGTTATATCATATATATAGAATCCTTATCATGTTATATTTAATATTTACATGAATTACGCATCATTATTATACCCATCCAAATAATAATATATATTGAATAACAATTACACCACGACGTGGAGACGGTAAGCCGTACGTACGCACGTATGGTTACATGTCATTCAAAGGATGGATAGAATACTAAATATGGATGTACCATATTTATAATAACATCAAATTATGTAGAATATACTGGATTTATTATTTTAGAATGGATATAACAAAGAAAGAAGAAGTTGAAGATGAAAGGAACTTGAAAACGGGTGGTGAAAACATTACCTCTTCTTCGGGTTCTTCCTTTTGATTTGATCAAAAGGGCTCCTTAGGTTGGATTTCTGATCAAAATAAGGCCTATAAGTTGTAGTGAGGGAAGTTTATAGAGTATTTGGGCAGGTTTTTGTCGAACCAAAAGGCATTGAAGGTGTTAATTTATGAGAAGGGGGGGTCCCTTTTATAAGAGGGGTGAGGGGCACCTTTGAAAAGCTAGAAATATTATTTTATAATAAATTCATATTCGGTTTATAATGGCTCAAAAGTGGATTATTTATATTTTATGGTGTGGATAGGTATAAAACCACCCAAACAATAGGATTTAGACAGGTTGGGGTTACTATATTAACCTTATCGTTAGGTATTACCTCTTAGTTAATTAGTTTCACTTTTACAATGTCTCTTTGTATTTTTATATTATATGGTTAATAAACTTACTATTACATCCAATCTACCTCCAAGTGGTCCATTAATGATACACCTATCATGATATAAGTATCTTGGCCGAACCTTAGATTTTTAAGAATTTAATATCAATTAATAATATAATATTTTTTTAAAAACTCTTTTATGTCAATTTTGACACTATTCAATAATTGATTTTTGTAAAAATCATTACAGAATTATTACTTCTAAAATATTTAATTAAATAAATTCTAACATGTCATAGTAACCTATAAAAGTAGTGTAATTCATAAAAAGTCTCTAATTATATTTATTTGGATGTTTATAATATCAATTATTTTAATTTTTCACAATTATGGTAATTACTACATCATCATTATGTCATATTTAAATTATATTATATAAATTCTAAAAATTATAAATAAAATATAATTATGTAAGAAAGATTTTTATCTTTCTAATTAATATTTATAATCAAAAATACAACATATATAACCCTATGTAAAAACTGTTTTTTAATAGATATATGCTTATGTCATTTTTGTATTTATTTTAACTTAATTAATATAAAGTTTCATTATCACTTACAAGTGGATCAATCGGGTCCAAATATCGACCCAAAGATGCCCATGGTTGGACATGGATCAACCAATAAGGTTAGGACACGTTTTAGGGTAATTTAATATTATTATAATATTATTGTTTTACCCTTATTTACCGGATTTACCCTTTAACCATGGTAAATAAAATATTTACCGAAGTAATTATTCAAAATGTCTGAAAATAAAAGTTACCTATTTACACAATTTGGACATCCTGATTCAAAATATTGAATCCATTTTTCTAAATTCAAAACACATAAGTGGTAGAAATTAATTTAAAATTAATTCTCGTTGTTAAATCAAAAAGCGTGTTTTTAAGAGATAGTAACTATCAAAAGATTGACACTTGTTTATGTCTGGTTTAAATGTGAAATTATGTCCAATGACAAAATTTGTATTAAATGGTAAAATATATTCTAAATATACTTTAAAACCACTCAAATTCATAATTTATCACTAATAATTATTTCGATTAAAAAAGTTGGTTTTAATTAAAATTTAGTAATTTTCACTAGTCATCAAAATATGAATGTTATCCAAGAACTACCAGAATTTTACCCTAGGCTAATTTCAATATTCCAAATCCAAAAGTGCAGTCCATTTTGAACGATAAAATCTATAAAATCTCAAAAAGTGGTTATTACTATTCATAATGGCTAGTTTGATTGGTTGTGGTGTGTTAGAACTCGATGTTGCGTACAACACACGCTATTTCATTATTCAAAGGGAAGCGTACCATGGAAGCTTAGGGTGCTACATTATCCCATCCTTCAATAAATTGTGTCCTCGCAATTTATACTCGGTATTGGAAACTTGGGGTTGTCATTTCAAAATATCTTAGTTGAAATCCCACATCGAAAAATGGATTAATGAGGCCTCTATTGAAAATAAAGAGTGGTAAGTATGAAGGTTACCGAAAATAACACATACTAGGGTTCCATGTAAGAAAATATGGATATGGAAGAGAAATATAACAATCAATATTTGATGGAGTGTGGTAGATAACATGGCTATGAAAAGGCGAACAATCCCAAAGCCATAAATTTGGGATGATCTAAGGTACCATCTACAACATCATTTTTGTTCTAAGTTCCTTTTCTTAATGTTGAGGAATTTATTTATGAGATTGGATAAAATCATAAGGATATATACTTAATTTATAATTATAGTTTTTATCCATTAATATATTTCTACCACAAACTCATCTTTCACCCCAAAACACAGTACAACTCAAAAATACTCTATTTATCCTAATCGTATAGGGTTCCAAATATAATAAATTTATAATTCACATATCAGACCTTTTAAAAAAAATAAACTACATTATACCATCCAAGAACATCACGTAGTCCAGTGGTAGGAGATAAATCCCCACTGCACTATGGTTGTGGGTTCGATTCCCGCAGCTTTGTCCGACGCGACGGGTCGTCACACGGTCTGTGTGTTGTCCTTTTATAAAAATCCAAAAATAACATTTCAAACTTAATCCCTTACAACCTTTAGACTTATCCAAAATACTCATGTAAACTCTCAGTCCAAAATTTATATGAAAGGTAAACATAATTTAGATCCTTTTTACCCCGTAATAGCATGTGAATACCTTCAACATGTATTCTTTTAAAACACTGAAACATCCTGAATTACCATAAAAACTTATTGATAAAATTCATGCTCCCTTATTCCTTATAGAATACTGGATATAATTCATCCATACAAAAATGTTGTAAACTCCAACAATGATGGAATATACAAATCTATAATCAGTTTCAATGCAGTCATGAATATCCAATACAATTTACCCAAATCAACCATATCTTATTCCAAAATTAGTACCTCAATATTAGGACCATATTAAGGTTTATCTTTCCTTCAACCATGTAATTTCCAAAAGGTTTAACTCTTTGTAGATTCACTTTTCTTAGTACCATAAAATCTCAAATCCTCAATGAAATAGTACTGTAGTACAATCCTTATTTATTTCCAGTACATCATTGATACAACACTTCAATGAAATAATTACAAAATAAAAACATAATAACACTAGTCATTCCTCTTCATCTGTGGTAGTATCATAACTTGATTATTATCCAATAGCATCATTTGTGGCATAGTCTGATGACTGGGACATTGGTTCGCGTAGTGTCCAAACTCCTTGCAGATGAAGCATTGTACATTTGAAACCTTTTTCTTACCCTTGTAGTCACGTACTTGGTGTCCTTTTTCTCAACACTTATAACATAATACCATTCCCTTCAAGAATTTTCCAAGGTGATTATTTCTACAGTTATCACATATGGGAAAATCCTTCTTTACCTTATTCCCTTTATTTGTTCTTCTCTCTATAATCCTTTCCTTCTCTGGCTTCCCTTCAAAGCCATAGGACTCCGATAATTATTTACTTATCTTATCGACACATGATACTATTTATTCATATGATGATAACACATGGGAGACTATTTCCCTTCAAAATTATGGCTTAAGACCATGAAAGATATGATCTTTCTTACTCTTTGGATCATGCGTATTGTTGGGGTTCTCATTCATTCTACTGGACACCATTTCTAAACAATGGCATACACTAGATTAGTTTGTGAATAGAAATACCTAATCCCAAACTTGTAAAACACTTAACATAAATTAAACAGTTTATGGATATAATCCATAAACATAAAAATGTCTTCTTTGAGGAAGTATATACTCATAAACCCTTCATATGGTTTGTAAAGAAAATGATAATTATCATAAGCATATCCCATGGCAGTGTCGTAACCAAGAGAGCAGCAAGGCCTGTGTCGTGCACCAGTTCCCGTTCGAGTCTAGCTCAAAGCGGTGTTTTTGGGTTTTACCCCTAGGTACATCTGTGCCAGAGGCACCTCTACCTGCTCGTATCCAGACGGGGATGTATTGCTTTGAAAACTCACAAAATCTCTACAATACCAAAATTCTAGGAAGTTCTTCTATACTAATCCTCAAAGTCTATCTTAGGGCTATGTGATCTAATCAGAGTTTATCTAAATCTAGCTTCCAAGGTTATTGCTAAACTTCCTCTGATACCAATTGTAATACCCTGACCCCAGTTACCCAGAGTCGGTGCATTATTTTAATACATTGGCATGATTACAAGGAATCAAGTCCCGAAGGACTGATTAGTTTAGCAGTCTTGAAAAAATAGATACATACATGAATGTTACATTGCACTTTCAGACATACAAAACAACATACGTTATCTTTATGAATTCCATTATTCCCTTGGCTTAACCCTGCATATCAATCACAATACATTTCTTGGAATCTTGGGAAAAATAAAACATAGAAAGGGGTGAGCTCAAACGCTCAGTAAGGGTAAGAAATACAGCGGAAACTTTCATAAATAAGCATAAACATTTAAGGCAATGTATAACTAAAACAAAAGCCTTTTAAACTTGAACTTCAGTAGAATATAGAAAAAATAAAATGAAATAATGTCATTTACTTATTCACATGGATATTCTACTAGTCGAATAATAACATGAAATATCACTAACCACTTTCATAATGATGGAATGCATAATTCCAGACTATCATAACCACGTAGCCAAGGCCTCGTGCCAAGACTAAAAATACGATTAGGTCAAGGCCTCGTGCCAAGACACTAGTTTGTCTCATGAAACCTACCGATGCATTGAGGAGCTATAGAAGGCTCCACCCGTCACTTACTAAGTCCAATGCATTCCTCATATGAATAGGTTTAAACATAACATAAACATTCGTATTAAAACTAGAATAAGAAATGTCAATACTTTACCCATAAACCATGAATGGTATAAAAATAACACATCCACATTAAAACATATCACAAAACCTTCAACACAATATGCACGATTTGTATCATGATAAATCAACTTCAAAACAAGTATAAAATTCATTAAAGGATTTTGATGTTGATGAAAATGATTTGTAAAACTCTTTAAGAGAAATACCCCTTTTCATGAAAACATTTAAAAGTCACAAAATTTGGAAAAGAAGTCATTTCAAGAAATTTTTGAATCAAAGTGTCCCATACCACTTTGAAACATTTTAATGGAATTAACATTTTAAAAACATTCATATCCATATAAATAAATCCTTAAAAACCATTTTGAAGACATGGACATTAATGAGAAATATTTAGAAGAATAAATATTTAAAACATTTGAAATGATGTTTTTGTAAAAAGTACCTTAAAATAATCCCTTTGAAAACTCTTTCATAAAACATGAACATGGATAATAAATATGTCACAGTATATACTTACATAAAAACAACCTCGGATAATAAAGAGATTGTGAAATTAACCCTTACCAATTTGGTAACTTACGAAACATACACCACATGAAAGAGATATCATACAATGAATAGGTAAATACAAATAAATTAAAGTGTATTAGATAAAAAATACATTTATTGGCAGTACATACACCACACAAAAGGTAATAGTGGCAATATGGCATGAATCTCACAGAAATAAGAAGTGAGATGAAAACACCTTTCCAATTTGGTATCTTGAGAAACATACACCCCATGAAAGAGGTATCATACAATGAATATGTTAATACACATAAATTAAAGTGTATTACATAAAGAATACAATTATGGGCAGTACATACACCACACAAAAGTTAATAGTGGCAATATGGCATGAATCTCACAGGAATAAGGAGTGAGATGAAAACCCCTTACCAATTTGGTATCTTACGAAACATACACCCCATGAAAGAGGAATCATACAATGAATATGAAAATACACATAAATTAAAGTGTATTAAATAAATAATACAATTATGGGCAGTATATAAACCACACAAAAGGTAATAGTGGCAATATGGCATGAATCTCACGGGAATAAGGAGTGAGATGAAAACCCCTTACCTTGCACTTTCCCTTAGTCGAGGGTACGTTTAGTCTCTTGTATGAAGACTATAGTATGTTATTAAATTATAACAGAACCATATTAATTTTTATGATATAATACATTATTCATTTATGACTTTATACTACCCATTTAATAACAATTTCCATGTTATATTAATAATTCGAGTAATAATCACTTTCTTTATCATACGTGTTTTAACTTGTTACTCTTGATTGTATCACTTAGATCATAATTTAAATACTTCTAGAATATAAAACCTGATTTATTTATCATATATATTTAGAATATAAAAATTTATAATAGACGTATATATGAAATGGAAAACACCGTTTATGGAGACGGTAGTCCGTACGTACGCATAAACACTGTTTCCGTTTTCATATAGTATTGAACGGAAGTAAGTGAATAAGATATATGTAAGTACATAAATACATATATATATAAATATATATATATATATCTCCAGTAGAATTATTATTTCATATATTACATACTTATTATTAATATATATTTTTTATAATCGTCGATGAATGGTGAACTTGGAAATGAATCTCATCACGTCGTGGGGATGGTAGTCTGTACGTACGCTTGAGGGAAAATATCATTATTTTGATATTAAAATAATATATAATTGTATGTTATATCATATATACATAATCCTTATCATGTTATATTTATTATTTACATGAATTACACATCATTATTATACCCATCCAAATAATAATATATATTGACTAACAATTACACCACGACGTAGAGACGGTAAGTCGTACGTACGCACGTATGGTGACATGTCATTCAAAGGATGGATAGAATACTGAATATGGTTGTAAATTATTTATAATAAAATCAATGTATATAGAATATACTGGTGTTTTTATTTAGGAATGAAAATAACAAAGAAAGAAGAAGTTGAAGATGAAAGGAACTTGGAAAAGGGTGGTGAAAAAACATTACCTCTTCTTCGGGTTCTTCCTTTTGATTTGATCAAAAGGGCTCCTTAGGATGGCTTTATGATAAAACTAAGGAATCTAGGTTGTAGTGAGGTAAGTTGAGAGAGTATTTGGGCAGGGTTTGTCTGAACCAAAAGGCTTTGACGGTGTGAATTAATGAGAAGGTGGAGTGCCCTTTTATAAGAGGGGTGAGGGGCACCTTTGGAAAAGCTAGAAATATTATTTTATAATAAATTCATATTCGGTTTCTAATGGCTCCAAAGTGGATTATTTAAAGTTTATGGTGTGGATAGATCTAAAACCACTCAACCAATGGGATTTAGATAGGTTTGGGTTACTATATTAACCTTATAGTTAAGTATTAACTCTCAGTTAATTAGTTTCACTTTTACAATGTATCTTTGTATTTTTATATTATATGGTTAATAAACATACTATTACCTCTTAGATACCTTCAAGTGGTCCATTAATGATACACCTATCATGATATAAGTCTCTTGGGAGAACCTTAAATTTTTAGGAATTTAATATCAATTAATAATATAATATTTGTTTTAAAAACTCTTCTATGTCAATTTTGACACTATTATATATTTTATTTTTGTAAAAGTCATAACAGAATGATTACTTCTAAAAAAGTTAATTACATCAATCCTATCATGTCATATTAACCTATAAAATTATTTTAATTCATAAAAATTCTCTAATTATATTTATTTGGGTATTTATAATATCAATTAGTTTAATTTTTCTCTATTATGGTAATTACTGCATCATCATTGTGTCATATATAAATTATAATATATAATGTTTAAAAATTATAAATAAACTATCATTATATAGGAAATAATTTTATCTTTCTAATTAATATTTATAATTTAAAATACAACCTATATAACCCTATGTAAATATTATTTTTCTAATAGATATATGTTGTTGTCATTTTTGTATTTATTTTAACTTAATTAATATAAACTGTCATTATCACATACAAGTGGATCCATGGGGTCCATAAATCAACCCAAAGATGCCCATAGTCGTACATGTATCAACCAATAAGGTTAGGACACGTTTTAGGATAATTTATTATTATTATAATATTATTGTTTTACCCTTATTTACTGGATTTACCCCTTAACCATGGTAAATAAAATATTTACTGAAGTAATTATTCAAAATGTCTAAAAATAAAAGTTACCTATTTATAAAATTTGGAAATCCTGATTCCAAATATGGAATCCATTTTGTAAAATTCAAAACATAGAAGTGGTAGAAATTAATTTAAATTTATTTTTCGTTGTTAAAATAAAAAGCGTGTTTTGAAGAGATAATAACTATCAAAAGATTGACACTTGTTTATGTCCGGTTTAAATGTGAAATTATTTCCAATGACCAAATTTGTATTAAATGGTAACAAAAAATTCTAAATATACTTTAAAACCATTCAAATTCATAATTTATCACTAATAATTATTTCGATTAAAAAAGTTGTTTTTAATTAAAATTTAGTAATTTTCACTATTCATCAAAATATGAAAGTTATCTGAAAAGTACCAAAATTTCACCCTAGGCTAATTTCAAAATTCCGAATCCAAAAATGAATTCCATTTTGAATGATAAAATGTATAAAATTTCAAAAAGTGGGTATTACTATTCATAACGGCTAGTTTGATTGGTTGTGGTGTGTTAGAACACGATGTTGCGTACAACACACGCTATTGCATTACTCAAAGGGAATTATACCATAGAATCTTGGGGTGTTACAAGAAATATGAGGGTACCATTTCATTTAGAGTAGTGGATTTACCCTAGGTGAGGCCTAACATCGGACAGCGTTAGTCGGCAATGAAAAAAAGTTTTCTAACATTTTAATGAATTAAATATTTTGGAAATTTATTTTATTTTAACGTTATGTCGACATAGTGACGTAGAGATGAAGTTTCATTTAAATAAACAGGTAGGTATAGATCTATAGTTATACTCATAACCCTGAAAGTTTCTTGGAGTCTCTTGAAAGAATCCCCAAAGAATTCTCTCAGCAGACGATGATAAGATCGATATCAAAATTGTTCATGACGGATCACCAATAGAAATAATTCTTCAATAGAGAATGATCTGATTCCCATGTAGGGCATGTTTTTTTATTTCTCTTTTCCATTTATTGGATTCAATGATTAACGCAAACCAACCAACAAATAGGTTGGTCTATGGTTCGATCATTCTTGATGGATGGGTTTAATTGCAGGATTTACATGGTTGATTATTATATTGATTTTGAATTTTGATCACTCTTATGGGAACAGATCAAGGATGGAATGAACAACAGTCGAGGTTTTTCCATCGGGTTTGTTTCTTTGGAATATTTTCACCCCAATTTTATTCTACGTGTTATTCATTCTTCATGGGTTATTAATTAATTATTTTCGCACCTTATTTTCTTGTCACCAACATCCAAAATGGAATATCCAACACTGATATGATATAGCGGAGGTGCAACGGCGATGACCACAGATGAATTGAAGTGATTCATCAGATATTTTTCTTCGTGAGGTTTTCTTCGAATGGATTTAAAGTTTTTTTCAGAGCTAATTGAATCCATGAAACACTTCAATTTTATGTTTGAGTGATTGTACAACCCTTGATCTTGAGTTTCAAGGTAAAAGGACCACCAGAGAGGAACCCGGAAGATCAACTAATGTGCAGGAGGAAGAAGTTAGCGTTCTGGAAAATCCCGATGAACAAAACTAGTAACCAAATGTTACATGGAATGTGGGCCCCCTATGTTTCAACTAGGGTTTTGGGAGATATTTAGATGTTACATGGTGTTTGACCCTGTCACTCGGCATGTAGGCCCTTCCCTAAGACTTGATGTGTATTCAAGGAGATACACGGACACGGGTTTGAGTACATAGGTTTCCTACACGGCGTGTACCCCACCACATGATTTAGATTGGACCACGTACATGAAATACCCCTTATACTAGTACACGGGTAGAGATACATGGGTTGACACCATGTACTATCACATGGCTAGAGTACACAGGTGGACCCCAAATGGAAGGACATGGCGTGTGACTTCTTTTAGATGTTGTGTACCCATCTTCTACACGACATAGTTGGAAGGACACAAGCTATTGTAGAATGGAAATACCATGGGTCAATGAACATGGAGTGGGACCCTATTACACATCTTGTATAACTTTTGATAGGCCTTGAATCTCTTTTCCACCCTAACTTGGACTAGTTTGGTTATGGCCCATTCCCTTTATCGCTTCCCTGAAGGTTTGTGGTTATTGTTCCCTTCTCATAGGAGCATGATCCCTTCAGCTGGACTTCTTTGATAGAGTTGTTGGAACCCCCAAGAGGCCCAGTGTAGGATCCTCTATTCATTCTGTGTTCCCTAGGTAGAGTCATTGGTATTGGTGTGAACTTCATCGGGCATTGTTCCACTAATTAGCGGGTTAATCCAAATGGATTTGTTTGTATCACCCCTGGACCTGGCTGTGATCCTCATCTATTGTATCATATCTTTATCTTATGATCTATCAATGTATCTCCCTCATGAATGTTTCAGACGAATAGTACCTCTCGGATGGACTTAATTAGTGCTATCGGACTCAGGAGTGTGCTCTCCCAGATGAGTGCTTCAGGGAATCTTCGAACTAAATCCCTATTGTTGGTATGTGGTGGTTTTGACATACCTCTAGACTAAATGTCTTGGTATGAATATTTATGGGTATCATAATTATATTTATTGTATACATATAATGTCCAGAGATGATTGTATCTTTCCATTTTCTATTTCTTTTCGGTTTCATGGTATCCTACTGAGTATTGTTATAATCAACCTTGCATGGGCTTTTCCAAAATGTGTCATGTCTTGTGTAGACGAGCAACCTTTTGATGGAGTCCTAGGTGGACTAGGACTAGATGGAGCTTTGTGAGATCACGCAGTGAAGGTATTATTAAGACTATAGATAATAGTCCCAGAACCTTTTTCTTATAGGTTGGACTTTGTGGTTTGCAGACTCTATTTTTGGTTGGCATGTATTCTGGCCCAGTTTTCTTTATTAAACATTACTTTCCTATCATACTATTGTTGGGGTATACTGGTATTCATGCATTTAGTTCTTATCAGTATTTACATTACATCATTTGTTTGTATTGGCGATGTGTGCATCCGTACATGAACATAGAAAATGCCTCACGTGATAGTGATGTCCCTACTCAGTGCTACTCACTAGCCCATGGCCTATTGAAAGCAGGCTTGGGGAGTCGTGGCATGGGCACCACTGGGACAATTTGTGATAGAGTGGTATCAGAGGTGGTCGGTTCTACTATTGGACCAAGAGTCTAGGAGATTGGTTTGGGGAAATAATGTTAAGTGTTTCAAGATTGACTTTAAGGCCATGGACTCTAGTTTTGGTACAATTAGTCGACATAGAAATACACCAAGACTTTGATAGCCTACTTTTTGACTCACTACATGAGAACACTAGTTTTGGAGGAAATAATGGCACATGCATAATATAGAAATGGTTTGTGGTTTTAATGTCCTTCGTGATTCAGTTCTCTAGATATACTCATTGACTGTGGTACATATTGATTTCTTACATGATTCCCCTTGTGATACATACCATCTTGGATTCCGAAGGTCAATCGTGAGGATGACCCCCTCAATGACGATGTATAGATACAATGACCAATTCAGTAGATGTCACTTCCTGGTGATTCACCCTCTAAACCGCCACCTGTGGAGCAGCACATGGTAACCATAGTAGCACCAGTTGAGGAGCGCATGTTGAGTGAACTTCACGAGTTTCAGAGACAGAGACCCCTCTGGTTTCGAGGTAAGTTCGACCCTCAAGTTTCTAAGGACTGGATTAAGGAGGTGACCCTAGTTTTCTTTCTAGTTAGAACACAATAGAATTAGATAGTGGTCCTGGTGGTGATCCATCTACCCAAATCATTAGGGAGATGGTGGATTTTGGCTATCTAGACTCACAACGAGGTGACTCTTTCGTGGAAAGATTTTGAGCATCTCTTTAGAGAGGATTTCTCACCAGTTACGCTGAGATTTGTGCATATACAAGAGCTTCTTCAGTTCCAGTAGGGTGGCATGACAATGGCCGATTATACATCGAGGTTCACCAACCTTTCCAGGTACACGATGGATATGGTTAGAGATTAGTTCTTCAGGTCTCGTGTAACACCACAAGATTTCATAGTAACTTATCTCTTTAATGTAATTTAATAGCTTATGTTTCACGCAAGATTGTGTTTCTACGAAATAACACATTAGTATTATAATTATTTAAACTATATATTTATTTATCAATTTAATATTATAATATGAATAAAATAAATAAATTCTAAATGTTATTTATAATTTTTTCACATAAATAAAAAATATTTATAAGGAAATGTATTAGTTTTGTTAAAATAGTTATATATTTAGAAAAACTATTTTTTTCAAAGAACTACTTTTATGTCCTTTTGTGAATAATAATAAAATTAATTTTACAAACTCATAAAAATGGAATTTTGTAAAATATAATTCTTTTTTGAATTTTTAATTTCAAAATTAGCTTAGGTTGATATTTTGGTATTTTTCTGAAAACATTCAATTTTTTATGAATAGTGAAAATACAGTATTGTATATAAAACCAACTCCTTCATTTAAATAATTATTTTTAATTAAAATTTATCTTAAAGAAAAAATAGATACATAATACTTATATTATTCCAATGTAATTCATTTATGTTATTTTATAATAAGATTAGATATATAAAATTTTATTGAACCTTCTAACATCTTTTACCCACTTTCTAGGCACATTTGAAAAATTTGCATAAAACATAATATTACCACTTATATGAATTGAATTTTAAAAATATGATAGACACGGTTATCATAAGAAAGTAAAATTTGGTTTAATAAGATATAAATAATTTTTGGTGAATAATAACTTTTGAATTTTATTTACCACGGTAAAACATAAATTAGGTTACTAAAGGTAAAATTAATATTATAATAATATAAAATTTCCCCAACATGTGTCCTAATTATATTGGATGAGTGTTTTTAGACAAAAATAAACCATAGGGAAAAAATATGATCATTTTTTGAACCACTTGGGTTAGATTAGGACATATATTATATTTTCTTTAAGGAAGAGTTAAAAGTGTTAAATTCAAATTTTAATAACTAAACCATTCTTAATATAGGGTTATACAAAAGATGAATTAAACTATAAATATTAATTAGAAAGATAAAATGATTTCATATATTGTGGTATTTTATTTATAATTTTTATACATTAAATAACTAAATTTATTTATGGTACAATGATGATGTAGTAATTACCTTATTAATAAAAGACTAAAATAAATGATATTATAAAAATTAAAATAAATGTAATTTAAAAAAATTTATGTCATCCAATAATTTTATAGATGACATTGAAATATTATTGATGATTTAATCCCTTTGGTTTGAAGGAATCAAGTTGTTATGACTTTAACAAAAATAAATTACTAAATAGTGTCAAAATTGACACAAATGAGTTTTTAAACAAATATTATTTTAGTAAATGATATAAAAATTCTAAAAATCTAGGACTCGGCCAACTAAATTAGATAATGATACAAATTTAATTAATTATTCACTTTATGTTACCTTGTAATTTTATGGTAACTAAATTAACACTATAGTATTAAAATACAAGAGGGCATGGTAAGAGTTAAAATGTTTAACTAAGGGTCAATCCCAAATGATAAGGATTATTTTATGAACTAAATATGTCTAAAACCTATTGGTCAAAAGTATTTATACCCATAATCATCTTAGTCTGAAAATAAATCAATTTGGATATTTTAGAAACCAGAATCATTTTTTAATAAATTAATATTTCAAGCTTTTCTGAAAGTTCACCCCGCCTCTCTTATAAAAGGGAACATCCCTTTATTTTTAATTCACACCTCCAAATATATATAGCTCAAGCATCCCCTACCCAAATCTCCTCCAAAATTCCATAACTTCAACCTATAGTCCTTAAATTGAGAAGAAATCCTACCTATGGATCCCTTTTGTTCTAATCAAAAGGAAACACCCGAAGAAGAGGTAATTATTTTGTCACCTATTTCAAATTTTTTTTCTTCTACTACTTCCTATTTCTTTATTGTTAACATACTAAAATAATAACTATAGTAACTTATACATGCTGAAATGTTCTTATAAATATGTGAAAACCATAATTATTATTCTATCCATCCTATTAATAACAAAGTCACTGTGTGTGCGTATGTGCGGCTTACCGTCTCCACGTCGTGGTGTAGTATGTTATTCAACACTACATTATTAGTAAGGCTATAATAATGAGTTTAATTAATGTAAATAATGTATATAACATGGTAATTATTCTTTATATATAATATACCATCCAATTAAACACTGTTTCACCATAAATAGAATGATATCGTCGCTCGTGCGCACGTATGACTTACCGTCTCCACGACACGATGAGATTCATCTTCAAAGACCACCATTCAAGACTTTATATATATATATATATATATATATATTGATTAAGTATGAGATATATTAAATTATATTGATACTAGAATAATATATATTTATGTAGATAAATTTATTTCATTTACTTACTTCCGTACTATATGATAAGAAAATGGAAACAACGTTCATGCGTACGTACATACTACCGTCTCCATGAACAGTGTTTCTATTTCATATATCTATCTATTATACCTATTTATATTCTGAATATATATGATATATATGATATATAAATAAAGTTTTATATTCTATGAGTATTTAAATCATGATCTAAGTGATACATTCCATAATAACAAGTTAAAACATGTATGATAAAGAAAGCAATTATACCTAAAATGTTACTTTAACGTAGAAATTATTATTAAATGGGTAGTATAAAGTCATAATTGAATCATATATGATATCATAAATATTAATATTGTTTAAGTATAATTTAATAACATACTATGGTCATTATACAGAAGGTTAAACGTACCCTTGACTAAAGGAATGTACAAGGTAACTGTTAATTAATCAATCTCATTATTATCTGATATTGATTATGTGTAAGTATTTAGTGGGGGATATTTATCATTAATGTCCATGTTTTGTAAGACTATTTTTAAAAGGAATATTGTATGTATTCATAGAAGGGTCTCTTTAACTAGATATTCATTTCAAATGTTTTAATGATTTATTTATCTAAATCTTTTTAATTAATGTCCATATTTTCAAAATGATTTTAAGGATTTATTTATATGGACATGATTGTTTTAAAATGTTAATTATATTAAAAAGTTTCAAAGTGGTATGGGACACTTTTATTAAAAAATCTATTTTAAATTAATTAATTTATAAATTTTAGACCTTTTAAATGATTTCATGAAAAGTGATATTTCTCTAAAAGAGTTTTACTGATTATTTTCAATTATTGTATATTATTCTTGATTAAGGATAATTTATTATAATACCATATTCAATATTGTATTGAATGATTTATGATATGTTTGACTATAGATGTGATATTTTTATACCATTCATGGTTTATTGTTAGAGTATCTACATTTCGTATGTTAGTTTTAATATGAATGTTTATTTTATGTTTCACCATTTTCATATGAGGAATTCATTGGACTTAGTAAATGACAAGCATGGACTGCTATAGCCCCTCGATTCATCGGTAGGTCTCATTAGAGAAACTAGTGTCTTGGAACAAAGCCTTGACAAAATATGTTTTAATGGTCTTGGAACGAGTACTTGATGTAGTAGTTACTATGTCCAGAATTATACATTCCCACATTATGAAATTAGTTATTACATGAGATTATTCGATTAGTATAATATCCATATGCTTGTTCGTATGGTAATTTTTTATTTACTTTTTCCATATTATTTTCAAGTTTTTATTTAAGAGGCTATTTTTTTTATTTTACATCTTTCCATAAAAGTTTATAGCTTCCGCTGAATTATTAACCCTTATCGAGCATTTGAGCTCACCCATTTCTTATGTTTTATATTCCCATGATTGCAGAAAGTGTATTATGATTGATATGTAGAGTTAATATAGGGGAATAATTTCATTATAAAAGGATTATTTATGCTATGTTTTATGTTAGAAAGTGTAATGTAACATTTATTTATGTAATCTATTTTCCAAGACTTTTAAACTAATCGGTCCTTTGGGACTTGATTCCTTGAAATCATACCAATTTATTAAAGTAATGCACCAGCTCAGGGTAACTGTGATTGGGGCATTACAGTTGGAATCATAGAAAGTTTTTCAATAACCTTAGAAACTATATTTAGATAAACTCAGATTAGGGAACATTTTCCAATGATAGACTTTGAGGATTACTACAGAAGAACTACCTATAATTTTGGTAATGTAGATATTATGCCGATCTTCCATAAAATACATCCCTATCTGGATACTACATGTGGGTGTGGTTCTGGAATGGATGTAACTAAGGGTGAAAATTATAATACGGTGTTCCAGGCCTGACTTAAGGTAACCAGGTACATGACAATGGGCCTTACTGTACACCTAGTTTGACACTCTCAGGGGATATTCTTAAGATAATTCATATTTTCATTACAAAACATTATGAAGTATTTATGATTAAATATGTCCACAAAGAATCCATTTTATGATTATGAGATTAGATATGCCAAAATTTATCAATTTATATTAAATATTTCACTATTATATAATCATTAATTATAATTCAAAACCTAATCTAGTGTATTAAATTGTTTAGAAATGGCACCTAGTAGAAGGAATGACTACCGCACTAATGCACATGTTCCAAATAGTAAGAAGGATCCCAACTTTCATGTTTTTTAGTGAACATTTAGAAGGGAAATAGCCTCCCATGTATTCTATTCATATGAAGAAATAGTAACATGTGTTAATAAGATAAGTAATGACTTATCTGAGTCTGATGTCTTTGAAGGAAAGCCAGAGAAAAAGAGGATGGAAGAGATAAATATGGATAAAGGGTAAAAATGAAAGAATGATTTTTCCCACATGTGGTAACTGTGGAATAAATCTCCCTAGTAAATGCTTGAATCGAATGAGAGTTGCTTATAAGTGTAAAAAAATAGCACCATGATTGTGATTGCATGGGTAAGAAAATGGTTTCCAATGTACAATGATTCAACTGAAGGAGATGGGACACTTTGTGAATCAGTGTATTAAACATCAAAGTAATATACCCAAAATGACTCTTTTGGATCATGATCAATATTATTCTCCTACCATGGATGAAGAGGAATGATTAATGTGGTTATGATGGGATTGAAGAGTTATGTAATTTTAGTGTTGTATCAATGATGTACTGGTTATATGAATTATGAAAAAAAATTAAGGATTGTAATGAAGTACAATTTCATTGAGGATTTGAGATTGTATGGTACTAAGAAAAGTGACTCAATAGAAAGTTAAATTTTTTTGGAAAATAAAAGGTTGAGGGAAAGATACACCCTAATATGATCCTAATACTGAGGTAGTGATTTTGGAATAAAAGATGATTGATTTATATAAATTATATTGGATATTCTTGAATACCTTGGAACAAATTAGTTGTTTGTTTATTCCATCATTTAAGTAGTTTACAACATTTTTGGATTTAAGGAGTATATCTAGTATTCTATAAGCAATAATGGAGCATGAAGGTATTCAATAGGGTTTTATGGTAATTCAGGGTGTTACCATGTTTTAAGAGAATACATGATGAAGGTATTCACATGTTATTATGTGGAAAAAAAGATCTTCTTTATGTTTACCTCCCATATAAATTTTTGGACTATGTGTTTAGACACAATTATTTTGGATAATTCTAAAGGTTGAAATGGAGTAAGTTGAGAACTTGATATTTTATTTGAGGTTAAATTATAATTTATTGGATACTATGACATAACCTCTTGGATTTCAATAAACATATAGAGGAATAAAGAAATACTTATGTACCTTATGATTTATCAAATTTTCTTTAGGAGTAAAAAATCATTTTTTGAACATTAATTTCCTATTGTAAGGGATGAAGTGAAAATAGATTGAAGCACAACCAAATGATGAGATTTTTATTATGGCAGGTAATGAAATCAGGTATTTTTTTCTTGGGTTCTTGTCTTGATAGTATAAAATCCCTCCTCTTCAAACAAATTTCTTATCCCAATACCATATGTTTTTTTTTTTGAACTGATGATATTTTAAATTATCATAGATTTATGGCTTTGAGGCCCTCAACTTTCCATTTATTGTCCACTTGTTTGTGATTGATGACCTCAATCACTCCCTATAAATATTTACATTTTTCCTCAAAATATGTGTCTTTAATTGATACCACTATTCTGCCATTCTAAATTCTAATTTGGTGGTGACTTTTTCATTTCCCTTTCCCTCTTATTAAGACTAAATTTTATTAACCCTATTTTTGATGTGGGTTTTCCACAAAGGTATTTTCTATTTTCAACCTTTTATTTTTGAAGAACAATTTAAAATTATGAGGACGCAATTTATTGAATAAGGGGAGAATATAACCCCCCCCCCCAATATTTTATATACGTTATCTATTTTAAGTAATTTAATAGCTTATATTGCATGAAACACCAGCATGGCTTACGTAATATGCAAGATTGAGTTTCTATGAAACAACACATTAGTATTATAATTATTTAAACAATATATTTATTTTTCAATTAAATATTGAAATATGAATAGTAAAAAATAAATTCTAAATGTTATTTATAATTTATTAACCTAAATAAAACATATTTATAATGAAATTTATAAGTATTGTTAAAATAGTTATATATTTAGAAAAACTATTTTCTTAAAAGAACTACTTTTTATGTCTGTTTCTTCATGGATTTCAGGGATGACCTCCTGGACGGGAGATTCAAACGTTCCGATTGGTTTCTAATGGGTTTGTTCGTAGAACCGGAAACATCCAATGATTCCACATCCGTTTGGACCTACTTTCCAAAGGTAGGCACTCATTAGTTTGTGGACTAATGAGGCTTAGGAATTTTCATTGGTCGAGAGGATGGGAGGTCGGACTCATCACACCTTTTTGAGGGGAATTATTTTCTACTCCGGGACTCTCTTTATAGATTTAAGTTATGTTCGTGAATCCTTATTACATTACCAAGTATAAAATGATATTTCCTTATGTTTTAACAATCAATGATTAAATATGCAAGAAATTTAGAGAATCTTTTATATGTATTTGAGGTTCTTCATCAATAGAGAATCATCTGTATCTATTTAGAGATTCTTGGTCAATGGTATCCTTCGAAACATTTATAAAAGTCTCTTGGTCATTATGATGACCGGGCTGGTTTTAAAGCCACTCAGTGAGGCACTTGAAGTTTATCATCATTCAGAATGACATGGATTATTTTAAAGTTGGGATCGAACCCATAAATGGGCTACCTACGTATCCTTTGTTTTGGAAAAGGAATTAGAACCCACGTAGTTCGAGAAATAGAGTATGATGTTTATGATTGATGGCTCAAAGAAAAATGTCATAATTACTTCTACGCTCTATGCTCACGTGAGTCATGATCGGTGTGAGAAACAAGAGGTATTGGTAAAAATTAGACAATTGTGCCATGAAAGATGCAATCATAAGAAATTGTTTGGGGCTTATGTATGTATGACTGCCCAAATAGATGAGGGTTTAGGATTTACTTTTAGGGAGAAAATCCAGGAACAGGGTCCATAAAGGTATATGTGCTTTATGGAGATTTGAATACTCTAATCTTGGGGCTTGCTCCTAAGGAGGATGCCCAAGTTCGGAGGGGATTTATGATTGGGTTTTACTCCTGAAAAGGAAACCCAAATCAAGGGTAAATTAGAACTGGTTAAGAGAAATTTAAGGGGGCTTGGGGTTTACTCCAGAAAAAGGGAACCCAAGATTATTACTGGGACTTACTCCTAAAAAGGAGGCCCAGGTTAGAGGACTTGGGGCTTACTCCTGAAAAGGAAGCCCAAGATTATAACTGAGTCTTATTCCTGAAAAGGAGACCCAGGTTAGGGGACGTGGGGATTACTCCTGAAAAAGAATCCCAAGATTATGACTGAGTCTTATTCCTGAAAAGGAGACCCAGGTTAGGAATTAAGGTTTGGGGCTTACTCCTGAGGAGGATGCCCACATTTGAGATTGGGGCTTACTCCTGAGGAAGATGCCCATGTTTGAGATTTATAACTGGGGATTATTCCGGAAAAGGAGACCCAGGTTAGGATTCTCTCATCTTAAAGGATGAGGTTGAATGAATGAACTCTCCATATTTAGTGACTTAAGGATATTTAAATCACTAGACTTTGAGAGATATTCCATAGAATTCCTTTCAGATAAGGAAGTCAAATCAAGAAATCATGCCAAAAATGGCTTTGAAGAGTGTCTTGAAGACTGAATCTTGAAAAGGAAAGGTGTGATGGCTTAAGAGGGGTAAAATGGGCAAGATAGGCACCCAAAAAGGAGAGGGGCGCGCAAGTCTTGAAAGGCGCGCAAGTATTGCGGCGGCGCGCAAGTATTGGTTCGGCGCGCAAGTATTGGTCGCGCAAGTATACTTGCGCGACATGAGGGGTACTTGCGCGATTCTCAAATATCATTAGAATATTTGAGTGACTCTTTATAAATCCCTTTAGAATCCTCTTGAGGTTCATCCAAAAAAGGGACGCGCAAGTTCTATTGAAGGAATAAGGCGGCGCGCAAGTGTTGATGGGTTTCAACACTTAGGCCTTCCTTCTTCTCTTTGAATCTTCTGTTCTAGGTAAGAAATTACCTTGGAAGTGTTCCGGAAGCTTTGAGAAGAGACTTGGGCGTCGGGAGCTTCAATCCGAATTTCTGGAAAAAAAGATCCTCTCGAATGGGGGGCCCACAGGGTCTATTTATAGGCAGGAGAAGACCCTGTGCGGTTACCGGGCAGTTATCACTTAGGTCGCGCAAGTCACTTGCACGACCATAAGGCGTCGCGCAAGTAGACTTGCACGACCACTAGGCAGCGCGCAAGTACTTGCACGAGCACTAGGCGGCGCGCAAGTGTACTTGCGCGACCATGAGGGAACTTGCGCGACCTCTGAGCAATGTTCTCCTTGTTCATCCCTTTGTCGATTTTTGATGTTTCTTCAAAGGATGAATCACTTTGAGCTCGGATATTCCCTTTTCCGATCTTTAGATTCTGTGACGAAAGGAGCGTCAACAAAAGTCCCCCCTCAGAGTTGGATCTGGAGAGAAATGAGGATTTGACTCTGAGGAAATCAAATACATCCAAAGGAAAAGGGGGCGCGCAAGTCATGCATGCCAGACATAAAGGGGCTAATTTTTAAGGTCGAAATAGCTTTGACCAAAATGGATTAGAATTGACTCAATTCCTTGACAACTCATCTGAAAACATAGTACCATACTCAAGTATGAGGGAAAATATGTAAACTATGGCTTAAGAATATTTGAATCTGAGGAATGATATGAAAAAGAGCTAAAAGGAATTAGAAGAAGTAGTTTCCAAGAATGAAGTTACTATTATTTAACAAAACCCATTAGGGGGTTGAAATATGCAGGGCCACCTAAGGGCATTGGATGCATGTGTAAATAAATAGAATCTTTTGGCTGACAAGTCTGTTATGTGGACTGTTTATGTAAGGCCAACTATAGGCACGTGCTGCATAGTCAGGCAAAAGAACTCCCAAAAATTTACTTTCCTAGTGCTAAAAGACAGTGAAAGTTTATGGAGATTCAAATTTTCTAAAGTATAGAGTTTGTTGTATGGAAAGAGGTACTTGAATATGGAGAAGATATTTCTAGACAAGATTATCGAAGAACTGGGTGAATATCACTCCTATGAAGGTCTGACCCAAACGTAGGGAAGAAGAATAAACCATAGACTTGAATACTTTCAGATCATGAAAAAGGATATGGGACAAATATGTTAAGGATGGCTATTTTTTTGTGGATCCCTACATACTGTCGCTTAAGACAAATAAGGACAAAAGAGGCATTCTTCCCAAGAATGAAGTTACTATTATTTAACAAAACCCGTTAGGGGGTTGAAATATGCAGGGCCACCTAAAGGCATTGGCTGCATGGTCAAATAAATAGCATCTTTCGGCTGACAAGTCTGTTATGTGGACTGTTTATGCAAGGCCACCTATGGGCACGTGTTGCATAGCCAGGAAAAATAATTCTCAGAAGTTTGACATTTTTGTGATTAGAAGTCATGAAAAGGGTTATGAAGATTTGAAAATATTTAAGGTTAGGATTATAACACATAAAGATGGGTATTATCCAATGTATATAGAGATACATAGGTCAATGATAACCATAATCATGTTGTGGCTGGGTCCTGAAAACTTGGACTTCACTACGTATCTCATAAGAATGAGAATCAAGCCATACGTAGTTCTTGAAATGCAGTTTAACATCGTGAAGGACAAAATTATGAGTGATCTTAGTTTAGGGACATAGAATTCAGACCATAATAATGAATACACAGTGTGTGTTTTCATGAGGACTTTTCAGCCAAGGGACTGAAAGTGAAATTTGGGGTTAGGCCCAAAAGACTTGGGACTGGATTTGAGGGACACTCGAATGTTCCTACGTATCCCATAAGGATGGGAATCAAGTCCACGTAGTTCTAGAACTACCCTTTGTACAAATTTGGTTCGTATATGTGAAGGGTGAAAGGGGACTTTACTGCAATGATGGTTTAACCTAAGATAAAAAGTTTAGGCATTACCATGTATGCACGTAGTCTTTTGAAATGAAACATGATTGAAAAAATAAATGTCAATAATGGTTCCTTCTCAAATGAGGAAATCAAAGAATATTGTAGTTTATTGTCGTACCGGACAAAGGTGTTGTATAGTTTAACGTCATATAACAAGGACGAAAGTGAATCAATGTAAAGATATTGATTCCAGGGGAGGTTTCACGAATCAACATCATATGATATGGTGGTGAACCGATGTGAAGAGATTGTTTTTTTGGGCTTGAACCCTGGGAGGTTGCCTACATACCCAGCCTGGAGGGAAAGGATCAAAGTCCGTGTAGTTCAATTAAAGAATGAATTAATGATCAAGTTGTTCTTGGGGACAACGATCTAATTAAATTTTTTTTGGGAATTACACATGGTTAGGGGCCCAAAGAGAGTGTTATGGTTGAGGTTTGCTCTAAGCTCACGTGAGTCATACTCGGTGTGAGAAACAAGAGGTAATATCAACCTTAACGATGCACAGTTTAATGTCATGTAGGACATAAAAAAAGGGACTTTGCAATTTAAAGTCTTCCAGTTAGGACTATTGGTGCTGCACAGTTTAGTGTCATGTAGCAGGGACAAAATAACAGTTTAATGTCATGTAGGACATATTAAGGACTTTCTGTACAGTTTAGCGTCGTGTAGTTAGGATGATGGGGACAATACAGTTTAACGTCATATTGGACGAAAGTGAGAATAGTTTAAGGTCATATTCATTGACCGTGGATAGTGCGGTTTAATGTAATTCTGGACCTTTGATGATTATATAGTTTAACGTCTTTTCGGACGTGAGGGACTTTTATACAGTTTAGCGTCATGTAGTTTAGGACGTCACAGTTTAACGTCTTGCTGGACATAAGGGATTTGCAAATAGTTTATGGTCATATACATGGACCAGGGATGATGCAGTTTAAGGTCATGATGGACGGTTCATGAAACGTTTTCACAGTTTAATGTCATGTGGGACGAAGTTTGCAGTTTAAAGTCATACTGGACCATTGCTGTATAGTTTTAACGTCATATAGAAAGGAAGAACTGGTTCTGTACAGTTTAAAGTCATGTAGCTATGACTAAGGTGAACCAATACGAGGATATCAGTTCTGGGGACTTTTTACAGTTTATCATCATGCTGGACGTTGGAAGTGCCACACAGTTTAATGTCATGTAGATAGGACATAATATAGTTTAATGTCATCTCGGAAAAAATATAGTTTAATGTCATCTCGGACAAATAAGGAACTTCTGTACAGTTTAATGTCATGTAGATAGGACATAATATAGTTTAATGTCATCTCGGAAAAAATATAGTTTAATGTCATCTCGGACAAAATATAGTTTAATGTCATCTCGGACAAAATATAGTTTAATGTAATCTCGGACAAAATATAGTTTAATTTCATCTCGGACAAAATATCATGAACCAATGTGATTGTTTTGGATCTGGGAACAATATTTTGTGTTTATTCAAAATACTTCTTCAGAAATCTGGCATTAGTTGGAGTCGTGATTTGTTCTCCATCCATTGAGATTAGAGAATACGCTCCATTGGAGTAGACCTTATGTATTGAATAAGGTCCTTCCCATTTTGGTTCAAGTTTGGGAGGCTTCTTTCCTGGTATCATTGGTGCTCTGAGAACTAATACCAATTCTCCCTGAATAAATGATCGAAGATGAACTTTTTTGTTAAAAGCTCGTGCTATTCGATTCTGATAGATTTCCAAGTGGTGCAAAGTGCACAATCTTTTCTCATCTAATTGTTCCAATTCATTCAACTGCTTTTGGGATTTCTCATCTGTAGATAACTGATCACAAATGGCTATTCTGAGCGAGGGAAATTGAACTTCAATTGGCAAGACTGCTTCTGTTCCATATACCAACGAATATGGAGTTGACCGCGTTGCATTGTGAGTGGTAGTCCGATAAGCCCATAAAGCATGAAAGAGTTTATCAGGCCATGACCTCTTATCTTTATCCACCATCTTTTGCAGTATATTTGAAAGAGTCTTGTTGAAGGCTTCTATCTGGCCATTAGCCGCTGCATGATATCGAGATGAATGGTTGGACTTAATGTTGTATTCTTGATACAATTTCTTTACCTCAGAAGAACAGAAGTTGGTGCCGTGGTCCGTCAATATGGTATGAGGGACACGAAATCTAGTAATGATGTTAGACTTGATGAAGCTAACAATGCATTTAGAACTGACTTCTTTGAGAGGTAATGCCTCTGCCCATTTGGAAAAGAAATCAGTAGCAGTAAGAATGTACTTAAACTGCTTGGCCGTAGCTGAAGGGTAAGGTCCCACCACATCCATTCCCCATGTGGAAAATGGCCATGAGTATTTAGCTGTATGAAGCAACTCTAGAGGTTTATGAATGAAGTTGGCATATACTTGGCATGAATGACACTTCTTTGTAAAATTAACACAATCTTGTATCATTGAAGGCCAAAAGTATCCAAGCCTTCGAATTTGATCAGATAGTCTATGTCCAGACTGGTGGGCACCACAGACTCCTGCATGCACTTCTTTTATGATAGCCATTGTCTCTTCACCATCAATACATCTGAAGAGAACTCCATCAAACCCAAGTTAGTAGATAATTTTCTCGAGGTGGTTTGGGCTATCATAAAGAGTAAAATTGACCACACGTCGCCGAATTTGTTCTTTCTCGACTCTATCAGGTGGAAGTGTTCCATTTTGAAGGTATTCCCTGATAGGTGACATCCATCCTGTAGTATGACCATACGATTCAGGAATTGGACTAATTTCATTAATTTCCTCTGTTCTGACTTGAACATAAGGTGAAATTTCACGATGGTGGGCAATACAGATGGTTGTCTCGTCCCGATTTGGATCTGCTAAAGCTGTAGCTATATTAGCCAGTGCATCAGCTTGAGCATTTTGTGATCTTGGGACATAAGAAAATGTTGGTTCTGAAGGGAATTCTGACATTAACTCTCTGACGTAATCATACAAAGGGATTAATTCTTCTTTTCTGATGGCATAATCCCCATTGACTTGTTTGATTACCAGGTCTGAATCACCTTTTACCTTTAAGTGATTCACTTGTGCTTGAAGCGCTAACTCCAAGCCTGTAATGAGAGCTTGGTATTCAGCTTCATTATTGGTACCACCTTCCCACAACAAAAAGGAATAAGGTAACACTGCCTTATCTGGAGAAATGAGCACAATTCCTAAACCAACTTTGTTGAATTTAGGATTTTCCATTTTCTTCCCTGTTGGACTTCTAGAAGCACCATCAAAATACATTTCCCATGTTTGAGGATTCTCTTGAATAGAGAAAACTTCCTCATCAGGGAGTTCGATATCTGAATACGTGTCTTCCACTGAAGGATGTTCAGCCAGGAAATCAGCCAGAGCTTGGCCCTTAATTTCCTTTTGAGACACATACTGAATGTCAAATTTCTGTAGAATAACCGCCCACCTTGCCAGACGTCCTGTAAGCATTGGACGACTAAGGATGAATTTGAGCGGATTGTTACGAGATACCAATTGGACCTCAGGATGTTGCAGGTAGTGTCTCAGTTTCTGAACTGCAAAGATTAATGCTAGGCAGCACTTTTCAATACTTGAATACAGGGTTTCTGCTTCAAGCATAGTTCTACTGAGATAGTAGAGACTATTTTCATTCCCAGCATCATTCTTTTGAGTGAGAAAGGCACCCAATGATCACTCTAAAGCTGTCACATAGAGGATAAGTGGTCTACCCTCAACAGGTGTCATGAGTACTGGTGGACTCAAGAGGTATTTCTTGAGAACATCAAATGCTTCTTGACATTCTTCAGTCCACTGGTAAATGACTCCTTTCTTCAATAATTTGGTAAAGGGTAAACTTTTGCCTGCCAAATTGGCGATGAAACGCCGAATATAGGCTAAGTGTCCTTGAAGTCCTCTTAATTATTTCAAATTCTGAGGAGGTGACATACCAAGGATTGATTTGGTCTTCTCAGGATCGACTTCAATACCACGATGGCGTACAACAAAGCTGAGGAATTTTCCTGAGGTTACCCCAAAAGAACATTTTAAGGGGTTCATCTTCAAATTATGTTGTCGAAGCTTGTGGAATATGACTTTCAAATCAGCCAAGTGATTAGAAAGTTGTTTGGATTTAACCACCAAATCATCTACATAGCATTCAACAAACTTCCCTAAAAGAGGTTTGAAGATACGATGCATGGCGCGTTGATATGTTGCACCTGCATTCTTTAAACCAAAGGGCATCACCCGGTAACAAAACACACCTTGAGGAGCTCTGAAGGCTGTATATTCCTCATCTTCTGGGGCCATTCGGATCTGATTATATCCAGAATATCCATCCATGAAAGAAAGTACTTCATAGCCATCTGTCGCATCAATTAAGAGTTCTGTAATCGGAACTGGGAAATCATCTTTAGGACAATACCGATTAAGATCTCTGAAATCGATGCATACCCTAATTTGTCCATTCTTCTTCTTTACAGGGACAATATTAGCCAACCACTTGGGATATTGAACTTCTCTGACGAAGTTGGCTTTGATCAGCTTATCCACTTCAACTTCAATTTTGGAAGCATAGGTTGGGTGTGTTCTTCTCGCGGCTTGCTTGAATCCTCGATGTTCTTTTGGTAAACCCAAATGATGAGGAGCAACATCAGGATCAAGCCCAGGCATTTCTGTATAATTCCAAGCAAAAATATCTTTATTTTGCTTTAGAAAAGAAATATACATATCTTGCTCTTCAAGGGTCATGGCCGCACTAATTAAAGTGGGGCGTGGATCTTTCTCTATACCCAGATTTACTTCTCTGAGTTCATCCACAGTGGTAGAGATACCCTCTTCAAATGCTGGAGAAGCATCTCTAAGATCTTCCTCTTCCTCTTCATCATGTGTTATTTCTTCCGTTTCTACTTGCAAAGTAGATGATAAAACGAAATTCTCATGATCATAAGAAATGTCAAAATTTTCACATTTTGAAGAAGAAGCTTCCATTTCCGACCCTATTGATGATAAACGGTCTTCTTTGGGAATCAAAGAGGAGATGATGGATCGAGAATCGACATCATTATTCACCTCTGGTGTTGCTATAACTTCTTCTGGCCTGATTAGCGAAGTATAGACTTGTTGGATTTCAGCAGAAGAAATGAAAACGTCACCACTTATGCTTTCATCGTTGCTTGGTAAGTTACCAATTTCTCCCATGTTGTCTGTCTCGATTGCCATAATTGACATTATGGATCTTTCCATAAGAGTATTTTTATTTGGGCCTATTTTGTCAATTTGACTGATAGGTAACACATAATCTGTACTCACATGTAAAAATGGATTTATTGGAATTTTTTCCAAACCATATGGAGCATTAACTTTGGTAATTTCCTTCATTGTAGATTTTTCTCTTCCCTTCATGTGATAAAATTCCGCCTCAATGTATTGAGACTCACATGTCTTGAACGGGGCCTTATCACCATATAATGTTCCAACTTGACCATCAAAACAGTATTTGAGACATTGATGGTATGATGACGGAATAGCTGCATGCTGATGTAGCCAGGGTCTTCCAAGAAAGATATTGAAAGCTGAGTCTTGATCAACAATCATGAAATCCGAATTGGAAACAAGATCTCCAAACTGAGTTCTGAGTGTAACTTCTCCCAGTGGTTCTTGTTCATTTTTATCATATCCTTGTAACATCATGGTAGAAGGAGATAAATCAGATTCCGTGAGGCCCAATCGACGAAGTGTACGAATGGGCATGAGGTTGACTCCTGAACCATTGTCAATGAAAGCTCTTCGAACATCTATACCATTGACTTTGCCAGATAAGTACAAAGGTTTTATGTGCCCATGCACAACATCATCTTCATCTTTATCAGTAAAATATATCACTGCATGGCATTCTGCAGGATTATTCTCTATGTGATATATTTCAGCTGCAGCAATTTCAGTTTCAAACTCCTGAGGACATGACAAAGCTTCGATGAGTGCTTCCCGAAGATCTTTTGACAGATTCAAAGCATCCAAAATTGATAACTTGGCTGGTACTTGGGACAAGTGTTTCAATATATCATACTTTTGATCTAGAGGTCTGCGTTTCCCAATAGGAATATGCGGTTTAGTAGGTACCTTGGAAGCAAATGCTTTGGAAGCTGATGCATCTTGTATTGAAGTTGGCAACATCCTTGGTTTTGGAAGATTAGACTGATTAGATCCATTTACATGCTGAGATAAAGAAGATGGAACCTTTAATCGGTCTTCCAAAATAACTGTTCCAAAACTGAGTTGGCCATTGGCAGAAGACCTTGCTTGTTCTTTTTGAGCTCGCTGAAGGGCTCTACCACGAGTTTCTGCTGCATATACAGTGCTAGCAGGGGTAAAATTAGAGTAGTGGCTTTGGAAAGATCCACATCTTCCCCTATATCCTGAACCTCTAGAACCTCTTCGGATTCCCTTATTTGATACAGGGAATTCAGGATCATCAAGACTGGAATATGGATCTGTTAATTGAATCATATTAACAGAACCAAAGATTAACTCTTCGTCTGATAAAGACTCTGCCTGGTTAGCCTGTTTAGGCTGTGCCGTTTGATGGGGCGGTGCCCGTGGCTTTTAAGTAGATGGAATGAAATCTGCCAGAGTCAAAGACAATTTAGGCTTTGATACATACTCATCTTATTCTGATTCTTCTTTCTTCTTCGAATTGCGCTGCCCTTTTGAGGATCTGTCTTTTGATGGAGGCTTTACTGCAGCTTTTGTAGGAGACACAATTGGCTTCTTCAATTGTGTTTGCAAAATGGAATTGGTCCGATTTATTGTCGTTCTGACCATCCAATCATCATATTTTATCGTAGTTTTGCTTTTGACTTCCTGCCACTCGCCTCCTTCCTCTGGATCTGTAGCGGTAATACACGCTACATGAGCTGAAGAACCCTTCAATTTGACTTGTCCCAAGTCGACCATCTTTTGCAGGAGGTCTTTAAATACAAAACACTCCTGGATGGGATGCCCCAACATTTGATGAAAAAGAACATAATTGGGACGGTCTTCATCTCCTTCCTTGTTTGGCCTCTTGGGCACTGGTAATTGAACCAAATTATTTTCCAGAGCTGCAATGAAGTAACCAGGAACTTTCTCATTTCGGAAAGAGTATGTTTTACTCTTCATATCCTCAAATTGTTTTCTTCATTGATCTCTTTGATCATTTGGACGAAACGGCCTTTTTTGTTGGCGTTCAGGAGGTGGAATCCTTCAAGAAGATGAAGGTTTTGAAGTAGATATAGGTACAGGTGCTTGTTTAAGCATAACTGTAGCAGTTTCTGCTTTACCCATTCTTCTTCCTGGAGATGATGGAATTACACGAGATTTAACCTTAGCCTGTATAAGGGAATCTTCAATCTGCTGAGCGATTGAAGTAAGGTCTCGAAACCCTCCTGTGTATTTCACAGGGATCAATGGCGTGCATAATTCGTCACGAAAATTTTCCACACAGATTGGCAACAATTCCTCCTGAGGGAGTGCTAAACTCAAGGAATACGTTAATCCCTTCCAACGAGCAATGAAATCAGAGACTCTTTCATTCTCCCTTTGCTTGCAGTTTGTAAGATCGAAAACTGTCGTTTTTGGCAAAGTTGAGCTAAACTGAAGAAGGAATTTTTGACGAAGATCCTCCCATCCGATGACTGATCGGGATTGCAAGCTTGTATACCAGACAAAAGTTGGTCCTTGCAAGGTTCGCACGAAGCATCTGAGTTTCACTGCTTCTTGCTGCTCTGGAGTTCCCATCATAGGATCACAACAAGACACGTAATGCGTCAAATGTTGTCCAGGGTCGCCTGATCCATTGAAAGTAGGGAAAATAGGGTTTCCAAAACTGGATGGAGGAGAAATTGAATCTACCCATTCAGGTTAAACTTTCTTTTCAGGTTGAACTTGCGCCCGTTTCCCTTCCATAGTTTCTAACCGAGCTGTTAATGACTCAATAGTAGTTATTAACTTTTGAGAAACATCAGGTTGAACTTGGTTTTGGGTAGGTGAAATGAATGGAGCTTGGACAGACGTGGTGGTTGGTGCTGCAACTGATGGTAGTGCTGCCAACCGTTGTTGCGTTTGACCCGTAGGATTAGACCTCTGAGGGTGTACTGATAAAGGAGGATATTCCTGATCCATCTCAGTAGTTACAACAAATTCCTTTGGCTGTCGGACTTCAGCATTCTTAAGAAGAAGACTACTCTGAAGTAGTTCTGCATTCAACCTTCTTAATTCTTTCATTTCTTCCTCCTATTGTGCAAACCTTTTCTCTAATGAGAGCGATTGACCTCCTTCAGAGGAAGGGTGAGGAGTAACCTGATTATTTCCTTTCCCCTTATTGGATCCTTTTCGGAGAGGGGGAAGTGGGTTACTTGAAGGAATACCCAGATTTTGGGTAAGCCTTTGATTACGTGTGCGCACACCTTCTTCATTTAGGTCTGTGTGCGCAACTTCTTGAGCAGGAACCTCTTCGTCTGATCCCTCTGATTGAGCCTCATCTGGTGAATCAGCAGCAACGGCATTGATGACATTAATGGATGCATATTGCATGGAATCCTTTCTATCATCATTTCTGTGATATTGTCTTCTTCCATGTCCATGATGAGACATGGCATTCTGTTGACTTGATCCCTCAGGAACTTCTTGGAGAACCGTCACTTGGAGAGAATCTCCTGATAGCTTGTCTCTTCGTTCCTCTTGAGACTTATTCCCTAATTGAGAGAATACTGACTTTCTCTGAGGGAGGGATTGAGGATTTGAAAAAGTCCCCAGTCCGGTGGACTGGGGATGTCCTGCTGCTTCTGCTCAACTCCTCGAATCCCATTTGTTGACTCTGAGAGTTGGGTTAGAAAAGTCCCTAGTCTGACAAGCTGGGGTGTCTCTTGACATGCTATGTCTGAGATCTTCTTAAAATCTCTCTTGATCTTGCGAATCTTAATTAGGAAATTAGCTGGATGCATTATCCTGTATCCACTTTTATCACCTGGTTCAACAGACCGTTGGATGATTTCCGAAACTTCTGTCATTTGATGACGTGTTTGCTCCAGAAGAGAGGCTTGTGCAATATTCTCGCCTGCTTGATGTAGGAGCAATTCAACAACTTGTTCTCTATATACTTGATTTTGAGAGGAACTAGTTGAAGCCTGTTTTTGAGCAAGCTTTTGATTGTGAACAAAGCCCATTGACTGTGGCCGGCCATGGGCAATAACATTGCATGAGACCATTTTTGACGGGCTTTGCTGACCGGAAAGCACTGTGAAATGTAGTGCTCCATGAACACCCCATCCTCTTATATGAACATCGGATGGAGCATTGGCAATTAACTGACGCAATTTTCTTAGTGCGCCAAGGCATGAACGTTGAAGGGTTTGCTTTTCAGCCTTCGGATACCGAGAGACTGATAGAGATGCCAAATCAATCTGGCATTGTAACCCTTCTATTGTCTTAATATTATTTTCATAATCACCATAAGATAATACTTTCTTCTTTAATTGACAAAGAGTCTTCCATATGTTGAGACGAATATCATGGATTCCATCATCCGTCAACATCTTTGGAATGTTGTACTGGGAGTCAGCCAAAGGCCAAAACATGACTGGTACTTCACCTTTTGCCAGTTTTTTCCTCATGTTAAGCATTTCTTCTTTATCATTAAATGATGATTCTTCTACCTGTTTGGACCAGAGTTGGTGTTTCATTGTTGCTTCATCGGATTCAACAAGATTGGTAGAGAAATCACTATTCATGATGGAAGATGAATGACCCAGGGATGGTTCGGAGAATAACCTGAACCCCAGGCTATCTTCTGATGGAGAAAGAGTTTCACCTGCCGATAGTAAAGCATCAGACATGACTGGTTTTACGTTTGCAAGTGCCACGAGATAGGAGGGCTTTCTCGTCACTACATTTCCTTCTGAAGAATTTTCGAGACAACGTGAATCACTACTACGGAGAGGAATTTCGCAGCGAAGTTCATCACCATGAGGAGGACCGTCATGATGGGTTACAGCAAAAGATGAAATCTCTTGCTCTTTGGTCTTCTGACCACACAGAGGGTTCCTGTGGCTCTCATCTGAAGAAGAAACTTCGAGATTGACCGAACTTTCATGAAGCAAGTCTTCATGAGGAAGTGTCTGTTGAAGACCTTCAGAATTAATGTTCCCGTTATTGGGAACTGAGGGAGTATAATCTTGAATTCCGAAAGATAAATGTCTGAGGGCTTCAAGAACTCCAGCATCGAGCAAGGCTTGGTTACAGATTGGCCTTTGATCTCCTGACTGTGCTGAGCGAATCTTTTTCTTAGATGCCTTATTACTCGCTTTAGAAACCACTTGATGACGAAAGTGATTGCTCTGAGCAGGTGTATGTGCCTAATCAGGAAAGATGGTCAGGTTAGGCTGACGATCTCCACTCAAATCAGGTGTGTGTGCCTGACTTGGTTGTCCGTATGATATGGGGAAGTATGCCCCATAACCCTCTTGGACTGGAACAGGTATGTGTGTCTGTTCCGGAGTGAATCGTTGATGTGTCACTCCACTGCTAGGGATAGATTTATGTGTCTGTCCCTGTGATGATGCTAAAGCTGTTATGATATCCTGGCAAGCATCCAGAATATGAGCAGGAATTTGCTTCTACTCTTTCACCACTGAAAAAATATGTTTGGTGACTTCAGCCGCCGGAACGGGGATATACGTCCATTCCGGGCTTGGAGTAGGTCTATGTGCCTGCTCCTGTCCTCCTTTTCTTGTTAGTGGATCCTGACAGTACTCATGTGTGGAGGCAGAGAGTTGAGTCTGCCTCCTGTTTGTCATCGGTACTTTCCGACTGACTTCTCCGTGTGCTACCAAGCGAGACTGTTGGTAGGCTTGATTAGTATTAGCAGGTGTATGTGCCTGCTGATTACACTTCTCCAAATGCGGTTGACGAGATCCATCATATGTAGTCAGACGAGCCTGCTGAATAACTGGTGATGTATAAGCAGGTGCATGTTCCTACCTATAGTACTCCGCCGGAATTGCCTGGCAGGATTGGCTTGATGCTGCCAGACGAGTCTGCTGGACAGCCGAATTAAAACGGGAAGGTGTGTATGCCTTCTCGTTATTTGCCACCGAGTTAGGTTGGTGGACTTCTCCGGAGGTGGCAGGGATGAAAACCTGCCTATTGTTAACCGGATTCCGTCTCTGGTGGTTCATCTTGCCTGCTCGGGTTCGAGGAACCTGAGCTGAATGCCTGGAGTCGGTACCCTCATCATGTTGAGGGCGCACTACCGCACGAGTCTGGCGGCGATTGTTGATGGGAGCCCTCGAGAAGGACTCCTATCTTTTTGAATTAAGTCCCTGCGGGACCTGCTCATTCACTTCCTCAGAGTAAGGGAGTGAATGGAAATTGCGTTCCGGGGATAACGACCTGAAACGGTTGGAGACGGTAGTCAGCACCGCCTGCTTCTTGATCGCTGGCCGCCGTTGTCCGGACGACCAGGTAGAGTTGTTCACTTAGAGGGCTTGACGAACGGCCTCCAGAGTTGGGATAGTACCATTGCGACGGTACTCCTTAACCGGTGCATTATAAACCCAGCGTTGAAGACGCTGAGTTGGTGATGTCATCCTCAGAGCGGACGACGTTCCAGCAGGAGTAGCAGCATTGGTTTTCACAGCAGCAGACCTCACAGTAGAGGTGTTCACAGCAGCAGTATTCACAGGGGTGAATTTAAGGAAAGCCATTTTGCAGAAGATCTTGAGAAAAGAGTGCCTGTTCCATATAACAGACATAATCAAGATGAATCCGGCCACTGCATCTTTTGGATGAGCACATGTCAATGATTGATTTGTTGGCCCAAGGGGCCTAACAAATAAGAAAAACATCATTTTAACTTGGTTAAGGATTCACGTCGGGTTCACCATTTTTGTTTCTTCACGGATTTCGGGGATGACCTCCTGGACGGGAGATTCAAACGTTCCAATCGGTTTCTAACGGGTTTGTTCATAGAACCGGAAACATCCAATGATTCCACATCCGTTTGGACCTACTTTCCAAAGGTAGGCGCTCATTAGTTTGTGGAATAATGAGGCTTAGGAATTTGCATTGGTCGAGAGGATGGGAGGTCGGACTCATCACACCTTTTTTAGGGGAATTATTGTCTACTCCGGGACTCTCTTTATAGATTTAAGTTATGTTCGTGAATCCTTATTACATTACCAAGTATAAAATGAGATTTCCTTAAGTTTTAACAATCAATTATTAAATATGCAAGAAATTTAGAGAATCTTTTATATGTATTCGAGGTTCTTCATCAATAGAGAATCATCTGTATCTATTTAGTGATTCTTGGTCAATGGTATCCTTCGAAACATTTATAAAAGTCTCTTGGTCATTATGATGACTGGGCTGGTTTTAAAGCCACTCAGTGAGGCACTTGAAGTTTATCGTCATTCAGAATGACATGGATTATTTTAAAGTTGGGATCGAACCCATAAATGGGCTACCTACGTATCCTTTGTTTTGGAAAAGGAATCAGAACCCACGTAGTTTGAGAAATAGAGTATGATTTTTATGATTGATGGCTCAAAGAAAAATGTCACAATTACTTTTACGCTCTAAGCTCACGTGAGTCATGCTCGGTGTGAGAAACAAGAGGTATTGGTAAAAATTAGACAATTGTGCCATGAAAGATGCAATCATAAGAAATTGTTTGGGGCTTATGTATGTATGACTGCCCAAATAGATGAGGTTTTAGGATTTACTTTTAGGGAGAACATCCAGGAACAGGGTCCATAAAGGTATATGTGCTTTATGGAGATTTGAATACTCTAATCTTGGGGCTTGCTCCTAAGGAGGATGCCCAGGTTAGGATGGGATTTATGATTGGGTTTTACTCTTGAAAAGGAAACCCAAATCAAGGGTAAATTAGAACTGGTTAAGAGAAATTTAAGGGGGCTTGGGGTTTACTCCAGAAAAAGGGAACCCAAGATTATGACTGGGACTTACTCCTAAAAAGGAGGCCCAGGTTAGAGGACTTGGGGCTTACTCCTGAAAAGGAAGCCCAAGATTATAACTAAGTCTTATTCCTGAAAAGGAGACACAGGTTAGGGGACTTGGGGATTACTCCTGAAAAATAATCCCAAGATTATGACTGAGTCTTATTCCTGAAAAGGAGACCCAGGTTAGGGATTAAGGTTTGGGGCTTACTCCTGAGGAGGATGCCCACATTTGATATTGGGGCTTACTCCTGAGGAAGATGCCCATGTTTGAGATTTATAACTGGGGATTATTCCTGAAAAGGAGACCCAGGTTAGGATTCTCTCATCTTAAAGGATGAGGTTGAATGAATGAACTCTCCATATTTAGTGACATAAGGATATTTAAATCACTAGACTTTGAGAGATATTCCATAGAATTCTTTTCAGATAAGGAAGTCAAATCAAGAAATCATGCCAAAAATGGCTTTGAAGAGTGTCTTGAAGACTGAATCTTGAAAAGGAAAGGTGTGATGGCTTAAGAGGGGTAAAATGGGCAAGATAGGCACCCAAAAAGGATAGGGGCGTGCAAGTCTTGAAAGGTGCGCAAGTATTGCGACGGCGCGCAAGTATTAGTTCGGCGCGCAAGTATTGGTCACGCAAGTATACTTGCGCGACATGAGGGGTACTTGCGCGATTCTCAAATATCATTAGAATATTTGAGCGACTCTTTATAAATCCCTTTAGAATCCTCTTGAGGTTCATCCAAAAAAGGGGCGCGCAAGTTCTATTGAAGGAATAAGGTGGCGCGCAAGTGTTGATGAGTTTCAACACTTTGGCCTTCCTTCTTCTCTTTTAATCTTCCGTTCTAGGTATGGAATTACCTTAGAAGTGTTCCAGAAGCTTTGAGAAGAGACTTGGGCGTCGGGAGCTTCAATCCGAATTTCTGGAAAAAAAGATCCTCTTAAATGGGGGACCACAGGGTTTATTTATAGGCAGGAGAAGACCCTGTGCAGTTACTGGGCAGTTATCACTTAGGTCGCGCAAGTCACTTGCACGACCATAAGGCGTCGCGCAAGTAGACTTGCACGACCACTAGGCAGCGCGCAAGTACTTGCACGAGCACTAGGCGGCGCGCAAGTGTACTTGCGCGACCATGAGGGAACTTGCACGACCTATGGGCACTGTTCTCCTTGTTCATCCCTTTGTCGATTTTTTATGTTTTTTCAAAGGATGAATCACTTTGATCTTAGATATTCCCTTTTCCGATCTTTAGATTCTGTGACGAAAGGAGCGTCAACAATGTCCTTTTGTGAGCAAGAAGAAAATTAATTTTGGACACTCGTAAAAATTTAATTTTGTATAATAGACTTCTTTTTTGAATTAATAACATCAAAATTATCTTAGGATGAAATTTTGGTATTTTTATAAAAAAAATCAATTTTTGATGAATAGTGAAAAATACTTCACAGTACATAAAATCCGACTCTTTCATTTAAATAATTATTTCATTTAAAAAATATCTTAAAGTAAAAATAGATACATAATACATATATTAGTCTAATTTAATTCTTTTGAGTCATTTTATAATAAGATTAGATATATAAAATCTTATTGAACTTTTTAACGTATTTAACCCACCTTCAAGGCACATTTTCAAATTTGCATAAAAGGTAATTTTACCGATTTTGTGAATTAAATTTTAAAAATCTCAAAGACATGGTTTTCATCATAAAGTAAAATTTAGTTCAATAAGATGGAAATAATTTTTGGTGAAAAGTAAATTTGGAATTTTTTTACCACAGTTAAAAGTATATAGGGTAACTAAAGTTAAAACTAATATTATAATAATATAAACTTACCCTCACACATGTCATAATTCTATTTTATAAGTGTTTTTTGAAAAAAATCAACCTTTTGAGAAAAATATGATCCTTTTTTGTTTCAATTTGGTTAGATTATGACATTTTTATATTTTATTTAAAGATGAGTTAAAAGCGTTAAATTCAAATTTTAATATTTAAACCATTTTTAATATAGGGCTATACATAAGATAAATTTAACTATAAATATTCATTATAAATATAAGAATATTTCATACATCATGTTAGTTTATTTATAATTTTTATAGATTAAATAATAAAATTTATTTATGACACAATGATCAAGTAGTAATTACCTTATTAATGAAAGATTAATATAAATGATATTATAAATATTAAAATAAATGTAATTTGAACATTTTGATTCCATTCACTAATTTTATGGATTAAATTGACATATTATGTATGGGTTAATTAATTTTTTTTCAAGGAATCAAGTGGTTATGACTTTAACAAAAATCAATAACTAAATAGTGTCAAAATTGACATAAATGAGTTCTTAAAAAAAATATTATTTTATTAAATTATATGAAAATCATAAATTCTAATATTTTTCCTACTAACTTAGATAATGCTACTAATATAATTAAGGATCCACTTTAGGTTAACCTTATAATTTTATAGTAACAAAATTAACCCTATAGTATAAAATACAAGAAGACATGGTAAGAGTTAAACTTTTTAACATACGGTTAATCCCAAATGATAAGGATGATTTTATGACCTAAAAATTCCTAAAACCTATTAGTTCAGAATATTTAGACCAATAATCATCTTATACTCTAAATAAATTAATTTTCAGATTTTATAAACTGATCATCATTTTATAATAAATTAATATTTCAAGTTGTTCCTAAAGTACCCATCACCTCTCTTATAAAAGGGTGCCTCCCTTTATTTCATATTTAAACCTCCAAAGAATTTTCTCTCTATCAAACCCCACCTAAATATCCTCCCAACATCCCTAACTTCAACATATAGGCTGTACCTTGAGCATAAATTTCACCTAAGGATCCCTTTAGTTCAAATCAAAAGGAAACACCCGAAGAAGAGGTAATTCTTTTATCACCTCTTTCAAAGTTATTTTCTTATTCTACTTCCTCTTTATTTGTTGTTACCATACCAAAATAATAAGTCTAGTACATTATACATTCTGAGATGTTATTATAAATCAGGTACAACCATATTCATTATTATATCCTTCCTATTAATGACAAATCCACCATGTGTGCGTACGTATGGCTTACAGTCTCTACATCGTGTTGTAGTTTGTTATTCAACAGTACATTATTTGTATGGGTATAATAATGAGTATAAATAATTTAAATAATGTATATAACTTGTTATTGATTCTTTATATATAATATACCATCCAATTAAACACTGTTTCACCATCAATAAAATTGTATTGTTGCTCGTGTGTACGTATGGATTACTGTCTCCATGACGCGATGACATTCATCTTCAATGATCACCATTCAAGAATTTTTATAAAAAATATATATATTGATTAAGTATGAAATATATGAAATAAAATTTATACTAGAATAATATATATTTATGTAGATAAATATATGTCGTTTACTTACTTCCATAATATATGATAATAAAACAGAAACAACGTTCATGCGTATGTACAGACTACCGTCTCCATGATTAGTATTTCAATTTTATATATATATCTATTATACATATTTATATTATGAATATATATGATATATAAATCATTTTTTTATTCTAGAATTATTTAAATCATGATCTAAGTGATACGATCAAAAATAAAAAGTTAAAACACGTACGATAAAGAAAGTGATTATTACATGAAATGTTACTTTAACAAGGAAATTATTTTTAAATGAGTTGTATAAATTCATTAATGAATCATATATGATATAATAAATATTAATATGGTTTTGTTATAATTTAATAACATATTATGGTCATTATATATGAGGTTAAACATACCCTCAACTAAAGGAAAGTATAAGGTAAGGGTTAATTGCTCAATCTCATTATTATCTGAGATTGTTTATGTGTAAGTATATATTGGAACATATTTAGCATTCATGTCCATGTTTCATAAAAAAAATTAAAGGAATCTTTTGAGGTTTTATGGAAGGGTCTCTTTAACTATATCATTATTTTAAATGTTTTAATGATTTATTTTTCTAAGTCTTTTTGATTAATTTCCATGTTTTCAAAATGATTTTAAGGATTTATTTATATGGAAATGATTGTTTTAAAATGTTAATTACTTTCAATAGTTTCTAATTGGTATGGGAAACTTTGATTCAAACCCCTCTTTTAAATGACTTCCTTTATAAATTGTGTTCCTTTTAAATGATTTCATGAAAATGGATATTTCTTTCAAAGAGTATTACTAATTATTTTCAACTATTGGATATTATTCTTGATTAAGGTTGATTTATTATAATAAAATCTTATATATTTTATTGAATGAGTTATAATATGTTTGACTATGGATGTTCTATTTTTATACCATTCAAGGATTATGGTTAAAGTATTAACATTTCGTATTCTAGTTTTAATCTGATTTTTTTGTTATGTTTCACCATTTTCATATGAGGAATGCATTGGAATTAGTAAATGATGGAAAAATCCCCCTATATCCCCTTGATGCATTGGTAGGACTCATTAAACAAACTAGTGTCTTGGCACAAGGCCTTGACAGAAATTTTTTGAATGGTCTTGGAACAAGGCCTTGATGTAGTAGTTATTATGTCTGGAATTATTCATTCCCTAATTATGAAATTAGTTATTACATGTGATTATTCAATTAGTAGAATATCTATGTGCATTCTTATATGGTAATGTTTGATTTATTTTTTTGATATTATATTCAATTTTATTTTTAAGATACTGCTATTTTTATTATACATATTTCCTTAAAATTTTATAGCTTCCACTGAATTATTTACCCTTACTGAGCATTTGAGCTCACCCATTTCTTATGTTTTTTTACAGGATTCCAAGAAGTGTATTATGATTGATATGAATGGTTAAGCTAGGGGAATAATGGAATTTTCAAAGGATTATTTATGTTGTGTTTTATGTTATAAAGTTTAATGTAACATTCATTTATGTAATCTAATTTCCAGGACTTCTAAACTGATCATTCCTTTGGGACTTTATTCCTTCAAATCATACCAACGTATTTAAATAATTCACTAGAACTAGGTAACTGGGGTCGGGTCATTACATATTAGACATTTGAGTGAGGTCTACATAGAGACATCCAAGCCATCATTATACATATATTCATTCTAACATATGTTGAGGTGCTTGAGAGAGTTTTGGTGGTCAAAAAATTCTTAGATGAGTAGATATAACTAATGATAGTCAGTAGAGGATGATAAGGTGCAAAGACCTCGACAGTAGGGATCCGATGTTAGTCTCAAGTATCTGGACATGAAATAAATTTTAAGAGGAGGTATTATGATAGAGGATATGTAGTTCAAGGCTCATAGGGTGGGTCTAGTCAGCCTAGGGAGAGGAAATTCTATTCATGTGATGGCATGGGACATCTCACTCGAGATTGTATGACACTACATGTTACTGACAGGAAGATAGTGGATGGACTACCAAGGTAGATATAAGGACAGGATATGGTATATCCGTAGTGTGGAGTGTGTGTCATATGAGCTGGGAGAGAATCTGGAGGTAGTTGATGTTTCGACATGTTACCACCACCACCCCTGGGTGGTCTACCCTAGGCTTAGGGAGCTGGAGGACATGGGCAGGGACAACTGCATTTGGTTGAGGCACATGACCCATGGGATCCAGGAATTATTTGAGGTATGATCCATGTATTTTCTACTTTAGTTACAGTATTGATAGACACGGCTGTAAGTAATGGAACGAGGTTTTACTTTTTTGATGATAAGGAAACCCAAGAAGTAAAGGATGGACTCTTTCATAGGATGTTTCATCAAATTACTCATTAATTGGCTAGTCTAAACCTCCTTGCATTAGATGTTATGTGCTTCCATTTTTTTATAGTGGTGGAAGAGTATGCAGAAGTCTTTCCTGAAGATGTTCCAGGATTTCCTCTCCACCGAGGGATAGAATTCTAAATCGATTTATACCCCGGTATGACACATATATCTGCACCATCATATTGAATGGCTCTTTTAGAGATTTTTGAGCTAAGGGTACAGTTGCTGGACATATAGATTAAGGGATTCGTGAGATCTAGTGTTTCACCCTGGGCGGCCCGAGCATTGTTTTCCAAAAATAGTCATTTAGGAGCTTGAGGTTGTGTGTGGACTACCGATGCCTAAACCAAGTGATCGTAAATAACTAGTATCCACAAACAAGGATCGATTAACTCTTTGATCAGTTGATAAGGCCACAATGGTTCTCTAAGGTTGACCTTCGATCAGGATATCCCCAGCTATAAGTACCAGATGACGATACATCGAAGACGGCTTTCTAATGTCGTTACGATCACTATAAGTACTTGGTGATTCCCATTAGCATGAAAAATGCCCCATTAGTGTTCATGGGATTCATTAATTGGATCTTTTTTCATTACTTAGACCGGTTTCTGGTAGTCTTCATTGTATATATCCTTTTGTACTTGGTGTCCAAGGAGGAGCATGTGAGACACTTAAGGATGGTTCTAGATGTACTCCAAGAGAACTAGCTTTATGGGAAACTCTTTAACTACCAGTTATATATTTAGGTAGTCCACTTTCTAGGACATGTTATCTCAGTGGATTTAGTGGTTGTGGTCCCAGCCAAGGTTGAGGCAGTGTTAGGGTAGAAGCCACTATAGAATGTGATGAAGGTGTAAACCTTCCTCAGGCTAGAAGGAAATTATAGAAGATTAATAACTAATTTCACCAGGATGTCAATTTTGATAACAGGTTTGACTTGAAAGGGGTATATTTTTGTGTTGAAAAATAATTTTGATTAGGCTCTTCAACATTATATGAAGTTATTGAAAAGCACTCTAATCATGATATTCCTATAGGAGGGTTTCTATTACGAAGTTTTCAGTGACTTATTAGGTATCGGTCTTGGTTGTGTCTTGGATTAGTGGCAACTGGTGATTGCTTATGGTGCACACCAGTTGAGACCACATGAGAAAAACTATGTGACCCATGATCCTATGTTAGTAGCGGTAGTCTTCACATTGAAGATGTGGTGACACTGCATAATGGGTGAAAAATTTATCGTCCTCAATAATCACAAGAGTCTCAAGAATATCTTCTCTCAGAAGGATCGGATCTTGAGACATAGGTAATGGCTAGAGTTCCTCTTGGACTATGAATATTTGGTTTTCTATACTCCTTGGAAGGAGAAAGTGGTGGAAGATGCTATTAGAAGGAGATCTAGTTCACAGTTGTTGAATGAGGCATCAAAGTAGTTTTCCCTGTTACACTTATCCTTTGTGGATAAAGATGGAGCATCTTACCACCAGTAGATGGTTATTACCATTCCACTCTTATAGCGAGTCAGGGAGGTACAGATTGTGGATACCAACTACAAGACTCTGCATGCTCAGATATCCATAGGGAATGATCTTAAAGGATATCCAAAAGGTGGGGATCATGTCGTCCTTTTAATAGGAAATATTGTAGTACCAGTGGTATTACAGGAGGAGGTTATGATGGAGTTTCATATATCCCATTTGGAACTACATCCAATGGGGTGAAACTGTACCAGGGCCTCTAACATTAGTTTTGATGGCCAGTAATGAAGAAATCAGTGTAAGAGTTCATTTCTCAAGGCCTTACTTGTCAGAAAATGAAGGCTAAGAACCAAGTTCTAGCAGGTTTAGCTCAACCCCTTGAGGTTCCTGAATGGATGTGGGAAGGGATGTCGATGGACTTCATGATGGGTTTACCATGTACGTCCAAGGATCATGATTCCATCCGGGTGACCATTAACCGACTCACCAATTCGGCCCACTTATTAGAAATCTGAGGGTAGAGTTTAGTTGAGAGCTTGGGATACCTCTACATTAATGAGATAGTTCGGATCTCTATAGTTCCATCGATGATTGTTTCAGATCATGATACGCGTTTTAAATCATGGTTTTGTAAGGGATTATAGGAGGAATTTGGAACCCATTTACACTTGAGCACAACATTTCACCAATAGATGGATGAATAGACACCCGAATGGCCTGAATGCCTTCTTTTTTTAATGATTTTTGATAACCCCCCTTTCAAGCGTTGAGGGGGAACCCTTAAAAGGAATGTGGTCTTAGAGATTACATGACCCGTAGGTCTTAGGAAATATATAGACTATACTTGGAACTCCTCCTCCCATATTCTTCATCATGATATCTTCTCTCCACCTTTGCATGGATGTTTGGATAGGCTTCATTGTGCAAGCATAGGCTGGTCCCAATGTCAATTCCATACCCTCTCTTTCTGATAAATATTCTTAGCTTCTGCTCTGGTAAATGTGCCTTCTCTAAATCCCCATCTGGAGTCTGCTTCTTGTAGAGTCTGAGAGATAACTAGACAGAGCATACCATTTGGTTCCTAAAGGACATATTTTGAGCTTGCATGTTGGACTTCAATCATACTAGGAAGGATAACCTACCGCTAGGGGATTTCTCACACAACAACAAATACCATTCCACCATTGGTATGGCACCATTCTAGGATTTGTCTGGGCGACCCTACAGGTCACCACTTTTATGGACTGACCTAGGACATTAAGCACTCATGGGAACAGAGTGGGTGTGAGCTACTACAGAGAAGGTGCAGATCATCCAGAAGAGGATAAAGAGTGAATAGTTCCATCAAAAGTCTTATGAAGATATGTGAAAAAGGCCTTTAGAGTTCGAGGAAGGAGACCATGTATTTCTTCTGGTTTCACCTGGATGGGGATTACATAGATTTGGCTGGGGCTATAAGTTTTCTCTGAGATTTATCAGCCCTTTTCAAATACTATGTATAGTTGGTGAGGGGGTGCACCACTTCGCTCTACCCACACAGTTAAACAAGGTACATGATGTCTTCCACGTGTCGCAGCTGATGAGGTATGTGCATGACCCATTTAAAATCATTGTCTGGGGTGATATGGGCATTGAGGATAGAGCGAATTTTGTGGAGTACCCAGTAGTGATCAAGGATTAGTATGAGAGGAACCTTCATTGGAGATCGATTACTATTGTGTATGTCCAGTTGCAACACGATAATATCTAGGATACCACTTGGGAGCGTGAGTCTTAGATACATTCTCAGTACCATAATCCTTTTGAGTAGCCTTTGTATAGGCTTTTCGGGGATATAAATCCCCAAGGTGTGGAGAATTTATTGTCCTGGATTTTTCATGTATCATTTTTAAATATTATATTTAATTAATTTGAGACCAATAACTGAGATGATGTGCGATTCTAAGGTTCGGTGTGCCCAGAATAAATATTTGAATAATATTAAAATATTAATTAGCACGCACGTGAAATTTTCCTAAAAAAGTGGAATAACATCTTAACGGGTGCCCAAATCAAAAATATGAGGGAACCATTAGTTTCAGATCAATATCTTTACCCTACATGGGGACTAACATTAGCCAGCATGGTTTGGCTTTGAAAAGTAGTTTTAAGACATTTTAATGAATAAAAAAAATTGATAATTTATTTTATTTTAACATTACATCGACACAACAATCCTATTTCTTGTAAATAAACTTCCAGGAAGGGACCCAGGGTTATACTCATAATCCTAAAAGATCCCAGTAGGCTATGTAGGGAATACCTATTGAATTTTCTTGGTGGATGAGAATGAGACTATGACCATAGATCGTTCATGGTGGATTTCAAGTGGTAACCAGCCATCAATAGTGAATGATATCACTCCTAGGTAGGGTGTGTTGTTTTGATTTATATTTCCTCGTTCTAGGATTCAATGATGAACGTGGTCTAACCAACAGACAGGTTGATTAGCAGTTCAATCGTTCTTCTAGGATGGGTTTAATTATGGTATTTATGGGGTTGAATATTATATTGATTTTGAATATTTTTCATTCCTAATGGAAGGGATCGAGGTTGGAACAAACAATAGAAGAGGTTCTTTCCTTGGGTTTGTTGGTTATTAATTCATTCTCCCCCATTATATTCTACGTGTTATTCATTCTTCGTGGGTAATAAACGAATGATAGTTGTGCATTCATTTCATGGTGAAATGATCTGAAATGGAAGATCCAACACCAAAATGACCTAGTGGACGTGCGACAGAGGTGGTGATGAATGAATTGAAGTGATTCGGGAGATATTTTTCTTTGGTCAATTTTTATCGGATGGATTTAAAGTTGTTCGATGAGAAGATTGAAGGCCTGAAACACCACGATTCGTTGTTAGGATAATTAGAGGACCCTAGATCTTTATTTTTGAAGATAAATGGCCATACGAGTGAAATCTGGAAGATCATATGATAGATGAGAGGATGAACATGGCATTCTGGAAAATCCTTGTGAACACAGCATGAACCTAGGGTTACACGACATGTGGGGCCCCTAAGTAGCAGTTACTGTTTCAGGAGATAGTTAAATGTCACACAGCATGTAGGCCCTTCCCTGAGACTCATTATGTATCTCGAGAGAGACATAGATCTATGGTGGAGTACATGGGTTCTCTACACAGTGCGTACCACACCACACAACTTGGCCTGGACCAAGTACACAGACAACCCTCTGTACTAGTACAAGGGTAGAGATACACAGGTTTACACAATGTACTGGAACATAGTTGGAGTACATAGGTGGACCCCAGAGGAAAGGACATGGTGTGTGACTTCCTCTACACTTCGTGTACCCATCCTCACATGACACAATTGGAATAACATGGGTCATTGTACATAGGAAGTAACCAGGGTCAAAGTACACAGTGTCTTACCTTACCTCACATCATGTATACCTTTCTACAAGGCTTGAATCACTTTTACACCATACCTTGGACAAGTTTTGTTAGGTTTCCTTCCCTCTATCGCTTCCCTAAAGGTTGTTGTGTATCATTTCCTACTCCTAGGAGTATTATCCTTTTAGACATAGTTCTTAAATAGAGTCATTGGAATCCCCCAAGAGGCCTAGTGTGGGATCCTCTATTCATTATTTATTCCCTAAGTAGAATCCTTGGTATTGACGTGAAAAAAGTCATTAGTTGTTGATCATATACTTAGCGAGTTAATCCAGATGGAGTTGTTGGTATCACCTTATGGACCTAGTTGAGATCCTCATCTGTTGTATCATGTCTTTCTCATCATATCTATTAGTGTATCTCCCTCATGATGGTTCCTCACAAAAATTACATCTCGTATGGACATCATCAGTGATATCAAACTCAAGAGTGTGTTCTCCCAGATGTGTGCTCTGTGTAATCTTCAGACTGAATTTCTAGTGTTGGTATGTGGTAGTTGTGACATACCTCTAGACTGTGTACCTTGGTTTTAGTATATCTAGATATCATGGTTATATGTTCTGTAGATATATACTATGTAGAGATGACTATATCTTTCCTTTGTGTATGTCTTTGTGGTTTTGGGGTGTCCTGCTGAGTATTATTATACTCACCCCTACACAGGATTTTCCCACACATGTCTTATCTTGTGAAGATGAGTGAGGTTTTGATGGAGCCCGATGAGGACTAAGACCAGATGTAGCTTTGTGAGATCAAGAAGTTGAGGCGTTCCTGCCACTATCGATAGTTATCCGAGTACCTTTTCATATAGGTTGGACTTTGTGGTTTATATAATCATTATTTTTTGTGGGATTATATTCAGGCCCGGTTTACTTTACTACACTTTACCTTCCTATCATACTATGGTTTTGATATAGTGGTATGCATGAATTTAGTTCTTAGTGGTTTTTACATTTAAGTATTTTGCAGGATTGTAGATGTGTTTGTGCTTATAGTTACATTGTAAATGCATCCCATGTTAGTGATATGCATACATAATGCTAGTCCCCACCCTATGGCCTATTAGAGGTGAGTTTGGAGAGTAGCGGAACGGGCCCCATTATAATGGGTCATGACATATAAACTATATCTTCCACACCCAGAAGCACTTCATCAACCTGGTTGGTGGGCGAACTATCTTTCAAATAGAATCCCTAAATATAGAATATTAAAATAACTCTATCTTCCTTACATAATTCCTTAAACATGAATGGTTATAAATAAAATGATTACAATGGAAACTTTTATGATAATTATAATAAATTCCTCATAATAAGAATTCTTAGTAAAAAAGTCATAAATAATGATTTCAAGGATTGGAATCTCTCATGTAAATAAGTAGTTGTACCACCTAAACATTATCTACTAAATCGCTTCCTCATGAATTCTTAAAGGTAAAAGTTTTTCCATATCTTATTATTATCATGCTTATAGTTTCATTAGAGAGGAAATCATTGAAAAATAAATGTTCGAATTTTTTAGTATTCAGAGTCAATGATAGCCATCTCAAAAGAATATTCATTATATTCAGATGAACTCATGGTAGGTTCAGATATCTTGATGAAATCAATCCACCACCATTATATTTTTCCATCATATGGTAGAAAATATATATCACAAAACCTTAGTTCTAATGACTTTTTCAAATCATCATCTTAGAATATAATCCCAAGAAATAAAATTAATAGATTTTCATCCTATAAAACATGATGCTTAAAAACTACAAGAATAAATCAAATTCAAACATGAGTGTATTTCTATTTTCAAAATGAAAGATAAAATGATTCTTTGGTTTAACACCCTCAACTAATAATTTTAAAGCATCTTGATTAATATAAAAATTTACTATTTTTTATTGAAATTAAATGTTAATATCCCCATTATATATTTTGGGTAAATTAATTATTTTTATAAATTTGAATTTATTAGAACTCAATTTCTAAACATTCCCTAAAATATATTTTTATTAGATTATTCATTATTCTATGAATTAATTATAATGGATAAATTTTGAATATTTTTTCAAGAGGAATAGAGAACATGATGTCAAGTAGATCAAAGGGGACATTCAAAATGAAGGGGGATATAAACAAAAAAGCCTAAAATTGGTATTGGAAACACTATATGGTTGTTTTTTCCAATATAAAATATCTTTTTATATGATGTTTTTAGATTATGACACACTCCAAGAATACAAGAACATGGAAGTGTTACCAGTGGATGTTATAAATGCGGGGATTTTTATTCTGATTGAGCATGCTACCCTTTCATCTAATAGGGAACAAAATAGAATTGTATACACTAAAACCCAATATGTAATAATTAATAATAAATCATTTATAACCAATGAAGATAATGATATTTAAAATAATACAACCTATAGATTCAATGAATATAAAAACTATCACATAATGTAGATTAATTTACCAAAATAGATGTTGTAAACTTCTAAACACATTCCACATCACTCATAAGGTCAATCTACAGAAGATTAAGATTCATGGTAATTAATTCAATGGTGATTACACATGAAGAACATGATTAGCCTCATGGGATAATAAGATTCCATGTACATCATTTCCAAAAAAATAGAATAGAATTGTAACAACATGTACATTTGGAGCTTTATAGAGGAAAGAGATGAAGAATAAGGATCATATAGCTTAGAGTTGTGATCTATGCTTGGTTTAAGTTTCCACTACCCCTGTGGAATCACCACCTAGATTATCCAATTCTATTTGGATAAATCATGTAACTAGAGAATCCTATTAGATGATTGTATAAAGAATAATAGCTATCTAAAACACGGTTTCCTTTTGAAGATATTACAGTGGGTCACCACCTTGGGGATTAAACCAGGAGTAGTCCAAGTTTTTGAGCTTTATATATTTTCATGTTATAAATTTATGGGCTTTTATCTCTATTTTCACCATTATTATACGGGAGGGAGAACCAATTATGGTTATATTGAGGAGGAAATTAATATAGTTCTTTAGTTTGAATAATATATTTCATTTCTTCTTCAGTTTTTTCCTAATCTAAGGATTCATAGTGTTATGTGATGGGGTTCAGTGATAGTTTCATTCCATTACACTTTATAGAGTTTCATTCATTATAATATTTGAACATTCAAGATTCCCCTTTCTTATCTATTTGGTATATGATTGGGGAAATGGGTGGTTATGGGGAGGGTAGTCGAAAATAGTGACTACGCGAGGTAAGATGAATCACCTGGGATTTTCTCTTAAAAGATACATACCTTGATAATGGATTTTTTAGTAATTAAGATCAAGGTACAATTATACATTCTTAGGTTTATAAATTATTCCACACAAGAATACGAGATCAGTATGTTAGTGAATAAAATGAAATAATTTTCATAATAGTATAATGGTGATGACTAATATAATAGGTGATCCTTTGAGGAGAGATAAATTTGAACAATCATTTGAGAATAATGATATAATTAAACAATTAACTCTAAATGATAAATCTATATTTTATTATAAATTCATATTTATTTTCATCTTCATAGATTATTTTTTCCTTTTTATTATCAGATTTACCCCCCCCATATATTTTTTCTTTCTTTTACATTAGTAAAAACTCTAAAAAAGTTAACAAATTAAAAATAGGATCATTGTATGTGTTAAAATTCATTGGGAGATAACCTATAGTTTAGCCATTATTCTATATTAATAAAAAATTTATAAATATAACATTCAACAATACTAATAATATTTAATTTACTTTTTATGACTATTTCTAGGAAAATTAATAAAAACATTATTATATCATCTTATTTTATTTTATTTTCCTATTTTTATTTCTTATTTTTTTATTTAACTCTACCCATCCAATATTTATGTAAAATAATATGGTTTTCACACTCAAAATAGTTTTTGTACAACGAATTTTATGGACACTATCTTTGGGATTTTATATACTATAAACCAATCTAACACATGTTTTAAGAAGAAAATGAACCTGAATTGGCAAAAAATAATGTTTTTCTAATCATGTAGCTTTACAGAGAGATAACATGATCCTAGTAAAGGGTTAATACTACATAAGAAAAACCTACAAAAAAAATACGAAGAAACCATGATTCCTGATTTTTCAATGTTGGAAGTTTCCTATACATATTTTGATGAAGAATTTGATAAGAATGGAAGGGGGTTAAGGAATATTTCCCACTACATGATTTTATCACAAACTATTTTCCAAAGGATATTTATAAAGAGAAATAGATATAGTATAATAAAACTAAGATGATATCTCAATGATGAAATATTTCTATTCTTATTTTATTGAATCTCAAGTGTATTAGGATCTCCTTATTTATATTTTCATATATTTAACACATTGGTATCATTCCCTAGAGTATTTTGATGAATAATCCCTAGAAGTGTTATAAAATATTAAGGAGAGTATATATGATTTTCATTTCCAATTTATTATGAATATAGGATGGTATGTAAATGTTATTATTCAAAGAATCTACTGCTGAATGTAGATATAAAAATGTAATCCCTATAAAGGACATGGAATAAGTAGTTTTCACTAATGATCAATAATATATGGATAAATATATCTTATAAATTATTCCTTACCCATAATTTCATCTTTTTTCACTTAACTAAGGGTGGAAACACTCTATCTTTCTCAAGTGGACCTCAATATTTAGTGTAGTTATAGGAGCATTAGAAAAGAGAGGATTTGTGGTTACTACTAAAGAAACTACATCCAACCACCAATAATAGAAAATTACTACTACTCTATAGATAAAAAAAATAAAAATAAATCACCCATTGGGGGTCAATTTAAATTAATTATCCTCTTTTCTCTCTTATATTTCATTGTTTCATTTTAAAAAAATATATTTTTTCATTTTTCTTCTTTAATAGGTGTTATATATTGCAATGGATGGGAGATTCTCTCATAAATAATACTATATAATAACTAGGTTATATCAATCATTAATATTTATTTAACTTTTATTCTCATATTTTGCACATAATACATGAAATATAATATATAATACTAATATATAATATTAATATATAATATTATGTGAGGTTATTTCAACAAGCATTGGAAAATTTTGTGTTTTTTTCATTTTTCATGTTTCTAAAAAATATAAAATATATAAAAATATTTTAATGAAATAGATATATTTTTATTACTTTATTAGTTCATTTTTATGGGTTGGATTTATTTTATAATACAAATCTTATTGGATTGAAAATATGAATCTTATTCCATTATATAATTTTTCTAGCATATATAGATTTCCAATAATTGTATAAAAGCATGTTATACAAAATTTTTAAATAAATATAATACTATCCTAAAATGTTTATAAACATTATCACATATTCCTATATTTCCTTAATGTTTGAGAGAATTAATCCATGTCTTTTTAACTAGTACATCTATTTATACTATTTCAATTCTTTTGGGTAAATTAAGTCTAGGTCAAAATGATTGAGGCACTACTTTGAAATCCATTTTTCTATAGCACTCATTTGAAACCCTGTGAATGTTAACTTTAATTTAATCCCAATATAATCCATTCATGTCATAATAGGTTTATAAATTTCTATATTTATATCCTCACCTACCCAACTCTTAATAATATTTAATGGTAATCCTCAAAAAAATTTAGGGAGTAAATCTATTTAATGGGATTAATATGAGGATAGTTTCCTTGTATAATGATGTGAAGATGTAATATCATTAATTGGTAATGAGAGTTTACCTATTTCATTGAATTCAATTTTCCTTATATTTCTATATTAAAAATAATTGTAAATTAATTGAAAAAAATTAAAAATAAAAAAGGATTCTTATTGGAAAAAAATATATATCATCCAATGATTTCCTTTTTTCATGACTCGTGTTAATGAAATAAAAATTCTTGTTGGTGTAAGGATCATATTAAGATAAATGTTTGAGGAAATATCATTGAGTAACCATATTTAAAATCTTATATTATAATAAAACATCATAACCTCCTTATTGTTGGACGGAGAAAAAGGGAAATGATGGCAAGAGGGGGGGTGAATTTCCTTTTAAAAAAAGATTAACAATTTAAAATCAAAGTTGAAAGTGCAGCGGAAATAAAGAGGCAAGACACGCAATTGATAACGGAGTTCGGCCTAAAACCCGGCCTACGTCTCCGCTCCCAACTCAACCGTTGACAGATTTACTACCACTTGCTTTTCAATGGTTGTAGCAAGAAACCCACTAGCCTTTTTACAGGTGAAGGCTAGCTCACCTATTACAGCTTGCTTTTAGTGGTTATGCATGAACCCACTTCATTTTAATGGTTGAGCAAGAACCCAATAGCCTTCTTACAGGTGAAGGCTTGCTCACCTATGTCTCAAGCCTTTTAAAGGGAAGTCTTGACTAACCTCTTCACACCTTGAAGGTGGTGTGAGAACCCAAAGAAGAGAGGATGAGAGAAATGGGGGGTTTGTAGACACAAACCCAAATTGAAGCTCAAAAATGATAAACAAGAAAAACCGTAATGGGAGAAGCCTTGGGCGCCAATGGATGATTGGAGTTGAAGACGTGCACTCCCAAGCTTCTATGGTGGTGCTCCTTGGATGTGGAATTGGATTGGAGCAGTTGGGGTTCCTTGGAGGAAGTCCGCCGGAGGATCGCCAAATGATGTTAAATATGTCCCGTGGGCTTCCGTACATACGTCTAAGGTTCCGGGGCTTCAAGGTCATTTATTTTTAGAGGGGGAACCCTCATATGGCCGTTAGAGGCCTTTGGAGCCGTTGTAGAGGCTTTCGGAGCCGTTGGAGGCCAAGTGGACAGGCTGGTCAAAAGCCCAACAGCTAGTTTGACTGGGTCCACCGGCTGACCGGTACAGAGCCACCGGTTGGCCGGTGTGTGCAAAATGGAGAGGCCTTCGGGATCAGGCTCCACCGGCTGGCCGGTGAGGAGGCCACCGGTTGGCCGGTGCTCAGGCAGTAGCAAATACTGTTCTGGCTGGGTGCCACCGGCTGGCCGCTGTTGAGGCCACCGGTTGGCCGGTGTGGAGGCAGTAGCTACCCCTTCTGTCTGGGTGCCACCGGCTGGCCGGTGCTGAGGCCACCGGTTGGCCGGTGCTGAGCCAGTGGCTCAGCCTTCTGTCCAGGGTCCATCGGCTGGCCGGTGGTGAAGCCACCGGTTGGCCGGTGGACTGAATTTCAGTCCATTTTGGCTTTTTACCTTCTTGGCCTTCTTGGCCCAATTCCTTGGCACCCTGATTTTAAGCCTATCATCCAAAAACACTTAAAACATGATTAGATAAAAAAGAGGGTGATTGTGATCATGAAAATTAAACCTCGAGGGGTACGAGAGGTACAACAATCTCCCCCTATTTTGATGATCACAATCACCAAAACAAACAATGTAGAAAATGAAATGAAAAGCATGCTTTAAAAGATTTCTCCCCCAATCAACCAAGAATTTCTCCCCCTTTGTGATTATCAAAATAGCACAGGGCATAAAACTTGATTGAGGGAATGAGTTGAAAAACAAAATAGGGATTTTAAAACCAATTGAAATTTTTGAAATTTGAATTGAATGTTTTGAATGAAAAAATGAATAACAGTTTGAATTGAAAGTTTTTGAATGAAAAATTGAATAACAGTTTGAATTGAAAGGTTGAAATGAAAATATTGATACCAAGTGTTGAAATTGAAAGTTTGAAAAGAAAGTTTTGAATAAAACAAAAATACTTAAACAAACCTAACTCCCCCTAAATAAAAACAACAAATCACCGGGGAGAGGTTTTTGGAACCGAGACAAATTTTGGTCCGGTGAGACTCGCTAAGAGGGATTTTTCAATCCACACTTGTCTTGTGGCAGGTCTTCTACTATAAAATTCATCATTAAAGAAAAACGTTTTGGGCCTTCCATACCGGGAATTTTTGCAATCACATTCATAAATCATGTGCCCGGGTTTTTTACAATAATTGAAAAATTTATATTGGGAGCTCCCCCTTACAAAAATAGTAGGTGCATGGGAAGAGGAAGCTTGCTTGGAATAGCCAAGCCCTTGGGTGGTTCTAGAAACACGTTGGGAACCTAGGAGTTTGGTCAAATTTTGTTCCCCTTGGGTGAACTTGGCTAGAGTCTCCCTTAGATCTTTGATGGTTGATTCCATGGAATCAACATCGGGAAGATTTTGGACTTTGAGGGACAACTCTTCCTTCTCTTTGAGAAGTTGTTCTTTTTCGGAAGAGAGTTTTTTGAAATTCTTTTTTAAAGAAACAAATTTGGAAGAACGTTCGTGAAAACCTTCCTCCAATTGATCTCTAGCATGTTGGAGATCCTCATAAGACATGTTATTGAAAGAATTGGAAGAACTTGAGGATGAGGAGTTGGAAGATGTTACCTAATGAAATGCCATTAGGCATTTATTACCGTTGTCACTTGAGGAGGAGGAGGAGGATGATGTTGTGGAGCTATCACTCCATGTAGACGCTTAGAAAGCCTTCTTCTTTTCCTTTTGCTTGGCCTTTTTCTTGTTGAGTGGGAAATCGGGCTTGTAATGGCCTTTCTCGCCACACCCGTAACATTTTACCTTGGGCTCGGATTTTTCATTGGGTTGAGCCTTGCGGGATTTCTTCTTTTTGTGCTTCTTCATGAACTTGTGCATCTTGCGGGAAAGGTTCTCCATTTCGGAATCGCCGCTTGAAGAGGAAGATGATGAGGAGGAGGAGGAGCTTTCTTCTTGTTGAACCTTGAAGGCGATGTTCTTTGGAACTTTGATTGGTTTGCCTTCCTTTTCAGCTTGCCTCCTCATGGTGATCTCATAGGTCATGAGGGATCCGATGAGCTCTTCGACCGGCATGTTTTTGATGTCCTTCGCTTCTTGTATTGTCGTGACCTTCGGAGTCCATGAGCTTGGTAGGGTCCATAGGATCTTCTTGACCATGGTTTCTGCAGAAATATTATCTCCAAGAGATTTTCTACCATTGCAAACATCAGTAAAGCGTGTAAACATTTCAGAAATATTTTCAGATGGATGCATGGTAAAAGACTCAAAATCTTGACGAAACATGTCCAATCGAGTGTCCTTGACTTTTTTGGTCCCCTCATGGGTAACCTCCAAAAGTTTCCAGATTTCGTGTGAGGAGGTGCATGTGGAAACTCGATTGAACTCATTACGATCAAGGCCGCAATGTAGAGCATTCATGGCTTTGCCATCAAGATCGAAATTTTTAATATCGGCTTGGGTCCATTTGGATTCATCGGGAGAAGAGAGGGTGTAACCTTGCATGACAATTTTATAAATGGGATAACCTATACTTCTAAGAAAAGTGGTCATGCGGGTTTTCCAATAATTATAGTCGGTTCCATCAAAAAATGGAGCACGACCCAATGAATAGCCTTCGGGGGCGAAAGAGGTTGAAGCCATCAAAAAAGATCTTGAATTTGAAACCGGTTAGGGTATTACTCAAATTTTGCCTCTGATACCAATTGTTGGACGGAGAAAAAGGGAGATGATGGCAAGAGGGGGGGGTGAATTGCATTTTAAAAAAAGATTAACAATTTAAAATCAAAGTTGAAAGTGCAGCGGAAATAAAGAGGCAAGACACGCAATTGATAACGGAGTTCGGCCTAAAACCCGGCTTACTTCTCCGCTCCCAACTCAACCGTTGAGATATTTACTACCGCTTGATTTTCAATGGTTGTAGCAAGAAACCCACTAGCCTTTTTACAGGTGAAGGCTAGCTCACCTATTACAGCTTTCTTTTAGTGGTTATGCAAGAACCCACTTGCTTTTAATGGTTGAGCAAGAACCCACTAGCCTTCTTACAGGTGAAGGCTAGCTCACCTATGTCTCAAGCCTTTTAAAGGGAATGCTTGACTAACCTCTTCACACCTTGAAGGTGGTGTGAGAACCCAAAGAAGAGAGGATGAGAGAAATGGGGGGTTTGTAGACACAAACCCAAATTGAAGCTCAAAAATGATAAACAAGAAAAACCGTAATGGGAGAAGCCTTGGGCGCCAATGGATGATTGGAGTTGAAGACGTGCACTCCCAAGCTTCTATGGTGGTGCTCCTTGGATGTGGAATTGGATTGGAGAAGTTGGGGTTCCTTGGAGGAAGTCCGCCGGAGGTTCGCCAAATGATGTTAAATATGTCCCGTGGGCTTCTGTACATACGTCTAAGGTTCCGGGGCTTCAAGGTCCTTTATTTATAGAGGGGGAACCCTCATATGGCCGTTGGAGGCCTTTGGAGCCGTTGGAGAGGCTTTCGGAGCCGTTGGAGGCCAAGTGGACAGGCTGGTCAAAAGCCCAACGGCTAGTTTGACTGGGTCCACCGGCTGACCGGTACAGAGCCACCGGTTGGCCGGTGTGTGCAAGATGGAGAGGCCTTCGGGATCAGGCTCCACCGGCTGGCCGGTGAGGAGGCCACCGGTTGGCCGGTGCTCAGGCAGTAGCAAATACTGTTCTGGCTGGGTGCCACCGGCTGGCCGCTGTTGAGGCCACCGGTTGGCCGGTGTGGAGGCAGTAGCTACCCCTTCTGTCTGGGTGCCACCGGCTGGCCGGTGCTGAGGCCACCGGTTGGCCGGTGCTGAGGCCACCGGTTGGCCGGTGCTGAGGCAGTGGCTCAGCCTTCTGTCCAGGGTCCATCGGCTGGCCGGTGGCGAAGCCACCGGTTGGCCGGTGGACTGAATTTCAGTCCATTTTGGTTTTTTGCCTTCTTGGCCTTCTTGGCCCAATTACTTGGCACCCTGAATTTAATCCTATCATCCAAAAACACTTAAAACATGATTAGATAAAAAAGAGGGTGATTGTGATCATGAAAATTAAACCTCGAGGGGTACGAGAGGTACAACACTTATTCTATCTTTGTTTTTCTCAATTAATTCACCCACCTTCAGTGAATGATTAACCATGGAAATACCTAAATATTGAAACTGATTCATGACTACATAGTAGATAAAATAGTTAAAAATTAATTCTATGGTGATTCATGCATGAGTTAAATAATGAGAATAACATTTTCAAATCCAACTATGAGTGATGTGAGAATATTATCCAAGAAGGTAGGTGCAAGTTTACATGGATGGAAATAGATGGATAGAAAAACAAAATATATAAAATAATTGAAATTTGAAAAAATATACAATAGTTGAAGAATTATAACAGTAATTATTATTATTTTTAAAAAGTTTGTCATTATTTTTTGGTGAAATTAAACATTACTTAATAATATCACTGCCCTTTATTGAATTTTATTGGAGTGAAATAGTCTATATTTAGGTGGAGTGATTGATGATAAATATATTTATTTTTTAAAATGAAATTAAAAATTTATCTCCTTGTAATGTACATAATATATGGGTAAATAGTTTATTTTTATATACATGGAATTCTTTGAACTTAACTATTGAACTTAGACTAAAATCTGATGGTTTTGGAATTTTATTTTGTTCTCTAATTATAATTTCTAAATTTTTAATATTTTTTTTATGATGAATAGGTATGAAAAATCAAATCATATCCATAAAGTCATTGATATTCATAGGGGATATGAATGAAAAAGCCCATCTTGGATAGTGAAACACTATACTTTTTCCTAAATCACATAAAAATATTGAATCATATTAAGTCTACTAACTATGACACTCAACAAGAATATGAGAACACAGAAACTCAACCAATAAAACTAAAGCAGGTTGCGATACTTGGATGATATAGCATGTATCTCAACCACATACCAATGAACCAAATAATTTTTTACATGTTAAATCCAGATATAACATCATCAAAAATGGATCATATGTGGTTGAAACGATAAGTCACTAGTAAAGAATATCTCCATAAAAGTTAGTACAAGTAGTGGAAAACACATAACATAGTCTAAATTCCAATTGTGGGAAATGTTAACTTCTAAATACTTTCAAAATCACTCAAAATGCTGATCTATATAGGAATAAGATCTGCGGTCATTTATGAAATGAAGGTTTCAAGTGGAGACCATGGATATCTCGATGGGAAAAAGAGATTCCATGTACACTATATCTAAATTAATCAATAATATGAAATAACATGGACATGTGGATATTTATCGCGGAAAGTGAATGAGGTTGAGGATGGAACTTGGAACTAAATTCCATATTTTTTTATAGATTTCATTCCATGTGTGGAATAATTATATGGACTATTTAATTCTGTAGGGATTCATCATGAGTTTTAATGAGTATATATAATGATTATATGAATAAGGATATTTCACTAGAATGAGATATCATTTTTTAGGGACTGTAGTATGTTCTCACTCAGGAGATTGAAGAGAGAGTATTCTAGGTCTTCCTTATTTTTGCTTTTTCATTTAGTAATTTGGTGTGCTTCTCTATCAATTTTAGACTCCACTATCTAAGATAACTAAACAATTGTGGTTATTATAAGGGAGAAACTAGTTTAGTTATTGATTTTTATGATATATATTTCATTATTTATTCATCTATTTCTCAAACTTTAATGATTCATAGTTTTTTGTGATGGGGGTGGTGATAGTTTACAACCATTACACTTCACATAGGTTACTCCTCTATATTATATATAAATTTATGCTTCCCATTCCTTATCTATACAGTTTTTATAGGGAAACTACGTATTTATAGAGTATTTATTCTGTAATAGTGTCTACATAGGTTTTTGTGAAAAATCTAGAATTATTTCTTGAAGGATACATACCATGACAGTGGATGTTTTGAGTAATCAATACCATTCTACAAGTAAATATTCTCAGGTATATGGACTATAGTTTGCCCAAAAAATGATATCATTGTATTATTAAAAGAAATAAACATATCTACACAAAATTTTAGTGGTAATGGATACTTTAATATGGATACCATTGATGATAGAAATATTCATAACTATTATCTTATAAAAATGATATAATGAAATTATTTATTCTTAAACAATAATCTATGTATTTCAATTTTCTTTTCATTATCCCAGTCCACCCCCTGCATGTTCATACATTTATTTTCAATAAAAATAAAAAAACATTTGATTAGAGTACCACTATGTGATTTGGAATCCTGGATAGAGAACCCTAAGTCCATTCACCATGGTGTATTCTTATGATTTTATTAATACTAATGTTAACGGACCTCAAGATGGGTTTATGAGAATATATCTCTACAATCATATTTTTTCATCTATTTCCCACTTATAATTCATCTTTATTGTTGAATAAACATAGATTCTTATTAAGGTTTACAAGACGATGGTGATCACAAATGAATGCTTTGAAAGGTCAATCAACTAAAACCAGTATAAAAATTACCCTTCATCTTTAAATTTTTTTTATTTAAAACCAAATATTGAATAATATTTTTCTACTAAGGGGGAATGTACCTCCTTGCTATCTAGGGTTGGTGAGGTAATTATTTATCACCACTGGTATATAAATAAAAAATATACTAGATACTCTAAATTTTTATTTCATAGAAGAAATGTTTATGTTTTATATGGATACATTCATAAAAGGTTATTACATTAGGAGGTAAAAATAAGTTAGTATCACCTACAATATTTATTGAATATGGTTAATAAATCAATCCTGATACTTATAAAAGGATATTCATTACTAAGTATCATTTATGAAGATAAAAAATAATAAACCTAATGTACAGATAATAAGAAAGAAGGTGTGAAAATAAATTATTCTAGTATAAGGGAATAAACACTCTTAAGGTAAAGGATGTTTCCATTCATGATAGTATTATTTACATGAGTAAATGTAATGCTTTAGTATCATATGGTAATACATTGAATTGATATATTAATATTAATTGAACAAAGGGATTATTCTATATGTTAGAATTCTTATTCATCATATTTTAACAACTATTCAGAAGTCTTTTTCTAATTCCATAAGAAAACATTAAAATCCAACTGTATATAGTGATATTGCAAAACTAAAGATTCTATAAAGTAGTTGAAACATTTTTTTGATGTAAATAAAAATCCATATTTTGATATATTTAAGGAATTTGAAGTAGCGTATCTTCCATAAACTAATATTTGATATTATATATGTTCAATCATAGGATAAATAACCCAATTTTTGGAACTATATTAAAGAATTATGAATATTTAATGAATTTGGTGTATCTTATCTTGAACCTACTCAAGTCCAACATCAAGAAAGCTAGAAAAAATAATAAAGTGTAAGTCAAAAATAATTGATTAATATCACAAATATTAGAAGAATTATCATGAGAATATATCATTCTATTTAATTTATATGATGAAATACATGGTATTGTTTACCTCTTTCTACCACTTGATGGACCAATCATCCTTTAGAATTATGAGTTTAAGTAGAAGAAACTAAAGTAAATGAACTTAAGGAACAAATACAATTAAAAAAGAGGAAGAGAACCTAGAAATATGGTTAGAATAATATATAGGGTAGATATTCAATGAAATAAAGGTATACATCTCAAGAAAATGTTTATTATCTTATAACATCAACTTGAACATAGAAACTTCCCATTTTTCTCATTTATAAACTTCTTCCTTATCTGATTAAATCTCTAACAAGAGCTATAAATCCTTGAATGAAATCAATTTCTCCATAAAATATTGACCATAAATTATTTTTCAATTCAACCATTGAAACAATCCTTTCACAACTCTTAAAAAAACTAATATCCATTATTTTTTTTAATTAAAAAAAGTTGGATCAATAATGTACTGATATTGTTAGAATTAAGGAACAATTAGCATATCCATAAGATTTTTATCAAGAAGGAATGAAGTTATTAATTATTTATCTATAATATCTTAAATAGCCTCTTTAATGGATCATCATATTTATAAACCATAAAATTTGATTCTTCAATGAAAATTACTTTGAAAAAAGTATAAATTCACTATTACTCTTACTAATTAGAATGTCGAGCCTATAATAATGTAATATCGATTTTATTTTGAACAAAAAATCAACCAAATCTTCTAAATGGTATAGTTAATGTTGACACTCTCAAAACTAGGCCTCGATATCATCATGAATCCATATATATGAAGAAGACTAAAAAAATATCTTTAATACATAACAAATGGATCATATACCAATAATTTCTAATATTAAAGGATTAATGAATGATCATGTTCATATTTTTAATCAAATTAAACATTTTTTTCAAGAGGTAAATGAAAATACTACATCCAAAAAGGATTCAGTTAAATATGGATTACTTTCCCAAAGTTGATCATATAACGTGACATTTTCCATTCCTTTTATAAGATAATTGATTATAAATTAGAAGGCAAAATTCCCCCAAGAGAGGTCCCATTGTATCACTCAGGGCCTCCTCAAGTCACCCATCTGGCCTTGCCTGGGGTCTCTTCAAATCTCCCATGTTGTCTCACCCATTTCACCTATGTGAACTAATCTCTCACCTAATATCACTTCACCCAATACTCCATTTTTATCTATAAATAAACCAAATGGATATTCACTAGATCATGAGTTCCCCACTTTTGTTAGAGAGAGAGACTCATATAGCTACTCCATCTCAGTCTCTAGATACTCCTTTAGGTATCCTATAGAATTTATAATACCTATGGAACATAAAATAAGTGGCGGTAGATTCATTCAAAGGGTAAAACATTAAATAAAGACCAATTTGTTCCTAATTGACAAATTTCATGGTGAAGGAAACATTTTCTAAATTCTATATAATATAATTTCCCCATTCCATCATCATTCTATATTTATTCAAGTGGGTAGGGACAAACGAAATAGGAAAGCAAAGAAAGAAAAGGAGCAAAGAAAGGAAGGGGACATTGGGTTAGGGGGCGGAAGTAGTGAAGGCCCAGAGCATCATCCACTAGGGTTACCTATCACCCAATGATATCCACTTGGGGGACCCATTACCCAAGTACATCTACTTGGGTGACCCATCAGTTATGGAAATCCACTTATGTGGACCATTACTCAAGGGCATTCACTTGGGTGGCCCATTTCCCAAGGATATAAATTTGGGAAACCCATTTCCCAAGTATATCCACTTTGGAGACCCATATCCCAAGACCAATCACTTAGGAATCCCATCACCTACGCCCATTCACTTGGATGACTCATCACTCAAGGTCATCCACTATGAAAAAATATACTATGGACACTACACTAGGAAAATTTTCGCTTCTTAGTACCTCACATGGGTGAAGTCTCTTTCATTCACCCTACTAGGGTGAGCTACTTTTTTTACCATCATAGCAAGATACCATGAATACCATATTCTAAAAAACATGGTACCCCTTTTACCAAGACATCTATTTAGACCTATAATTGTCAAAACCTCCTCAAAAGTCACCCAGTGCACAGAATCAAGGTATACACTACAATGTAAACCACTTTAGATCTGGAATTCGCATAATAGTGATATATCCTATGATTACCCCAAACCACAAAATATAGGATCCCAAGAGGTCTCACAATCTATTATATCCTTGATAATAGGTTTTCTGGTCTCAACAACATCAGTGAGAATTACCCAATCACATATAGTAAAACATGGAAAAACTAGGTTAGAGCTTCATTATCCTAGGGGCCTGGTGCATTCCATAGTCCACCAAAAATAAGGGGATTCCACCATTGACATAAACCATATATCTACCCCTTAAATTCATTATATGGGAGTAGGATTCCTATGTTCTACCTAAAACAGGTGGAGTTTACACATTATTTTCAATCAAAAGATGTGTAAGCCCCAATAATAGAATTATCAAGGATGATCACCTTGTATCCTTCTCTTCTCCAATCCTACATGTGACAGAGTTTCTACATACGGATAAGTCATGTTCGAAATTTTTTGAAGATTATTTCATGAAATACATGCCCATAAATCATGACATTAAATTATTTTCACTACCTCTTAGTTTCATAATGTTAAACTACATGAAATCATCTTTACCGCATGGCATAAAACTACATAGTATAGTCCCATCACATGACCATAATGTTGGGTATCTCAAAATAAATGTTCTTTTATTCTTATTTGGAAGGGATATGTACGATGCCTCCCTATTGTTTAAACCTAATAACATAAATCTTCCACTTTCATCCTCATTGGGACATATTATTTATGAGATAATTTATATCCTTCTCTCAAATAGCCAAACTCTTGTGAGTTTATATGTCCAATTCATTTAGGATCATATTCCCTATAGATCATACTTTCATCAAATCATATTCCTGATAGTGTCATGCCCCAACCTGAAGGGCTATATTCCTTCTTGGTCTTATCATATCATCCACATCATGCCATATTCTTGGTGGGGACCATCCTCATAAGGCCACATCCCTTATGTGGTTAAACCATCCTCATTGGGCCATATTCCATTCAAGGTCAACTAGAAAGGGTTTCTCATTAATATGTTTGACACCAACCATTACTGTAAATATTTCAACAAGTTATCCTTATTGCGAAATGTTAAACTTATTAGATAGATCCTTTTTACTTGAACATAAAGGTACAACATACCCTCTTAAGTGGAACTGAACTAAGTGGGTTATGGTTCCTTTTACAATGATACATATGAAACCACATTCATGGCCACAATATTGACACCGCAAAACTATACCACATTCTTGGATAGTTATAAACTCTAGAGAGCCGATCTATATATCTTTAAACAATAGTGACCTAAAATTCAGAAATGTTTAGTGATAATAAGATAATGATGTAGAACCTCTATTAAATACAGATGTTGTTAACAATGGGATGTCTTTAATATGTGTAGATATTCATATAAACACACGAAAATACATAATTTCTATCATTGGGGTAACCAAACCCATACTAAGATATATAAAGGATTCATGAACATGACTTGAATTTATAAAAGAATATCAAAGTAGGAAATAATTTCTCTAAGAGGGTGTGATGAGGCTAACCTACCATCCTCTCAACCAATGTGAGTTCCAAAGACTCATTAGTACATGACTCCAGTGATATCTTTCGACTGGGAATATGTACCATAGTGACACCTCTATCACAGATGTGGGATTCATTGGGTGTTTCTAGTTTCATGAATAAAATCCATTAGAAACTAACCAAAAATAGGATATTAACATGATGTGAAGACTATGTATCAATACACATCCCCTTGAAATCAACCATTGGGATACCCTATATTAGGTGAAAAACAACTCAATGTTAATCATTCATTAACCATAAATATCTAGGATTCCCCCACATTAGTCCATTTTATTCACATATTCAACACAAACAAAACTGGTGAATGTGATGGGAATTATTCACCTATGAAAACAATTGGTAGAATATGAAGATACTTATGATGTTTTATTAATTTTTATTAATATTTTCTTTATATAATTTTGGTACTTTTCTCAAGATATTTCATTGATCAAATAGAATGACATCATCATCAAGAAATTTTTCCCATTCTCCAGCTACCATGAGAGTTGTGTCCCCCAAAAAGATGTGGAACATTTCATATATTCGTCATATAAATCACCATGTGGAAAATTAAATAGTAAGGGAGTTCCATTATCATGAAAAATACTAACCCTAGAGTCTAAATGAAAAGGTCTCCTAACACTAAATCCTATAAACCCATCTCATCCGAGGAGAACCGCAACAAAGCTATTGATGCATGTCAACACCTCCAATAGCTTTGGGAGCCTATCCCCAGAGAATGATAACCAATACCTACCATATCATAGTTAGGTGGATCAGGAAGCCAACTTTGTCCTAATTTGTCTTAGTGGTCACCCATGAGAGATCCTAACAACTGCCACCTCCGTCATCATGCAACCACCATCACTTAATTGTCTGATGGGGGTACCAACCAGTAGATCACTTAACCGGTTACTCAAAATTAAGAATGTAGAAGGTCTCAATCGGTGTGGAATGATATGGACCATAGGTTATGGGATAATATCCCTATTTATAAAAAATTATACTAGTATATTTTTTATATATATTTAAGTTAAGAGACATATTCTCTACCCCATACATAAAGTCCATCGATATATCCTGATAGAAAATGAAGGATAGGAATGGGAGAATATTCCCACTTCAATTGAATATCTCTACCATAATATCTTAGAAACCCAGAATTATTAGGATAATATACATGGAAAACCTTATGAACTTCTCACGTATTCAAGAAATAGAATATTAGATTCTCCAACATATTCAAAAAAAACACCTATGAATAGGAACATATGCCTATAACAATAGCTAAAAAAGTTTATCAATATATTTAACATAACCATACATGTGTTCTAGAGTAAGAGAATATTTTTCCTCTCACTCAAGAGGATTATTGGTATATTCCCATAAAGGGTGAGGCCAAGGGTTGGGCACATATTAATTATTTGACTAGGGTGTGTTGGCATATTCTGGAAATTATCTTATGGAAATATCATATTTCTACCAATGAACGAAAACATCCCCTAATGGATATTGAAATTTAGGAACACATTCCTTCACAGTATGAAGGGATTCATTAGTATATTTTAGTGTTACACATGGTATTGGTCCATATTCCAACCCACTACTAATTGGATTATCAAATAGGTCCACTAACAGCACCAAAGTCACCTAATATGACCCCCATATATGAATTTCATCAGTCTGCCTTGAGGATCACATATAAAATAATATATCATCATCTGTGGTTGGTAACCAAAAATCATGACCATATTCCTACAATGGAAAAGGATGATACACCTGAGGCCCTATAACAACTATCTATTGTGTCCTGAGACTCTACACACTCTTCATCAGAATGTGAGAGTAACTTCATTCAGGAAGTTCCTCCTTGAGATACTCTGATCAGTGGTTCTTGATTCCTTCCCCATAACATATATCATGATGGTCATCCTCATAGAAAAATAATGGTCAACCATGGGGACTCTACTACTGATGTTAGCTGTGAAATCCCTACTTACAGTGAGGAGAACAAAAGATAAGAATTTCATCCCATTTCCAACACATTGAATGGTTACTATGAGGTTCCCCCAGCAATAACAATCTTCCAATAAGAGAAGTCCCTACTCTCATTGAATCAACTCTGAGAGGACCCTCATACCGGGTTGCACTTGAGAGGCTGAATTTGATAAATATTATGACCTCAATGACCACTCACAGTACAGTTCCTCTATTATAAGAATTGAATATTCCCCTCTCTCATAAATCATAGGGAAGGAAAATGTGATGGTTAGATCAGGTGGAATATTTTTCCCCCATAGATGATGAATATGACATATATATTTGGAAAATTTAAGTTGAGAACAATCTCCCAACTATGTTCTAGACCATCGCCACTCCCAATTATGAAATCCAATATGTTTTGAAGAAGGAATGAATGCCTTACTTATGTGAAAACTTGTGGGAGACCCTTCACTAACTAAATTCTATAAACATCTCCTATTAAGGATATGACAGTCATCTCTAGGGAGTGAATAAGATTTGTTTTATCATAATTACCATTCTATATTCTCTATAACTCAGAACCCAAAGATATAAAATCACATTGAGAGCTCGTGGAATGATTTTCTCAACAGTCTAGATATACTCCAGAATATTATTAATAATTCCTCATCAGACATACATATCTGGGGATAGTGAAATTATAGATAATTTCTAGTCAATTTGTTCTCATGTCATTATATTCCCTTAAATATGTCATCCTACAATTTAATCACTATGTGAGAGGTCAAAGACTGAAATAATTCACACTTCAGATGTTTTATACAACAAAACACTTAGATCTCTAAGGCACAAAAGTGATGCAACCAAATAGAAAATTCCATCTATAGGATACTAGGCTAGGACTCTTAAAATTTCAATAAGGCATCTCTAATGAATAATTCAAAGACTTAGACCATGGGGAAACCGTTTATTATGATGATCTAACACTTTAAAAAATCACTACATTCAATCATGCTCAATTGAAAATACACTAGATCAAGAAGATTACATTGGAAGTCATAATGGATGTTACTCGATTGAAACCCCAGTCCTGGGGACTAGGGAATCTTTACCATCATTTTCACACCTGAAAGAATAAAATCCATAGTGGGCTAAATATTAACTTATATAGGCTATATATCAGTCTTATACCTTCGGTTAGGTGAATTATTATCATATTCACCAGGAAAATTTATTTCTTCCAGGTTGGATGGTGATTGTCGGTAGCTGGTGCTCTGCTCATTCCAACAACCATGCAGCATAACCCTATCCTTTGGGGAACTTCTAGAGAGGATGGTCAAAACTTCCATTAGGATCCCCATTCACATATCAAATATAATGGAACATATAATAAATAATATCAAAATCCATAGAGGCCACTCGCTAAAATTTCCTACTATGGAAGGGGACTAGAGAGAAGACCTCAATATAACCTTTGAATATGATATGAGAAATGAAGAATTAATCAAATACATAGATGATGAAGAAGTGACCTATGATTCCTAATAGGCCTTAGTGAACATAATCACTCTCAATTTGGTAGATGATGTAGATTGATACATGATCACGGAGGTACAAAACATGGAAACAGCTTCCTGATACATGGGTTGTACTAAAACATAAATTGAGATAATGTGTACCCATAATCAAAGGTAGACCCAGAACATGGAACCTCTATATAAATAGTTTCCACTCCCTTAACACCATTTTATTAAAGATAAAGGGAAATTTGTGTCTATATAACACTCACCATCAATAGATTCTAAATTCATCTCTATTTAAGAAAAGATGGATTAGTAAAAGACTGATATATTCAATATGGGATAGATCAGTGAGAAATTACTCATGGGAAATATTCCCATAGGGTATCACATTCATGATTAAGATAAAACCTCTCCTCCCATTCAAAGATAGGTGGTTAATCCACTCACAATATCATAATATAAGAATAATTTAGGCATTAAATCCAGATAGTCAGTCTACCTGAATTATGGAATCGATAAATATTAGGATTTCCCTCTATTATGGAAGAAATTGTCCCTATATCAGAAAATTAAATGGGTCACAATATGAAGTGGAATTCAATAATAGATTAATACAAGATAAATACATCAATATTAACCCACTACTCATTCCTAATAGATGGATCATAAAATGTTCTACCCAGAAATCTAAAAAACAATAGAGACTATTTCCACATGAATGGAGTACATGGAAGGGTGGAAGGATGTAGTACAAATTGAGAGGAATACATATCTTGATTGGGTGTCTTCCACTCCTCCTCTATAAAAATTTTGGAATCCTTTTTCTTTTCCTCTGATGGAATGGGATATCTATAGTTGTATCTATCACATTTTGTGGATTAATATAGCCCCATGATGGGACCATGAGAGCAGAAAAAGGTAGGAAAAAAATTTGATTTTCAAAAACACGAATGGGGATAACTTTTTCATACTGCTACATCTTACCAGTAAGGTCCATCATAGGCTGGGTAGCCTTCCCCATAATTTCCATTACAAGTTTATCTAAATGATAAAGAAATTAATGGAATTTGACCTTGCAAACAATAAAAAGTATGAAAATTGTAGGATCTTTGAATTTGGAACTGAAAAGAAATGCCTAATTTTCTCTCTCAGTATTCCACTCCCACAGGATAATCTATTAGAATAATATATAGAATACCTCTATAATGACATATATACACCATTGATCCCCTTGAAATGTCAAGGGGGTTCTTCGAGTTTGTAAACATGGAATAGTGTCTAGAGGAATATATTTTTAAAACTAGGGAAAATGCTCATCCCATGTATGATGCACAAGGTAAAAGGTCTATTAAAGTAGAAACTATAGCTATTACACTGAAAGAATAATTAAATATTTATGAAACACCCACTCAAGTTTCACATATTCTAGAGCCTCTTTTCCAGTGGCATAAATAACAAAACTTCATGTATCCAAAACCACTAAAATATTATGGTCTCCTATCATATGTGAAATGGAAAACCCTATTCATTCTATAAGTAAATGATTTTAGATTAATTTATCCTAGTTATGTAAAATAATATCCTTAATATGCTTGATACTAAAAGGTCTGAAGAATCCAGCCTTAGAGATCATCCTAACTATTTCCCTTTTAACAAAAGGTTGTTAAACACTATCAAATATTGAATCATCTGTATCTAAATCCTCTATAAAATGGTCTATTACAGGTAGGTGGTATTAAGGGAAGATTCAACTCAAGTGTCCCATGTCTCCACCATCAAATCATATGAAGAGGGTGATTGGAAAGAAATCTGAATTATACATGGTAGAAAGTTTGATAATTGAATGACCTGGGTGATGGCCGATCAGGATCATCACATTCTCAAGGGACAACTCTTCTAACCAATTATAGTCACATATCCTCCTATATTCTTCATAGGTAAGTTAACAAATACATCCTCTAGAGAGAGACATATCAAGTGGGAGTAGAATAGGGCATATGAAGAAGAGTTGTGTCTAGCTCTCAAACAAACCCAAGACCCTACATATTTTCTACCCTCGTCATTACGAGTATCTGAACCACACAACTTAATATATTCCTTATCATATGAAGAGACACTTTTCAGCCATATTAATTTTTTCACATAGAAGACCACTTCTATGGTGAAAATTATGTATATGACCTTGAGTTTCCTACACCCAATCAGGGAGTTGGTGGAAGATATTAAAAATGTTGAGGGAACAGGATGAAATATAATCATTGTTAGGGATAGTATTCTATCAAAATTCTCATCGAATCTATATAATAATTTGAAACCTTCTAGCATGAACTTCATAGAGCCCAATAAGAGTATAGTGGAACCATTGAATCTCTCAATAGGCATCCAGACCCAATTATATTAGAATACTGATTGGAGGTTGTAGAACTCTTTAATAAACCCTTAGAGTGTGTAAACTTACTCGAAAAAAGACATCAATAATAGCTATCCCTTTAAATTCTATCCAATAACAATAATTTGGTTACATTAAGTGCTTTATCCACTAAGACATGTGACAAGAAGAATCCACATATTGTGAAATTCATACTTATAGTTCCAAAGTATGACATATTAAAATAGTTGGTGGTTATCTCAGCCAATATATTGATTTTGGACACTCTTCACCGTTTGAAGGAGCTAAGGGAAGTGATTTCCGAGGACCTATAGAGACCCCTAGGGTTGAAAATGGAATTATTTTTAGCCAAGATGTATTTACCAAAAACTAATTCAGTAGAATTTCATACCACAATCGAAGGAATTATTATAGGTTGGTTGCCTCCAAGTTGGACAGAGCCTTCATGAATGTCCCTAATTTAGATAAATGGTATATCATATCCTTTGTCACCCTCCACAAGTTGTACTCTTACCACCTCCCCATTATGGTCAATGTTTCCATCAAAAATATGAAACCCTATTTACCTTTCAGGTTTAACAATGTGGGGTTTTCTAATGAGGAATGCATTGATATCATCAAAAGTTTTTGGTCTTCTATGTCCCACTACAATGATACTTTTTCTTATTATGTTATTTTAAAATACCTCAAAAAGATTCTAAAAAGCTAGTGCAGTTCTACAGCCAAACAAATTAACAATGAAATTATTCTTTTAGATGATGAGATTAAACAACTTCAAAATAATTACATTATCTCTGATTTCAACACTAATCCGACTCAAAAAAAACATGTAGGTAAAACTAAACTCTTTTCTTACCATTAAAGGGAATATAACGAAATAAAATTTTAAAATTAAATGGTTATCTAATGGTGATTGAAACACTATGTTCTATAACTTGCTTCATAGAGTCATAAAAGCCTACAGACCACTATCTCTATTAAAAAATGGGGACAATCTCTTAGATAATGAGTATGCTATTTCCAGTCATATTGTCTTGTACATTAAATCCATCTTTTATAGTCCTGATGATAACAAAGACCTCCTACTTGAGGTCCTTTTATAGGTGGTCAATTGTGAGGTTAACACTTTCCTTCTAAGCATACCTCTGGATCATGAAATTAAATACACATCCTTTAGTTTGAATCCTGATTGTGCTCTGTTTTCTGATGGTTTTAATAATGGTTTATTTCAACATTATTGGGACATTATCTAATTGGATGTTTTTAAACTTATCAAATATTTTTTCTCCGATGGTGTCCTTCCTCATGGTCATAATGCTCAATTTCTTTCTTTGATTCCTAAAGTGGAAAATTATTCTCAGATCTACCTGTTTAGACCCATTTCTCTCATTAATAACTTTTATAAAATCATCCCCAAAATCATTTCTAATAAAATTTCAACTATCATGGAAAAAATTGTCTCCTATAACCAATTTGGGTTTATTAAGGGTAGATCCATAAAAGATTGTATTTTTCTTGCCTCTGAATGCGTTAATACTCTAAACAAAGTTAATAGAGGGGGTAATATTTCCATTAAACATGAAAATAAAAAAGCATTCTATACCAAGAGCTGGAGCTTCATCTTCAAGGTTATTTAAGCATTTGGCCATAGTGATTATTTTATTACTATAGTCAGAACTCTTTTCAATTCAGCCTCTATTTCCATCTTGGTCAATGGCTCTATTAAAGAATATTTTAAATTCATCGAAGGTATAAGGAAAGGTGATCCCTTATCTTCCATTATTTTCTCCATTGCAGAATATTACCTTAGTCGCATCCTTACTCATCTTGTGGATCAAACCAAAATCAAACTCATTCATGTTTCTAAGAATGTGAATGCTCCCACCCATCTTTTTTATGTTGATGATATTATCCTTTTTTTATAGGGTGATAAAATAAATATTCAAAACATCAAAAATTCTCCCTCTCAATATGAAGAGGTTTTTGTTCAATCCATTAGTTAGAAAAAATCTTTCATCTTCTTCAGGAAAAAAGTTCCTCCCAGTAGGAAATGTAAAATTATTAATGACTTAGGCATTAAATAAGGTCCTTTTTCTTTTACTTATCTTGGTGTTCCCATTTTTTGGGGTAGACCCAAGTCCTCTTATTTTTCTATAATATTTGACCATGTTTTTAACTAACTGTCGTATTGGAAAGATAAATCCCTCACTATGGTAGGTAGAATATGCCTTGTCAAATACACTATGGTTTCTAAAATGGTCTACTCCAAGATGGATTATAAACGGTCCAATGGTCTTATAAAAAAAATACCTCTATCAAAAATTTCATTTGGAATGGTAGCACATTAGAAAAAATCTTGTGATCGTCCCCTGGTTGACCTTTTGAAAACATATTGAAAAGGGTGGGATTGGTATAAAAAATATTTTGGTACTTTAATGAGGAAATTCAAGATAGACTCACATCAAACCTTCTATAAATTATTTGGATTATGTTTCTTTTCTCAAAAAGAGATTCCTTGGAAAACTCAAGGAAAAAATTGAGTTTTCTCAACTCCTCTATCTGGTCATCAATTAATCAATCTTTTTCTAGCATTATGAACAATTCCAGATGGATGGTTACCAGGGATTCCTCCATTAATTTCAAGTTGGATAAATGGACTGGAACCCCCTTAATTTCTATGATTAATCCTGATGAAATACCATAGAGTACCATCTACTCAATTAGAGAAATTCTAAATTCTCAAAATGATTATCTACCTGAATCCATTATTCTTGTCATCAATAACTACCCTTTTTCAAACACTGGTGACTTTTTAATTTGGGAACCTACATACAATAGTATACTTAATTCAAAAAAAACTATAATTCTTTTTTCTGCAACTCTAAAAGTGATTTTGGTTGGAAAAATCTCTTTGAAAACCCCTAGATAAAACCCTCAATATTCACTCTTATCTGGCACCTTTCTCGCAAAAGAGTTCCCAAAGAGGGATGCCTTCAATCATTTGGTATTTAAATTTTCTCTAAATGTAGACACTGCAATCAACATAGACAAGATGTTAATCATCTCTTCCTTTCTTTTTCTAACTCTTATGCTATTTTCATATATATTTTGGACATCTTTAACTACATATGGTTGATTATTGACTCTTTCAACACTCAACTAAAGAGATGTGCTTAAATGAAATATTCTCAGAAAATTAATAACATCTTCCTTGATGTTGTTTCTGAGTTACATCATGTGATCTGGTATAATATAAATGTTATTACTCATAAAAACTACTCACTCAATCATAATGCAGGTCAGATGCGGATCCTTATTTCCATATGTGAAGATTTATTTTTACAAAAGGGGCACTGCAATAACATTGTGAATGACTTCAAAATTATGATACATCTTCAGATTGATGGAAAAAATATTCAACTGCATCACACCTTTGAATTGTTTTGACATGCTCCCTTTCTAGGTTGGATTAAAGTTAATGTGGATGGTACCTTCAAAGGAAATCTAGGTCTTGCAGGTTTTTGCTCTACATTTAGGAATCATCATGGTCTGATCCTTGGGTGTTTTCTTGGTACAAGAGACATTGACTCTTCTTTAGAGGCCAAAATGATGGGTATTATACATGATATTGCTTTTGCAAGGATCCAAGGTCGGAACAATATTTGGATTGAATGTGATTTGAACACAATTGTACAAGCAATTTGGAATGATGTGACACACCTTACGTGGCAGATTACTACCCATTGGATGGAATTTACCCACTCGTTACGTGACATCAACTACATTATAACTCATATTTATCCTGAATATAATACAGCTGCTGATGGCCTTGATAATAAGGGAGTACATCAAGATATTACCCAGATTGATGATCTCCCTACTAATTTTCTACCTCTTCATGAGAAGAATTGTAATATGATTTCATAATTTAGACTAATGTAATATCTTCTTTGTTTTTATAAAAAAAAATCTATGTTCTTTTGTATATGGACCCCCCCCCCCTCCAAAGAAGAGGATAACCATAGACATTCCCCTATAGTGTTTGACGAAGGCTTCTTGATCACCATTTATGAGCTTAGACAGGTAAATATGGGCACATAAGAGAACCCCAAGACCCATATTGATCAGTTACACCATGCCTCTAGAATATATGGATATGTGAATATCCTTATTGAAAAAGCATTATTACATGTTCTCCTAGAATTATACAGAGATTTCAGGGATATATATTGATAGGGCTACTCATCACCTTGGACCACCTGTCATTCATCAGTGGTTTAATAATAAGTCTAAGATAATACTTCCCTCACATGCTACCAAGGTAGGGTCTAAATTTTATAATAGTATTAAATCCTATTTCATTCTTTGGGTGAAATACCAAATATCCAATACCATTCATGTTATAAAAAATATTGGGAATATTAAGATCTATTTCAATTTCATAGATCTGAAATGATTCTATTTGAATGATGATTTACTGGTTCCAATCTTGGAACTCCTAATCAATGTGACTGTAGACTTCAAATAATTTTCATTTATAAATTAGTACTCATGGTATAATTTGATCAAAATAGCCCCAAAAGATAAGGAATTCACTACTTTCTGGGTGCCCCAAGGTATATTCTTCTATTAGCTATGTTATTCTTTTTTTTTAATTTTAGTGCTATCTCCAAACATATCATGAATTACATCTTCAAAATTATTCTAGAAAGAATTGGGGAATTCTATATTGATGATATGGTGGTTAAGTCAGAAAAGATCTAATATTATTACACTAATCCAAAAAATATTTATAAAAAGTTTAGTAGAATAGATTTATTACAAACCCTATGATGTGTGATTTGTGGTTAATGTCATGAAAATTCCTTGGCTTTTTGGTATGTTACCATGGCATCAAGGTCGGACTTGAGAAGAATAGCGTGATCTCTAGGATTACACCTCTACAAAACTATAAATACTTTATTGGGATTTAGGGATTCCTCATCTCCATAAATATTTTCATAGATAATTTGGATGAAATATTTCTCCCCTACATGAATTTTATGAAGAAGAGAATCACTTATCAATGGGATAAGGATTTCTAAGAATCCATCTAAAACCTTAAGTGAAATATGTTTCACCCACCAGTCCTAATTCCACTAGAAGAAGTTAACTCTCTCATTCTATATGTGGATATGATTGAATAATAAATCATTACCTTTCTTGTATAAAATAATTTTGAAGGGTGATAAAAATATACTCTATTACTTTATATTTTTATGTCTATAAGAACTATATTTCACTCATTTTATGGTGAAAAGGCTGAGGGACTACTGGAATAACTATGAGGTCCACATGGCCTCTCAAATCAACCCACTAAAGTATATCCCAAACCTCCTTATTCCGACTGGGTTCCCATCCGTATGGCATGTTGTCCTACAAAAATATGAAATCCAATTCATATCTCATAAGGTAATCAAATAGTAAGCACTAACTTCTTTTCTTGTAGTACAACCTACCCCAAAGAGAAAGCTTATAAATATAGAACTTTTGGATTAAGTGGGTTTATATGCCCATGAAACTCCCCAAAAATGGTAGAAGTATTATAATTGATCCTCTTAGTGACATACTGGGAGAAGAAAAGAATAGTCAAATATTAATCAATTTGGTCTCGGAATTATCTTTATCTCCCAAGCCATAGTGACTCGACCTTATTCTTTCATATTATTTAAAGGTTGAAAACAATGAGATCGAGAAACCAGATATAATCATAGGCTAAGAACTATCCATGATGATATATATAACGTATTTAAATGTTAAAGGAAATTTAGAACTAGTGATTAAGAAGATCAATGGTGAATACACCACTAAAAAAGAAGAGGTGTACCCTGTCCTTGGATATGTGATGGGATCAATGGTGGAATTCCATTTTGATCTAACAATGAATCAAATTCCTCACTCACAGAATGATTGTACAAATATGTTGGATATTGAAGCCACATCTAAGGCCAATATTGACCAGGATGAGATAGTATTCCGTATTGCACACTGCATGGTAGTCTCCCATGTCATCATTTGAGACATATAGAAAATCAATTAGATTAGCACCATCCTAAGGAATAATGAACCGACATAGTCATAAACTGATACCATTATGGGATGGATGAGACCGATAATGTACTACCATAAAATAAGATCCTTCCTTAAGAAAAAGACAAGAAGGAACATAACAGATGCCAGGAAACAAACTTCACGCATTATGATAGCCTGAATATATAGAAATATTTCAAAAAATGGGGTTCTGATGGAGTCCTACTCATATGGATTAAAGAATGAGATACCCTCATCCTCATGTAGTAAGTCTATAAAGGCTCATGCAACACTCATCACATAAAAACCAGGATCTCCCACCAATATAAGAGGCTTTGATATTTCTAGGAGATGATGATACAAGACTTTGTGGAATTCACAAGAAAGTTTCATGCCTTCAAAATTCATTCCAATTTCATCAATCAATCACCAAAGTTGTGTCATACTACCAAATAATCATTGTCATTTTTTATGGGGAATGGATTTCATGGGACTATATCCCCCAACCACAATAAGGCAATTTATATATATCCTTAATTCCCTTGACTTTATTTCCAAATTACCTGAGTCTATACCCCTCATGGGAGTTAGGAAAAGATATATAAACCACTATGAAAATTCTAACATCATCACCATATTTGGTATCTCTCATATAATATTAATGGAAAAGGTCACTGATTTTGTTTTCTTTTGAACTGAATATTTTGTATCATGAGTATAACTTAATTTCCAACTATTCATCCCTCTGTTTTGCAATGGAATATGGGAAATACCAGCCTTAAAAAGTATATGTAAAATATACTCCCAAAAATTGTTGATAATGATAAGAAATATTGTCCATACAAACATGTGTATTATTTTTGGACCTATCATGCCATATCCTACACTTCTACACAAGTGACCCCATATTTACATATTTACATACCTACATAATAGAGGTAGTGCTTCTTATCAATGTTTAATTTTCATCACTCTAAATCACTATTTGTGGTCATATCATAGAAGATAAAAAATAAAATTAGTTAATTTATGAGTTATAACAAATCAAAAAGAAGATATTATACACACTGCACACTCTATAAGTCCATCAGAATATGATTTTTCAAGCCTTTAATGAGACAATACACCTCTAATCATTCATTCAAAGAGAGTTAGTATTGTTTTTCAAAAACTTGAGAATACTAAGGAAGAAGCCTCTAAAGCTTAAAAAATTGGGAATGACCTTAAATCATACATGATGTTTATCACAATGGAGATTATGCCTTTGATATTATAGATGGGGAGCACATTACACCTTCTACCAATGCAAGGTTTCTTAGTAAATACATTCCATAATTCTCACGTTTGTACTATGTCATAGAAAAAAGACAATAAAGTATATAAAACCCATGTCCTTATCATATAATATTGAACTACATTGATATCATTTTAGTCACATGTTGTAAAACTATTTAACAACATCCTTGCCATAAAATGTTAAATTGTGATCTTTGTGTATCATTTTTCTATGAAAACGTTTGATCGACATTGGCATTCTTAGTGTACAGTTCATTCCTTTTAGTGACCTACATCAAGTTCAATGTTTCCTCATTATGCATGAGTTTTATCTAAATAAAGAACCATTAAATAACTTCACATTGATTAATTATTGTGTTTATGGGGTGTGTAGTGATGCTTGCATCCTTCATCCTAGGCTTAGACACAAATTCAAAAAACAATTACCCCATTTCCCCTATATATGAGTTAGATTTGTGCATGTAACATTATCCCCAAGAATGACATGTTTCTTGATTCCCATCCTTAAAGAATATGTAGTAATGGGAAGAAACTATATTTTAGAGACTACCATAAGTATTATTTGTCTAAAATACCTCTCTCTCTCTCTCTACATATGATCCTCATCTATATAGGGAGAATTTGAGAACTATGCGTGTATTAATTCAAATTATTTCAAGATACATAGAGATGATCGACTATATTTTCCTATACCTAGTCATAAACTAAAAGTAAATGAGTATAATTCCCATTTACACTATATAAGAATTGGATATTTGTAGGGGATATATACTTATGAAATACATGTAGCTTGATTCATACTGGAATAGGATACATAGTAATTCTAGGATATCATATGCTAGGCCTTGCCATAATTCCCAAGAAATAATGACATCCCCCTACATATGTGTCATATATACATAGGGAATTTCTCTTCAAGAACAATGTATGGATTTATTCCTATTTCCATAGAATACATTGAGATTTATATACCTCATATACTAGACCCATCTACATGCTCTAAAAAATTAAGAAAATATTACATCCCTCACTGTAAAACTTTGGGGTAAGACTTAATTCAACCTTACCTCTATATATGAGCATGATTTATATAGGTATGTTTTTATAATCATGTGTGAACTAATTCTTACCCATGTGAGATATGTAATGATGTTAGAGTCTTGTATCCTGGGACTAGTTGCGACCTTTTTACATGTAAAATACCCCATTTAGATTATATTGATCTATAAAAGGGGTTCTTTCTCTACCCCTAGGGGATCTATTGTTATAGTAATGGATTCCAACCCAGGAATCATGGTTTACCAAACGTGTGTTCAAATATTCCCTCAACCCAATTTATTATTTTTATATAGAAAGCAATGAAATTTTAATTCATGTCATATTATGTTAAACAGAATGAAATATGTTCACTTTTTTCATGATGTTAAACTACTAGAAAGGAGAGTCTTTGTCACGTGATGTTGAAATAGATGACATATGGGTGATTTTAAGATGACATTAAACTACATGTAATTTTAGTTCTTAACACATAATGATAAATTACACTGACCATCATCCATTTTCATTCCCTATCAAAAGACTGAAATAGCCAAATCATGGATGCTTAATGTTTGGGATGACTCTATCATGTTTTCTTAACATGTGAGTCTATAAATCACACTTCATGTCTTAAGTGTCTCATGATACCACAAATCCTTTATAGTTATTATTAATGAGTGAGTCCACCTTCAAAGGCAACCTCTATTTAGTTATGCATACATACCCTGTTTTTTATTCTTCTTATGTGCCCTCGGTCTGGCCTTCCAATAAAAGTCATTTCATCCTGAGAATAATGTTCCTCTAAACCATGTACTCCATTATTACAGTGTAGTGAAATCTGTAATTTTAATATGTTTAGTGGTTATAACTTATGTATCTATGTCATACTATCACCCATGATCCAAAAACATTGATCTATGATTTACAACATCCTCATTTTCTATTTAAAAGGGTGTTTGATTATTCTTGGTATCAGGAATCCTAATTGAAATATTAGGATTCATATCCATTTTCCATGGTCCATACATCATGAACTTGAATTGTGGGACCTTTAGTACACACATTATGACCTTCATCTATGAGAACAATGGTCCATCCATTATATCCTTAAATTTCATGTACCTTGGTCAAACACGTACAACCTAAAACTATTGCACTAGATAATCTTGATCATAATACCCTAAACTTCTAGTGAAATAGAAATATAACATAACTAGTTAAAAACTCATAAAATAGAATCTTTGGAAAAAAATTATTCTTTCCTTACTATGTTTTAATATTAAAAAGCTTAAGAAAAAGTTATACTGTTTTTAAAAGAGGCTTGAAGCTCATAGTGTCTATCATATGGCCCGAGTAAAAGTTGATCCATACTCTATGGAACCACCTAATCCATGAAAAAGTACAAGAAATAATTTACAAATTTTGGGTCTTTCTATCATGATCAACGCATAGTGGTGTGATCCTTAGTGTTCTAAAACCCTCATTGATTAATCATCTTCTTTAACCAAACTTTATTTGATAATCATATAAGTCCCCAAAAATAATCCATGGATATTAAAAACAAGTTTATATAGCTTCACGGGAAAGCTCTATTGGCTATACATACATGACCCAATTTTGATCCTTCATAGGCACCCCCAAACTTCCCTATCAATCAAAATTTATTTACTCCCAAGTAAAGGGTGAATTAATCCTTATACACTTTGATATCACTACAGCATAACCTATCCATCAGATATAATTAGTAAGGGTAAGGATTTTGACATCAATAGATGCCTTTTTATTCTTGACCCAAGAATCCATTATAAGATTTTGGTGCCCCCACTAGCTTCTCCCTAGTAGTTTCGACCTCCCGGTGGTGTTGGTTTATTTGGTAATCCTTCTCATCAAAAATATTTGTTGTTCTAACTTCAAAACCACATAATTTAAAACTTGATGAAGCAACACAACATGATGTTTCGTGTATTTTTCCATTAATTATACTTCGTGAGGCTATCCCTTAGGTTTTCCTCTTTACTATTGATCTCATATGATAGCATGTTACATTATATAAATATCCTAATATTAAAATCTCCAACAATAGAGGAGCATTAATTAATGTTGAATTCGATACAAATGTGTGTTTAACTAATCTTTGGGAGTTATAGAGATCAATTTCCATATTCTTATCCAAGCATGATTATTTTCTCTCTAGTAGTAGTTGAGGGTTTACTAGTTTGGATTAGAATAACTCCAATAAACTAAAATATAATCCATAATGTGGACACTTTTATAGATTATGGTGCCTCTTTAAGAGACCATCTTCATTGTCGAACAATACAACATAGTTAGAGAATCTAAATTCAGTGTGTGGAATAATTTTTTGTTAGTGAATATTGATTCAAAAAAGGAAAGAATGTACACTCTTCCCTTTCAACTAGTGTGACATCCTCTCTGGTTAGAATCATATCAATGGGTGAATACACTCGGGAATTTCCTCTAGTATGAACCGCCTAATAAATGGTAAAAGAGTAATTCACTATGAAGGTTTCCTCCCCTATGATGGATTCCTATTTTTATGGGTGAATATCAACTTTTGAGATGGGTGGATCACTAGGAGGAGATATAGGGTCGGTCTCTAGAAGCTCCAACTATGGGTCAACCACTCCAACCTTAGTCAATAGTGTAATATCATTGAGGTCTTCCAATAAATTCTCTATTATTTAATTAATTTAAGATACACCCTCCATTGTTTTTCCCCCTCAATGGTTAGTGTAGTTATTTCATTAGTAGGATTTTGAGCCATTCTTAGGGAACTTCTATCAAAATCCTTAGGTCCATACTCTAATCTCTATGAAAAGTGATACCTGGTAATAAATAAACAAAGATTTTACCATTAGTATTTGTTTTTATTTATACATTAATATCAATAAGAAAATATCAATAGGAATTATAACCACTCCCATTAGGGGGAAATTCTTGGCTAGTGTTTTTCCTCTTTGATGGTATTTAACCTCTAACAATGGAGGGTTTCCCCCCACCATTGGAAGGATCAGAATTAGAGGATGGATAATGGAAGATATTCCTTCATGTTCTAGTATTTCTGTTATTTATTTAATATTGGAAAACTACCCATCATAAATCTCCTCTTTTTTTTATCCTTAGGGGTGCCCACAACTATGTACCCATGGGAGTCCTTTATTATTGTGGTAGCTCGAGTTTCTAATTTACATAAGTAGAATGTAATGCTATATGCTAAGAATTATTCTAGTATTGAACTTTATAAGGTTTCGAAGAGTTAATTTAACTTTTCATATTGAACAATAATATCCCACTCTTCATCCATATAATTTTTATATACCCCTTCAATGATACCAGGATCTTTTCTGCCTTATACCCATTGAGTGATTGGAACCCTCAGAATAGTGGCTCAGATTAATATATCAAACTCATGAATATAATTTCATACATAAAAGGGTTTAGTCTCAATTTTTATGTTTGAAGAGGCCTTTAAATTACCTATTTTAGGAATATAGATACCACTCTAAAGTTGTTTACACATTTCCTAAGGGTTAGCCATGAAAACTATAACACCCCCCGATTTTGGTGAAATATTTTTTCTAATTAATTTAATATTTTGATATTTTTCACTTCATGCAAGATGGAAAATATATTTACACTAATTAAAACATTTCTATCACTCATATATAACTTGGTGTATGTTACACACAATCCCAAATTGGTGTACATTACACAGAACCACAAGGATATCACACATTACATGCAAGATTGACTTTCCTCGATGACATGCGTAACACGCAAGACCGAGTTTAACCTAACAATAATATATTCTTAAAAATATTGTTATAATGGAATGTAACATATATTTTAAGTTTATATATATTAATAGTATTAACTAAATTATGAAAATATGTGGTTTCCAAAAATATTAGATGAATTCGTAGGTTACAAATAAATGGATAAGAAAATCAGATGAATATAAAGGAAAATATTTTCATAGTCACAAAGATATTTTAAATAAGTATATTAAATTAAATACAATTGGTAAGTGATATTAATTTAATACATATGTTATATATTCAATAATTTTTTATGTTTATCTAATAGATTCTATAGACATAAGATAAGAACAACCCCAAATTTATGCTTAAAAACCTATACTTTTATTAAGACATTTTTTAACACCTTTTAATGATGAACCCATTTTAAATCCAATTTATGGATATTTTATAGATTTAATTTGTCAAAATAAAAACTATATATAGAATAAAAACATTAAAATTAGGTTAGGATAAAATTTTGGTATTTTTAGGTAAGGTTTCATCTTTAAATGAATAGTTAAAAATACTGAATTATAATTCAAAATAGCTTTTTCATCTAATTTATTAATATAGTTAAATTATATTTTTAATTTGTTTAATAGTTTATTTAGATAATATTTTTACCAATTAATCAAATTTAGGTCATTGGAACTAATTTCACATTGAAATTGGATATAAAAACTTAGCAAATGTTTGATCATTTTTACCTTAAAACCCTGCAGTGTCTTCCCATAAATGGGATTAATTTTAAAATAATTTCTTCCACTTCTATGATTAGAATTTGGAAAATAGATTTAATATTTTGAATCAGTAAAATATATATTTTCTAATAATGTAAAAATTATTATTTAGCAAAAATATTAGGGAATGTGATTAAAATTAATTACATCGGTTAAGAGAAAAATTAGGATAATAAAGTACTAAACCATAAATTTCATACCCAAAAAACCTAGAAAAATTTCTTAAACCCTTTGGATAGAAATACTTCCACCATATAGTCAATTTTATTGACCTTTTTCCATTATTTTATCCACTTGAAACATGGAATACATGGGTGGAATTATCTCTACAAATATTTAAAAGTGTGTCACTCCTCCTCTGCTATAAAAGACCAACACCTATACCCCTTCCTCACACCTCTCAAAACTTTTAAGTTCATCCAATATCTTACCAAGTATCCTCCCATAAATCATACCTCTAACCTTGAAACCTCCATTTGAGAATAAAGCCTCTCAAGGAATCATTTTTTTCTCAAACCAAAAAGAGTTACCAAATTTAGAGGCAACGTCTTCTCTCAAGCTCCTTCACTTTATTTTTATTCTCCACACATTATCTCTATTTATTCCATTATTACATGACAAGACCAGTATCCTAAATATCATATAATTTTTTAATGAAACATTTTCTACCTAAAATTACATGCACCTCCATTTAATTAATATTGAACATACTGTTTCTCTATATGCTCTATTACTACCTTACGAAATGATGATTGTTCATTTCTTCTTTACCACCAATCATGGGGTCCATTATGATTAAAACTCTATTTATATATGTTATATATAATACTTATTATTTATTTATGGTTTTTTATTCATTTTTACAACACGTGTCTTTTTATTTCTATTTGGCAGAAATACGATAATCTCATTCGAGGAAGTGTGGACTACCGCCCCCTTAAAGTGATGTGATTCATTCACACACATCATGGAAAGTATTAAGGATGGGATTACTGAAATTATATGATATATATGAATGATTCATGCTACTAAAATAATTATATATATATATTCACATATATATATGTATGTATGTATGTAATTTACTTACCTTATTTTAATACGATAATAAAAACTGAAACAACGTTCATGCATACGTATGGCTTGCCATCTCCATGAACGATGTATTCTATTTTGTAATTATTTATTCTAAAGATTATTATAATAAAAATATACTAGATATAAATTATATTTATATCACTTTTTACATTCTCGAATCATGATATATATATATATATATATAATAACCAATGATATAACAAATTAAGACACATGTGAAGAACAAAGTGAATATTACCCGAAGTGAAAACTTAACGTAGGATCATTAACAATAGGGTAATATAAGGTTGTAATCCAACCATATATGGTATTAGATATAATAATATGGTTCTATAAAAGATTTATAATAAAAAAAAATTATAATATAGGTGGTTTGAATGAGTACAATGAGTGTCAACACACAAGGTAAGGGGATTTCATCTCACATTTAGTTTCCATGAGATACATGTTTTTTCTCCACCAACTCTTTTTGTGTGGTGTATATACTGAATATGGATTTATTCTATTTAACCTATACACAAATTTATGGGTATTTACAGGCCCAAGTTTTGATCCTTAATTCAAGTGGTTTAAGATTCAAAACTTACTAAATCGGTAAAATGTTTTGTCTCAATTTTCATTCTTTGAGACTCATGTTTTGTCATACACCTAAACTTTTTTCAAGGTGTATATACATAAATTTTACATGTTATATAATGAATATACTTATTTTCATAAAATTTAGAGTTTCTTGTAATTTCCTTTTCTTACATGGTGATTATGATCCCAAGTTTCAAAGTTATAAGAGTTTATTGAGACAATCTCATCTCTTTTTGAGATTGTTTATGTTTATGATTCCTTTGATTAAATATTATGATTCATATCTCAAGAAAAATAATTAGTCTAATAATAATATATTATTTCATGATATATTCAAGAATTTTTATCATGTTCTACTCTTTGGTAAATAATATATTTAAGATTTTTTTAAGAAAACCTAACTTTATCATCTCTTTGTTCGGAAATATCTGGTTTCTAAAAAGGTTTTCCACAAATATTATAACATTATCCTATAGTGTCTAAAAGAAATTTTTACATTATTTTCTTTAAAAATATCTACAAAGGAATACTCTTATCTCTTTATGAACAAGGCATTTTTTCTGACCTTTTTATTGTACAAAAGGAATGTTCTTTTGACCTCGTACGACATGTACGGATTTACGTGTCGTCATTCCTTTGAAGCTTCATTTGAATTTTTAAAAAGTTCAACTTTAAGAATATGTTTTTGAAATTATTTTTCAATAAAATAAAAATTCAAAATGTTTTTGAACATCTTTTATAATTTTTCAAGAAAAAAAGTTTAGTAATGGTTTTCAAGAATTATTTACATGTTTTCAAAGTGTTTTTAATGAAATGGTTTTAAAAAAAATTCAAAATTATTTTATAAGATTTCAAGGAAATTTTTTTCAAAATGTTTTCAAGCCTTATTTACAAGTTATCAAAGTCTTTTCAATGAAATGGTTTTCAAAACACTTTAGATCTTCATTTAAAAATTTTCAAGGAAAAATGTTTTCAAAATGATTTCATAATTTTTCAAGTTATTTTCAATGAAAATGATTTTAAAATGGTTTTAGTTATTAAAAATACTTCCTAAAACAATAAAGTATATTTTCCTCAAGAAACGTTTTCATTGGATATTTCAAAATTATTTTCCATCTAAGATGACACCTATTGATATTAATCATGCCTTTCTAGGAAATGATCAAAAGGTTCCATTAATATCCTTTCTATGAATGATTTATTCTTAATGAAATGTTATTTATGAAACCCATTTATCCTTCATGGCTTATACATATATAGAATCCATTTCACTTTTATGTGTTGTGATTTTCATTAAATAATTATGAAACCTGTAGCTTTTTTTACAGGTTATGATATGTTTACATTTTTATGATACCCATTTCATTTTATGGGTTATGATATGTTTATTTATGATCTTGTGACACATGTTTGTATGATTACATTATGTGATAGGTGGGACTTATATCTCCCTCCAATGCATTGGGTAAATATTTATATATCATGATATAGATAGGTATGGAACGAGGGTTTACTCAGTTTAGTGATATTGGGCTGGAACGAGGGTTTAATCAGTTCAGTAATACAGGGTTGGAATGAGGGTTTACTCAGTTATATAATACATGGTTGGAATGAGTGTTCATTTAGTTTAGTAATAAAGGGCTAAAAAGTGTTTTACCTAGTTCAGTGAAGGACTATGTCAACTAATATGGTCTTGGAAGTGATGCATTGGATATTATGATAATAATATTATATGCTTATGTGTTATCCAGAAATCTATGTTTCGTTCCTAAGTTATGATTTCATGGATTATGTTATTTATTTTCTTATTATTCATGTCTTATGAACTTCCAAGATTTATGCCATGATTCATGTATATGATCTTTGATATATCGGGTAAGATTTTCTTATATTTGTGATTATGTTCTCATACCCTTATGGTCATGATTTCTCTCACATGTCTCCTTTATTTACCCATACTGAGCATTTGATCTAACCCTTTTTATGTTTCATAACCAAGGTTATAAAGAAATGTTTTATATAGGAGTACTTATGGTATAGATATTTATGGGAGATGTTCAAGATCCTTTACCAGGATAAAATATATTTTTTTAGTTTCCAAATACATTAATCTATTACGGTCCTCGTGCGTGTATTTTTTTAATGTATAGTTTATTTATCTAAAATGATTTAATATCCATGTATGTTAATCCAGGTTGTTATAGTTAGTATCAGAGGAAAGGTTTAGTCAACCTGTGGAAACTAGGATGAGAAAACTTTAGTGAGATCCCTATGTATGTTTCTAAGGTTATGTCTAGGGATGTCTCTAAGGATAAGTATAAGGAAGAGTTAATGTTTAGGAAAATGACCTAGAATATTGTTAAAGGATAGAGTGAGTGGTTTCCTAGAAATACATCCCAATCTGTATACTATAGTGGATGTGGCTCTGTCACATATGTAACTAGGGGAAACAACTCCAGCAAGATGTTTTGGGCCTAACATGGGGCAATCTGGTACATGAAAATGGGTCTTACTGCACACGTAGTTTGACACTACCGGGGGATATGCTTTGGGAATTCACAAAGTATTCACGAACCACCATGAAGGAATTAAATAAAATTTGTATATCATTAACCTAGGATGAACATAGGGTGTCATATATTATGTAAGGTGACATGATTTAGATACCCTATAAGTATTTTTTTCATTACTATGTTGTTTTCTGCTATGATAATTAATGCTCACACTGTGCTTCTAGATTTATTCACTAGAGAGAACTGGAAGGAACTGGACTAATGTTAAATGCGATGGAATATTTTTTTATGATAATTAAATTGGGATGATCACTGAAGATAAAGATGTTGTGATCATTCCTAATCACTTTTCACGTAACATGATTAACAACGTTTACCTTAACCAACTCTCAGAATCACTAAGTAATAGAACGAAGGAGTTCATTGAGAGTTTGGGTAATGGAGACCATGGAGAAAAAAACTCGGTTTCATTTATATCAACTAAGTGGAAGGAATCACCCAAGTGAATGCCTTATAAGAACAAGAAGTTATTTTGACTGTGAAAAATAGACACAATAAAAGTGACTGCAAGGGAAAATTAAGAGTTCGGTTAATGAAATAGATGAGAATATTGGACTCCCGAAGACACCATCTATGGTAAAGTGTTTTAAGTGTGGAGAAAATGGTCATTATGAAACCAATTTTCCCAATAGGATTGTTCCTAAAGATAATCTACAAGGTGGTACGAGTAATGGTTACATTGTTGATGATGATGAGACTATGGATGAAATTTGAATGGAATGATGTATTGAATAATAGGATGATGTAGCATTGTTAATTTATTAAGGATAAAGTAATCAAAGTTTTATGTTTTTGGATTCAAAAGTAATGAGTGATAAAAATACATAAGGATTGTTTTACTTATGTTTTTTTTCACTCAGTAATTACAAGATTATGTTGGACAGCTGAAGTGATTTAATGACTATGTGGTATTTTGACTAACGTAAAGTAACCCATAATATCTTCATTATGTTAAGATAATGTTGTATGGATAAAGATATGTGGGATATGACTAAGTAAATTGGACAGTGTTGATTACCATGGAACTAAGTAAGTACTTTTTGATAGGAGGTGTATTCTATCAATGACGAAGTTTATAGAATTTTTGTAATTAAGTAATAGGTCCAATATACATTGGAAAAAGGAATAAAGAAGGTTTTCAAAAAGTATTTATGGTAATTTCAGATATTACCATCCTTCAAGATAATATATGATGATGTTATTCACATGTTTTAAATGTCACAACCAAGAGCTACTTAGTAATATACAATGGAATTAATGTTAATATGATTTCGTGAATCTCTTTTTAATGTTTTGGATTTTCATATTTGATAAGGGTTATAAGGTTAATTGTTCGTGAAAATTTTATATAACACATTGGAGGAATTATTTATGAACTAAGTTTATATTGAAAACCTTGGTTAAAAGTCTATTTATTAATTATCATTACTTTAAGGATGCCCATATTATATATTTGGGAAATTATATTAGTATGGTTTTAGAAAATGACATCATGTATGTCGGGTGACAACCAATCATGTCCGGCAAGGCCGCGGGTCTTGAACCCATGACCGAAGGATGATAAGGGTTTCACAACTACCACTAGCCTATGTGATGTCCTAGTTAATGTATAATTATTATTATTTTGAATAAATATATATGATGAACCAGCAGTGTTACTTTTTATGTTTATAGATTTATACGTGTTGATTTTCAAGAGACAACTAGTTATACTTTTTATTCTTTTATGGGCCTTAAGAACCATTAAAAGTGTATTTTAGTTATCTATTAATAATATTTAGTTTATGAAAATTAATTCTATTTGGTAATTAATGTATTAGAAATTTTTTAAAGCACAATCCAAGAATGAAATAATTACTCAACATTCAGAAAGGGATACAAAAATAATTTTTCCAAATACCTTAAATTATGTTGAACCAATGGCTTCTAGAATCATCACAGATTTATGACATTGAGGCCCTCAACATTCCTTTTATAATTCACTTGTTTGTTATTGAAGACCTCAATTACTCCCTATAAATATTTAAACTTTTCATCCATGTCCAATATTCACTCCCAATCTATGATCTCATATGTAGAAACCCAGTTACATGCTACTTTGGGTAACCGTTATGGTTCCAAATTTTACTTTTAAGGAAATATTTAGTATCAATTTTTACAATGTGTGTTTCTATTATTGAGACTTTAAAGTATTAAATCTTTAATAACCCAGATTAATTTTTAGGGAAAATCTATTTTAATAGGAGTTCAATTAAACACCCCAAGATTTTGGTTTTTTTTGAATTAATTTAATCTTTTGACAATTTTCACTTCACGCAACACTGAAAATAGATTTTCACTGTGTAAAACATTCCTCTAACATAGATAATACATTTATTATGTTACATATAATCCCAAATTCACAGAACTTACGTGGAACAACAAGGTTGTCATATATTACACGCAAGATTGACATTCATCGATGGCTTGTGTAACATGCAAGACAGAGTATAACTTAAAAATAATATATTATTAAAAATATTATTATAATGGAATATAAAATAGAATTTAAGTTTATGGATGTGAATAGTATTAAAAAAATTATGAAAATATGTGGTGTACACAAATATAATATGAATTCCTAGGTTACCAATTAGTGAATATGAAAACCGATTGAATATAAAGGAAAATATTGTCATAGTCACAATGCTATTTTATCCAAGTAAATTAAATTAACTAAAATTGTTAAGTGATATAAATTTAATAAATATTTTATATATTAAATAGTATATTTTTGATATTCATATAATATATTCTATATACATAAGATAAGAACAAACCCAATTTTATGCTTAAAAACCTATATATTTATTAAGGCATTTTTTACCGCCTTTTAATGGTGAACCCATTTTAAATTAAATTTTTTGAACATTTATAGATTTAATTTTTTAAAATAAACATTTTATTTGGAATAGAAACATAAATATTTGGTTAGGATAAATTAATTGTAATTTTAGGTAAGGGTTTATCTTTTAATGAATAGTTAAAAATAAAAGATTTTAATTCAAAAATGCTTTTTCATCTAATTTATTTACTAGGTTAAATTATTTTTTTAATTTTTTTTAATAGTTTATTTAGATAATATTATTACCAATTAATCTAATTTAGGTCATTGGAACAAATTTCACATTGAAATTGGATATAAAACTTTATCAAACGTTTGATCATTTTTACTATAAAAACATGCAGTGTCGTCCCGTCAACGAGATTAATATTAAATTAGTTTCTTCTACTTCTATAACTGGAATTTGGAAGAATGGATTCCATATTCATAATTAGTATAATTTATAATTTCTAATGAGTTCAACTTTGGTTTTGAACAAAAATATTAGTGAATGTGATTAAAATTAATTACATCGGATAAGATAAAAATTAGGTTATTAAACTACTAAACCTTAAATTTAAGACCCAAAACAACATATAAATA